>JAVJAQ010005414.1:237136-934397 GCA_032362365.1 Zygogramma bicolorata
TCACACCGAAATACCCCAGTATATACACATCGTTCAAAGTAACGATATTTGATGATAACTTCAAAAAAGCGATGAATCCAGAATTATGGCCCGATGGAGCTTGTGTAAGCAAGTTTTTTCAAAAGAGGACATCGCCTTCCACTACCGTATGACATGGAAAGACGACGTAGAGACAGCAACTCGGAATACTACTTACAGCAGAGATGATATCTTTTCAAATTCTCTCTATGCAGAAATAAAAAAAACTTTTGACGAACCTGAAACTATGAGTGTGTTTCACCTGAATATCCAAGCAATTACGATCAAACTTGATAGACTTCATATATTTTTAGAGCAGTATAAGTTTGACATTATTTGCCTAACGGAACACTGGCTTGATGAAGATTGTTTGTTTCTATGTAAAATTCCAAACTACAAACTGATTTGTAACTATAGTAGGACTAAAAGCATACATGGTGGGGCAGCCATATTCGTCAAATTAGGGAGTAAAATTGAGGCGAAACAGCTGGTTTTAAAGGAGTTTTGTGTTGAACGAGATATAGAAATATGTGGAATAGTATTCCCCCAAACTCGCATGGTAATTATAACGATTTACAGATCGGCTTGCGTCTATGATTGTGCAGTTTTCTTGCGCAAGTTTGAAGATCTTTTGATGTTTCTCACAAGTAAGTTTTCAAAAATAATAATCGTAGGGGATTTCAACATTGATTTTTTAACTCCTTCGACAAACAAATTTAATCTCTGTCTCCTACTGAATTCTTTTGGTCTTGAACCCACTATTTCTTGTCACACGAGGGTTTTTGATAATTCTAGAAGTTGCATTGACAATATACTCATCAACTTGCAGAGTAATGAATATAAAAAAATTGGGGTTATTGACCCCTGTCTCTCTGACCACTATGGTCAATATATATTATTAAATACTTTTTTATACGAGGACAAACCAATGAACAATATGAGGTTTATCAACAGTGTTGGGCTAAGAGAGATGAACCGTTCTTTGAGCGAAGTAATTTGGAATGATTTTTATCAACAGGGTTCCATCCAGCACATGACAAATTTTTTAATAGATACATACACTAAACTTGTTGATGAGCATTTTCCCTTGAGAAAAATGTCTGGCAAACTAAATAAGCCCACTTGTTGGGTAAACGAAACACTCGTTATGATGAAAAATAAAGTTCAAGCCGCTAAAACCAGGTACGACGTCACGAAAGACTGTACCCATAAAGATATTTTTTCAGCCCTAAATAGAGAATATCAAAATATGATTGCAGCAGCAAAAAAACAATCCTATGATCAATTTATATTCAACTCAGACAATAAGATCAGAGCCAGCTGGAATCTAATAAAGTTCGAAACGAACAAAGAACCTGTCAGAGAGAATAATTATAAATTCACAGCCCAAGAGTTCAACTCATATTTTGCAAATGTCGGGAAAAATATCACAAAGGATATGACAAATGTGCCTGGTGCCATCCCTGTTTCCAGCGAGGCCAAACCGAAAATATCTGGTTCGTTTTTCTTGGAGCCAATTTCTGAAACTGAGGTTATAAATGCAATTTCTGATCTAAAAAACACTAGTTCTTTTGATGTATTCAACTTAAATAGTAGGATCATAAAAGAGACGGCAGACTTTCTGATTCATCCACTCACTATCCTTTTTAATACTTGCATTGAGGAAGGAACTTTTCCAGATGCTTTCAAGATAACTAGAATTGTTCCAATATTCAAGAAGGGAGACGTAGAAAACATAGAAAACTATCGCCCCATAGCGATTATTCCCATATTTGGGAAAATCTTTGAAATTATTTTGAAAAAGAGATTATACATGTATTTTCACCAAAATAATTTGTTCAACCCTAATCAATTCGGTTTCAAAAAATCAACATCTACTATAAATGCCTTGAGAAAAGTTGTTGACAAAATTGTTGAAGGTTTCGAGAATAGAGAACATACAGCAGCTGCTTTGTGTGACCTGACCAAGGCGTTTGATTGTGTGGCTCATTCCATATTAATAAGCAAACTCGAATATTACGGCGTAAGAGGACTACCTTTGTCCCTTTTCTCGTCTTACCTAACGAATCGAAAACAGTATATTGCAATCGATACAGAAAATATGTCAAGTCTTGAAAATATTGAATACGGAGTTCCGCAAGGCTCAGTCCTAGGACCCCTCCTATTCATAATATATACTAACGATCTCTTTTCCTATATGTCACCAAACGAATGCATATGCTTTGCAGATGACACAACCCTTTTCAGTTCAAGTAAGAATGAGACTGAGTTACGCAATGACATTAGCACAGTCCAGGATAGAGCCACCACTTGGTTCAGGTGCAACAACCTTATGCTGAATGCCACAAAGACGCATGAAATCTATTTTTCCACTCACGCCGCCATAGCAAAGGGACAATGCGTTAAATTGCTTGGTGTTACACTGGACGACTCTTTGAATTGGTCTGCTCACATAGAGCAGCTGTGCGTTAAAATCTCGAAATACATATTCCTTCTTCGCAGGCTGCGGGGTATCATTAATCTACATGCACTAATCACTGCATACTACGCTTTCTTCCACTCAAATATTTCATACGGGGCAATCCTATGGGGAAATAGTACACACGCAAATAAAGTTTTCATTTTACAGAAAAAGGCAATTAGAGTTATTGCTGAAGCCAAGCAATGCGACTCTTGCAAACCTCTCTTCTTGAAATTCAACATAATGACTCTACCCTGTATTTTCATTTATCAAACACTACTAGATATTCATAAAAATAAAACCAATTTTGACCTCAATGCTGATATCCACGATCATTACACAAGGAGTAGTCAGTGTATTAGACCAAATAAATTCAGATTAGAGAAATCAAAAAAAAACTCCTTGAATATCGATTTATACAACATGTTGCCCACAAAAATCAAAACTCTCAATTACGATCTCTTTAAAAAACACATAAAAAACCACCTGATTTCAGGTGCATTCTATTCTACTGATGAATATATGACTTCCCTACACAATTAATTCTGGCATCATATCAAAATACCAAAGACTTTGTTTCCTATTCGTTTCAACCATCTTTTGTATTTTTTTTTACCTATTGTTTTACACCTACATCTTCAAGTGATGATGTATTTTAATTATTGTGAATTTGTAAGCTGACGTGTCTTATTTGTGAAACGAACATTTATGTACTGTTTTACATCTAAAAGATTAATAAATTATCTATTTATCTATCTATCTATCATCAATCCGATTTTATTGTAGTTTGATTTATTCAAATTAACCAGCTGTTTCCTCTTCACTTATATTTTCTAAGCAATTTTTACATATAACTTGAATATGTTTTTCCAAACATATATAGGTATCACACTTTTGACATGTATAGGTTGTTCTGGCGTCCTTTTTAGATTCGTTATAACAAGGTTCGCAACGTTTTCTCTTGACCGCTCTTCGGCTCGTCCCAGGTTGAAAGCTAAACGATTCAATTCTTCCACGTCAGCGGGGTTATCAAAATTATAACGCTTTGTGTCCATAATACACCGCGGGCATGTGACGTCAACTGTCAGTCAGCCTGCTGGACAAACAAACCCTACTTCCATAAGCAACAATGGTAATTTAATGAGATTATTATCGTAATTATGAAGAAATTACGGGTTTACCCTAATTTTCGGTATACCCTTAGTGTACCTGACATATATATAAATGTATAAATTTTGCAATCAATATTCATTATTCTTGCTGCTTGCAAGGAAATTGTATGTGAAATGGCTGATAAAAGTGATTATTTCAACACCTTGTCTATGGATATCCATAAGAGATATTTAGAAAAATTGAAGGAAAGTAAGGGATGTGATCCTTATTTATTGAAATTTGGGGATTGTAGTAATGCTGTGAAATACTTTCCAGAAGTGACATGTTGTACGACATTATAAACTATTTTGTATATGAGAGTGCATGCACAGAAGACTTCAAGACTATAAAAGTTTGGGTTCATACAATATGTTTATATCTAAATGGATTAGAAGGATTGGAATGAAGCTTGTGAAAAAAAATACTGATAATGTACTTTAATAAATAATAATTTTGAAAGAACATATCCTATATAAGGCTCTACAAAATTATAAACCACAACCATCCTTTCATATGGTAATCCTGTATAAAAAAGACATTTAGATGAGTTATGCTTTAAACTTCCCAATGGGAATGATTAAGTCTGCAAAGTTTCCCGGAGATGATGGATTTCACGATAACAATTCTGCAACTCGAAATCAATATCGGGACATAGGTGTTCACCAGAGTTTTGTGCATGTTCCACTTCTTCAACTGGTTAAGTTATATCATTCAGAGTTTGATTTTGCTCATCAATAATATTCAAGTTTTGAACAGCTGGATCATTCACGCAAAGAATCATCATCAATTTTATCCATATCAACTGGAATATTTGCGACGTCATTTTTATCACGCTGCTCCCTACGATACAATCTCTGAATGCTTTGAACTGCATTGATATTTGTTTTGCAGCCAAGTAATTGATTCGGTACCCAGTCTATATTGTCAACATCTTTGAGTGCACTTGGCTTGTCTGAAATGAAAAAATAAAATTATGTTTCCTAGATTCTTTGAAAATACCTCTTACAAAATGTTTTGAACACACCGTTGCCCATTTCAACTTATAAGAAGTTAAATCTGCTCTTCTAGTTGCCTGAATCCACAATTCACATCTCTTTTCAGCAAGAGGATTGATCTTTTTTCTATTGTCGAAAATAGAAGGGAATCGATGGAACGAAACATTATGTCTGCCGCTATCACTTCCACATTTCACGATCGCACAAAATTGAGCCTTTATTGAGAAAAAAGATTTTAAAATATGACATAAACACACACTAAGCATAGGTAAATCAGATTTGTATGTCCAGCAGGCTGGATTGACAACTGTCATTTACTGTCGTCTGTCAGATATGCCCGCGGTGTATTATGCACTTTGTTTCAAAAATACACGGCACAGTAACAAATGAACAAGAAAAGATAACCTACAAACAACGAAGCCTACAAATACGGTACTGAGACGCTTGTTCAATGTACGCAACAAAAATGAGTCGTAGGCAGTCGCGCTGGGACTATCAGTCCCAAAGCAGGTACCTGACGCACTCTTTGCAAATTTTCTAAAAAATAAAACTATCCCTTCGCATGAAACTCAGGCAACTGGCTTCTAGAAGTTTACTGTGAGATGTCATAAAGTTACGACGCTGTAGCTATAATAGTTTTAATATAATTGAGAAAATTGTAGATCATGGGACTGCCAGTCCCATGCGCGACTAACGGAGGGTTAAAGTGATCAATCGCCGACATCTAAGAGGACATCCTCGCCGGGCCACCGTTCTGGGTAATCGCACGTTAAAAGGTAAGGCCTCGTTGATCCATTGCTCGCACTAGTTTCGACTTCTGAGGGTTGACGTTCGTCAGCTGGTTAACGAAAACGAACAATTTTAGAACAATAAATGTTGGACTCAGTGAAATAATTGATGATAAAATCGTAAAAACATAATCGAATGTCGAATGATGTTATGGGAGATTTTCAATAGCCTCTGAGGTGATTATAGTATGTCATAAGTAAAATAACAATACTTGTACCGTAACGTACGTATTGCGTCTTAGTCGCCGACATTGGGTTACACCATTTATCGGGAGTAATTACACAAGTGCTTCAAAATTACCGATAATCTTCCATGAAAGCATGTTGTCTAAAAACTGCATGAGTTCATTTATATAGATACACGGACCGAGTCGGTATTTTTCGATACCTACCGGGTATTTACCAGCCCGCCGGGAATTTATCGGGGGTTATATCCCGAGTGCACCAAGTTTAATCGGTTAAAATGTGTGCTGCAATTCCATGATTCTCGAAATTTTGCTCAGCAAATGACTTGAATGTATGATAATTTGATAAAATCACGAGACCGCAGGTCGAGGGATTTTATTTTAAATTATTATACACTAAAGCATTTGCTTGAAAGCAAAATTTTGAAAATCATGGAAATGCACGCATTTTGGTCGATTGAACTTGGTGAAGGAGGGATATATGTTTAGATTATTTCCAGAAAACATGTAAACTCAGGAAAAATCAAAATCGAACAAAGGAACAATATAGTACCAGAGATAGTACCTGAAAAGTGATCCAAACGCCCGGTTTATTTCGAACATTTTAATCGGTTAAAAGGTCTAGTGCATTTAATCGCTGTAAAACTCTGTAAAAGCAGTCTAGCCTTCAACTGTTTCATCATTTATTCGCATTGAGGGAAATAATCGCTGTAATTGATCGAAAGTGTCCCGCTTCATATGGGATTTTTAACATACGATGGAAATATTCGTTATAAAGTTGTACGTAGTATCGAAACAAACCGTTTTTTTGTACTTCCATCTGATAATTTGATGGAAAACAGTATGTCGATAATTGGTACCAAGAAATTTGTGAGTTCGGAAGAGGGTCTGAGAATCAGCCATGGTTGAATATATGTGATACCTTCCACAGTATGCGATACCACGTGCTCAAATCATCTCTAAATAATAAAAATAATATTGTGGATTAAAACAAATGTAAATCCATCGTAATCCCAGATAATATCCTATATCAATACATGAATGTTCAAGAATGCACTGAAATACATAGCTTCAACACATTGAATGGTTCAACAGTAATGCAGTAAGTCGATAAGTAGGCATGTATATAGACCAGGGAATTTGATCTATTAATCATTTTCCTGATTTCTCTGCTTCATAACAAATACTTCTGCATTATCTCAAAATTGTTTTCAGGGAAAAAAATAAAAGCTCTCTAGTGGTTGTCGCCATTTCAACTTCGACGCCGATATTTTGGAAGGCTAAAAAGGGGTGGAGTTATACTACTGAATATACTCAACATGATGCACTACATCAGAATGTCTCAAGGACTCGTTTGAAAGTTTGTGGAGTTGACCAAATATATCTTAAGCCTTTGGAAATATTACAAAAATGGTTTTTGAAAATCATATTTAACCCGGGAGAACTCGCGTACTATTCAACGACGTGAGAACTCGCGCCTATAGATTCTTTCTCACGCTAGCTCGCGCTTATAGATTTTTTCTAACGCGAGCTCGCGCGTATAGATATCTTCTAACACTGACTTTTCATGATGAAAACTATTTAATATTGATTCTAGTTGATCTATTCTAAATTCTGAAAACAACAAAGAAAAATGTATAATTATTCAAATTTAATCGTCACTTTCGTTGCAATTATTATCTTCACATTTATAACAAGTGGAAGTTGTTCTAAACTGCTGTTCAGTTTTAGAATCCATTTTTTTCTTCTGTAGAAAAGCTCAAATAAATGAAGGAAAAAGCAGAAAAATTAAAAAAGGTACCTGCTAATTAAAATTAAAATTACCAACAATTTGGAGAAAAGCACATATGTGATCGCTCGCGCGTTAGATTATTACTAACTTTAATTTATTTGTAGCCACCACAACCCCCCACTCTCGCCCCAACAAGCATGAACTGGTAAAGGAATTCTATAGAAGGCATTCCTAAAATATGAAATCAATTTGACAAGAGATAAAAAAAAAGTCTGTAGTGCAACTGAAAATGTTAGATTTTATCTAACAGTGCGAGTCCTGCCGGGTTAATAAAAACCTGAGATATTCTTCTGATAAATTATATTCTGACTGTAAAATAATGGATATTAGGCAATTATTCAGTTTCAAGATACTCACTTATATATTTTCTCATAAAAATTGCATTAGTTATAGTAAGCATACTCATGATACGCGAAATAAAAATGAAATAACTGTTAAAAATAACATATGTAAAGTAAAGTCACAAAAATTTTTTCTATATTTAGCTCCATTCATTTATGATAAATTACTAAATTCAATCAAAATTACCAAATCGAAATACACTTATAAGAAAAAAGTGAACACATGGATTACTGAAACTCCTAGACTATATTTCCAAAATATTATTGAAAGAAAATATCCAATATAGCCTGTGTCATGATTATATTGTATCTATTCAGAAAATATACTACTATTCATCTTTGATATTTATAATTTTTTGTTTATATTCTCATATTCTCATATATAATTATATAAAAATCTAATTTAATGTTCCCTCACAACAACTGCACAACTTCGTGAGGTTCAATTATTTATTCACATATTGTTATGTTTCTTTGCATTGTTATTAATATTTATTGTGAATAAATTGTTATTATTATTATTATATTATACTACTAAATATACTCTACATGATGCTCTACATCAGAATGTGTCTCAAGGACTCGTTTTCAGGAAAAAAAAGATTAAATCTTTTCTAGGGGTGTTCGCTATTTGCTATTCGAACTATGACGCCGATATTTTGAAGGGCTGGAAATTTGTGGAGTTATACTACTAAATATACTCAACATGATGCACTACATCAGAATGTCTCTTAAGGACTCGTTTTCAGAAAAAAAAATTCTCTCTACGGGTGGTCGCCATTTGAACTATGACGCCGATGTTTTGGACGGCTGAATTTTTTTTGCCTTGTATAACTATATATACCGAACAATCTGCATCATCTCAAAATCTGTCTCAATGAATCGTTTCCAGGAAAAAAAATTAATTCTCTCTAGGGATGGGCGCCATTTCAACTATGACGCCGATATTTTGGAGGGCTGAAAATTTGTGGAGTTATACTACTAAATATACTCAACATTCGGCATTACATCAGACTCTGTCCCAGGACTTGATTTTTTTTCATTTTTGAATGAAAAAATAGCTATTGTTTTTTTATAAATTGATTCCACCTGTGAATTTTTTTCCTAGAAATTTTAATAAAATATTCTGTCCTACGTGCAAGTTTCTAACGGGAGATTGAATTTCCAAACCCCTTCAAATATATTTTTCTGGGTATGTGTACACAATCCATTATTATAAAAAATATATCACAAAGTCCTCTTTAATGATTGAGTGTATTGCAATGATTGGCTCATGTTCCATCACTCTTTGACTGAACTTAGAGGGAACACAAAATACCTCCGAGCAAGGGCGCCGTTTCTTGAGGGCAAGGTGGGGGGCGCCCACCCCTGGTTTAGATTTTTCAGTCCATACACCGCGTGTAAGACACGATATCGACTTGATTTCGCAATTTTTCCTTAACCACACTCTTAAGTATTTCAAATAAATGCAATACTTTGATTTGGAAGAAGATGCCCCTCTCTAACATTTTTTGTAACGGCGCCTATGCCTCCGAGTCGATTTGGCGATCTCCACAATACCTCAATCCACTACAGTGGTCTAAACCGGACTTAGGAGTGGGCGCTGGCGCCAGATGCTTACTTCACACAAGTGACTGTACCTTATCAATTCCTGAATGACCTGTTTTCCAACACAGGAAGGTATTTTAGGATGACCTTGGTAGTTGGTAACAAGGCCTACTTGTTGAGGGCGTTCTGTCGAAATCAATTTCTCTTGTCCATTCATCAGTGGAATAAGCTGAAATACGAATTTGCCCTCATGGCTACATCTTATCAGTTTCTGAATGACCTGATTTCCAACACACGAAGGTATTTCAGAATTGCCTTGGTAGTTGATAACAACGCCTACTTGTTGAGGGAATTCTGTCGAAATCATTCTGTTATAGGATACCAAAACATTTACCCTATGACCTTTCTCTCCTACCGGAAGATTGGTCCTCATGGAGATCATTTCACGTTTCTTGCCCATTCAGTTTTTTTAGAGACCTTACAATTCCTCTTATCCTACCTGGCAGCTCTATCAATAGAGATAGTTTACAGTGCCCCATAAGCCTTGAGATTCCATACAGAGGTGGGGCTTTCCTGCAGGAAACGGAAGCAGGGCATGTCTGCAGGCCCTGATTTCATATACAAGGAGTGAATACACAAGGATATATCAGGATCTGTTAGAAAAAATTGTCTCTTTCCGGAAATACCCCAATTAGCAGTCCATGCAAAATGAAACTCAAAACATATTAACTGGCATCTGGGATGGGTTCTTTTCTTAACATGAGAAGGATCATATTATCTATAATGATGTTTATTATTGCACAAAATACAAAATATTTGTGCCAAACGGTGCATATTACTGCATTGCACTTTTTCAAATGTTTATGAGTTTCTTGCCCTCTTCTATTCACTGCGATTGATAGGTTTCCTAGGTCATAGTTCATAAAATGAACAATGCGGTTGATAGGATCTCTAGGATAAAATTGTTCATGAAACAAACGAACATAATTCATATTCACTAGAATAGAATACAATATAACTACCTGTATACCGAACATCTTCAATTGTGGTTGGAAGAATCTCTAACAACATTTTCATGTTTGAGTTTCTGGTCCTCTTCTATTCACTGCAATTGATAGGTTTTCTAGGTCATAGTTCATAAAATGAACTAACATTATTATTGAATACTAGATTAGAATATAATATACCTACCACTGCCAAAAATCTCCTATTGCGGCTAATAGAATCTCTAGGAAATCATTGCTCATTAAATATTCAACCTATCAATGCCGAAAACATCTCATATTGCGATTGATAGATTCTGGTAGTTGATTCTCAGATCATTGCTTATCCATGAAGCAGGAGGATCATTGCTAATCTGCCGTCGAACCTCTCGTGTTACGACAGGCAGGTACTGTCGAACGTCACCCATTGCGACAAGTACATACTGCTTTACGATCATGAACAGATCGTGCTTCAGTCTCAGTGTCTTGGATCTTGGTGCGATCTGACTCGACATGCGACTGCATAGTAACAGAGTCATTGACGGGTACGATCTACCCCTGTGACCTGTAAGTTTCACATGGGGTATGCAGAAATACTACTCGACCTAGCATCACCCAATGTCTACTCTAATCTCTTGAGTCTTCCTTCTGATAACTTCGTTTTTCCATATTTTTGTCCCCCTGAAAATATTTATGAAATGCTGAAAATTGGATTGTCTTAACTATGAAATCACCATATGACCATCAATGGACGACGCACGCAGGGTTGCCATGCCATCCAGTACAGAACAGCTCTACTACCAAAGATTATTGTTTTACCCCTATTCTTTGGTACTACCTCTTGTGATATAGAGGACGAGTCGCTGAAATATAATAGGGTTTACAATAGAAGTTTATTCAGGAAAATGAAGTTTAGGTACTGAAATAATGTTCAAAGATGCATGATCTAAAACATTGACAAACATGTTTTGGCATTATGTATAAGGTATAAAAAATGCGATTCAAGCTAGGACGTCCGAGGAAATGAAAGAGACATGACTTGGAAACGAAATCACTAGTGCCATCTACTCGAAGTATCCATCCCCCATCCCCACAAATAAAAAATCAAACAATCTGATCGCATCCCGTGTTTGAAATTATTTTTTAGTGAATATCGTCAAAAGTCCAGTAGTGAATTTTGCGCGACTATTCATATTATACATAATAAAGAAAAAACGAATGTGTAACAAAAGATCTTTTATTAAAAAAAAAAAACTAAGACGAATTCAATTCGTCTAATAAAGAAATACATTTATTCTTGAGAATGTTAACTGCTTCCCTGAAAATAACATCTGGCTGCATGGCTCCTACGGATTCGATAGTAACTGAAAAAGTAACAAAACACTGTAGCTCCACATCGCAAATTCGACAAGACGCATTTTATAAATCTCAATACTCACAAATAAAATGGTCCTGAATTTTTGTCATTACAACTGCATCTTTGAGGTCATCGTGCATATATACATTCCTACTGCCCATATCATACCGAGCACAATTGACTACGGCATAGTTTTTGCCATTGCTTTCCTGTTTTACGTTTATAACGCCGGGCGAAAAACTCTTCTGTAGACGATAAGCTGCTTCCCCTTCTACAGACCTCACTATTTGGATGTCAGGCAGGAGCCTGTAGAATGCCGTAGCTGAAAAGTCCTTTTTCATTTAGTACAACTCTTTTTAGGTATAACATAGACTATCATTCGTATAGAAATCCAATGCGGAGGTATATATATATATATATATATATATATAAACTCATAAGGGTCGGTTTTTCAATCTACTGAATTTTGCGATAACACCATCTGTTATACCAAAGGAGGACATCATCACCAACGTGGAAGCGGGGTTGCGTGGATTACCAGCTACGATTGCGGAGGAAATTCGTATCGAGACAACAAGAATCCTGAAGCGCGCAAAACTGCCAAAACCCAACACGACACGTGCTGAGCAAGCGGCGTTGAAAGCTCTCAACAGGGGTGAGAGCATCCTAATCCTACGTGCCGACAAGGCGAATGCTATAGTTGTGATGGACAAAGATGACTATAAGGATAAGGTAGTAGAGCTGCTTGATCCCAACACGAATAATGTACTGTGAGATCCAACCACGAGCATCATGAGGAAAACAAACAAAATGATTCGTGACTCATCGATCAACCAAGATGAGAAAAAAGGATTACTGAAAACAGAAGCATTACTTCCCAGGCTATATGGACTTCCCAAAATACACAAACCCGGGGTTCCGCTCAGGCCGATAGTCAGCGCTATAGGGTCTGCGACTTATGATATAGCTAAATACCTATCGGGCCTGCTACACCCAATGGTGGAAAACACCGAGTCTTTCGTTAGAGACTCTACACATTTTATAGGGAAAATAAAAGATCTGACATTGAACCCGAATGATATTGTTACGATATATCCCTGGGTTCGTCAATTAAAACACCAAACAACACTAAACTACTTTTATTAAAACTGACTATCACAAAACAATACAACACAGTCACTTAAATCACTCCGATAACTTTCCAATGCTCGCTCGCTACTAAAACTCTCTGTACTAACAATTCTGCTGCTGGCGTGAACGGCTTCCGTTTATATATACGAGCTCATACAGTGGAGAACCAACTAGACAAATCTTCACAGTCGAATCTTCTGGATGAGCCGCGATCACGCGAGTATAATCGTTCCTGGAAATTCGCGCTAATTCGCATCGATAGGCGGCAGGGCCGGCGCTAGCACATTTCGTTACAATATGCTGGTGAGCTTCGACGTGGTTTCCTTATTCAAAAATGTTCCGATAGATGAAACTTTGAACCTTATCAGTACTTTTGTTCCTCTAGACATAACCGCCCTGCTCAAGCACTGTCTGACTTCAACATATTTTCAATGGGAAGGAAAGTTTTTTTAACAGAAAGAAGGGGTTGCTCTGGGGAGCATACTGAGCCCCGTGGTGGCAACCTGCGTTCATGGAGACGTTCTGAAACACAAGTTCCATAACGTTGGCCGGACCGACCATCCTGTTGGCTAAGATCTGTTAAACATGGGGTGCAAGCAATTTTCAAGCCCACGAGGAAAATTCAGGAAAGCCTCAGATCCGCAGAAGACCCAAGGGATCCATTATTTACCATCAGGAGTGTACCGAATACCGTGCAGTTGTGGTTCTGTCTATATCGGAACCACAAAAAGGGGCCGACAAAAGGCGGTTAACCCAACACAAAAGAAGTTGTGGATATGACCAAACCCAAAAATCTGCGGTGGCCGAACACGCTCTGTTGGAAGGTCATGATATTGACTCCACGCAAGTGATGGACACAAGTAGGAGCTATTACCCCAGGCTCTATAGGGATACCATAGAAATTCAAAATAAAAACAACTTAAACCGCAAAGAAGAGAGCCTGAAAATCATAGAACAGCGGTTCAAAATGCACGGACCCTCCCAATGAGGGGAAAGGAAACTTTAGAATAATCAATAAGAATCAATCGACCGTCAGAACCCGGATTCAATAAAGGATCAATCATCATTTGAACCACATCAGATCAGAGCCTGGCAGCAGAGACGGATACTTCGATCATTGCCGCATCGCCTTTGAGAATGTCTGCCGCAGATGCAGACGAAACGTCAAGCCTTAAAACCTGTGGACCACGGCTCAAAAGCCCGGAAGCACCTAACAATTCATTAATTGCCGGCCGTGAAAGTCTTCAATTTTTGATGAATTACAAGATAGCTGCATGCTAGTCTAAAAAACCACATGAAAAAGCAATTCCTTCGCTCGGAGCTTCATCAACTAAGATCAAAGTAATTTGATACGATTCTCGGAAAGATATTGCAAATGGAATGAGATAGTGCCAACTCCTCAATACAATTGGCCATTTTTTAGTTCGAACGAAATTTATAAGCCTCGCTATTGAGAAAACTATAATATCTGTTTGGGTCTCTATCTCCTCTCCTAATCCCTAGAAAAATAAAAAACTTTTTTTTCCTTTTTTTTATCCCGTTATAATCGTCGGACGTCACAAGAAAAATATGAGAGTAGGGGCATTTGGAAATTTAATAGTCATATTTGTAGGTCACATGACCTGCTAACTCCCTCAAAAAAAACATTTAAATGTGTACCGGGCAAAATAGAAGACGAAATATGCCCTTCTTCCGAACTTTGAGGGAGAGCGTCGCATTTTGATTTCGGTTTGTGCTTGACCGCCCAAGATACGCGAGTAGATACCAATTTCATTTTGAAACGAGGTGCTACCTGATAAATAATACTTTATGCGAACTGCTCACCGAATTGTAAAAAAAATCTAGCGATTTCACAAGAAAACACTTACCAACTGGTTGAAACTTTGCGTGATCCCTCCCACAGCTCTTAATTGCAACCAATCTCAAATCCAATTCTTGACCAGGCCTCATTACGTTGATAAAAGTATTTGAATCTATAGGACCAACATCCGATTCTTTGAACTTTACCTTTTGATTTCCTATGGGGACCCATTTGATATGATGTGCATAAACTAAAGAAAAAAATCAAGAATTTATGGAAGGTTATACACTACATTTAGAGTCCAACACTGTTGCTGGTTTCGAAAAAAGTCTATTGAATTTTCTAGATGATCATTGATCTTATTGCTGGTTAATATTTTATTATCCTTGTATTTTTTTGTTTGTAATGTACCTATATCCATGATTGATATTTTATTAAAAATTAGTTTAGTTTCGTAAGACTATCTGCATGTTCAATGATTTTGTGAATGATTATTTTTGAGAAATAAATTTATCTGTTTCAAATAAACTACTACTGTTACAAATCTCGCAGGTTATCCAATCCATCTTGACACAGAACTAATGACGTATATGCCGGCAATCTCTGTGAAGTATAGTAAGATAAAAAAAAACACCTATTATATGTGTTCACTGTGTTGAAATTTATTCCTAGTAAGTGTTTTTTCTCGTCATAGTCTGCACTACCAGTATGCAACTGGAAAAGCAGCTGAGTTTATGCCAGGATGGATTGGATAAGCTGTATATATACACACCTTTACTATTTTTGTATATATCTTCAGCCCTGGACGAATCTTTTTTGCTGGTTTCTTTATTGTGTGTACATTTTATCTTCAACTCAAATTCGAGCGAGTTACTCTCGGAGTTCTCAGCAGCATCTGAAAATAAACAAGTAGTAGCGGTCAGTGATAGTGTGTTGGTTTGTAGGGTACTGGGCAAAATATAACACTTTCATATAATTATTTTCATGAGCTGTTAGAATATGGAGACAGGACATATTGAACATCATGAAACCTGCTTTCAGTAATTACTTTCGTTGGTGCCAAATTCCAACGCTGATGTGCAATACATATCTGGCTAAAACTTCGGTCACAGTGAGCAGCTGAATTAAAAAAAAACGTGGAACCTATGTAATTGGGTCTCCTCTACTAAAAATCCAAATGAAATTTTTGTCTATTTTCAGAGATACAGGTCCAGTTTGTTGTGAATCTTCACCATTTTTCAAATTTCTGTTGTTTTTTTAACACACAAAATTTGTCCTTTTGATTATAACACCAAAAAAATTCAAACTTCTTCAAAAGTCAACATAAATATGTTCAGTTCTCATCAATAAAAAAGAGGGCGGCAACATTGCAAATAAATCAGTTTTGAATATGATCGAACTATGACATCCTAATGAATCGGTGACGATTTCAAACGATAAGTTTTTTCTGCTTAAAAATGTTGAAAATGAGTAAATAAGGGCGTGTGTGGTATTTTGATAGGGCGTGTGTGGTATTTTGATAGGGCGTGTGTGGTATTTTGATAAAAAAAGACAAATTTTGTGTGTTTTTCAAGGCAGAAATTTCATTTGAAAAATGGTGAAGTTTTACAACAAAATGGACTTGAATCTCCGAAAAATGACGTGACCGCAGAAAATTTCAGTTGGCTTTTTTGTAGAGGAGACCAAATTACGTGAGTTCATTTTTTTTAGTTTAGATAGTGTAACCGAGTTTTAACCATATCTGAAATCGTTACTCACGGGAATTCGAAAAAACTAATGATATTTACGATAAGGCCAAAAGAAATGATCTCCTGCTTATTATTCTGACATGTGTTACTTGCGAAAGCAATAACATAGAGAGAGAGAGAATATTATCGATTTTACTGCAAATTAAAAATCGACCTATCCAAGAATATAATACGTTTGACAGAAGATGAATTAATCCAACCTTCAAGTTGGATATAGCCCTAACACTAATTTCATGTTTCTGAACAGTACGGTCCGGTTAATTCAATCGTTCCGTTTTTACCGACATTCACTGGCAATTATTTCGCGCCAATTTTCGAGACACCTTGCTAGAGACTAAAAATGGTCATGTAGTCCCAATATCCCTTCCCCAAATTGAAATTAGTTGAGTTATTTTGTAAATTCAAATGAACACTATCATCAGAGAACAAATTTATAATTGGTTGTCAGATCACTGCAAAATTATTATTCTCTCAAAATTGTTTATAATCTTGTCAAGGATTATAGTCATGAAATTCTCCAAAGATCCATATTGAGTAAAGTGAATAAATCTGAGAGGATGCTAAAATTCAGGTTGACAAAATAGTTGAGGCTTTCGCGGCCGAGGTTTTCAGTATCACTACTTTTATTTGGGTTTGAAGGCCATCATTTACTTGGAATTTCTTCCTGACGTTTCGCTGGCTCGAGTGGCTAGCTTCTTCAGAGGTTCATTCATCTTGAATAGGAGTCATCGGAGTGAATTCCAAGATGAATGAACCTCTGAAGAAGCTAGCCACTCGAGCCAGCGAAACGTCAGGAAGAAATTCCAAAAATCCACGGCCTTCAAACCCGAATAAAAGTAGTGATACTGAAAATTCAGGTTGTTTCAAAAATTAGTGACTCACTTTTAGTTGAATAAAAACGAAGAAATTACCATGGATAGTATTTGCTCAGTTTTTCTGGGCGAAAGAGTGTTTGCTCTAAATTAAAAAAATGAGTGATAGTAAACAGCTTTTGAGTTTGAGACTAACAATTGAATTTCTCACACAATATTTTTTACCAGAAAGTCATGAGACTCTTGGTCAAGTTTCCATGTACCGAACACAAAGTGAATGGGGCAAAACTTTTGTGGCAAAAATCCGCTTTAATATCCCCCCCGGTCATAGGGGCTCTAGACTGCACTGTGAGAGTTTCCTTTGACAAAGTCCCTAGGACCATCAGCTGGCTAAACAAATGAAGTATATGATTTTTTCATGCGAATAAATTTTCAAGTTTTTTGATATTTGGAGAATTCACTTTGCAGGACGGTCTCATTTTTATCCACGTCGTTTTCAGAAAATGCTCCAAGCACTGGCAAATACTTGGAAAAAATTCTTCACCAATTAGAGCTCGAGCTATCTGATTTTTATGAATTTCTATGGCTATATCATCTAAAAAAAATAATTGATTTCAAAATAATAAAGTTTTGTCACACCGGTCGCCGCTGACAGTTCCTCTGACAGCTTCCATTCCAATATCATCAGAGCCAGAGCAGAAATTACTATCACTGTTAAAACGTACCGAAATTTCTTTCTGTGGTCAGTAATACCAGCAATATAGGAACATGAAATAAATGAACTACTTACCATCTGACATATAATCAAATAATCGAGGATCAGCTCTCAGGTTTATCAATCCTAACTGTTGTGCCAATACTTCATCTGGTATAATGGATGTATTGTTGCTGATATATACTTTTTCGATTGCCATAGATGGAACATCGCTCAGTATGAGCCTCCGAAAGGCATTGGCAAGGAATGGGTGGATTCCAATCAAATCGAATTCCATTTCGTAGTTTTCATTACGAATTATAACAATGTTGAACCTTTTTTTGAAGTTTTTGATAGTGAAATGTTCATTCAGAACTGTAGGATTTTTGGCTCGATTCTGTAACAGATAATATCAATATCATCACGGTGGTGTGTACAATGTCACGATTCTCATTGTACGTCTATAGATAAGGAACAATTCCAAAATGTTTAAATAAACTCTTCACATTTCAATATAAATGTTTTCAAGAACATTTTGAATGAATACGCTCGAGCACATTGTTCTGTGGCATCATGGTGAAAATGATAAATATTTCTCGAGACTGAGTAATTTAGAAAAGTAATAAGGTAAATGACTGCAATCATATAAAAGTTGTGATAATGAATGTATTTATCTTGAAAACATTCAGTGCTATTTTTTAAAATTGGCAATGAGATTGATGCCTTTTCTCGTAGTGACAAGTTCCTAACTCAATCACGATAATTAGAACAAAAGCTTCCAGCCGTCTTATGAAATCACATATCACGGTATCTCTCAAATATTCACAGAACGACTTGTTACGATATTTCTTTGGTTTGAAAGATCGGGATGCAAAGCTCACATTCTTCACAAAACCTAAACCTCAAATATCTCAATTATTATGATGATTGTGAACACACAAATAGTCTTTGTTTAGTATTTGGAGTAAATCATCTTTCGAACAACCTGTTCAGGCCAGTCTCAAATTACCTACACAGTAGGTTCCGGCTGAAACCCATCAGAAAACAACTACTCCACTGGCTAATACCACGAAGGGCATTGAATTATATCCGACCATGTGCCAGTGCAGTGCAGCCGAAACCCACTGTGTAGGTAATTTGAGACTGGCCTGAACAGATTGTTCGAAAGATGATTTTGATTCAACGCCAGTCTTCAAGTATGCCCAGTGACTATGTCAAGTATTTGGAGTAGTTACGTTATATGTACCTTTCGCTATATCTTGAAGTGAAGACTCATTCTCTGCCTTTCTACAAATACCCACCACTCCAACAATCATTGCATCCTAAAAATATTCAATTTTCAAAATATTACAGATAAACCCTTGCCATTAGTGTCTTTACCTTATTACTTGATCGGGTATCGTTTAGAACGCTTTCAAAAATTTGGTAAAGGTTTGTTTGAGTTACATCACATAGTTTTGAAAAAAGTTGTAGGTATTTCCAACCATAAAAACTGCTCATATTAGCGTCGACAAGCTTCGTTAATTTTCCATTTTGAAATGGACAAGTTTCTCTGATTTCAGAGTTTCCATAAGAGTTTACCATACATTTCTAGACTCTTCAGATGTAATATGAAATTTAGGTGGAGCGTTTTCTGTTGTCTTTTCCGCTTCTTTCAGTAAACCGTATTTGTCTTTCAGCAAATATTCACTTCCGGTTTACAACCTTGTGAAAATACTTTTTGAAAATTTTTGAAGGGTCTTTACCATTAGAAAACGCGATATAGCTACGCTTGTCCTGCAGAAATCACAGACGTTACACAAAACTATTTTTATTGCACAAATAACTATTCATAGATAGACAGACTTTATTGTCTAAATTGCAAACATTTTGTCAACTAAGTCTTTACAATACTTACCAATGCAAATGGAATGATGTGAAGTCAAAATAGAATCTTTGTAAAAACTTGTATTTTTGGTATTTGGAAAGGTGAAAACCGTGAAAATATAACAAAAATAATCAAAAATACATTTAGGCAACAGTGAATTTTTTCTCTTTTCAATTCTAGTATGATGGAATTACGTGATAATGGGTTTGCACCTAGTTTTGTTAAAGTTATTGGCATTTTGATAATTAGTACACTAATCAGCAGTGAGATTTGGGATCAAGGTTTGATTCTAATGATTGAGAATGGTTATAATTAGAAAAAAGTAGTAACTGAAGAAAGTGAATCGATTTGTAAATGACACCTAATAAATAAAAACGTGTACTTTTTTTGAGCAAAAAAACGGTGAATGATGCCCTCTTCTTTTGAAGAGGAATGACTGGAACGAGGGAAGAGCGCCAGGTTCATATTCAGTGGCTTAAAACAAGTAAAATAAACCAAAACTAGGTGCTGTATGATTAATGAATATTCACCAACAAAAAAAGGGTTGGTTCTAATACAAACAGTATTTTGATAAAGGTGTAGAGTATGGGTCCTCACGGATTTTGTTACGTTTTGGGGTTATGAAAAAACTTTGAAAAGCCCAAATTCATCTGAATTTATGGCATAGTACTGTTATTTTATGAAATATAAAATCTGTGAGTGGTATTCTGAGAAACTAGTAATCAAATATGGAGTTATAGTTTTTTCAATAATTTACATTTCACTTCTGAAAATTTATAAATTCTATCAGGAAACAAGGAAAAATAAAAATTGTCAGCTGTCAAATTCAAATTGCTGCTGAATTAAAATGCAATCTTTCCAAACTGCATATATTAATCTCAATTTTCAAATTATAAAAAACATTTTCTGAAAGCTCTTTTAGTTGAGGGCGCAGACATATGATCCACCCTGAAAAGTTGGGCTGCCTCAATTGAAAAAAAAAATTTTTGAATGGAACAATAGGTACTTGTTTTTTTGAAGTTTCGGAAACCAAGTGCAATTTATATATTAATACAGGTAATAGAGGATTTTGTTTTGCAAAATTAGGCAGGAGTTATTTTATCGCATCGATAGTTGCAGTCTGACATACTTAACCTAAAAACACAAAATACTTACAAAAATGGCGAACGGAAGTGCCGCCATTTTGTGAAAAACCGTTTGGGCCTGTATCTCCGTAACCGTGCACTTTAGGCCCACAATTATCTGGATCTTTCTTATAGATAATTAAATTTCCTATCTTTTTTATTCAATAATTTTTCTCGTAGCACTTACCGTTCTCGACTTATATTATTATTACTTTTTGTTTATTCACTTTTTTACCGATATCTCTTTAAATAATTGTTTAAACAATAAATTGTTTGTGATAAAACTTTTGAATCGATGAATTTTCTACAACTTTTATTTAAAACTTTTTTCTCCAAAGTTGATATTTTTGAAGTTACAACGCGTTCAATGTTGTACTACCGAGTACAAGGTTATTAAGAACGAAGTACGCATAGCGTAATGATGCGAATCCGATACATAATAAAAAAAATATGAATTTTAGAATTTTTTTGATTCAATAAATGATTGATAATTCATGTTCTTACCTGCAAGAAATAGCGAATACCCATTAAAATTTTTTCTTTGTATTTTCTTTTATACAATTAAATATTACTATAATTAATTCAAAAACTACCGCCATAATTAAACACGCAAATAAAAAAATGGAATATTTATTGAAGAATATATGTGAAATTTATTTTTACAAATGTACACCAAAATGAATCATATGTCTTCTCTGACTCTTTGGCGTTTCGAGGGTGGTGAAGTTTCGATGTTGGTTACATTCCTCTTCCTCTTCTTTATCTTCGTCAGTGGCATATAAAGATGCTTACGCCTCTATTAATTTGTCGTTAGAATCATCACCAATGTCTTCATTTTTCTTTTGGACCGATATTACACCTTCGCTTAACGGCTCATTACAAATAAAACAGTTCTCCATTTAGATTAACTTTCACAATTTCTTCACAAAAATTAATTATAAGACTTACAAATCTGTCACACGTAAATATCGCTGTTAGATCTACCGTAGCACAGACTAATATAAGCATACTGAGCATAAAAATGCTCACTATGGTCGTACCACTACCCCTCCTTCGGTTGAAAATGTACTTTTGGAAAGATCGGACTATATATATATATATATATATATATATATATATATATATATATATATATATATAAATATATATATTATATATATATATATACATGTATTATATATATATATATATATATATATATATATATATCTATATCTATATATATATATATATATATATATATATATATATATATATATATATATATATATATATATATATATATATATATATATATATATATATATATATATATATATAACCGCTACAAACTGGCGTTGATCTCCCAGATACAAGACGATTGAAATTAACGCGTTGTAACTTCGAAAATATTAACTTTAGAAAAAAAAATTTGAATAAAAGTTGTAGAAAATTTATCGATTTGAAAGTTTTATTATAAACCATTTATTGTTTAAAAAATCATTTAAAGAGATATCGGTAAAAAAGTGAATAAACAAAAAGTAATAATAATATAAGTCGTGAACGGTAAGTGCTACGAAAAAAATTATAGAATAAAAAAGATAGGAAATTCAATTATCTATAAGAAAGGTCCTCATAATTGTGGGCCTAAAGTGCACGGTTACGGAGATACAGGCCCAAACGGTTTTTCACAAAATGGCGGCACTTCCGTTCGCCATTTTTGTAAGTATTTTGTGTTTTTAGGTTAAGTACGTTAGACTGCAACTATCTATGAAATAAAATAACTCCTGCCTAATTATGCATTATGGGCACGAGTAGCTCGCTCCCTATTACCTGTACTATATGAACTCATGGAGATGCAACTATCCTCAGACAGCATGATAGAAGAAGATTCCTTCAGTATCAGTTTTCTACCATTGCTCTCCTTTGCCATCATTTTATTGTAATTCCATTCTACTGTGTTATCTTCATGGTCATTAAGAATGTGTTTTGATAGTTTAGAACTGCTTGTATTTTATATGATAGGCAAATTTGAGTTATCAATAATAATTGATCTTGTTCCATTCAAAAAAAATTGTTTTTTAATCATCAGACTTACAACTTATCGGGGTAGATCAGATGTCAAACTTTCTACACTTGTATAGATTTTACTTACATTAATTATTGTTTTTTCTCAAATTGTGTTAGGTTAAAGACCCAAAAATCTACAAAAAAACAAATTTATTAATTGACAACTTGTTTAGGACTTGCAATTTGGCGAATAATTTTTTTTCTTTATAAGCTTACTACCATTTATACCGGTTCTACTTTAGGGTTACACTTAGTGAAGTATCACCTAGAATCAAAAGAAATACAATGATTTGAGTCGTACTTAGGTTCAAGATTTTCCTTAGTTGTAGTAGTGCAAAGAACCATTAGGCATTGAACAAATAATGTCAATCTATTTATTTCTCATAGGGATTTTGGCAACTTTCAGAAAGAACATATAAATTATAGGGACATTGTAGCTCAATTTCTGAATACCAATCATCTAGAATATTGTGTACAGATTCATGATTTCATAAAATCCCATATCTACATACCATAAATTCAGCTGATATTGTTGCTTTCAACATAGGTTTTTTCTTAATGCCAAAATTTAATTTGTTAACAAAATAGTTTTTCATCGTTTCAGATTAAAATTTTTGACAATAGGTATATTCATTTTATGTATGGTGTTTTTCAACTTTCCTGAAAATTCCATTCAGTGAGAACCCCATATCCTACAACTTTTTCATCATACCTGAGTAACTTTAAACTCCTCCAATGTTAATCGTGGCCTGTCTTCATTTATTGAAGCCATATCTGCTTACAAACTTCAGTATTAGTTTTCGTTTTACCAAAAATGTTTTCTAAAATGCAAACGCTCCCCTTTTCTCCTAAGTTTACAGCTAAGGTTCTGGGTTCCGGTTCTACGTTCTACCCCTACCCCCTACTAACTAAAGTTGATGTTGGTTTTGAGGTTAAGGTTTATCTTCTTCTTTTCAATTTATTGGCCCTGATACTTGGTGGTGCAATAGGCCAGCTCGATAAGGGGGTTAAAACGTTTCCTGGTTCTCGCTTCGGAGTGCGAAGCATTCCAACGAATAATGATGAGGAACTTCGGTCTAAGTTGCCAATCTGAAATATTCCTGAAAATGACTGACATTTTACTAAGGTGAAATGTCATATTCTGCTCAGTGGCTTTAACCACTGTAAACTGTTAGACGGAGTCAATGGCCGCGTCTAACAGTTTAAGCTGCTGCACAAAATTTGGCAGTTTTCCATGGCGAAATGTTGAATTTCATGAAGCGACTTTAACCGCTGTATTCTGATAGACGCAGCCAATGGCTGCGTCTAACAGCTCACAGCGCTTAAAGCACCTGCACAAAATTTGAAGTTTTTTCATAATGGATGTTCAAATTTTGTGAAGCAGCTTTGAGAGCTGCAAGCTGTTAGAAGCAGCCAATAGCTGCGTCTAACAACTTACAGCGCTTAAGTGATGTTGAGGACGAAGCGGAGAAACTAACAATATCGTATTATCGTAACCTATAAATATTCTTCCGAATCACTTTTATACATTTACGTCAATGCTTTTATATTATATTTTCTAATCTATAACGGATTTTTACAAACCGTTTCCAGCAGACAGTAACTAATGCTGCTCAAGTTCTATGTACAGTAGAAAAATTCGTTCATATTCACAGCAATTGGAGGAGAGGTATACTATTCTTCATGGAAATTTGAAAACTCTGGAGCAAACATGTGAGATAAACGATGATAATTTAGAATTAATCAACACAACATGAATCGTCCAACCTTCAATCTAATCTGTTCGATAGTCTCAAAGCGAATGGTCTCTACGGCGAGACCCTATGTTGTCCCAGAAGAATATGTTATCAGTAATATCGAAAATAAAGTTCACAAACCAAGAAAACACCCCGGAATCATACAACCAAGAACAGTACTCACTCCAGAATATTTTATCAAAGCAGTCATTCATGCAACTGAAGATTATCCAGTTAAAGCCCTTGTGGAAGGTGGTGAAAAACTTGGCAGGCACTTGAAAGGACGTGTGCCTCCAATGGAGAAAGAAGAAATGAAAGAAAGAGTGCAAAGCATACAAGAAAAGGTTCTGTCCCGTTATGACAATGTGACTATAAACAATGAAGAGGATGCTCGTAGGTTTAAACAAACGATTCAAGACAAGGTAAAAGCAGTTTTGAGCGAGAAAATTTACAACTGGAAACCAATCAAGTATGATGTATACAACTCCTTGCTCTATTTGTTGAACAGGTCAGCTCCCGAGTATGCGGTTTTAGTGAAGATACTGGGAGAAATTGTAATGAGAGATCCAGATTTCAAGCCTAGAAGTTTATTTGATTTTGGATCTGGTGTTGGAACAGCAACTTGGGCAGCTAATACATACTGGAAACAAAATATTTTTGAATACTTCAATATTGATATTTCGAGGGACATGAACGATTTAGCCCAAACCCTGTTACAAGGTGGTAAATTTACTGGGAAACTCAACACGAGAGGAGTTTTTTATAGACAGTTTTTTCCTGCTACAAAAATAACGTATGATTTGGTGTTTTCAGCTTATTCTATGCTTGAATTACCATCTCTACAGTCTAGATTAGAAACTGCATTGAATCTTTGGAATAAGACTGAAAAATATCTCATTATTGTTGAACAAGGAACTAATGCAGGGTTCAAAGTTGTGAATGAAATCAGAGATTTTATTCTTCGAATTGACAAGGAACCAAATGTAGGTTCAGTTTTCAGCCCTTGTCCTCATGATGTTACGTGTCCCCGGTTTTTACTAGATGATGGAACACCTTGCAATTTTGAAGTGACATATTTCACTCTCCCAGTGGGAGCTGCTTCAGAACCCAAAAAAGAGCTATATTCTTATGTTGTTTTGAAGAAAGGAAGGACTGAAGAAACAGAGAGGTGGCCGAGATTGGTCAGACCAACACTTGTGAGGTCAAAACATTCAATTTGCAGGATGTGTTCTGCCAGGGGAAAGCTGGAAGAAGTAATATTCACAGCCTCGAAGCATGGAAAAACAATGTATCATTGTGCAAGAGCTTCGAAATGGGGTGACCTTTTACCTGTGAGACTTGAAGATGTGAATGAAGAAGTAGATTGTGATACAAAAGATGAATGATGATGAAAAGAATCATTTTATTAACATCTCAAATGACTTACTGATTGTTGACTGTATCAAAGATGTTCCTGATGAAGGTGAATTGTTGTCAGTACCTCCAAATTAGAGATGGAAGATTTATTTGAGAATCTTGAGTTCTAGTTCTTTGCCAATTTAGGACCTTGAAAAACAATGACTGAACAAATTTCATTGCAATTTAATATCAGCTGATTAAAATCATCTTCATTTCCAGATATTTTTTCATTCAATTGTTTCCTGATCTTTTCTACAAGGTTGAAAATTTACTCTCTCAATGGTCTCAACTTCAGTTTAGTAACCAGTATATATTAATAGGATGTTACCATAAAAAAGTGGTGGTATTATTCTATAGGTGACACTGTGCAATACAAGAAAATTCAATAAAAAACTTTCAACAATTTATAATTTCATTGATTCATTTTTGTTTCTACAAAAAATGTTGATGATATTGGGCAACAAGGTTATTTTAACAGGTTTCACTTCATACTCTTCATTATCAATGGAAAACCAAATATCCTTTTCGTGCACCTCTGGATTTATGTTGATTGTTCTTGCTTCGATAACCTCACTAACGTCTTTCTTTTCACCCTTTTCCAGTTTAAAACCATTTTTCAAGAAGTCTAGGTATTGCACTTTATCTGGTCCTATTTCCATTACCAATCTTGGAATCTCATCAGACTTTGATGAATTTGGGACAACATTAAGTGTTGATAATGCTAGATCAGCTGTTGAAATCCTCTTCTCGTGAGATTTTTCACATTCAGGATTATGTATGGATAGGTATTTTGCTTGAGGATTATCTTCTTTGATGAATCTAAAATGAGAGGGATTCCAAATTTTTAACAAAATGTGTGAAATGAAAAGAATTCCGGAATACATTTAATGAGCTCTCACATGGCACTGAAATAATATTGTTACGTACTAGCGCCGGCCCTGACGAGATCGTAAACGCAGATGAGGGATCGCGTCGTAGCGAACGTCATTTTCCAGGAAACCGCAAATCGCGTGTGGAGAATTCGCGAAGATTCTTCATAGGCGTACGCAGGTATATATACGGGACAGACTTCGTCGCGGGCAGAGTTAGTTAAGTGTCGTGATCTAATATCATACTGTATGAGATAGTTACTGTTGCTTGTTGACAGACAGTCGTTGTCAGATTCAGATAGTATCAAATTGTAATTTACGTCGTGGAATAAAGTATCGTTTTTTCTAAAAGTAGAAGTGTTTCACGTTTATTAAACACAGATAAAACAGTTGGCGACGAGGAAGAAAAAGTTCAATTCAAATTAACGATATGGATGCAGACCAATTCCAATTGTTGTTAGCGACGTTTCAAAAATCGCAAGAAGTTATGTGGTCTCAAATCGCAGCACGGTTGCAGCCCGAATCAAAATCTCCTTCGAATTTTGCCAGTGTTTTACCCTTCGAAAATTTCGACACACGGAAAGAAAAGTTTGCTTGCTATCTAGAACGATTCGAAAATTATTATACAATGAAAGGTGTTACAGATCCAGAACAAATTGCACAATTATTATGTGTTAGTATTGGTTCAACTCATTATAATAGTTTGGCGGCATTCTTGGGACCTGAAAAGCCCGTGAAAAATCTCAAATTAGATGAACTCACCCAGGCATTGAAAAAAATGTTGATTCCAAAAAAGAGTGTTGTTGTTGCTCAACATTATTTCTTGAACGTTTTTCAAAAGGATCAACAGACCATAGCCGAATTCGTTGCTGCTCTTCAACGTGATTTAGCTGAATGCGAATTTTCTATTACTTGCTCATGTAAGAAAGACGTTTCTATAGCTGATGTGTTTCTAAGAGCGCAGTTCATTCGTGGTTTGCGTGACGATTGGCTTCGAGAACATATTTTACAGTCTGATGTTACAACTTTCGATGAAATTCTTGCCAAAGCTATTGCTCTAGAAGCATCAAAAATAGAAAGTAAGGAATTTTCACACCCAACCGGCTCCAGAAATATCAATTACAACGCTAAAGACATCAATAAAATTGAAAGTTCATCAAGTCGGTATTCCAATAGAACCAGAAATAGTTCCACTTTGAAACGAGGTCACAGATCATCTAGTAGATATAGATATCCACATATAGATTATGTAGCATTGGGTATAGAACACTTATGTATCAGATGTGGCCGAGGAAATCATAAAATCCAGGATTGTCGGATAGAAAAATCGAAAATAAAATGTGGATCATGTGGAAAGGAGGGGCATGTGTCGAAAGTATGTATTTCAACTTTGATCAAAATGTCGAAAAATAAAACAAGTAACACAAATTCCCTGAGAACTTGTATGTCAATGAATCCAAATTACCCCTCCTATGGTCTCAATAAAATATTAACCGTTGTTGATTTATTCGAAATGGTCGATAGTGACAAATATATAATAACCGTTCAACTCAATGGAAAAAGCCAGCAGTTCGAGGTCGATTCTGGTGCAAAATATTCCCTTCTCTCTGAGGATGATTTTATCAAGCTCGACCTGAAACCTGAATATTCCAATCGAAGTATCAAATATTGCTTTCAAGTCCTACTCAGGTAACATCATTCAACCGAAAGGCAAAATTTATGTCAATGTTTCTTATGAAGGAAAATGCATTATTGGAGATTTGCATATCGTGCCATCTGGCCATGAAGCTTTGCTAGGGCGTCAATGGATAAGAGGTTTAGGCATAGAACTGCAACAACTCGACTCAGAAAAAAATATGTCACCTGTAGTTCCTCAAATTCAATCAATCAGATCTGATGAAGATATTTTCAAAGAATTTGCTACCATTTTTGAAGAAAAAGTTGGCTGTGTTCAGGGATTTCAAGTCACATTACAACTCCGATCGGGAACTAAGCCAATTTTCACAAGAGAACGCAGTGTCCCATATGCTCTCATTGAACTTGTCGATAAAGAACTAGATTCACTTATAGAAAATGGAATAATTTCTCCAGTTGTATCAACAGATTGGGGTTCTCCTTTGGTCGTTATTCGAAAACCGAATGGTGGAGTACGCCTTTGTGTCGACTACAAATGCGGTGTCAACGAAAGATTAGTCCAGGTGAACCATCCTATTCGACGCATCGACGATATCCTGAATAGTCTGAGAAATTCGAAGTATTTCTGCAAATTGGACCTCTATAAAGCTTATTTGCACCTGAAGGTTGATGATGAAAGTAGCATGATTCAGACAATCTCAACTCATAGAGGCACATATCGCATGCATCGCCTTAGTTTCGGGATTAAGACAGCTCCATCTGAATTCAATAGAATTTTATCTCAAATCTTAAAAGGGCTTCCCAAAACAGAATCTTTTTTCGATGACATTATTGTCCATGGTTCAACATTGGGAGAATGCATCCAAAATCTTCAATTATGTCTTCAACGTCTTTCTCAGTACGATTTGCATCTCAATAAAAATAAATGTTCATTTTTCGAACCAAAGATTGAATATTTAGGACATGTGGTGGAATTCAATAAAATAAGTAAGTCCCCATCGAAAGTTTCAGCCATTCAAAACATGCCAAGTCCTTCGAATGTTGATGATATCAAACGTTTTCTTGGTTTAGTTACTTATTACTCCAGATTCATACCAAATTTCTCTACAACGTCCTATCCACTTCGTTTCTTGCTAATGAAAGGGAAACCTTGGATATGGACTTCCAGTTGCGAAACAGCATTCATTAAACTGAAAAACGAACTATGTAGTGAACGTGTTCTCATACCGTTCAATCCGGATTTGCCACTCATTTTGACAACGGATGCCAGTCCAACAGGTGTTGCCGCAGTCTTGAGCCACACCACTGAAGGCACAGAGCGACCAATTGCTTTCGCTTCGCTTCACGTTCTCTAACTACTGCAGAACAAAATTACAGCCAGCTCGACCGTGAGGCTCTTGCTATCATTTTTGGTCTTATTCACTTCTATAATTACCTCATCGGTAAGCAGTTCGAACTCATCACTGATAATGAGCCGTTGTCCAGAATATTCCACCATAATAAAGCATTGCCTCAAATGACATCAGCTCGTTTGCTACGTTATGCATCTTTTCTATCAGGTTTCAATTACTCTGTGAGATGTAAAAGAGGAAAAGAAAACCAAAACGTTGACTGTTTATCCAGAGCCCCAGTTCAGCAGTCTATAATTTCATCTGACGAACTGATTGGTGAAGAAGTGAACCAGTTATATGCTGAAACAATTTTCCAGATCTCCGGCTATGAAATCACATCCATAACAATCAAGGAAGAAACATCAAAAGATCCAGAGCTCAGTGAAATTGTAAGAGAACTTCAATCAAATTCAATAGATTCCGAATATACATTGATAGACGGAATCGTTTTCCGACAAGATCGAATTTTTGTACCAAGCTGTTTGCGTTCGAAAATTTTGGAAGAGCTTCACCACACTCATCTTGGAATCACAAAGATGAAGCAACTTGCTCGCCGTTATGTATACTGGCCAAATATTGATCGGGATATTGAGAAGTTGGTGAGAGAATGTGAAAACTGTGCCTCAGTTCGAGCTGATCCTCCAAAAGTTCAGGTACATCCCTGGGAATTGCCTCAAGAAAACTGGGAAAGAATTCACATCGATTATGCCGGCCATTCGAGAATCGATTCTTTCTGGTAGTAATGGATGCAAAGTCCAAGTGGGCAGAAATCAAAACGATCAAGAACGCGCCTTCAACTTCTTCTACAATATCACTATTGGAAAATATATTCGTGTCGCGTGGATACCCTCAAGTCATTGTGTCGGACAATGCTTCGATTTTCCAAAGCGAAGAATTTCATGGATATTGCAGAGCAAATGGAATTTTTCAAAAATTCATTGCATCTGGTCATCCAGCCACTAATGGTCTAGCAGAGCGCAATGTTCAAACTCTCAAAAATAGACTGAAAGCTGCGACAGACGAAAACTTATCAATCGAAAACAAGGTACAAAACATTTTATTTCGTTATAGAGCGACGCCACTCGCTTGCGAAAAATCACCAGCTGAATTGTACCTTCATCGAAATTTTCGAATTCGATTGAATGCAATTTTTCCATACAAACCACAACAATCACAATTTCCTACGAAATCCTGTCCTTCTTTTCAAGTGGGGGAGAGAGTCCAGATTCGATTATTCATTAACAATCGTCGTATTTGGCGGTTCGGAGAAGTTAAGAAAAAGTTAGGTTCACGTCATTATATAGTTGTATTGGATTCCGGAAGATCGTTGAAACGACACATCAATCAACTTCGACCAACTATGATAAGAAAGCAAGAAAAACATGTTACTTTTGGTCCATGCCAATCCTTCGATGTTCCTCAAGGTCCTCCCACCGCTGAAATCGAGTCACAACTTTTGAATAATCAGGCCCCTGAATCTATACCAGAAGCAGTTTCAGAACGTCCACGTAGGGAGCGCAAATTACCAAGGCGTTTTGAAGGTTTCCATATGGGATCAAGCAGATGAAAATAGTCGATTGTGTTTCATTGACATTCCTTTATGAGAGTCCACAAATAAGTGGGAGAGAAACTGTCGTGATCTAATATCATACTGTATGAGATAGTTACTGTTGCTTGTTGACAGACAGTCGTTGTCAGATTCAGATAGTATCAAATTGTAATTTACATCGTGGAATAAAGTATCGTTTTTTCTAATAGTAGAAGTGTTTCACGTTTATTAAACACAGATAAAACATTAAGTGGCAAGTTTTTATTCAGAGCTAAGTGGAGCGAGTTTAGTCGAGCTGATTTAAGCGGTTGTATATATTGTATTGTGATAGAGAGTTATAATAAAAGAAGTTTAGTGTTGTTTGGTGTTTTAATCGACGAACCCTAGGAGTATCCTAACAGTGGTGTCAGAAGTTGGATTTTGCAAGGATTATGGTAACAATATGAAAGTGCATAAGGATGGAGTAATAATGAGATCTGATGAATAGAAATTCAAAAGGTTCATACTCACTTGGAAAACCAACCATTGTTGTGTGATTTCTGTGGTTGTTTATGACAGTTAGAGCATCCTTCACAAGGGCTACTGTAACTTATGACAGCTTCACAATTCCATGATAATTTACTCTTGAACCTGAAATTTTTTTTTTGACAGCTAAGGACATTGTTGGAACACATTGCAGACTTCCAAACAGTGTATGAGTGTAATGAATTTTGATCAATTTCATGATATAACTATTCCAAGTAGTGTAGAGCATACTGAGCACAATTAGTTTTTATTAAATTTTCACAATATGCTGCACATGAATGAACTGTAAAATCTGTTGGGTAATAACCACTGTCATTTTTATTATCAATACATACTCCCAAGTTCTTGTCACCTTGTATTATTCAGAACAGTATGATTTCATGAAATTATCGTTAAACTCGAAGTCTGAGTTTTACATGAAGAATCAGACAGTGTAATTTTTTTGCAGATTACGATTTGTTTAAGCATCAAGCGTGTTCCCTTTCAAAAGCAGACTAAAATATTGGTCCAAAAATCTGCCAATTCTGCCTGATCTAATAAAAATGAAGATATTTATCACAAGCAAAACTCCAGAAATAAAAATGTTTAGCTATTCATTTGTAGACATACCCATTAAAAATGTAAGTAGCATAACTCCTGAAGGGTCCAAAATACCAATAACTGTCTTTTTTGGCTTCTGCATCTCTGTAAGCACCCCACTTCAGAGAGCCCACAGCATAAACTGGTTTGTTAGAAGTAGTTGCCTCATTCATGACCTCGATTCTCATAACATCAGCAGGTTTTATCGACTCCTCAATTACTGCCATGGTAGCTTCAGCTAAAGCTTTGACTTTCTCATATTTATCACCTCCAGAGAAATTGACTTTTGCCACTGTATTGGTCTTTCCAAGTGGTAGAATACCTTAAATATTCAACATTACTTGAATTCGAAAACAAGTCTACAAATTTTTTTGCATGATAACACCTACCTAATGGAATATTACTAACATTTTCATTATTTTTCCTCAGTAGTCCTGTTACGACTTCTGATAACGTGCCATCTCCCCCTGCAATTACAATGGCATCTGTTCCAACAATTTCTTCAATTAATTTTTTGGCATGCCCTTCAGATTCAGTTTTTTTAACATCGACAGAAATGCCTGCTAGGTGCAAGAGTGGTGCACAATATTTTTCAAACTCTTCAGATGCCTTGCGCTTGTTGGCATTGGGATTTAATATTACAGTTATATGACGAGGATCTATATTCAAAGGAATGGATTGCTTTCCATATTTTGCAGCCTGCTGGCAATAATATCTCATCAACTCTTGGGTCCTACAAAATTCTTATGGTACACTTAGCACAAGAGTGGATTAATTTATACTGATGAAAGTAAGGCATAAGATATTTCAAACAATTCCATATACAACATATTTCTCAGTGGACTCACTCTAGATAGTTTCTTGTATATATAACACCATAAGTAATTAGAGCAGTGGCAAATGCTGATTTCTTCCAATGATTTCTTATTGTTTTAGCAGTTCTGACAATTAATAGCATGATTTTTAAAGCGTGTCAAAATTTATAAAAAATTTAAAAAAACTCAAATTGAAATTGACTGAGGATTTGTTTTGATTGACTTGGCCCTTGGCCTGCCTACCCTAGTGCCTACCGAAATTACATGACTGCGAGGCTGCGTCTAACAGCTTGTAGCGGTTAAAGCTGCTGAACAAAATACATTTCACCATGGAAAGTTTTGTACAGCGGCTTTTAGCGCTGTAATCTGTTAGACGCAGCCGAGAAGCTGCATCAGAAATCAAAGGATATAAGGGGCAGCACATTTCAGATTTTATGTTTTGTGGATGCCAAAAATTGAAATAATCTCATTTTGGGGATTTTTCGTAGTAATCAATTATCTATTGACTCTCGTGAGTTGTGAATCCTTAACACACTGGTCTACGGTTAGAAAATAGATTTAACGAAATGTCACCTGTGAAGCTCATCGGAAAGATATTATTAAAATACGCCTTGTCCCTGGATATCACTAGTAGTAGGTGATCTAATATTGTAGTATTTTCTAATAATAAGCAGAGACTCTCTGCTGGTACCTTCGTTATAAGTGAAGTGGAAAAGAACCTGTCTAGGGGATTTCATTTGTGTTTGACTTTTATATACTTCTCAGCTGGAAAGTGATATTTACGAACAAGACGCCTAACATATAATTGACTTTCATAAATAATCAGTGGTTAAAAACTAAAAAACGATATTTCAAGTACCTAAATAAACGTCATGTGGTATTGGCCTCGTCTAAAAGCTTACAGCGCTTAAAGCCGCTTCACAAAATTTGACATTTCACCATGGAAAACTGTCTAATTTTGTACAGCGGCTTTGGCCGAAATCCGATCGGTCGTCGTACGATCGGATTTCGGATCTGTCTGAATCCAGCCTTTAAGTTGTTAAACCATTGGTTGCGTAATATTTAGGTATAACAGTATAAAGGATCCTTTTCATGGAGCAGTGGAATTCTTACTGCAAGTGCAGTAAAATGCAAGTGCGCATGCTCCGTAGAGATTTTGCTGCAAATGCAGTAAAAATTTCACTGCTCCATGAAAAGGGGTTGAAAGCAGTGGAATCTGCGCTTTTCATGTCATTTATGCTATTTATATTTATTGGTATTTGTTTATGATTTCCAGAAACTACACCAAAAACCCAATTATATTGTTTGGCTGAGAGCCGATTAGTAGAGTCCCAATCAGGTCTATTCTGCGGTGGCCTATTGATTCTCGAATATCATTAGATTATTGAAAAATATTTGAGAATGAGACCAATAATGCAGTTTTGGTGCAAATCAAAATTTTTCAATAGATAATGTTACTCGAAGATATTTCAGAAATCTTTATGGTGTATATTTATATTCTTCTATCTATAACAGTTGTCGATTATTTTCAATAACCACTGCAATATTCAATATTGATAGTTATTCAGAAGATTCACCAGATTATAGACCTGGAAATAATGATATGGAAAATCAACATAAAGTAGAATTGGATGAACTGAATTCTTTATCTCAGTGGAGTGTTCTATTTCATTACTAGACTAAATCGCTATTCAATCCATTAGCGATGTTGGTACTGTACCTTGAAGTACTACCTTCCAAGCTCAAGTGTTTTTGTGTAAATGAAATTGTATAAAATTTATTTATTTATAACAAAACAATATTTTGATCAATAAGAAATAATAACATCCTGATCCTATTAAAGGTGCTAATCTCAGACTTTTTGTTTCGAATAACATTTTTGTTCAGGAGTCAATACGCTCAGAATCCGCGCAAAATCTTCACATACGTCCTATTTATCCACGGTTATTTCGCAGCGATGAACATACTCACAAATGAAGTAATTGTCTAGCTTAACCTCACCAAACAAAACATCCACACTTTAAATACTAACCTACCCTCTAAATAAAACAAATCTGAGCAATATTCAAAACTATGTAGAATATAAAATTTAATTGAAACAAATTTGAATAAAACGAGAAAAGTTTAACTAATTTTAAAGAAATCCGAGAGCCTATGCACAATCGACCTTATAGATATTCAAAAAAATGGCTACAAAATTAACGAAATATCATTCGCTTTGCTGCTTTGAAGTTGAAAAATTTTAACTTCTGAAGGTCACTGCTCGAGCAGTGAAATCTGTCAAAAGCTACTGTACTTGCAGTAGTTAATGGCCATGAATATACACCTTCAGGGCTCATTCCAACGGTTTTCTTCAACGAGAAATTGGCAGCGTCTAACAGCTTACAGCGCTTAAAGCCGCTTCACAAAATTAGACAGTTTTCCTTGGTGGAATGTCGTGAATTTCTCGTGAAAAAAATGCCAAGTTCGGATACTGGATGATATGCAGTTCCTTTGGTTTTTGGCGCCAAATTTAAAACAAGACCATTCTCGATTATATAATATGTGTATTCACATTGTCAGCTTATAATTTCACATATATATCTACAAATCGATTCTCACTACTCTCACGACTAACTTCTAAAATGCTTGATAAATGAATATTGAAATTAGTTAGTCATAAATTACTTTTTCAGTGTTTTCTCCACCAGTTTCAATATTTTTACAACTTCAACAGTCGAAGACAGAAGCTTATCGGCGAATGTTTCTATATTCACGGAGGATGCAATCCTAAAAGTTCTAGCTACACCCTTCAGTTCCTTCATGGCATCTTCATCTGTAGTATCATCACCAGCAAAAATGACTTTCACATCATTTTTCCAATTTGCCCCAAATTTTTTCTCTAGAAGTAAAAGAGCCACTTTTCCCTTATTCCAATCTACCTTTGGCCTTGCTTCAAGTGCACAATGAGACTTTCCAACTTTGAAGTTTGCATCTTCTATAATTTGATAAGCTGCTTGTTCCAGTTCTTTTCTTAGGTGCTCAGGTGTTGCCCGAAAATGGTATGTCAAAGTACTTCCTTTGTTTTCTATCCAAGCACCGTCTCTCACTACCTTTTCCTCCAGTTTTTTAATCAAGAGTTCAGCTTCAGCATCAAAATTGTCTGGCAATTTGTGGCTATAAACAGAGCCATCAGGATATAAAACTTCCATTCCATGATTCCCAGCATAGGTTACGTTATCAAGTCCAACCATTTCCTTGACATTCGATACTGATCGTCCTGATATCACAGCAAGAAAAACTTCTGGTCTTTGTGAAAGCCTTTGCAATACACATTTAGTTTCTGGTGGAATCTTAGCCAAGTCTGGATGCGCAACTATGGGAGTAAGAGTGCCATCGTAGTCCAGCAATAGTGCTATTTTTGACGAATCGTTTAGGTAGTCCGTTAAATATTCTTCGTAGTCATCGAATTGTTTTGACATTCTGTTTTCTGTTCGAATATATGTACTAATACTCACCATAAACGCACAAAAAAGAATAATTTGAGAAAGATTGCTTGCCTGCCGACCATCAGTAATTATCTCAATATAAGCATAATAAGTTCACTGATAACTGATAAGGTCGTAGAGACGAGTTTTGGTATAATATCATTAGGAAACTTGTTTCTTTCAAATGTCCTATCTACTGTACTGTACCTTGTACATACACAAAAACAAGTAGTAAATGTGAGGTTACAGGGTTTTTGTTTTTACAATTTTACAGGTTATGTAATATTTCAATGAAGTCATGACAAAACTCTGTTCCGGCAAAAAGAAAGTTGAAAATTAGTTATATTCTTTCCTAACATATCAGGAAATATGAGAGATACCGCCCCACCTTGCTACTGAGAAAGATGGCTTCAAATACACTCGGACAGCTTCGGTGCCTCAGTTACAATTCATTCAGGACTTGGTATGCCAATCTAGTCAAACCGAAGCCGAAAACTGCGCCTTATAACCATGTAGTTCAAATTGGCGACCCATCTTTGAGAACGGCATCCAAATTAGTCCCTCTTGATTCAATAAAGTCCAATGAGATACAGTTCCTTATAAAACGACTGAAGCAAGCTTTCGAAAAGTACAATTGCGTTGGACTTTCTGCTCCACAAATAGGAACGCCTGTCCAGATATTCATTGCGGAGTTCAATGAAAAACATGGAAAACTGTACAGTGAGAAGGAATTTCAAAATAAGGAAATGACAATTCAACCCCAGCGAGTAAGTCCATTTGCAAACTCGTTGTAGCAATATGTTGAAATTGATGAAGCTAGAAGTGAAGAGAAAATCTTTCAATTCGGTGTACCGCAGGAAACCGTTTTAGGGCCACTTCTATTTAATATTTATCTCAACGACCTTTTTAATATTGACACTGTAGGTGAAATTCATAGTTTCGCAGATGATACTGTCATATTATATGGGAAAAAAAACTGGAATGAATTACAAACCAAAACTACATTAGATTTCGAGAATATTAAAAATTGGTTTGATCATAACTTACAGTAAATTTTGAGAAAACGAAATATGTCCCATTCTCATTTTATAATATTTCCCTACCGGACTTAGGACCACTAATACTTCATGATAATACTAGCATTGAAAAAACTGATAGTATCAAGTACTTAGGAGTTATAATTGATAAACATCTGAAATGGGACAAACACATAGTGTTCCTTTTGAAGAAATTACGAAGTTTGTTATCAAAATTCAAGTATCTCAAAACATTTATGAGCGTAAAAACCCTTAACATTCTTTATTTTTCATTAATACAGTCCCAATTGAATTATGGGATTCTGGCTTGGGGAGGGGTCATGGAATCCCACATTAGAAATCTTGAAGTTCTTCAGAAACGGTTTTTGAAAATAATATATAATAAGTCTTATTTGTATCCAAGTGAAAATTTGTAGATAGAAACACATTAAATGGACATAAGACAATTATTCGGATATAACATCACGATTTATATCCATAAACACAAATCAAATATAAATTTCAATAACCATATTTATAATACAAGGAATAAAAATAATATCACATTGAAAAATAGAGTTAAAACAACAATGTCTCAGAAAAATTTTAAATACTTATTGCCATTCTATTATGATTTGATTCCAAATCATATAAAAATGATGAAGTCATTATTAGTATCTTTCAAACTGCAGATAAAAAAATAGATTCAAGAATCACGTCGAAATTTATTTCATGAAATCTCTCACTTCAGTTAAGAAAATTAGTTAATTTTTCAATATTATTTTGTTGAATTCTTCAATTTTATCAAATATATTATACATAAATGTAATTCGTATCTCTCGCAACAAGTTTTTAACTTCGCGGGTATAATTGAACTGTTTATTCACATTTTTACAAATTGATGTATGCTCTTTTTTATGAATTTTGAATACACTTTATTATTTTTATTATTATTGTTATATCACTTCACATTGATTTGAAGCTATCATGATTACATCAAATTTTTGTATTAAAAGGATATAATGTTGCCCGATATTTCTGTTATTACAAATTGATCTGAGAGTTTACAACATATAAAATTTGGCAGTTTTAGATCATCATAAATCCAGAAATGAAAGTTACTGATTACACCAAAGTGGTATTCCCAGAATCTTGTGAGAGCATCAAAGGGTTCTATGCTGATGTTCCTAGATACCGGGCAATAGAACTCAAAGGTACTTTAATCACTAGCACTTCAAAAAATGTTGCTTGAAGATGAGGTAAATAATACCTGCTGATCACTCGCTGTCGTTTCAGGTATAGATGAACACGGTGAAAAAATATTCCTCAAAGCTCATGGATGGTGGGCAAGAATAATTCAACATGAATTGGATCACTTGAATGGAAGACTATATACAGACATCATGAATTCCAAATCGTTAACGTGTTCTTGTTGGAATGCTGTGAATGAACGGGGAGGACGAGTCATTTTATCCTTCAATGCTGATTAGTATGATTTTTCAATAAAATTTAGAATTTTTTTTTTTTTGAAAAATTATGTCTATAAGTTCCAATGGTGTGCTGTGTGACCTGCCTTATTGATTTTTATAGCAGGAAAATGGAATGAAACAAAAAACTACGATTGTTTCTTCAATATTTATTTTAAGAGAAAAATGTTGCAAAATAAAAATAATTCACGTGTATATATACATTAATTACTCGAATACATAATAGTTATGTACGAATTCCATGATTTATGCTAATTAATCAATAATAATATTGGGTAGGTACTTTTAGAAACTAACAAAATTATGCATTCGAAGTGTGAACCCACGTAGAAGCAGATTGTGGTTCTCCAGCCCTTATTTCATTTGGATAAGTAACCAGGAACAGTTCGTGACCATTAATATACCTGAAAGAAAAAAAATATGTCTAGTATCTCAATTTGAAACTATTTTCAATTCAATCTCCAATGAATTTTAAAGCCCTCTATACAAAGAATTGCTGTTCGAAATTTTGGAAATAAGTTTATATAAGCTCATTTTATGAAATCTTAATCGAAAAAAAAATTACTCAATTGTGTGACTACTAGACAGTTTACAAAACCGCTACTCATGTTTTACTAAACAATAGCTTCTTCAGGCATGGTATGGTTATACTAAGGTAACACACCTGAAGAAGTTATTGTATAGTGAAACATGTTTAGTGAAAATGTTTTGTAAACTGTCTAGTGAAAATCACATGAAGCCTCTTTTTCAAATTACCTTATCATGGAATTTTATAGAGTATCTGTTAATTCCATCAGTCATTCAGGGTATTGTACTACTAGACAAAAAATGGGTTTTAAAACTCCCCCTTGCCAAATCTATCTGCTTCCAATATTGGCCGATAAAAGCCCAAGAGTCGCTACGCCCAGACCTTCGTTATTTTATAGAAGCTGAATGTTTCTCTGTGCATGTCCCCAACATAGGTAAGAACAATCAGCGAACATGGAGCTTGAATCTTGTTTAGGAAACAGACAGCAAAGATTATTTTCCCAAGTCATGTGTTTTCTTACATTGAGTCGCACATTTTCTTGACTGCTTTTACATAATGCCAAAAGATGGCAATCAATTCAGGAACAAAACTAGATTATTTTTTCAATATCATAAATCATTCATATGTTTCAGGAGTATGAAACTTTAATTTTCCATATAAACTTCTATTGTCGACATTGCTTTGAAGTTTCATCAGATAACTTTATCTTATCACTATAGAGATGATGTTAGTCAATGCCTGTGTAAAGAAAATTTGAATGGTTTTTGTTACACCATATACAGTATGTCGTCGTTTCCGTTTAATTGACAATGCACAACAAAGTTTCCTACTCTGAAGGGAAAAATAGGTGCGAAGTTCTGTCTGTCAGTTTCAATGACATGTTTAGAGAAATATAATGAAGCTTCAAAATAGAGTTGACGATAGAAGTTTATGAAGGAAATGAAAGTTAAAGCATGAAAATAATCTTGAAAGCATGAATGATCTACGACATTTGTGGGAATAAATATTATATACCCTGTATTCATATCATCATTATATCCTCACCATGGATATAAAAATATAAATAAGCAATTGTTATTGTAAAAATAAAGATAAACGGAATAAAGATAATTACTATATAAAGAACATTATTATAATATGGCGCAGTCGGTAGGATAAACATTGCAAATCAATTATGGTGGAAGCAGTGGATAAGGAGAATCTATTGGAACACATTTATTAATTGGAAAAACTGAACTTGATGAATTGATGTCAAAGTGGCTGTCAATGGCGACAGAAAATCGCATCGCGCGTTCTACTGTTTTCCTAACCTCGAATTTCTATGACGATTTACCTTTTAGAGTTTTGTAGTGAAAAATGGAAAAATGCTTATAATTCTGTTGGAAAGTGATGAAGAAGGATATATAGAATGAGTATATTGTGCTGATAGAAAGAAGGAGGAATTTCGAGCGGAATTGGCTGAGAAACAAACATTGGCGTAAAACCCCGATTTCCTGTCTTTGGGGGGCCGTATCTCAGAAACTAGTTGCGATCCCCAAAAACTTTATGAGAATTTTTTGTTCAAGAGGCCGAAATACGTAAGTTCCACCAAAAATTTTTTAATTTCACGATGGAGCCCGCTTAACAGATAATTACCGAAAATACTTCAAAATTAGCCGAAATAAAACCATTCAGAATCGAGGGTGATGATTAAAATACATGGATGAAAGCATTTGAAACCATATCCAATAAGTGGACTTCATTTCACCAAAAAATTCAAAATTTGCGATTCAACTTGTCTGGTATCGCTACACAATGGTATGACCAAAAACTGAGTGAATCAAGTATAAATTCATGGTCAGAATGGAAAGATTCCTCCATAATGACATTCGACGAAGGCAGTGTCAGCAAATGGGATAAAGCTTCAGCTCATAAACTCCAGCAAGAGCCGGTTCTACATTATTTTTATGAGAAACAACGATTATTGTTCTCTGCTGATAATGATCTATCTGAAAAATCTATTATTTCACTTATAATATTAGGCCTTCCCTATCCGATGTAAAAGCAATTAAGCTATAAAGACAAAATCAAAAATGGAATTACTACAGCTGCTGAAATACCTAAAATATGGAAGAAATTCATCAGATTTTCATAAGAGGAGTTACAGAAATGATACACCAGGAAACCAAAATGCAGAAAGTGAAAGATGACAAGCTGTTCCTCACTTAGGAAGAATAGGAACCTATAAATAAATTAAATTACAACCATTACAATGAAATTGTAGATACAGAAGGAATAAATGATTTTGAAACTTATCCTATTTACTCCTATATTGTTATAATATCAGTTATAATAATAACGTAGAAATAATTGATGTGAACGGATTTGAATTGAGAACTCTATATGACACAGGCTCTGATATTGATTTGATAAATGAACAGATAGTTGAAAAAATGGACTTATCTACTTTTCGCAAAACAATACAAATAAGAAGCTCGGCTGGTGTAACAAAATGCTTTTCCAAAGCTGAATTGGAATTGGTCGTTGGAGGAAAAGCCATAAAAATCAATCCTGCAGTTATTAGGGATTTGTCATTTGATCTGACCCTAGGCAATGAAACGCTAAAGGAACTTAAAATCTTCAATAAGTCACCTTTTGGCATGAATGTATTCTCAGAAAAACAATTAACAATAATCTACCCTAAAATCATGAATGATTTGAATCATAAACCATCCAAGTATGAAACTGAATTCGATCTCAGAGAAAATCCAAAAGTTATAAAGTTGAAGCCATATAGATTTTCTCAAGTAAAAAAAATGTGGATGAAAGACAAAATAAAGGATATGTTGAATAGAGGAATCATTAAACAGTCAACATCACCATTTGCTTCACCATGTGTTCTCAATGAAAAAAATGATGGAAGTTTCAGGCTATGTGTTGATTACCGTCAAATTAATAAAGAGACAGCTTGATCCATTTCCATTCGCGATGATAATAAATGATATTATTGAAAAATTTGGTGGCTGTAAATACTTCACTAAGACTTGAAAGTTGGATTCTGGAATATCAGTACAAGCAAAGGTACTAGAAAATATACAGCTTTTGTCACAGAAGAGGGGCAATATGAATTCCTTAGGCTTCCTTTCGGATGGAAAAATTCAAGCGCAAAATTCCAAAGAATTATACAGGATGTTCTTGGAGAACTGTTGGATGGGAATGTGGTAGCATTTATCGATGATATAATGTGTGGAGGTTACACCTTATCGGAATGTGAAGAAATCACTTCTAAAATTTTGAAAAAATTAAATGATAATAATTTCAAAATCAATTATAAAAATTTTATTTTTGTGTTAAAGAAGTACCTTTTCTTGGAAGAATAATAGATGGAAATACAAAAAGAACGAATTAACGGAAAAAGTTAAGAACATAAAAAACCTCAAAATATTAAATCATTGCAGTGTTTTACGGGATTGACTAATCATTTCAGGAGTTTTATACTGAATTATAGTCAAATCGCTCGAACACTGGGGGAACTGAAAAGTAAAAATAAAAAATTTGTTTGGACTAAGGAATGTGAGGAGTCATTTGAAAAACTGAAAGAAATCACATCTGAACCCATACTGAGAATTCCAGATCCACGTCTACAGTATGAACTATCAACAGCTTCGTCATATTACGGTTGTGGTGCAATTCTTTACCAGAGAGATCAGGAGGAAATTAAAAACAAACAGCTGAGAGTCATAAACTATTATTCTTACACCTTTTCGAAAAGTGAAATGAATTACTCTGTAACTGAAAAAGAATCTTTGGCAGTTGTGAAAGCAGTAACGCATTTCAGAACTTATTTGAAAGGAAGAAAATTCAAAGTGCATACAGATCACAGGGCATTAACGCAACTTTTAACCACTGGCGATTTGAGAGATAGATTGGCGAGATTTTTTTTGAGAAGTTTCGAAATGAATATCAACCACAAGATTGGTAAGGAATTGAAAGATGCAGATGCTATATCTAGATTATGCATTGATACACCCGATGATGTTCAGGATTCATTTTGGTGTAACCACATTGTTAATGATCTAGAAAAGTTGGAAAATGGAAAATATTCAGTCAAGTAGAGGAATGGTAAAAGAAATTCTTCAGTTGTATCATGATGATCCGGCTTCAGGAGGCCACCATGGATACTATAACTCATTATAAAATCAAACGAAGACTTTTCATTCCGAGTGTCCCGCTGCAAGCAGCCGAGTGTGATTGTTGATTATGATGTCTGGACAATTGTGAGGTTAGTCGATTTGGGGGGACTTTGCCCAAGCTTTTGAATTTGTTTCAACCTAGTCCCAGTAATTATAACTACTGATATCCTGTCGTGACTGAGATGCTATAAAATATATTCTGTTCCAGGCAAAGTTTACACTATTCCAAATAAATGAATGATATATATTATACGAAAGAAATGGGCGTTTTCAAAATTTTGCAAGAGCCATCTGCTATCTGAAGATGGATGGATGGTGCATCGGTTGAATTATTCCTCAGAAAAGGAAGGATAATGAACTTTTTTTTATACGCGAATTGTTAAAAAAAGTTGTGCCTGATTTTGAGCTTGTGTTTGTGCCATATATATCGAATTTACTTTCATTCATTTCTTCACATAATTTTTTTATGGTTATTATTAGTTTATACTCACCTAGATGCATACCTATCCATTTATATAGGCAAAATTGTTGTTTAAAAAAAAATCGAGACATCGAATATGAAATATGGGTCAAAAAGATTTTTAAATAACAAAATAAATGAAATAATATTGTGACAAGAAAATTGAGGTATCAAATGTTAAATACTAGTCAAAAAATGTAAATAATATTGCTGGTATCCGCAATCGTCTTTTGGTGATGACACTTTCAAGCAAAAATAGCTTGATTCGATGAATTTTTGTTGGATAGTTTGCAAAATAAGTCCCCAATTTTACGGTTTTACTTTCAGCTTTTACGAAATATAACGAAGGTCTGGCCGTCGCGTACTCCTACTCTATAACCTATCGACCCCGCTCGATCCCCTAAACGAAAGCGTACTCACAAATTCCTGTTGGGCACTCTGACCGTCCTCTCGCCGTTGGCGTCTATCTCGTGCGCCGTCGCGTACTCGGTGAACAGCTGTCCGGCCGCCTCCTCGTCCTCTATGTGCAGCTCGCTGCTCAGCTCCTCCTCCTCGATCAGCTCCTGCTTCTCGACCGTCTCGACGGCGGCGGTGGTCAGCCTGGCGAGCGAGCGCGACGCCTTGCCGCCGCCCCCGCCCGGAGCTTTGTTGTGCGTCCGCTGGTGGCGCTTCATGTCGGAGCGCACGCGGAACGGTTTGCCGCACACGGAGCACGTGTGCGGTTTCTCGCCCGTGTGGATCTTGCGGTGGTTTTGCAAGTAGGAGGAAGCGCGGAACGACTTGCCGCAGAATTCGCACTTGTAGTTTCGCTCGCCTGGAAAACATATGGATACATTATGAATGACTGTAGGCGTTTTCTGGCGCTCATGTATTGAAAACGTATTCGTCTGTGATTCTGAAACGGCGACGTCACATAAAATATGACTCGAAAAGTATTCAAGATGATTAAAAACTAAAATCACATTGTTTTTGTAACGGATTCGTCCATTTTTGAGGTTATGCGTGTTTTGCGTTCTCTTTTCAGGGGCGAAAGTAGACAAGTTTATTTTGAAATGAATGTTCAGTTTGAAGTGGTTCCATCAAGGATAGACAGAAAATTACGAGATGGTATATGTCTATCTCTTAGGAATAACCAACAATAACCATTTCTTATCTCTGCGAAGCCAGGGCTATAGTCTAGTTCTTAAATTGTAGATAGTGACTCATAGGTTGTACGGTTCATAATTGATATGAAGCAGGTCCACAAATAGAGCATGAATTAGCTAGGTACTCAGGTTTTGAATCAAGTTTTACTCCGCCACTTTGTGACAACCTCTCCGCTGTTTCAAATACAGTGTAAACCTACAATGAGTCACTATCTACAATTTATGAAGTAGAGTATAGCGACCCGCTCCGGCTTCGCACGGATATAATATGGTTATTTTGGGTTATCCCTAAGAGATACCATGTATATCATTTAAGGTGAACAATACTGTACAACATTATTTTATCTATCTTGTACGTTAACGTACATTAGTTTAATTCGTTTCATTTCACGTTGTACTTTCCACTTTTTTATCGTTGCTATATTTGTGTGATTTTCTGATTGTTTTCCAGAACCTCCTAGTTAAACATATTTTTTCCAACATCAGTGACAATGGTTGCTATGTGCCTAGTGAAAAATGATGCAAAAATTATAGTTGAAAATCATGGAACAAAAGTATTTTCAGGAAAGTGTTTTCAAATGCCTGTAACCTACAAAACTGCCGTCGGACGTGCAGGAAATGTGACGTTACGTTACCAGATATTTATGTAGTGCGACTGCGCCTCTGTCGGCAATCTCTCGAAGGAATTTCTGCAGTTAAATTGCTCCACATCAAGAATCAAAGATACTGAGAATTTGAGCTTATAATTTTTCAGGTATAAGTCGACGCACCAGAGTGACTGACTTGGCTGAATGCGCCGTACGGAAGGCCAAGAAATACGAGAGAGAGACTGACTCTCGTCAGTTTTTTTTACCTTTCTTTTAATAGCGATAGATATGCGACAGTGTTGCCAAGCGAACTTACAAATTTCGGAGAAACAGACCGTATCCGTGTAGTTTCATTTTGCGAAATATTTTGTTAGAGGTGTCATTTAGTGAATAAACTCGTTTTGTTTTTGTTATACTGAGTGTCATATATTGCCGAACCCACAAGAAAAATGTAATACATGTATAAAATACAAATTAGTGTATATAATTGGATTATCTTGTGGAGCGAATGAAGTTTGAGGAATCATTTTCTGACTTTCTCCTCTGAATCGAAAAATAAAAAATACAACTTCTATGAAAGGAGCGAAAAAAACATTTTTAAACACTCTTTGTTGAGAGGTAAGTCATCTATCATTCGAAGACGTTTAATTTGCTTGTATGGCACGACGGGCACTGGGTGACATAGAAATCATATCTTGACCAAGAAAAATTGATTTCTATGTGACCCACTGATAGTTGTAAATCCAGCGTGCTGGACAAACTAACGGATCTACAAATGCTTATTGTGCATTTGTGTCATATTTCAAAATATTTTTTCTCTATAATAACTCAATTTTGAGCGATTGTGAGCGCTTCAATCCATTGATTCCCTTCTAGTTTCGACAATAGAAAGAATATTAATCCTCTTGCTGTTAAGAGACGTGAATTGTGGATTCAAGTAACTAGAAGAGCAGATTTAAGTACTGATAAGTTGAAATGGGCAACGGTATATTCATGCATTTTGTATCTCAGAATTGAAATTATAATCTCATCAAATTACCATTGTTGTTTATGGAAAGACGATTTGTTTGTCCAGCAGGCTGATGCATGTGATGCACATGCCGCAGTCTATTTCTATTTTTCGATTCGAAGAAGTCACTAAATAATTCACTATCTTGACTATATTTTGTTCTGTTAAGTGTACTCTCCAATTGTGTAAAACAAATTGCGAAGTAAGTATTTTTAGAATTCGAATATTTTTGTAAATTATATCACCTAGGATAGATACCTCGGAAGAAAATTATAAAAGTAGCCCCCTGCATGTGAAGATATATCAATTCCTGTTGGTTTTGTTCAGACTGTTTGAAGCATTAAATAATCTATTAAATTATTTGCGCAGAATATCTGTATGATTAGTGAAAGATAGTTTGTTGTCTAATTCCAGGAAGTTATAAGTGTATTGCCGTCCACATTGAGCTCTGGGATATTGATATTACTCAAAGCGCTAGTTAATTCTACTATGACCATTTTATTATTGTTATTGATCATACGGTTTTTATCACACCGATAATAAATAAGACGGGGGAAGATGAGATATAGGTTGAAGTTAAAAATGTAACAGCCGCCTTCCCGCGTAAGATTTAGAAGCTTAGGGTCAACAATCACCGAAGGCGCTGATGGAGGTATTCCAATTCAGATTGAGAGTGAAGCTATTACTTAGACGATCATCTGACATGCAATACGATTTTGAATACTGTGAAGCATAAATTTTGATTTTTTTGGCGAAAAAGTTTTCTGTGGGTTATGGAACTATATTTCGCCAGGTAAACATAAGAAATCCTATACTAATATCACTGAAAATAAAAATAATGTTATTTCTCAAGCAATCGCAATCGCGAAATATCAAGAATAGCAAATCATTCACGTATTTTCAAAGTGAAAAAGATTGTAAAAGATACGATTTGACAAAGTGCCGAGGAAATGTGCATAGAACTCGTGCTGAGGTAGTGTTCGATGCATACCGTCTGTAGAATAAACAGGGCTATGTAATCTGTTAGAAACATGTGCATAAAAACTCACCTGTGTGTATTCTACGATGAACGACCAGAGAATATTTCCTGGCAAACTCTTTCCCACAGTATTCGCACTGAAAGTTCTTCTCCGTCGAATGCAAAGAGGTTATGTGATATTTCAAATCGCCCCACTGACGGAACCTCTTGCCACAGTGCTCGCAACTGTACGGTTTGTCGCCGGAATGTAGACGCAGGTGAACCTTGAAAAGGGAGCGAAATCGTGAGCTTTTCGGAAAAAATATTTATTCAAAGAGTTGTGACAATTTTCAAACGAAGTGTTTTCTGCCTTTTAGTCCTGATTGGAAACAGATCATGTTATTTTAAACAAGAAACCTAATTTCCATTCACCTTTTCACTCGTAGTTTTGCTACAAAAAACTAATGTATCAACTTTATACAGTCTGGCTTTGAAATAGGAAATACTTGGAGCTTTCACCTTCATTTTATCTGTAACTTTTGATTTAAGATAGTTACCCCATACGCTGTAAAAGTGTCGTGTAAGAACGATTCCACTGATTAGCATTGTGAGAACTTTCTAAGTAAGAGATAAAGTAAGAGTACCTACGCGCTGCATTTGCAGAATTTACTTCAGTTCGAACACACTGTATACTCTCAAAGAGTTTGCCCTATAAATTATCGTCAATCTCACGACGGAACTAGTTCAAGTTGTTATGGGCATACTATGAAGTTGTTTTTCATTACATTTTTTCGCAATACATTCCTGCAAGTTGCGAATCACCCAGTATCGTTTGAAACAGTATATTTTCATGATTTTTGTAGTTTGAACGATGGTTTTGTGTAGCAAATGCAAGACAAGAGAAAGGTTTCCAGCCGCCTTTGTTTTTTGACTTTGGCGCATTCTTGAAATACGAGGATGTTCCATATAGCATTCAGAAATCCCGCAAAAGTATTCTTCGATATTATTCAATAATCAAAAACCTGACTTTGTTCTTGAATTGCAGGAAAGAATGTAGAAATTGTTCTTCTACATTCCTTTCATGTATAACTGGGTAATAGTGCTTCGGTCGCTATGAGCACCTTTTTTTTGTTTTTTTTTTATGGAACTCACGTAATTCAGTCTCCTCTACAGAAAATCCTCATCACATTTTCGGCGGTCAAGTATATTTTCGGAGATACAGGTCCACACACAAAATTTGTCCTTCTTTTTTCAAATCACACAAGTCTTCATTTACTCGTTTTCATCATTTTTAAGCAGAAAAAACTATTTTTGTTTCAAAAAATTATTTCTTTTTCAAAACGTCAAAATTTTGTTGGGATGTCAAAGCTCGAAACTGATATAAGATGTAATGCTGAGCATTTTTTAGTGGACTCAATATAAGTATTCGCACCCTGTATATGAAAGTTTCATATACAATGTATCAAAATTCATTTGAGAATTTAACTCACGAAATATTTATGAATAAACCATATAAGATAATCGGTAGACTAAACAAACATTTTCTCAAAATCAGCCCGACAAATGGTTCCATTCATCCAGCGTGGGCGAGATTTGCATCAAGAGAAATGCAATTTTTGCATAATCTGCAAAATTGGGTGGACGAAAAGTCGCTCTTGGTAGTTGATCTGGAGACACGGTTAAGAAACAAACTCGCGAACGCGAGGGGACGGCCTTTTCGGGTTTGTCTAATTACGGTCGGAAAAATCGGGAAAATAAATAACGTAAAATTGATTCGTGTGCAAAGTGCCATGCAAGATAGACAGAAGACTTGGTATGTCAATTTTGATGTGTGTTAACGTAAATAACCATTTTATTCACTTTTGGGAAGAGAAACCATCTTCAATTTTATATCTGTTGTTTGAATCACGAGTTGTGTTGTATCTTTGGATAATGGATACTCGTAAATATCTGGATGAATGAATATCTTTATTCATAAATATGTGACATCAACATGACATCTATCGTATCTATTTGTTTTCATAGCTACTCATTTTTTATGTATATAGTATGATATTAAAATAAGGTATTAAATACATAACAATCTCCCCCACATAATTGAAAAAACTCTAAGAATATCATTTTGGAACATAATCTCCTAAATAAGATGGTGCTTGTCTTCTTCTTGTAGATCGCCGTGGAAAGTGATGGTCAGGAATATTTTCACTTCGACGAATTACCCTCGGAATATCCCGCTTCTCAGGCAACAATGGAACACCCAGTATAAGACTTTCTTGTGATAATGGCACTGATGAGTTTGTGGTAGAATTCCGAGATGTTGATGCGAATGAAACTGACTTTTTGGGGACTAGAGTGGAACGTAGTTGATCAATATGCCTTTTTAGTTTTCGACCTGAATCTAAAATGACATTATAGTGGAGCTGTCCTAGTTTGCTATCAATATTTCCAAATTGCCATACATCCTTATTATTCACGTGTACTCGAACCTGGACTCTCTCCCCCTCATTGAATGTTCGAACGGGCTTGGAAATGGATTTCGTGGTTTTCATTGCTTTGTCATTCGGTCTGATAGCATCAAGTCGAATTCGTAATGGACGATGAAGATATAGTTCTGCTGGTGATTTTCCGCATGCTAAGGGAGTAGCTCTATAGCGAAATATAATATCACGAAGTTTCTCAGTGAGAGGAACAGGATCTTCGGCGGTAGCTCGTAACTTTTGTTTCAGTGTTTGAACATTTCGTTCAGCTAATCCGTTGGTTGCTGGATGGCCTGGGGCTATGAGTTTTTGGAATATACCTCGGTTTTTACAATAGGTTTTGAAATGTTCACTTGTGAAGATAGATGCATTATCGGAAACGAGTATAGATGGGTATCCGTGTGAAGAGAAAATATCTTCTAGTAGAAATATCGTAGAATCAGTTGATGGAGCTTCTTTTGATATACGAATCTCAGCCCATTTAGATTTTGCATCTATGCATACAAGGAAATGCTTGCCATTGAAAGGACCTGCATAATCTATGTGCAAACGTTCCCAATTACCTTCAGGATCCTCCCAGGGATGAACTGGAGCTTTCGGAGGACTCGGCAAATTGCGGGCACAATTCTCACATGATTTGACAAACCGTTCGATGTCGGCATCAATTTTCGGCCAATATACGTAACGCCTGGCAAGTTGTTTCATCTTCACAACCCCTAGATGAGATGAATGTAACTCTTCCAGAATTCGGTTGCGAATATTTGCAGGGATGAAAACTCTGTCTAATCGAAATAAGATACCATTTTCCAAAGTATATGGTTCATTGGTAGAATTTGATTTCAAACGTTTCACGATTTCATGGAGTTCTGGATCCTTTGATGTTTCAGTCTGGATTGTTTCATATGTTATGGACTCACCGGATATTTGGAATATTTTCTGATCGCAGAGTTGTGATACTTCTCTGTTGAATGAAACATCCTTTGATGTACCTGATTTATTTAAAGGTGCACGGGACAAGCAATCAACATTTTCGTTTTCAATTCCTTTCTTGAACGAAACGCTGTAATCGAATCCTGATAGAAAAGATGCATATCTCAGTAGTCTTGCAGAGGTCATCTGAGGTAAGGCTTTATTTTGATGGATGATTCGTGAGAGCGGTTCATTATCGGTTATCAAAACGAAGTGTCGTCCAAACAAATAATTGAAAAAATGATTCACTCCAAAAACAATAGCTAATGCTTCACGGTCCAGTTGACTATAGTTCATCTCTGATGATGTTAATGAACGAGATGCATAAGCAATTGGCCTTTCATTACCATCAATCGTGTGACTCAAGATTGCAGCTACACCATAAGGACTAGCATCAGTTGCGAGAGTTAATGGTAGAGATGGGTCGAACGGAATCAAAATACGGTCGCTGCAAAGTTCATTTTTCAACTTCATGAAAGCGGAGTGGCACTTCGAAGACCAGAAAAATCGATGATTTTTACGAAGCAATTGACGCAAAGGGTATGTCAATGATGAAAAATCTGGTATAAATTTTGAATAATAATTAACGGCTCCTAAAAATCTTCTGAGTTCTTCTACATTAGTTGGTCGAGGCAGTTCTGTAACAGCACGGATTTTCTCTGGGCATTTGCTGATTTGGTTGTATCCAACAATGTGACCAAGGTAAGAAATTTTCTTTTTGAAGAAAGAGCACTTACTTCTGTTGACATGTAAATCATTTTGTGCTAGACGTTTCAAACATGCACGAAGGTTAGTTGCACACTCCTCTTCAGTGGAACCATGTATTATGATGTCATCGAAGTAGGCTTCAGCTTTGTCAAGACCATGAAGTATTCGAGACAAGATACGATTGAATTCGGAAGGGGCTGTTTTAATCCCAAAACTGAGACGATTCATACGGTATGTTCCACGATGGGTAACGATTGTTTGAATTTCACTGCTCTCTGTGTCAACTTTCAAATGAAGGTAAGCTTTATAAAGATCTAATTTGCAGAAAAATCTTGAATTTCGAAGGCTGTGAAGTACATCGTCTATTCTGCGTATTGGATGATTTGCTGAAACAAGTTTTTCGTTGACTCCACACTTATAATCGACACATAAGCGAACTCCTCCATCTGGCTTTGGTATTATCACTAATGGTGAACCCCAATCGCTTGTTGATATAGGTGTAATAATACCAGCAGTTTCAAGGGAATCCAATTCTTTCTCTACTCGTTGCCGGAGAGCATATGGAACATCTCGTACACGTGTAAAGCTAGGTTTTGCATTTTTCCTAAGTTGAAGGTGGATTTGAAGATTTGGAACACATCCAATTTTTTCTTCGAAAACAGTTGAATATTCTTGTAGAATGGAATCAAAAAGATACATCGAATTGATAGAAGAAAATAACCTTCGATTTTGTGGCACTTCATTTTCTCGATCTATTTCATTCAGGTCAATATTGAGATTTCTTATCCAATTTCTTCCTAATAGAGATTGATGTCCTGTAGGTACGATGTAAAGATCATCCTCAATGGAGTTATTCTTGTAGGATATTCTGATGGTTACTTTTCCTTTGGGTTCAATGACATGGTCTGAGTAAGAACGAAAGCATATAGTTGTAGATTGTATAGGAACATTCAAATTCAGTAAATCGAAATCATTCTCAGAAATAAGAGAAAATTTTGCTCCTGAGTCGACTTCAAAATTATGAGGTTTATCATTTAATCTTACGGTAACGAAATATTTATCTGTGTCTGGACCTAATTCAAAAAGGTCGATTATACAAGTTTCCATAGTGTTTACCCCATATTCAGAATTAGAATCCTCGTCGAATTGCTCTTCAAGATGCTGGGTTGATGATGAAGCAGTTCTTTTATTCTTAAGTAAAGTAGTTATGCATACTTTCGATACATGACCAACTTTTCGACACAATCCACATTTCAAATTTTCACGATCTGCGAAACATTCCTGTGATCTATGATTCGATTTGCCACAATTGAAACACAAATTATCAATTCCAAGAGAATGATAGTCGATCTGGCTGCGTTGATTCTTTCTTCGATGCTGGGATGAATCACGTCTGGGTTGAGACTGATGATGTGGATTATTGCGATATCTACTATTAGAACGACGGTTTTGGCTTTGATCACGTCCATTCTTATGATGAGATACCTTGAATGTATTGTAGGAACTTGAGTTTGTTGAACTAGATTGTAGGAAGAATTTTTGACTTTCGATTCTTGATGCTTCTAAAGCAGTGGCTTTGATTACGAAATCATTGAACTCGGAGACATCTGATTGTAGAAGCTGTTCTCTTATCCAATTATCTTTCAATCCCCTTATGAACTGAGCTCGTAGAAAAATATCTGCGGCATTGACTTGTTTGTCACAATGACATTTCACGGAAAATTCACAATCGGAGATGGACTGGCGTAAAGTAGCTACGAACTGAGGAATAGTTTGATCTTCCCTTTGCGACAAATTCAAAAAATAATGCTGGTTAACAATAACATTTCGTTGAGGCGACAACATTTTCTTGAAATATTTCACCAAATCCTCATAAGGAAGATCTTTAATAGGATTATCATGTCCAACAAATGCTGCTAGGTTGTTATAATATGTTGCTCCAATAGAGGCACATAGAAGTTGAGCTTTCTTAATGGCACTATCACTAATATTTTTGACCGCAACGTAATTCTCAAAACGTTCGATGTAACAATCAAATTTTTCCTTTGCTGGTTCATAATTTTCGAATGGAGATATATTGACTATAGCAGTGGATTCACGTTTCAGTGACTGGTTGAGAAGCGACATAAACTGTGCGAACTGTTCAGCATCCATTCTGATTCGAATTTCGTCGAAACTGTATAACGTCGAATTGCTGAGTAAAACGAATAACGAACGAACGGCAGTAGAATGATCTGAAGATTCTTCACCTCGTCGCCAATTTGTTGTATCTTTGGATAATGGATACTCGTAAATATCTGGATGAATGAATATCTTTATTCATAAATATGTGACATCAACATGACATCTATCGTATCTATTTGTTTTCATAGCTACTCATTTTTTATGTATATAGTATGATATTAAAATAAGGTATTAAATACATAACAAGTTGAGAAATCTTTCTGACTCTCTCTGACATCGAGTAGTTATTGAGTTGGGCCGTAGGGCGGCCTATAATATACATTTAGCCAGTAGGGCAATTAGAGGCATTTATAGATTTAAGTACATCAGATTTTTGAGTTCTGAGTACACATATTTCAGTTTGTGGAATTTTCATTATTCTTATGCATAGAGACGACCATTGCCGGTCTCAGTTCATTTTTCAGAGGAAGCAGAAATTAAACCCTAGGTTTCTCACTAAAGACCCTTTCTTCGTGCAAAGGGCCGAATTCATGTTCCTTTCGGAAATTGCCTCTTAACATCCAAAATTTGACGTGGAGAAATCTACGTCTGGTGACAGCCGCTGCCATTAACAAAAATGATACCCTTTCAGCAATTACCACACTAGTAACAGACCGGTGGGATTGTAAAGTTGTCTATCCTGTAAATATAAACTGGTACAGATAGGTTGAAATAGAGGTACAGTGTTAGAAAGTAGATATTGAGGGAGTATTGTGGCTCACTACAAGAGCAATAAAAAAAACAACAATTACAAACCCTACCGTTCGTTACAAATTGCGATATTGCCGCCGTTACCGCCGTCATTGTTTTTGTTGAAAACAACATATTTTTGATGACTTCTGAAGAAGGGTAAATAATTTGAAATAATAATGGTTTCATCTGCTTGAAAATGTTACGAACAAGTAAATAAGGACTTGGGTAATGTTTTGATGAAAAGAAGGACAAATTTTGTAAGTTCAAACAACAGAAATTAAGTATGAAAAATTGTGAAGTTTTACAACAAAATGGACCCGTATCTTCGAGAAAATATACGAGACGCTGAAAATGCGATGAGGAATTTCTGTAGAGGAGACCGAATTACGTAAGTTCCACAAAGAAAATTAAAAAAAGGTGCTTATTGCGACCGAAGTATTACCTTCTACTTAATTTCCCTTTTCGTCAAACACAATATGAGTGCACCCAGGCAGAACCTTGTATGGCCAAAGTACAGCTAATACTCTGGGAGTATCTCACTGATTTCTTGAGCCGCTGCTGAACGAAAATCCGAAGTCAAAACACGGCGATGTCATTTCATTCGGAAATTTTAGCCCTTCATAGGTAAGAAATAGATATATTCCAATTCTTAATTGCATCATCAAACAATCGGTCACTTTGTTTTTCATCAACATGTCACCTTCACACCTTACTACACCTTCTTCTATATTTTCTCCAGCAAATGTTTTATTTTTCATAAAAAACTCGACCTAAAATTCTTAGTTCGAAAATTTGGTGGCTACGCCGGGCACAGCACAATACATTCTCGTCGCGGACTCCCAAATCGTTTTTTTTATGAAAACAATGTTTCATTGACCAAATTGAAGTATTTTTGCATGTTCACAGACTCTCCAAAATTAATAGAAAACTATTTTCAACAACGAAGATATGGAGGAATTTCAATGTTATGTAATTCATATACAACTGAATGAAATTACACATTGCATGAATGCAAAGCGGCTCTTATTTATTTTCGACAGTTGAGGATGTGAGTGAAGAGAATATGTATATGTCTACTAACAAGTAACAAACTTCAGAAGGTGACTAACTCCGAGTTAGAGCATCGACTCACATATTAAAAAGAGATAAACGCCGTGGTCACCAAAGTGGCTGATAAACGAATTAAGTTTCATTTCTGGAAGCTAGTATGGAGGCGTTGTTATTAAACAGATTGGAGTCTCAAGAGAATAACTGAGTACCTTTATCTCTCCAACCTAAGAGAGTGTGTAAAGTCATATCAAGGTTAGCTTGTTTTGTATGAGCTTTTGCACTACTAGGCCAGTGTCAAATGAAATAAAGGTTAGGAGGTTGGGAAAGTGTCTCAATTAAAGAATAACTGGCCATTTTCCAACATATTAATATCCATATCTAGCATATCAGAAACATGCATATTTTCGAATTATTCAAAGGAAATACCACGAGTCCTTCAAATTTAATCGATAAATTTTGATTTTCCACAAAAACTTTTTTATTTGGCAAAAGTATGAAAACAAACCGATTGATGAAATCACGAGTCCGTAGGACGAGTGATTTTATCTAATTCGGTTTGTTTCAATGCTTTTGCCTCAAAACAAAAAAGTTTGAGTGTTTGGAAAATGAAAATTTATCTTATTAAATTTAAGGAACGAGTTGTATTTGGAGAGATTATTTTTTGAACAAATAGAAGGAAGATCAATTTAATTGATCAGTATTTCATTTACATAAGATGGAAAGGAGGTGAGGTGAAAATTTTACAAATTTGAAATGTCAAACAATGATGTATGCCTTCTATGATCCAGAAGAGATATGATGCTTACGCAGTGCATATGATGATGCTTGCTGACGATACCAAGAGATGGCGTCACACCTCTCATTGTACAAGGTTGATAATTGAAAATTTCTTATGAAATGAAAATCGCGCCAGAAGGAACATAAAATCATTCGTTATGTCGTTGTATCCAAATCTTCATACAACGGTTTCTTCTCATACCACAAAAAATGAATTGTATTTAATAAAAACTAATTGTACGCCATCTTCATTTGAGTTAAGAAAACCTTAAATATTTGAATCGATCGTTCGCTATATCTGTCATAAAGTTGGGGTTATGAGCTATTTACGTGTTTGAGTGTTCATTGAAATGTGTTATGTTATTATTATGCTGAAAAAGTGAAAAGTGAATGACTATTAATAATAAGGTAACTCTTCATTCATGATAATTTATATAAATATGAGCCAGTCAATAGAATCGACGCGGTAAACCTTATATTTTTGACAGTTCAAAGGTAAACAACGTTTTATCGAAAGGACCAGGCAGTTTTATCGGTATAATACCGAATGATTGGCCAGAATAACCCGCTACTATTGGCCAAAAACGTCACATTTTGACAAATGAAAAAAATAATCAATTGAAAATATAAACTCAAATATTGAGTGTGTTATTTGATGAATGTGATTTCAACTATTTCACTTAGTTCATTCAGCCAACGACTCCAATGACCATACCTACTAGCTGATGCCGTAAACAGAGTTGTTACGAAATAAATCCCCTAAAGCCGCCGCCGAGTATAAGTTTTAGATTTGATCGAGATTACTCCCGGCTTCGATTCTGGAATAACATAGATCTGGAGAACTCTCCTGTGTCGCAAAGTGTTGGTATATAAGGTTATTTGGAAGTCTACGAGTTTTGTAAGCGATTTATAAGCCAATGCAGTAGTTGTATTGTAAAGTGGAGTTAATAAAAATAGTTTAGTGTTGTTCGGAGTATTATTTAGTAAATGAACCCAAGAAATATCGTTACAGAGTAAATAGAACTACAAATTACAATCACCATTTCCTACCTTGAGAGCACTGGAGGCGAAGAAACTCTTTCCACATTGGTCGCACTGGTGAGGACGAATACCGGTGTGGCTTCTCATGTGATAAACGAGCGAGTTTTTATGAGTAAACACCCGATCGCACTCTGTGCATTCGTGACTCGACTTCTTTTTGTTCTTCTTGTTTATTTTCTTGACGACGGCCAGAGGAGCAGATTCTGGAATTGTTTTGTTAACGGTTTCATTTCCGAAATTTGATGAAAAGAAACGCAACACGTTCGCGTTAAACAAAAAATAAGGTGCAAGGAGTACAACTTTTCCAATCCATCTTTGGCAGAGTAATGATGTTTATGCCCAGCAATCTCTGTGAAGTATAGTTAGATTGAAAAATACCTATTATATGTGTTCACTATGTTGAAATGTATTCCTATAGTGGGTGTTTTTTCTTTCGTCATGGTCTGCACTAGCAGGGTGCAACCGGAAAAGTACCTGAGTTTGTGTCAGGATGGATTGGTTAAGCTGTACAAGTTGTAAAAATTTCTATATTATTGATGAAAATTGGAACAGAAAAAAATTGAAAGTGTCAGAAGCCAAAAGTTAAACAAATTTCAAAAATTCTACATCTCAAATAAATGGTAGGTAGAACAAGCAGACAGAGCTGTAATAAAATTTGAATATAAAATCGCATGTCAAGACAGTCTGAATATATTGTTGAATTATTGTTGTACTAACCTGTATTTCCGGTGGTTGCTCTGCATGTAACTAAATGCTGCAGTAAGATAGCCCTCAGTGGAAAAGGTTGATTACAAAAATGACAGATATGGTCACTGCCCGCTTCCAGCTCTCTCAAATCTTCCTCAGTTTGATGAAGTTCTTCTTCTCTGTACCACGCCTTAGAATCGTCCTCGTCATCGTGTGTTTCGGTTGTTTCCACCACAACATTTATACCTATCGAATATATACATATATAAATTTTTGTGAAAGTATTGAGTGTCAACAATCACTCGATAACCATGTAACGACTCATCACCAATATAACGTTACGATGTTCCTAGACTGTAGTCTACAGAGACCTGTCAGTCAATCATTTTTATAAACTGTAAGCAGTGTCAGCGTGAAATATTAAGGCTATGGACTGAATCAAACGGAAATCATGGTTGTGTGTTAAGATAATGACCGCTTCTGTCACATTCACTGGAAATTAATGACAAACACAATTTTATTTAACTTAAACAACTGCTGTCAAAACTTCTGATAATTAATTATTTCAAAAGCATACCAATACATTCGTAGAACACAAATGAGGCAGACGCCATATTCTTCAGTTAAATCTATATATGATGTGTCACAGTTCAACACATCCAGTCCACATAGCTCAAAGTCATTCAATTAGATCGAAAACGAATCTGCACAACTCAAGTATTAGACCTTTGTTCTACAGAAATAGTAGCGCTCTGATTGGAGGTTTCAGAATTACTTGGTACTTCCTGTCATTGCATTTGAATCTCAATAGTACTAAATATGTCACATTTGTTTCTAGAGAAATGAGATAGATGGCCAATAATATGAAGGGATTGAAACTTAGATGACTTCAGGCAGTTCGTTTCCAGATCATAACTTGTATTACATATTTCTTTGAACAGGGCACAGTAGTCTTCAAGACAACGTTGTTACCATTGTTTAGAGTAGAGTTTATTCTCGAATGTGACAATATAAAATTGTATACAGTCGTCGAGTTCATACTATACTATATACATATAATAAATACAATAAGTGCTTAGCATACTACAAATATGTAAACTATATAAAATGTGACTGATAAAATATATTTGGACAATACGAAATTGTTTAAACTCTCTATCAATAAAGTAATATAAGACATGCACCTCAAGACATTTATTGGTGAAAATGGATGAACAAATTTCAATAAAGGATCACAGTCATCAAGAAAAAAAGTTTGTAAACTCTTCAGTTTTATAAAATACATTTTCTTTCAAAAAACCCTTAATCTGTTTAGAAAACTTTACAGTGGTTAGTTCCTTCCACTCCTTTGGAATCAAATTGTAAAATTTAATAGATAGATATCTAAATGAGTTGTGATTCTTGGACGAGCGAAAGTATGGCATTATGACTGATTTCTGTCTAGTATTATATTTATTTTGAGCCAGATGATTGGAGGAATCATTTCTTGCAAAAAGTAGACATTCATAAATGAATTGGTTTGTTACTGTCAATATACCCAATTTTTATATAGGATAAAGAAATAGGATAGTTAGCCAATGCCTGTGTTACTGTTAAAATAATTTAAAGCGTTTTGTGGCGCCATCTATCATATAACGTCGATATTTCCATTTACTTGACCAGAAAATGTTGCCCATATTTCTTTCGAAACACTTTATCAGAAAGGCTTACTTACTTACTCTAGAAGCTACAAAATGTAAAATACACACCAAAACACAAGAACCCCTAAATAAAAAGATTTCAACAAAGAAAAGTCAAGAAACATCATGTTAAGAACCCCACCAAGAATAAAAATTTATGAATTTATGTATAATGATATGAAAAATTATCATTATTATATATTATATAAAATGTAATCAACTGTATTTTTATTTAGGTGAATTCTACACACTTTCAATGAAGTTGGCTTTTCAGATACAATGATATTAGTATTTTTTTGTAAATAATCTTCCTATTGCCGTTTATCGGTAGCATTTTTTACAAAGATATAGTTAGTCAACCATATGGAGATATAATTTGAAGGGATGGATACTAAGGGTAGATGGCAATAATGATTTCGTTTCCAAGTAATGTCTTATTTTTTCGTTTTTTTCACGAACGTCGTACTTTCTTGATTACTTATACATAATATCAAAAGATGGCAATCAATTCAGAATCAGAATAGGATTTTTTTGTCAATGTCATAGATCCATTCATGTTTTGAAGATTATTTTAATAACTAAACTTTTATTACCTTCATAAACTTTTATTGTCAACTCCATTTTGAAGCTTCATTATCTTTCAACATTTCAGTCGAACTGCATTGACTAATTACATCTCCATAAACAAGGTAGGTGGGCTTTCTATATATAGAAAATCCACTCACACAGATCGGTACCTTGAAAGGAATTCCAACCATCAGCCGCGGCAGAACAGAGGAGTAATAAAAACCTTGGTAGAAAGGGCGAGACGCATTTCTGAGACAGAATATTTCAAGGAAGAAATGCGTCATTCAGAAAAAGTCTTTTTAGGTAATGGCTACCGCAAGGACGAAATTTACCGAGCCTTGCCCCCAAACCAACCGTTAACTATAGGTTTGTTCTAGCAACACATTTCACCGTTTGAAAATTGGTCTGAAGCAGTCAGAGGCATGCGCAAGATGAATATTGGAGAGTGAAATTCATTTTGCGCATGCCTCTGACTGCTTCAGACCAATTTCCAAACGGTCAAATGTGTTGCTAGAACAAACCTAATATTAACGGTGTGACGGACCGCATTGGAAAACTGTTGGAAAAACAAGCAATTTTCAAGCCTAGGAGAAATTCAGGAAAGCCTCAGATCTGCAAAAGACCCACAAAATTAATTATCCACTCCGGGAGTGTACCGAATACCGTGTAGTTGTGGTTTTGTCTATATCGGAACCACAAAAAGAAGCATAAGAACGCAGCTAACCGAGCACAAAAGATGTTGATATGGACAAACACAAAAATCTGCGGTGGCCGAACACGCTCTGTTGGAAGGTCATGATGACTTCGACGGAACGCAAGTGCTGGACAAAACTAGAAGCTATCATCCCAGGCTCTATAGGAAGGCCATAGAAATTCACAAACGTAAGAACAACTTCAAGCGCGAAGAAGAGAGCCTTAACATCCCCAGAACATGGATGCCAGCTGTTCAAAATACACGGATCTTCCCAATGCGAGAAAAAACTGTTTCGGAAAATTAATCAGAGTTAGTTGACAGTCCGATTCTAGGTCCGATGAACAATGACAAGTCATGTGAACCACATCAAATCAAAGTCAACAGTCCAGAAGCGCGGAAACTTCTAACAATTCAATGTAGTCCAGTCTATGACCATTTTTCCGTGTATTTATCCCATACAGCACCGATTCGCATGAAAATTTGGATTCAGGATCTACATACCCTCTTTTCCAAAATCTACCCTGTGCCGAGGGTTGCAATTTCCCTGGGGGTGGATGCCACCCCTTCTTGGGGGTGAAAAATTTTTTGTTGGAAATAAGCACTTTTTGTTCAATGGAGTTTTTTCTGAAAAGCAATACTTTTCGACTTATTCGCGAGTGAAATTGTCGGTTTTCAGGCAAAAAAACATGTTTTCAGATCCTTTTTCGAGAATAACTGGAAAAATATGAATCTTATCGAAAAACCTGCGGAGAGCAAAATTATAGCTTTTGAAAAAACAAAGGCGATTGTTTATTTGTGATGTATGAAAACCCACTACAAACTGAATAATTGCTTGTTGAAAGCTTATTGGTATTTTCAAACGCCAAAATGAAAAGTTTCTACGTACAATAACCAAAAACCAATGCATTTTTCGGGAAAAACTCATTGGACCTTTTTTGAAGTCCTTCAAAAATCCTTTATTTTTGTTATTTATGAAAGTTTCTAGCATCAAAACTGACCGAGGTATGAAGGAAATAATGTTGAATCCTTTTTTTCGTTAAAAAAAATTGTGAATAACTCATCCTCTCTTTTCCCTCCCTTTGAAAAAAAATCGTTGTTACTCTAAAATTCACTTCAATTATGTCCTTATAATGAGTTCTGAGTTTTTCAACAATTGAAAGTTAGTAGATTTGGAAAAAATTGAGATTGAAGAGAAAAAATCATATACGTAATTCAGCGAAAAATCACCATTTTTTCGAAATAACTCGAAAAGTATTGATCACATGCAAAATTTGGAGAGTACATAATTGAAGGTTATTCTCCTCTGGAAATTTTGGTGTTTCATTTTTTCTGCAGGATAAAAATAGAGTAAGATATGGCCAGTTAAATATTGTGAGGGTTCGCGCAAAGTACCTTTTTTGAGCCCTTTCAGCATGAACTTTTTCAAAAATATTATCTGAAACAAAAAATCATGTAACTGAGCTTATAGCTCTTGAAAAAAGCTACAAAATACTTCTTTGGTGGTTTTAATTGCTTAAAGACTAAGCGAGTTATGGGAAAAAAAACAAAAACAATTTTTGTAGAAATTAGAGTATGTACATTGAAGAATACACATAGTAACTATATTTATGTCCCTTGATTCATTAGTTCTTCATAAGGGTGGTTTTTAGGGGTTGAAACTGTTTAATAGATCAGAAATTGTCTATCAAGATTGATTCAACGTATTTACAGATGACTGCACGCTCAAAACAGGTATTTTGTGATTTTTTTTTTAATAGGGGTAGTTTTCACCTCTGATGAATAAAAATCAACCCCAGGCACAACCTTAACTTTGAAGTAGATGGTATATAGAAGTTAAATCTCAAATTAAATGCAAATAGATACTATATAAGTTGAATAACTGCCAAATAACATGTTTATTATTATTTTCTAATGATATTCTGTCATAAGGGGGGGTTCAGGGCTGACACTGATTACATTTATTTTAATTACTAGCAACCCGACCGGCCTTGCACGGAAAAAAATGGTTATTATGTGGGTTATCCCTAAGAGATAGACATACACTATCACGGACTTTTTAGTAGACCTTTTGTACTACATTTTTTTTATATATTTCGTAGGGTTCAGCCAGCGTTTGCAATATAAGTGCAAAAAAATGTTTTTATATACGACATCACATAAAAAACCTCTAAAATTGTCGGTGTTTCTCTACTATATTATGCATGTATTATACATATAAACCTTCCTCTTGAGTCACTCTATCTATTTATATAAGGGCATCAAAATCCGTTGCGTAGTTTTGAGGATCTAAGGACAGACAGAGGGAAGCAACTTTGTTTTATACTATATGATGATCATGGCTTACCATCCCATTTCTCCATTTATCAACGCTGATTGAGCCTTACCTTCCATCAAATCCTCAGTATCGCTGAACTCGTCCAGAGGTTCATTTTTACTGGTGTGTATGTCTCTCATGTGCGCCTCGAACGTCTTTTGCCTCCTGAACGTTTTGTTACATTCGATGCAAGTCAGATTCAAAAGGCTCGAGAGCAAGCTCTCCTGTCGTTCGTTTTCGCCCGTCTCGGCTTTTTCCGGAGACGGTGTTTTCTTTTCCGGCGACGGTTTCGGAGGAGAAGTCGGAAGGCCTCCTCCACCAGGTTCATAATGTTTCTTCAGATGTTCGAAGAACCTTAAATGAAACGAACGTCATTTCAATTCGGAAAAAAATTGCAAAACAGGTTTTGGTGTCTCTAGAAATTCAATAGAAATAATGAAAATTTATGTTGGGGTGGATCTATGTATCAGTTATTTCGTCTTTGTGAATTTCAATACTGGAATTTCAGCAGCACTTCATTTAGAGAGTAATCAATCAATCAATCAATCAATCAATCAAAATATGCTTTATTGTCAGAAGATTTACATCTCATTGACAAAGTCTAAGAAAGATTTGGTCATTACAAAAACATATAACTTAGTAAAAGATATACAATAAAATAAAAAAAAAATAATAGAATTTTTAAGTCAGAAGGACAACAAAGATAAAAACGGGTATGAAGTTTTATTTAGTTGAAGCTTTTATTGAAGTATTCATCGATTTCATAGAATACCTCTTCTAAGAGAATCATCTTAACAGTTTTAAACAACACTATTGACTCAATGATTTTGACTCGTTCTGGAAGATGGTTGTATATTTTGGCTGGATTGTAAATGATCGAGTTCTTTGTTAGATTTGAAATAGGAATGGGTAGTCTTATGTTGTTGTTTTGGCGGGTGGATCCAAGATTGATATCATATATATGTAAGTTCCTATGAACTAAACATGCCGTTCCCAATATAAAAAGAGAAGAAAGGGTAAGGAGTTTCTGTTCTCTGAAAAGTTCCCTACAAGAGACCCTAGGCCCCACCTTACAGATATAGCGAACAGCACGCTTTTGTAGGGTGAAAATCATGCTGAAGCACTGCTTGTTGCAGGTTCCCCAGAAGGGAATGCCATATCTTATATGTGATTCAATTAACGCATGGTACACTATTTTAGCCGTTGCCCTACCCAATTCATTCAACACCACACGTAAGGCATAACACCCTGAGGACAACTTTTTGCTCAGTGCTTCAACATGGTTACGGAAGTTCAGGTTATCGTCAAGACAAATTCCCAAAAGTTTATTGGATTGAGTACTCGAGATGACATGTCTTCCTAGTGGAATGTCTGGTATAGTACATTGAAATGACATTAGATGTGTTTTAGATATATTAAACGAAAGTAGATTAGAATCGCACCATTTTTTAAGAGCAGCAACATCGAGAGCTATTTTTTCATGAAGGTTAAGTGGGTTCTTTCTTATCATGCCATAAAATATATAGGTTGTTCAGAAAATGCAAGATAGCGTCTAATCATGTGCATTACTCAGGATAGAAGGAGGATGTTTTAAAATAAGTTCTAGAGCGCATTTACGGTAAAGATAAAAAATACAAGTGATGGGTCGAGTAAATCAGGGCAGAACTTGGAATTCTAAAAAGGATATTTGGCGTTTTCATTGAATTCGTCCACCTTATCTTTGTATAGGTTGAGATCATATTTTTCTAGATACTAATGAAATGCTTTATCTTTATTCATTTTTGAGGACTATTAGCACTCGATACGACATTGTTATCGAATGGATATATATGAAATATAATTTAAAATGAAGAATCCACTCCTCTCATATGGCATTAACCGATAAAAATTTCAAAACATAGGTACTTGATTGTTTTCAGAATCGCTAATTTTTGAGGCTGTTATTGTTTTACTATTACATTTTGATTACATTTGAGTCATCCTTTATGAAAATTAATGAAATATTCATTTCTATTAATTTATAACTACTTCTTAAACAAAATATCTATATTGGTAGGAATGATATGGTAACTTACTTCAATTGTTCTGTGAATGGTTGATTACAAATTTGACAGTTGAAGGTATTAACTTGGTTCACAGGAGTAATAGTGGTTTGACACAACATTTCATGCTGTGCAAATTCATCGTTGGAGTTAAATGATTGTTCACATAAATTACACACAATCTTCTTAGGAGAGGTGCTTGTGGGTTTCTTCAACTTTCTCGATATCCGTTTTTTGTGGGGCAAGCTCTTCTTTGATGTGCGTTGTTCGTTCCTAACAGAAAAAAAGGATTAGTTTGTCACTCCTTTGAAGGTCTTATGAGTTTACCTGAGAGATTCTCTGTCTGAATCAGCTTTGTCATCCTCTTTTTTGATTGGTATCTTCTCAATTTCTTCCGAAAAACCTTCATTAACGGTAGCAAACCTGACAGTGTCCACCAACTTTGGTAAAGGTTGTTGCCCAACATATATATTTTCAGAATTTATGATGCGTAAAAAGCTTGTGCCACCTGATTTTTCACTAATAATCAAAGGTTGATCTTCCAAAATCTTCGCACCTGAATTAAGAATGTAATCAATAATTCCATTCAGATAATCAAAACAATAAGGATGTTGACCACTTTTTCAATTACTTATTGATATTTACTGGAGATGTATGGTAATGATAGCAATTTTGGAATGAATTCAAAACTAAGCTAAATCCCCAAACAGAAAGGGATGCTGATAGTAACCTTCAAGATCTAATAATAAAACTCCAGGTGAGATTTGTTATATATTTCAGCAATTTCAACATGAGTCAACATCCTTATTAATTTGGGTATCATAGTTATTGAAAAACTAAAAAGCACCTAAATTAGAAGTTGCAACAAGAGACGGGAGAGTAGTGTCTTGCAGCTGCTGTTGCTTTAGTTGTTGACAGTGCTGCACTGCTACCAGAGCTGCAGCTAAATTCCTGTCCTCTTCAGTTAAGTCTTGTGATAACAAATCCTCAGAGGAATAGCTAACTGGAATAAAATCATTTCCTCCCAAGTCAACAACTAATCCATGTTGTTGTTGCAGTAGCTCTGTACTCAAGAGCTGGGCATTTTCAGGAACTCTGTGTATCATATAATGAGGTGATCCTGAGTTGTCTTCAATAACAGCATTTTCCAGGGTTTCTCCATCTCTGATAGTTTTGCTGGTTTCCATTTCTATTCAAATGGCAAAAGCCTATTAAAAATTCAAATGCACCGCCACTGAAATTTAAGATACGTTGACACGACGTTTCAAGGTCATAATTTTACCCAAAAATTTTAGTGATTTTATAGCTTTAAAATTATTCCGGGTCTTTGGAAAATAATCTTCAATGTAATTCTACTTGCATCAACACAATAATAAACAAATATTTTGTCACAAACTCTTGAGAATACTTCAAAACTAAAATAATAAAACTAAAATTGACAACAACGCACTTTGGCAACACACAAACGCCATGCTTAAAATGTTCTAATAGAGTGTGTTCAGATTGTACTCCTAGGTTAATCCAATTCAAGTCGTATACTTTCAAATGAAAAATGTCGTAATTCTCATGCATCCGGTTCAAGTATTTTTCCTACGAATTCTATTGAAGTTTTTGAAATACTAATGAAGAATTTACAAATATGATACTATTTCTCAGTCCGAAGTAGATATTGGTTTACTTTATTCCAAAAGGAATTCCTTTTCGAGAAGTGTGCTTGTAAAAATACGTCAAGTATTACATTTCCGTGCCTCGTCCTTGATATCACTCATTAGCAATTAGCATTGATTGATATCTACGTATGGGACACCTGATATATTTGCGATTTAGCTATAAAGGTAAATTCGTTCAAATATACGAAGTAATAATAAACGACGAGACGAATTTCTACAGTTTTGAATTTTTCTAAATAATATGGATCACGATCTTCTGCACTTTAACTTCGAAAATGTTCATGATAGTCCAATATGATATCAATAAGTTCAAGTTATAATAGATCAGGCAGCAGTGACCGATTTTTTCACAGTCTGCCTTCGAAATGGAAAGTAATTGAAGGTAAAACATCGTAATCTGCAAAAAAATGGATGCGCTGTAAGCTACTTCTGAAATCAAGAATTTTCCTTTGATAAGTTCAACAATAATAGATAGGATAGAAGCCTTTTATAGGCTGCCTTGCTTCTGTTACACATTAAAACGTCACTACAAAAATCATGAAGATATGCTATTTCAAATGATACAGGGCGACCTACAACTTGCCCAAATATAATTCATCGTGGGATTTACGAAAATGAATAAGGCATACTCTTTGATAATATACAGTGTGTATATTTCTTTCAGCAATTAAGTGTATGGCTGGATTCAGACAGATCCGAAATCCGATCGTACGACGATCCGATAGCTTTCTGATTGGTCAAAATTTGAACTAAGACCAATCAGAAAGCTATCTTATCGTCGTACGATCGGATTTCGGATCTGTCTGAATCCAGCCTATGGAAGAAGGGAAAATTAAAAAATTGCTGGTGACTCTTGCCTTTTATTCTACGATTCCGAACGTCCTCTCCGAATGTCAATGACAACAAGAGTGACAGTTGACTTATATAACACGCTTGCGCTGAACTTCAGAAATTTTCTTTTCTAGTGGAAAGTGGCAGTGGAGCAATGGTAATATTTTTTCTAAGAATATTAATTCAATCCTAATATGTTACAATGAATAAGTGATTTAAAATACTGTTTTCTAATAATCCAGGGTGATTATATATTTTATTTTTTTCAGTCGGCCCACAAAACTTTCATTATCAAGCGGAAACTTGCTAAAAAGTTGAAGCAAAACAGACCTATCCCCCAATGGGTTCGTATGAGGACGGGAAACACAATAAGGTAATTTTTAGATCATTTGTTATCTTCAGATACTGTGATTTTATATATGATTGTAGAATTGAAGATTGTGTAAGATTATTTACATTTTGTCAAAATATTAGACTATCAAAGAATGTGGACTTTTTTCGTTACGAGTTCCAAGACTGTTTGAGTACTGAACTAAACATCCAAAGGATTTATCTCATTCTGATCTGTTTTGTTAGCTTCCCTTAGAATTTTGTGTTTGGAACTTCCTGAACAGAATTGTTTTCAGAATCAAGGCGGACTCAGTAGATGATGAATAACTCAAATTAAGGAAAATCACATACTAGTTGAAAATTGCCACTTCTGATATTATTGCTCTGGTAAATTTTCTTTAAATGTTTGAGGAGTTAAACATGTTCTGGAATCCACATTGTTTTCTCTCCCTATAAATGAGAAGAAATAAGGTTCAGGTTTTTATATCTGTTTTGAGAAAATTGGTATATTTGCCCATGATATGTACCTAACTGCAAAATTAATAAGATACTTAACTGACAAAATAGTCACTCGAATTTGCATTTTTTTTAATTTTGCAGTTACTTTATTACAAATGTACCGGTAATTATAAGTTTATCGGGCACCAAGCGATAAAAAAAAAATTTTTGCGGCAACTTACGTATTTCGACCTCCTGAACAAAAAACTTAAATCAAAAATTTGGCGCTCTCCAATAGTTTTCAAGATACAGGGCATTTTTTGGGTCAAAAATGGGATTTTTGAATACACGTTCCTGCATCAAAATTACACTTGGAATTCATCCTTCTTTTTCATCAGCACAATGTACACATCCCTAATTATCCGTTCCACACTTTTTTTCATTCGGAAACACTAGTTTTATAACAAAAAAATTCACTTTTCCTCAACAACAACAAAAACATTGAAAATTCGGCATGTCACTGCTAAATGTTTAGTGTATTTTTTTTATGAGGGGTTGGTACCTTGGAAGACCAGAGCACACTATTCAAATTTGAAATATCGCCTATTAATTTTCCTTCATTTTGAAGTTTTTACGTAAATAATTAAAATGATTAATTTATTCGAATATACAGCCTTAGTGCATAATAAGAGGGCATTAGTTAATTACCTTACAACAATAGGAATATTTCTCTAGACAATTCAATGCCCGAGGTGTGATGCAGTATGCACTTTGAATAAAGATTTGAATAGTGCGATCTGGTTTTCCAAGGTACCAACCCCTCATAAAAAAAATACGCTAAACATTTTGCAGTGACATGCCGAATTTTCAATGTTTCTGTTGTTGTTGAGGAAAAGTGCATTTTTTTGTTATAAAACTAGTGGTTTTTGAATGAAAAACAGTGTGGAACGGATAATTAGGGATGTGTACATTGTGCTGATAAAAAAGAAGGATGAATTTAAAGTGTAATTTTGATGCAGGAACGTGTATTCAAAAATCCCATTTTTGACCCAAAAAAAGCCCTGTATCTTGAAAACTATTGGAGAGCGCCAAATTTTTGATTTAAGTTTTTTGTTCAGGAGGTCGAAATACGTAAGTTGCCGCAAAAATTTTTTTTTTATCGCTTGGTGCCCGATAAACTTATAATTACCAAAAATTATTGAGGTTACCAAATTGAATCCTTTCAAGTGGGATATGTAATTATTGGTAATATGACTTATGCATTATGCACTAAATGTCAACTAAATTCACCTTTGAGCCCTTGAGCATTGGGATATGACTGAAGATAGATTCATGTACCCCTAATGTACGTGTACCAGTTATATAATAAAGCTTGATGGTGATTGACTAGAAATGTCTTGAATGCCAATCTGCTTTGTTACTTGCTGAAATATTGAAATGTTTTGGTTTCAGTCTTGCTTCAGTAAGTTCATTTGCTGATTCAGTGAAGGCTCAATGCATAATTCAATTTAAATCGCAACTGCCAGTTGAAAACTGTCTCTTCCGGTATTTTATTTTTGTTTTGCTCATTTGATGGAGAACACTTTTAGTTGCAGCTGTGATATTTTGGACAAGTAGGTAGATGAAATTTTCCATAATATGAGTTATGTCGCAGTTGTACTTTACTAAATCTGTCTAGGAAAATCTGTTGTCTACCTGAGCATAAAATTTCAAAAAAGAAGTGTGGAAATTACGTAGTTTGTTCTCTACAACAAATCACACATTTTTGGCAGTCACCACCATATTCGAAGATAGAGGTCCATTTTGTTGTAAAACTCCACCATTTTCCACAACAAATTTCTGTTACTGAAAACACCAATTGTCTTTTTGATCATGACACCACACACGTCCTTATGTTTCAAATATTCCTAATCAGAAATAATGATTGTTTCAAAAATTTTACCCTTCGTCAAACGCACACAAACGATATGTTAGGATATCATTGTTCAGCGATGTTATACTTCACAGAAATTGCTGGGCATATACATTTTTCTTTCTGTGCCAAGATGGATTGGATAAGCTGCAACTTTAAACTGCTAAATCTTGTAAACTATTTGATTAGATCGTTGGTACTTCGTAATGATTCGAATATTGATTAATTTTGAATGATTCCATCAATCATGAAGTCTTCTGCCAATTACTGTTATAAAAATTTCAAACATGTTCAGTCTAGGTACTGAAATCAAATTTTGCTGTATAGTAACATTTTGCTCATGTGGTAGATGAATTCATCTGCTTGTAACCAAGCAGAAAACCCCTACATGAATGAATTTGATTTTTCACAAATATTGATCATAAGTTACTTCACTCTATAGTGAAACATCCATCTATAAACAATTTATTATTGATGAATTTGTTGCCCTATCTTCAGTTTATATTCTTCATCAGACTAAAATTAATTATTTCATTGTCATTATGTGGAGTATTTTTTTGTTTTCAGATATAACGCTAAAAGGCGTCACTGGCGTAGGACCAAGCTTAAGTTGTAATAAGTTGATTAAGGATGATTTATTATAATTTAATAAAAAACTAAAAGCTCACAAGGACTCTTATTTTATTCCTGAACCCTCAATTGAAATAATTTTATTAAATTGTTTTATTTGAAAAATCTGTACTTTATCAGCTTTTGAAATACTACCGGAAGAATATTTTGTTTTTTTAAATTATCTCAAACTCCCAATTTCCCATTTGCTCAAGAAGATTGAAAATGATTTTCATGCCTTGACAATCATTTTATATTATTACTGGAACAGTATCATTCACTTTTTCAATAGATGGAAACTGTCAGGATTAACTAGCTCATGATAAGCGAAAATGAAAAATCCAGAGGTCATGAACAATTTTTGGGTGTACAAAGTTCTATTTGTGAAATCTTCCCAAATGAATAACACCATTCCTCACTATGTATTGTATGGACACCAAAAGTGAAATTCAACAAAGGTTTCAGATTGATTCTGGAAGAATTTTGTCTGGTTAACTCCATTGAACTCCAAACAAAAATTCGTACACCTTACTGACTTAGACATCTGAATTAACCAAAATTATGATTTGATTCATTTTGCTTTAAAATCGTATTAAATCAAACTAGTCATTTAAAACTCAACTTTGGTATATTTCAAGTTACATAAAAATTTTCCTAATTCTGCAGAACATCAACAATATCCATGAAATTGGTAACGAACCACTTTGCTTTAGCTTGAACTGTCGGCCTTATAACATTGCCACCGTAACCTGAAATTAATCTATAATCACTACATGGTTGAAATATTTGTTTTTCAAACAATCCAAAAGTGAATGTCAAATTCGAACAATAGTGAATCATGATAATTGAGCTCTGGAACAACATACTCTCAAAACAGAAGCAGTTCATTATAAATAGGTAAATCAAGTTTTCTTTGCAATAATATATATAAAATACCTATAAAAGCATCTGCAGGTGGGCAAGCTTCTAGATCGGTAGCTCCATCTCCAATCAAAACAACATTTTTGAAATTGTTTTTTGTTTTGATGTGATTTATCACAATAGCTTTTCCCCCACTTCTCGATGTAGGTTCGTTTTCGTCGAACCCAGCATATTCACCTAAAATACATGAAAATTTTAAATTTTTTGCTCGATTACCTATCATAAGTAACATAATCATATTTTTCATTCATTTGATTGAACAATCCTGATACGGATAGAAAAGGAAAATCTGAGTAATGAGAAATTTAAAAATCACTGGTATATCACTATCAAAATTCACATAAAGGGGATGATCCTGTAAAGATAAGACAGTAGCTATGTAAACTTTGGTTCAAAGAGAAAAAGAATATGTGCTAAATTATGAGTAATTGATTTTATTTGAACTTCCAAAGTAATTTTGATTCTTTGCAGCAAAAATCACTTTTGAATCATTTTATTGATGGGGAATTGCAAACAAAAAATTGATGAGTGCAAAAACAATAACATATCATTTATATAGCGTGTATCTCTTGACGATGAAGAAATAAAATTAAATCTCATTGGTAACTAATAACTATGACACTTTACTTACCAGTGAAATAAAATTTTAGTCTATTTGCATAAATATGGTCTTGAGGAATATTCAACTGAGTTGCAATTGGTGAAATTAAGCTTCTAAAACCCCCGGAAATTAGAAATACAGGTATTTTTCGGCTATGTAGTAGATCCACTAATTTCCTAGAGAAAAAAATTAACTTGTTTTTGGAATATTATGACCAGACGAAAAGTAAGTTCTGAGGATTGGTAAAGATGTAGAATATGGAATCCTCCCCGATTTTGATGAAATCAACAAAATATATCTTGGAGTAAAGAAAACGTGAATAAAAAGCGGAAATTTCGGTACGTACAGATCTTATTTTAAGTATTCAAATATACAGCAATGACTGAAAGTTAAGACTAAGGCTGAAAAAGAAACAATCAAATACGATTTGAATTTCTCAACTTGTAGGGGAATATACTAAAACAATATTAGTAAAAATGTAAAACCACTTTTTCAAAAATGGTCAAGAAAAGACGTTAGTATTAAATAGAGAAGCCCTAGACATTTAAAAGTATATTATATGTTTTACTAATACTTTTATTCTTGTTCAATAAACAATTCAACTGGTTTATTCATACCTAATTATTACCTTTTCTCCTTTTTTTTGCATTTGGTTCTTGAATTTCAGACAGTGTTTCAACAATAACTGTCAGGGTTGTACATAAAAAGCATAATACCAATGTATTACGAGTATTGAACAACTTCATTTTAAATGTAATTTGATAATTGAAAGTTGGGGAAAAAAATCAGTTAGTACATAAATAAATTCACTTGAATTTTCCACCTTTTTATAGCTGCTTTTATAACATGAAAATATATTTTCTAGAAAAAAATTGTTTTCCAGCTTTCCCAAGAAAATTTCTGGAGTGGAGTTCACCTAGGTATATTCATATGATGTTAATCAACTTCCTTGAGGACCCCATATTCTACACCTATATCTATATTTGTTAATCATGCAGATATAATATTTATTTGCTTCATCAATCCCATATGATTGAGCCCATGGAAGCACTGTAAAAAGAAAAGCTCGATTCAAGGTCACCCCATTATTTTTCTGAATAATTTACCTAATTCCAGGTGTCAACGTAGCAGGTTTTGTTTTTATAAACCCCTTCAGCTGTGTGAAAGTTGGATCGATTATATCCAAACGTAATCTTAATGCATCCTGGAATGTCATATTTCCTGTCATTGCTCTAGCTGTTCTGAAATAGATGAAAGATGCAAATATATCATCTTCAATCTAAATTTCAACGCAAAATAATTTGTATTTTTATTTCAAAGCTGTCGCTCATCAATTCTACATTTGACAGATTTTCCATACATACATTTCTGAAACCTCATTTCCTCTATTGCAGAACTTTGCAAGTTCATCAATTCCTTCCTCTTGAATAACAGTGGAGTCCACATCGAAGCACACAGCATCAGCCTTTTTCAGAATAGTTTGAACTTCTTCCATCTTCAGTTTAATTATTTTTGCTAAAAATGATATTCGTTCAATTTAAATTGTCTGATCATAGGAGGACCTTGCACAAATGTATAGTTCAAAACTAGTTTAATTGGATTCCTTCCCAATCAAAATATTAATGTAAAATTCCTTCGAAGAAAATTAATTGGAGAATAGTAGACAACTTCATCTAGTCTATGGCATAGAAATACAAGACTATAGGTGAAAATGGTGTTAATACAATAATAATAATAAGACCTTCAGTATTCAGTACACTTGTTTTCACATTCTACTAGTTATTTCAATCATCGATTAAAATCATTACTAGATATTGACCTTATGACCCTGAGATACTAAGTTATCATTATCTGAATATTAATAAAGGATAACAAACAAATTGATAAACATTTGCGTGAAAGTTTGAAGGATAATATAACATAACCTTCAATCCCCAATTTGAAATAATTGAAATTCAAAATTCAAATAGGAACACTACAGAACACCCTAGTTAGGGTGTTCTGTGGTTTAAAGTTCATCATCCAGATACGCCTCTATCGGAAAATATTTGAACTATTTCATCACATAAAACAAAAAAAAACTTCTGAATGTTAAATTATGGCACAATTCTCTAACACATTCACACACTGATTAGTCTACACATTTGTTTCACACAGAACATTGCCAAAATTCGAAAAACACAAGGTACAATACAAAATACAACGTAAACAATAGTAAACATATGTTTTTGACAGATTACGATCAGCTGATTACGGTTTGTTGCCGACATTTCTCAACAGACATCAGCGCCCTCATCGGTAGAAATTCTTCCCAATAGAGTCAAATCCACATTCCACACTAGTCACAGTTACAGATAGAACATTCTGACAAATGTCTCAGAACCAACATTGATGAAACAAATTCACCTATGAAGTCCGAACGCAATTATATGAGGCTCCCCGTCAGAAAATATCACTGGTAGTAGAGCGACTTCATGCTTATGCCACAAGTTCGGAGATTTGGAAAAAAGGAGAGGAAACGCTTGTCTTCTGTCTCCATTCTCTATCTTCCCGCGATGTCAAATGTCATTAAGTTCAAAAGCAGTGGCTGCGTCTAACAGCTTACAGGGCTCAAAGCCGCTTCACAAAATTCGACATTTCACCATGGAGAACTGTCAAATTTGTGCAGCGGCTTTAAGCGTTGTAAGCTGTTAGACGCGAAGAGTGTTTTATTGAAAGGGGGGCGCTGCAAGCTGTTGGACGTAGCCATTGGCTGCGTCTGACAACTTACACTGCTTGAAGCTGCTTCACAAAATTTGACATTTCACCATGAAAAACCGTCAAATTTTGTGCAGTGGCTTCAAGCGCTATAGCTGTTAGATGCGGCCATTTGCTGCGTCTAACAGAATACAACTGTTAAAGCCACTTCACAGAATTTGACAGTTTTCCATGGTTAAATGTCGAATTTTCTGAAGCGGCTTCAAGCTCTGTCAGCTGTTAGGCTGGATTCAGACAGATCCTACTCTGATTAGTCTATATTTAAATTTAGACCAATCAGAAAGATCGTCGTACAATCGGTTCTGTCTGAATCCAGCTTTAGACGCAGCCAGTTTCTGTAACTGCTGTCATGTGTTTGTCATTTGCAGCTTTCTTTTTGGAAGTTTCAAGCCCCGGGGCAGCTAATTTTAGCTTTACCATTGGTTGAAAAGTGACATGTGTCAAATTCCACCAATAGTGAAGCTAGAATCAAAAGCCCCGGGGCTTGAAACACTCAAAAAGAAAGCAGCATTGACAAACCAACAAATATAAAATAAAATACACAATAACAACGATATAAACAAATAAACAGTTGAAATACCCCAGTAAAAGTTACAGAACAAAAAATTAAAGCCGGAAATTAAATAAACTTTGATAAAATTTGTCTTCTAATAAATACTTAACTTTTGAATATTCTTGATGTGGTGAAATCTTGATTTTCATAGGTCTTAAAGTACAAAATGCCACAGATCAAATTATCATCCAGTTCTGCTGTAGATGTAAGTGATAATGAAATGTCTGGCAACGAATCTGAGCATTCAAATTCAAGCCGTGACAACGATGGAGCCCATGAATCCACTGAAGATGAACCAGACTCAGATGATAGTTCTGAAATGGACGAAGGTGAATGTGAAAGCAGGCGAGCTTCTTTGCTCCAACATGTTCAAGATTTAGAGAGTCAATTTGGACACCTTCGTGAACAACTATATAGAGAACGTATGAGTCAGGTGAGTTTTACAGTACTGAAGTAGGTGACTTGGAAATGATAGAATGTTTTTTTAGGTTGAACTTCAACTTGCCGAGGTTAAAACAGGCAAATCTCCTGAATATTTGGTTGCTCTGGCTGAACTACAAGAAAACATGCGAGTTCGCACTGAAGTTGCTGGAATTCTGAGGCAAATGAGACTTGAAAATATTGCAAATCAATATGAGGCAGAGGAACAGGCTGCCCTACAAAATTTCGAAAGTGAGAAAAGTTTAGCTTGTGACTACTATTACAGTGAGTTGATGGACACCATTAGGAGACTAGAGGAAGATAGACATAACAGTGAAATAAGCTGGGGTGAAGGTGGGGAATGGGGTACACGGTCTCGTTCACGATCTAGAAGGAAAGCAGTCACTGTATCAGGACCCTATATTGTGTATATGTTGAAGCCTCAAGACATTCTTGAGGACTGGACCGCCATTCGAAAAGCATTGAAAAGAACTTCCTGACATTCAGATCATGCTGAGTTTTTGCAAGGTCCTCATTGGTTGAAGAAATAGTGTTCAATAAAATTCATACATTGACAGGGAGCAGTGGTTAGAGAAACTTGTTTGCATTTTTGAAATGTAATTATAATGATGGAAGTCTGTGTTGTGATATCTTATTGTTCAGAAAAGTAATTATTCAATGTACTCCTACAGAAACTATAGCACTTTTCAGCTAGGAACCTCTCAACTAAGGTTCTCATTGGAATTGAAACTGATAAACTGATGTTAATTTGGTTACCCACTTTGGTACCTTATGAAACCAAGGTACTTAGGTCAAATGAATATAATTATTTTAAGTAAAAAATGATGAAGGGGAATTTTTTTTTATGAAGTATGAGAAAATTATAAATTGAAGATTAAATATTCTTACTTGGTTTATGATTACCGTGACACGTACATAGTTATTGCAATTATGGCAAAAGAGGGGTATTTAATGTCGATTTGAGTTTTGAAAAAAGCTCATACAAAAGTCTCACTTTCGATTAACATGTATATATTTGTGGAAATAGTATGCCTATAATTCAATTAGTGAAAATATTGTGGTCATTCGCGAGAATCATCCAAGCCCCTAATATCTATCTAGGACTATTATACTGGGCCTTGAATTCATATTCAAACCGTGCAAAAATACAAAACTTTTAATTTTGAACCTGGGTTATTCAGCTCACAAAGTCGCCTGAGCTGAGGACATATTCTATAAGTGATCTTTTCATAGATGAGAGTTAAGGTGGAACAAATTGGTTTCTTACAGCCGCATGCACCTACTTTTATTTGTTATTAAACCATTACCAAAGGGGCTCAAAATGAGGTGAGGGTTTATTGGGTGTTTAATAATCTCTTAAACTATGGTGCAATTGCTGCAGTGCGTTAACTAACCTATAATGGTCCATTAGCGTAATGCTCCCATAACAAATTCGGTGCCGTAAGCTGTTAACCTTGTTTTAAGATGGAAGCTAGATTCTAGATCGATGAAATATTTTCTCGAAATCGATGCTCAATACTATGAAAATTTTCAAAATTCATCTCATTTTGACGCAAAGGACGACACTGTTTGCAAATTACAAATAAATGTTTTAGTTGTTCTTGGACTAGCTGGGATTTCAAATTTCTGTATAACGGTGCACATCTAGTAAATGTATATCCAACTAGATCATTCCAACATATTAAAGACATGCATATTTTTCTGGACAAAATTACATGATATAATAATATTTCATTTTATCCAAAAAACACCTTTGTGATTTCCACCTTTTTTTGTTTCGAAATGGAGTCATCAATCTAAAAACAACATGAAGGCGCATTCAAATGCATATGAATTTCATATTTTTTCTACGCTTCGTGGGGACATTACCTGTGAAGTTTAATCGCAATTATCTTTTCTAAGGACAAAGGATTCCATCTGAAATGTTTATTTAGTTTCTGGGTGATTTAATTCATTTCAAATAATTGATATTGTGATAAAATCACCTTATTACTCAAACGCAACTCGAAAAACTTGCATGGATACATGCGATTTTCTGGAGTTGCAGCGACAAATGCTCTTACCTATGCTGTGATCGTGTTATCACAGAATACCTTTTTTCATTTCAGGTGGTGCACAGAACAAGTTATTTGTATGACAGATGACAGATACAGGGAGAAAAATGTCAACAAGTCAAAACTGTCAAGAGTGACCAAATTATGTAAATGTTCACAATTTCTGAAACTGGATGAAAATCATTACAAATACTGAAAGTTGAACTATAACAGAATGTTTTTCTTTTATAATCAACTTTTTTCTCACGAAAATATATGTTTCACCATGACATGAATAGATACCATTTTTTTATGAGCCATTGCACAACAACCATCATGAAAATTATCTTGAAAACATGTAAAGGTATAGTGCAAAGCAAACATAGATTGTTGACATAATCCCCGTAATGTTTAATTTAGATTTTAAACATGTTCTCAAAGTACAACACTGCTACTGTATGTGTATATTACAGCTTGTTTATAAAATTAAAAAATATGAAGTTCACTAGAAATTATGGAAACAGGTAATACCGAACAAGTTATATATCGCAGGTTGTTAGAGGAGTGATTCAATTTATCTTTTTCTAGTAGAATTTGCACGATAAAGGAACAGTAAAATGCCCTAAGATAGCGTACTGAGAATTCAATGATTCAGTTTGCAAGTATAAAGATGGGGAAAGAAAAGGGCGACTCCTCCTATACCAAATCAGAAATTCAAGAAGATAACCCTTCTGATTTGGTGGATGATGAAAATACCCAAATTTCTCTTGATCCAAAGCTTCAAATGTATCTTGCACAGATGTCCCAGGAATCAGGATGCTGGGGAAAATTCTTTCCAATACCATTTGAAAGAGCTGCTCATAAGTCATGGTGGGATCCTACATTTGACTCGGAAATACTTGAAGAGCAATTCAGGAAGAGCACCAATAACCGAAACAAAATGAAATTCAGGTGAATTCACCCAAAATTGATTAGTTTTTTATATAAGTATACAGTCAAATGGCTGCCATATTTTTACATATACTATTCCGTGATGGGTTAATTTTGATTTAGGGGGAAAGTAATTGAAAGAAAAAGACTGAAGGAACAGAACATCTCCAGTTGAAAAACCTTTGTCATTTCATTAATAGAACCAAAATACCAGAAGTGACGTTTTTATGTAGAAGATACAACTTTTCTTCATTCAAGTTATGCTTTATACATTAAATTATGCGTTCCTTAAATCTCCCTTGCAATAAATGAATGAATTGACAAAATAAACAAAAGTCATATTAAATTGAAGTTGTGCTGTCAATAGGTCATTTTTGAAAAAAACATGAAGACTTTGCCTAGTATTAAAAATTAATCATTCAAAATGCAGCTGTTGTGATATATAATTACATTATTTGTTTATGTTTCGTGATGACAAACATTTTCATAGTTCATCTTGAAGTGGATTTATGCACCAATGCAACTTTTACCTTCACAATGAGAGATGAACATATACCTAGTAGATCAGAAAACAACATGTTCACTTTCAATTTAACCTTACCAAATCAGGAATTTGAAGTGAAAGTGTAATTTCTTAGAGCATGTGCATGTCCCTTCAATGATTCTAACATCACAGTACAATTCACATAACTGATGAAACTGGCTGATACTTGAAAAATCCATGGTGACAAAAATAAAAATGAACTGAGTCATTTTCACAGTTACACATGTTATGGTAGAAACATAACATGTATACCTGTTTTGTATATTGTTTAGTGAAAAACACGCAATCAAGATTTTTTTAATACCGAGAAGAGTCAGAATAGTAATGACTCATGACTCCCACCAATGGAAGATGCCGAATCCGAACCCCCTTCCTGTCATCTAATTAGATTGATGATGTGAAATAATACTCAATTATAAATGCACATGCATGGTTTCTATGGAAAGTGTGGCACAAAATACCAATATTTTCTCCGAAGTTAACAAAGTTGAAATCACTGAGATGGGATTTCAATTTTTTTTGTCCTACCAATTTATTAACCTCCATGAAGTTAGCAAGGCCACTTGCAGTAAAATCATTGTAACATTTTTTTAAATGTCGTATAATTGTCGAGAATTTGTCGTGGAAAGAAAATAATTGTCGCGCTTATACTTTTTTTTCTAAGGGGTGGCTTTGTTAACTTAATATCAAGTTAGCATAGCCACTTAGCCACCTTGCTAAAATTCCTAATGAAACTCAAATCTCGAAAATATTATCGTAGATAATTGTCGAGTAATTGTCGTAGTTCATTCCATATGAAAAACCACCAAATAGTTTTTTATTTCCTGAATATCACGCCCTTGTCATGTTTTACCTCGCATATTTCCTACGTTTTCTACCATGTGGCAACACCGCTAGGAATTTCACCGTTTTCTTCAACATTCTTTCATAAAATCACAAAAGGAACCGAACTATGCAATTGTCGAAAAGTCAGTATCGATATGTCATCACTATTTTCGTTGAAAAAGCGCCTGAGGAGAGAAGAAATTGTAACTATTGATTTTATCACGAATTCCTTTCGAAAAACATTTTTTTCCAATTCCCATAGTATTGATCAAATGTCGTATGATATTCGAAAATTGTTAATGAAAAAAAATCAATTGTCGCGCATATAGTTTTTTCCTTAGGGGTGGTTTTGCTAACACCCCGTTTCGACGGTGCAATTTTGTCGCTGCAACGACAAGTCGCCGCGAGATATGTCATGTAGCTGTCAGTTTGCATTGCCAATATTAAAAAATAGCACTGAATGTTACCAAGATGAACGTCTACATTATCACAACTGATACATAATTTCATTCATTTCTAATAACTGATATTGTGATCAAATCACCTTATTACTCAACTTGATTCATCAAGTCTTGAAAAATAATTGAAATGTTCAAAATTAATATTCTTCACAATGATGCCACCACATATTTGTGATTTGTGGCAACGAATTCACCATAGAAATAACTAAGTCGCTGCAACTTATCGCACCAAAAAAGATTCATGCAACTCGAAAAACTTGCATGAACACATGCAATTTTCTGGAGTTGCAGCGACAAACTTGCACCGTCGAAACAGGCTATAACTTAATATTTAGTTAGCACAGCCACCTTGCTGAAATTCTTAATAAATCAAATCAATGCTAACTTAATATTGAGTTGGCAAAGCTACCCCTTAGAAAAAAAACTATATGCGCGACAATTGATTTTTTTTTCATCAACAATTATTGTCGAATATCATACGACATTTGATCAATATTTTGGGAATTTGAAAAAATAGTTTTTCGATAGGGTTTCATGATAAAATCGATAGTTCAAGACAATAACAATTTCTTCTCATCTCAGCCACATTTTCAACGAAAATAGTGATGACATATCGATCTCGACAATTGCATATTCCGGTTCCTTTCGCGATTTTATAAAAGAATGTTAAAAAAGTTAAAATCCTAGCGGTGTTGCCACATGGTAGAAAACGTAGGAAATATGCGAGGTAAAACATGACAAGGGCGTGATATCCAGGAAATAAAAAACTTTTTGGTGGTTTTTTATATGGAATGAACTACGACAATTACTCGACAATTACCTACGATAATAGTTTCGAGATTTGAGTTTCATTAGGAATTTTAGCAAGGTGGCTGTGCTAACTCAATATTAAGTTAGTGAAGCCACCCCTAAACAAAAAGTATAAGCGCGACAATTATTTTCTTTCCACGACAAATTCTCGACAATTATATATTTAAAAAAATATTACAATGATTTTACTGCAAGAGGCCTTGCTAACTTTATGGAGGTAACTTATTATTGTATTTTTATTGCTTAGTTTCCCACTATATATATAATATTATACTTTTTGCCCGTTCGGGCGTTAAGTTCAATTTACGACCTGCGCGGGCATGAAGTTCACTTTATGGTCCTTGCAGGCCATAAAGGTATAAAACTTCCCTACATTAATCCTTGAATTTTGAATCATGTCATAAATATTTGTATAGAAGTATTGATGTTTATCTCCTCGGGGAACTTGCTGACCCTCGGGCCATGGGGCACTCGGCTTTTAAGATCATCGTCCTCAGGACATGAACATATGCTCAATACTCTTAGTACATAGGTAACTGTAAGACAAGTATTGACTGACTGAATATGGTTCAATGTCGACGATCAACTTGAGAATTTTCTTTTTGAAAACAGAAACGTTTTCCATATCTGTTATGTCATCTGGTGGTTTGTTGTGATATTTGATGCACTTATATACAGAACAGCTCATCCAATCCATCTTGGCACCAACTCAGACATTTTTTTAGTTGCACACTGGTAGTGTAGACCATGACGAAAGAAAAAACACCTTCTAGGAATAAATTTCAATACAGTGAACACATATAATAGGTGTTTTTTATCTTAGTATACTTCATGAAGATTGCTGGGCATATACGTTATTGGTTCTGTGCCAAGGTGGATTGGATAAAGCTGTACTTTTTTCTCGTAATCCTATTTATGTTGAGAATAATTATAAAAAACATCCCTAATACTACTGTAGAACTGCTGTTACCATAAAAAGGTATACCGTACCTAATGGTGCACTCTATGTTGGATGATAAACTGATTTGATGGTGGAATAATGTGTATAAATTGAGATTACCCTCAAACTATAAGATGCTAAATTGAGTTGAGTTATACCTAACATGATGATCCTAGCAAAGCCGAAAATTTAATATCTTGATAATTCTTTGATAGTACTGTTGATGAATTAATTACCCTACCTACCCTGAGACATATATGAAGTTTATATAAGAATATGACATAGCCTAATAGATGTTGACAGAACCAGATTCATCTAACGTTGTTTCAAGTTGCTTCATGATATAGTAAGCTTTATGTAGCTTTGAGCATGTTATCCCTACTTATTTGTCCCAGTTTAGATTTTCGTCCAAGTGAGTACCTAAGAATTTCACTTCCATAGAGTTTTCAATATCGTTAAAAAACAGGATCATGTGACAATGTCACGAAATAACGTGCGATGTCACATTTCAAGTCGCAAGGATATCTCAGATCTCAGTACATTCCAGATAAGTAATTTTGTCACATTCAAGTGACAAGTTTTAAGATTATATATTCTTGCGATGCCACTGCAATATATTTTTCTCGATGTCACGACGATATGATCTTTGGGATGTTGAAGTGAAATATGCGAATTGCTATAACTATTGACATGAATTGAGGCAAATTGAAACGAAGGTATATTTTAATTTCAAGAAATAATACAGTCCATTTAATGAATGCTTTGAATGATAAAACATGTAATCAAAAAATTATTTAACAAATATTGATGATGTAATACAAAACACATTTCCTAACAAACAAAAATCAATCATCCGGTAGAAAAGAATAATGACCAAAAGTTAGCATTGACTATGTTTCAATCAAAATATTTTGGTTCAGTGAAAGCAATAAGTAAGAAACTATTCTTAATGGGAAACACTTGGTGACAGAAAATTGAAATGATCAACATCTTGTCAATAGCTCTAATTTCTTGATGCGATGCCGTTTAAGGTATAGTCGGACAGTAATAAATAAGCCTTCCTTTGAGCAGTACTTCGGAAAAGTTTTGACCCGAAAGCCGCACAAATTCATCTGGGAAAATGTTTTCCGATGTGGATATACCCTCAGCAAGTACTCGATCGTTTTCAAAACCGACATGAAATATTTTCGTTACAGGCACGCCTCACTGTACCTGATCGTAATCTCAACGACGTGGCTGGCCTACTTCTTCATAGCCGGCCTCCTCGGCGACAAACGCCACTGGCCTCTGGTGTGCGGCCTACTGCTGCTGCTGATACTCTGCTTGGTCGGTTGTCTCCTGTTCACCTACACCGCCTTATACAATCGTAACGTCATCTCGCTGACGTCTTCCACGTCCGCTCTGCTAGCCATCCTCAACCTGGCGTTTCTGATCGTTACCCGGCCGCCACCTATCGGCAACTTTTCGCTATGCATCCAGTTCCTGTTCTTGGTCTACACGCTGATGCCGTTGAAGCTGTACGTCAGCCTCGTGTTGGGCGTGTGTTACTCGTTGGCCTTCGAATCGATCGTATACGTCTTGCAGCAGGGCGAGAACAACTCAGTAGCGGCGTGCGCTACGAGGCTGCTATGCCACTTCGGCATACACTTGATGGGCGTCCACATAGGCTTGATGAACGTCGTGCGCACGCGCAACACTTTCATGAAGGTCGGTCAGAGTTTGCTGGTGCGGCGACAGCTCGAGCTCGAGAAGAAGCTTAAGGAAAACATGATTCATTCGTTGATGCCTAAAAGGTAAAGAGCGAGTTTCTTTCGAAAATACTTGAATTACTTATCCAGATTCCTGTGAAGCTTAAAAAAGGGGTATCTGTATTGTTTTCCATTATGACGGATTCAGCGCCATCTTTTTTTTATTCATTTATCGACGAGAAAATCCCAATCAAAGATATACATTTACAAAAAATTATGATCAACAGAAACCAACCCAACATCTTGAATTATTGAAATTCAGAATAATACAGAAATAGGGTTATGCAAAATAGTAACACTTACTGTTGTTAACTAGGACAGATATCACAGATATTGTATTTTGTCTTTGAAAATATTCAAGGAAGAACTGAAAAGATCAGTGATCCAACTAATACATAGTTGGTTGAGTGGAAATCAATGTGATGAGTTTGAGTATGTTTTCAGGTATGATTGGAAATGTTGAATCTGATGAGGGCTGATAAGTGAGCACACATTATCAATCCATTGAGCAGTTCAAATATTGAACAAAGAATTTATTCTACTTTTCTGAAGGAATTAAATCTAACAACAATGTTATGTTTAATAATCATGATTCAATCTGGATAATTCAATTCAAAAGCACAAAGTCTGAAGAATTTCTGTTGAATATATTATATGCATAGAATGGAAAATAGAAGCATACTCCAACCGATATCTTGCAATTGAAATTTATACATTTTTAATGCGGCAACTGCAAAACCATCGCTTTTTATTTTGACGAATACCATCAAGTTTGAAGCTTTGATTGAAATTTCTTTGATATGTTCATTGAAATTGAGCAGATGATCGTAAAGTTCCCCCAATTCCTCAACAATCTGGACATGGTTCAACTTTATGTCGTTAATAGTGTATATTGTTTCAAAATTTTCTGGTACTTCCAAAAAAATTGATGAAGCAGCACGTTTTTTTTTCTAAAAGAATGGGATAGCATGTTTCAAGTACGTCGCCAATGTAACTAACGAATATGTTGAAGAAAAGAGGAACACAATGAGACCCTTGTGGAACTCCTGATACATCAGGTATATCAAAGGAGCAAACGTTATTCGATTCGACTCTCTGTTTCCTCTCGCTCGAAAAGCTTTTAATCCAAATCAACAACTCTGTATAGAATCCCAATGAAGATAATTTTTTCATTGAATTTATATGACACTCTTATCAAACGCCTTGAAAGAGTCCGTGTAGATAGGGTCAATCTGACACTTATTTTCCAAGGCGTGTAGGATATTATCACAGAACACCCTATCTACACAGAAGCGCAACTGAAGCGTTCCGACCGAACCGTAAGCTTGGCTTGTATATTGTCAACCTCACATTTGTGTTGTTAGGGTGTTATAACATTTTCGAACAATTATCAATGTCCTTGGGTTATTACTACTGATAAATTTTATTAATATCGGATGAAAGCAAGATCAGAGTAGTTTTAAACGTTCGTTCCTGCAAAATTCAGTTGATTACTCTAAAACTATTTGAACATTAAATAGCTGCCTACACCACTTTTCTATCTACTTTTTTTTTAAAGGTGCAAAAAACAGTAAGCCTATTCACTGAAATTATTTTGGTAATTATCCAAATTCTCCGTTTATATTTGTTGAGAATACGGGAATGTAGATTGCTGATCAACGAAGCATTTAGACGAATTTGATGGGGGAAATGTAAGTTCTGAATTATTAAGACCTTCCTAGGGTCGTATCTTCAAATGGAATTAAAACTGCCCCAATTTCAGTTCAGAATCAGAAATGCTCAGTCTAGAAAGTTTACAAAGGTGTATCACTTGAACTGTATATCAATCGACAGTTTGAATTTACCGCCAAGAAATGACATTATACAAGCCAAGCTTTAAATCAAGGTTACGAAAAATTGACCCAAAAGATCAAAGGGACCGCCTCTAAGTTGCGCTTCTGTGTGGATAAGGTGTTCTGTGATATTATCCTAATATGAGAGCAAGTTGTACTGTTTCACCAATGAAATGAAAACTGTTCAGCTACATCGAAATGGTTCAGAGAATTGTCGTCAAACATGATGGGATACCCATTATTATTTGGACTATACATGTAACTGGATATCTTGAAGCATTGTTTTTTCAACCATATGGCACCAATAAATCTATCTAACCGAAGCGTCGCCGATTGGCTGAAGAAAGAGGAAGAGATTCTCTTCAGTAGAAGGCAGTCGTCCGATTCCACCAACGACATCCGGTCGATTTTTCGTCCGTTCAACATGGACCACATGGACAACGTCAGCATCCTTTTCGCCGATATCGTCGGTTTTACCAAGATGTCCAGCAATAAGAGCGCTGAAGAACTGGTGGATATACTCAACTGCCTGTTTCAGCGGTTCGATTCACTGTGTAAGGTACGTGAATCAATCATTGAAATTTCCTTGAAGCTTTCAATAATAACTATCGTTATTGTCATTTGCGTTTTCATTTTGTATTTCATCAAACAGGCAGCTTACATTGTGAATGAATATTCTGCTAGGAACACAAAAAATAGCAGTAACTAAGGCGGAAGATTATATGATATACCAATACTAAATGTCAAAGGTTTCATTCTTCAAATGCTACACACTACTTTTTTCATATAGATTTAATAAAGGTGTGTATGTTACCATGTGAATTATTTCAATATCAAAATCTTGAAAACGCTGTTCATTGGATATTAAATATATGGAGATTGAATAAAAAAGTTAAAAAGTTCAGGGTTGTTATGTATCTGGTTTATAATACTGGCGATTTTAACATCAGTGTTTTTGTAAATATCTGCCATATGGTCTCAAAAATGTCACTAAGACTTGTCAACGCTATGTTCCCCTGAGTTGAATCATTATGATAAAGTAACATTTTGAAGATGGAAGTACATTTTTTATATAACTAGTTAATAATACAGGATATTATAGTGTCTGTTTTTTTGGCGCATGAATGCAGTATTATACTCTATTTCATTGCTGACTAGAATGCGTTTCAATAATCAATTTAGATTCAGAGAGAGATATCTCTGTTTTGTTCAATTGAAATCATTTCAAAAGTAATCTTCGAAAATACCCAATGTGTTAACTATATTTTTCCCAATTTGATTTTATGAAAATCAAACAACGCCCGGCTATTTGTTTTGTATTTCGTCAGGACGATTTATAGCTCAAATCCGACACTTTATCGTAATAATATGTTATGAAACTATTTTATAATGCAGGTGATTTTTTCAAGGACGCAGTGGCTGCTTTAATTGTACCCATATCCTTATCCCGTAGGAATATTGTAGTGATAAACTAGTCCAATGAGCTACTGCAGTTTTAACGTTTTCACTTTCGATAAAAAAATTCAGAAGAAACCTGCTAATAATTGAATGTGCTTACTGTAGTTTGTAGTTTTATATTTCTTCATGATAATTTCAATTCGAAAAACTGCATTCAAAATATTTGGTCTGAATTGAACAGTACTTTGTCCATCAATAACTGAAATTCTTAACTAAGTGAAGATGGACGTATTACTGTTTACTATGCCCTTGTTCATTCGGTAATTAAATACAATATTTTATATGGGTTGGTATCCTTATACTTAGGAGAATAATTCGTTTGATTTCGGGATTGAGTTATCGAGAATCATGCCTGAAAATCTACAAAAACAAACAATTCTTACAACATATTGCACCGACTTTTTGTTGTGAAACCATTAACAAAAAGACACTTTGAGTTAGGTGAGGGGTTTATTAATGGGTGTTTAATAATCTCTTGAACTATGGTGCAATCGCTGCAGTGCGTTGATATTGCGAAGGACCGAATGATAATTCTATAATTGAATTTCTCTATCCTTCTTAACCTCTTTTTCCCTGCTACATTGGGGAAGGAATGCGCTTGGTTGACTATACTTGAATTGTTTTATCTTGCTCATTCTGCAATCTTCTCTCTCTTAGGGCCAGTCCATTAGTTGTAATGTCTATGATCAGCAGTCCTCTTGGCTCTTTTATATGCTAGTGTCCGTGAGTTATGTCTTCTTGAACCGCAATTTCATGGACAGGAACTGCTGCTCAAGCAGCAATTTTTTCGGTGCTGTAGCAAAATTTCTGACGAACTTTACGGCAGTAACGCTGGTTGTCAGATGTCTCTTGGCTGTTATTGACGGTTAATGCTATGGACGAATTTGTTTTGGACGTGAATTTTTCACAATTTCCTGGTTTGCTTTATTGATTTTTTTTTGAGTACTATCAAAATTAAGTCAATGTTGAATGATGGTGGTCATATCCGTAACACAAGATGAACCCCATGAGATCACTTGGGAAATTTGTTTCAATCATGAAATCCTCATGTTAGACCCATTTTCTTGTCATGAAAACTCTCTTGAATTATTATCGTAAGCCATATTTCATGGCATGGGCTTGCATATTGCTTGTCCATGATTCTCTACTTTCTAGACGACTTTTCATAACAGTACAAGTAAATATGAGACTTTGCCAATAGCCCCATTTTCAAATTTTGCTTGTTTTATAAATTCATTCCAATTTGTCATTTCTATCAATTGTTCAATATACAAATAAAAAACAATTTTTGGAGAAAATAGTTCTTCGCTTCAATAAGACAATAAAAAGCAATGACATTGTGTCTTATATTTTGTCCGCGAAGTTCCTGTATTCAAGATTATAACGGCTTTGTGTTCAAGCAAATCGTCATGACAACCTTATTTTGGAATATAACTGGACAGAACTCAAAATGAAAACAGTACAAATATATCATCAGCAAAAAATGCAGAAAGTAGGAAATTACGGAGGAACGATCACTTCATTCCTTACAAGAACTACATGAATTCAACGTTCAAGGGGCTTCATTACAAGTTCTCTAGTTTCGCTCATTGATAATCAATGCTATCAATCCTTGGACCTCTGCGGATGTCACTGTTGAGAATACATCAGAACACATGAGCAATTTCGGTAACAGACGTTGGAACTGTAACATACTGATTCTAATGGCAGGACCTCAGTTCCTATATTCGTGAAGATAGCAGAGACCAAACTCTTGATATTCTTCCATCAAAATGGAATCATCAAGTAAATATACGAATGAGTATGTGGCTCCGCTGGTTATATTTTGTGAGCAATTGGACTAAGTACTCCTACTCTCATTTCTCAAGATTTTTGGATTGACTGTTGTGAATAAAATTGCAGTTTCTCATGATAAAATTCTTATCACTTTCGACCTAATTGCAAGTATAATGATCGCTCGAACATCGAACAACTTCAAAAAAATTTTAGGACTTTCACACAGTCTTGCATTATAATTTCATTTTGGAAAGCTTAAAAACCTTCAGGTTATCTGTAACACAAAAATGAATAGAGAGTTATCGGACGCTTCAGTATAATGCAGTGCAGTAATAAAAGACGACGGGGCATGGCCCAGCTCTTCAGGTTGACTGACAGTCATTCGATATCTGTAGTTAAGCAACGCCGATGGGTGACCATACAGGGAAATACCGTGTCGAAAGCCCGCACAGCTGCAGCGAAGTAGCATATCATAGCTCGCAGACAATATATCAATGAGCACAAGATATATTGAGGATATGCCGTCCTTCGGAGGGGACGTAAAGCCGTCGGTCCCGAGTCCATGGATGTTGGGCTCGTTAAAGATCCCTAACTCTGGTTGGAATACCAGAGGGTTCGGCAAAATTTCCGGTTGGGGGAAGTGTGCTCACCGGCGTCGGTGATTGGCCTTGGTAGCGGAAATAGGCCGACGTTAAATAAAGAATTGAAAAAAAAAATAAAAGACGACGTTATATAAATACTGCATGACCTTATTTTTTTGTGAAATAAGAGTTATCGGTAAGCATGTGATTGTCAGTAATGTTCCTTTATACATATGCTTATTTCTTACTTGAGTTGGTACTTGGAAATAAACGTTGAGGTTTATGTATGGCGAATTGGTTATGATTTATAGTATATAATAATTATATAGGGAACCTACTAAAAGCGGTTATTATTTTAGTAGACAAAGATGATGATAATATAGAATTCGTAATATTGGATAATATGAAATTTATCCAGGGATCATGTAATGGGCCCAATCAATGATTTTGATTTGAAAGCACTCTCAGATACTGAAATATAATCTAATTTCCGTTTTGAAAAAAATAATATACCCAGAAACAACGAAAGGTTATAGGAAAGTGCTAAAATTACGCATGTTGAATATGTCAAAATATTTGTGTGAAAACAATGAAAAATAAGGTTATTTCTGAATGAAGTAAAAGTCACAACTTGCGAGGCCTCACGTATGTGGCCGAACTCACCCGAACAATTAAAATAAGGGGAAAATAAAACCAACATAAAACGGGTATAAAGTCAGGCACTATCCTTACCAAGGGAAATATAAGAAAGAGTACATGAGCGCATGCTCAGATGTCAAAATAAGGGCGACGTTGATACTGCTTATCCTAAAGTGCGCGTCCGATAACTCTCTGATGATTCAAAATTTTCAGATAGACAGGTGTTGTGAAAAGTGACAGAAAATGAAGTTGCCATACCATTTTCGTGAGCAGCAAAATTCTCACCGCCGCAGCAGTAAAATCTGGCTCTGCGCACGCGCACTTTCATTTTGCTGCCCATGAAAATGGTCCTTCAGATCTTTTTCAATCCAGATCCACAACTGCGAAAAGATATCGACGTTGGGTGACTGCTACTACTGCGTCAGCGGTTGCCCCGAGGCGAGGGCGGACCACGCGCAGTGCGCCGTCGAAATGGGCCTGAGCATGATCAGGGCGATCAGACAGTTCGACGAAGAGAGGAGCGAGGGGGTGAACATGCGCGTCGGCATCCACACGGGCACCGTCCTCTGCGGCATCGTCGGCACCAGGAGGTTCAAGTTCGACGTGTGGAGCAACGACGTCACGTTGGCCAACAAGATGGAGTCGACCGGACGGCCGGGCATGGTGCACGTTTCCGAGAAGACGGTCGGTTTCCTGCAGGATTCGTATCTGTTGGAGGACGGGGAAGATGTCATGGGTGAGTGAAGTTAATTCCAATCTAAGGTCCAGCGGATGTGAATAAAATCACGTGCACGAATTTGTTTTCCAGGGTCGCAATGAAGAGAAATTATTATTGTAATGTAGTTTCGAAGTATTCAAATTAGGAATTTCAGAAATATAAAAGAGCAGAAAAAATTTGACTGATATACCAACTTCGAAAGTATTTGAAAAAATACGATATTCAAACTACAATGTATGGATTCTGAAAGATGCAATCCAAACAACACAATTATTCGCAAAAAATCTGAGTACGCATCTGCATCAGAACAAGCGTTCGTAGCAGTTTATGATCGTTTGACCAATACCATTGCAGATGCCAGCAGGCCACGAGGTGATACGGTCTGATCATTGTTTACATGCGCTGAATCTTGGATTTGAATTTAGTTTAGGGATCGATAGTCGCTATGTTGGGTTTACTTACTATTGGGATTCTAAGATAGGCGATGCGCCCTCTGGTGAACAGTTTTAAACAATGTCAAAGTATTTTCAAAGTGGAGCTTATTAGTTGAAGTCTTGGTCAAAGTAACGCTGCGGTATCAGTTTGAAATTGTGGGATATGATTAAAATTATTACTGATGTTTACCAAGCACAATGCATGGTTAACGTTCACATGAGAAATGAAAAAAATACTAAACTGTAATAGTTGCTCACAAATTTTTACTGTTTGGAATTTTCAATGAACCCAAAGACCTAACCTTGATTAGCATTATTAAAGTGGTGTAGATTAGTTGCATGTGACGCCTCGATCCTAATTTTAAATGACAATACCTACCGACTTCACATAACTGTTGTGAAGTACCCTTCACACCCTCTAGGAGGTGCTACTGTTATTACTGTTTAAATATTATATTTTCAATCATGATGTCATATTGCAAACAATCCTAATTTTCTACTTATAGCTGATACTCTGTATTTCAAAATCGAACTTAAACTGCTGACTATTATTGTGCTACATATATTATTATGCATGTCAAGTTTCTATTGGTTAGAATCACCACGCGACAGCGTCCTAATGACGAACATGCGTCTCTTGAGCGTCAGCTATAAAATAGAATTGATTCATTGAAACGGGGTCATCATTATTATAACATTATCGATACCGTACCTGTGTACTTCAGTTATTTTGCCTACCGGCATTTTGTAACTTACTGAATTCTGAGTTATCAATAGACGACCTAAAGTGAAGATAGCTGAACAAGTTTTATTTCTGATCTTCAACCCTCAAAATACAACATAACTCGTATTAGTAGAATGAAGGCTTGTTAACAAAAATTTGTTTTATTTGCTTTTACATCGTTATTTTCAGCTTATAGTTGATACGCTCTGACAATCGGAAACCCAATTGCTGCGTCTACGAGCTCAAAGCCGCTGAACAAAATCTGATATTGCACCATGGAAAACTGCCAAATTTTGTGCAACGGCTCTAAGCACTGTAAGGTGGGTGACGCAGGGAATGTATTGGACGGATTTTAACTACATATAACAATTATGATCCTAATAAAATGTTTTTTGCAACACCAGAACAGATATCAAACAAAAGAATGCAGAAAGATTTATAGTCTCGAGGCGGTGAAAGTCAAAATTGGCTCTTCTTCAAAGAAGAAGCGTGCAAACTTCCTAATGTGATTTGCTGAGAAACTATATGTACCAATTTTCAGTTTTTTTATGGTCATTATTTAAAAGTGCCCGTATTTGATTTATAAATTGTAAATGCTGGATTACAATGTTAGTTTCTGAAAACACCCTGTATAGCAATTTTTCGTCGAAGCAGACCATAGACGAAAATTTTCCGCTGTCATTTTAGAACCATCATATCACAAAAATTTTGATAAATAGGTGCCATGCAAATCGTATCCGGGATATCGAAGACAACATAGCTAGCAATCCAAAATATTTTTGGGATTATTTGAAATATAAAAGGCAAAATTCGACTATCACACACAGGTTCACCTATAATGGCGAAATCTTTGAGACCAATGGAGATATATCAAATGCCTATGCTAATTACTTTCATTCAGTGTATACTAAAAGTTTACCGATTTCAAGAGATGTTGACTATAAAGACTATGGCTTAGACACTCTCACAATAAAAAATATAGACATCCTAGATGCCATCAAATCTTTGAAATCAAATGCTGCAATAGGACCAGATGGTATCCCGTCCTATTTTTATAAAGCCTATGCCCATATAGTGGCACTGCCATTACAGCTAATCTTCAATAAGTCATTAGAAACCAACACATTCCCTGATCGATATAAAATTGGGCGAATAACTGCTATTCATAAATCTGGAAATACTAGTGAAATTACAAATTATAGACCTATTACAATTCTCCCATCGTCATGGAAAATTCTTGAAAGAATTGTTCATAAAAAAATATACCTTCACGTATCACCAGTAATCTTAGAGGAACAGCATGGCTTTGTCAGTAAAAGGTCTACAACTACAGTGATTAGTGATTACCTAGGAACAGAAATAAATAACGCCCAGATCGACACCAATTACACTGATCTTGCAAAGGCATTTGATCGAGTCAACCACAAACCACAATGTTTTTTTAAACAAATTAACATCTTTTTCTTTTGATCGAAACGTGATAAAATATTTGGAATCATATCTTACGAATCGTCCGAATACCGTGAGATTCAACAACAGTAAATCAAACTACTTTGTCAGTACCTCCGGAGTACCCCAGGGCTCAATCCTGGGACCATTGCTCTTCACTCTGTTCGTTAATGACATAAATAATTACATCAAGTTTGCAAAATTCTTGCTATATGCGGATGACTTGAAAGCATATCTCAAAATAGAATCTTTGGATGATATAAAAAAACTTCAGTCAGACATAAATGCCATTCTGAATTTTTGCAAGGATAATGATCTTTCGCTTAATGAATCCAAATGCAAAATAGTGTCTTACACAAGGAAAAAAGAAAATCTACAGGGTAATTACACCATCAACGGTACCAAGCTAGAAACTATCGATGAAATCAAAGACTTGGGTGTGATATTCACAAAAAAATTCCAATTCAATGAACATATTAGCAGGCTCACTTCAGAATCATATAGGAAACTTGGTTTCATATTGAGATCTTGCAAGGATTTTGGGTATCCAACATGTATAATGCTTTTCAATTCGTACATTAGATCCAAATTAGAGTACTGCTGCATTATTTGGAACCCTAAAACTGAAATATATTCTCAAATGCTGGAAAAGATTCAAAACAAATTTTTGAGATCATTACACTTCAAAAGGTATGGAACATATCCCATGCTGATATCTTATGAAAGTCAAAGAACCGACTTCGACGTCAAACTGTTGAACAAACGTCGTGAAAAAATCAAATTTTGTTCATTTATGATGTGTTGCATGGCCTTATCAATGTGCCTGATTTATTATCACTCTTGAAGTTTAATATACCAGACATAAGACTGAGAACTAGGAATGTAATGTTCAAAACTGTTTACAAGAATTCCCCCATTGATGACTGTTTAGTTACTGTTAACAATTTCTTGAAAGTTTCTGAAGTGGACCTACTAAATATCTCAAGAAATGTATTGATTTCCAAACTTTCACATTGAATACTAAATATTAAAAATTATATTTGTTTGTTCTTACTTCAACTTATACTGCTCACGATATTTTTCTTTTTTTTTTTATTGCAATTTTATATTGTATGAGTTTTGTCTCTGTTTGTGATGTTTTGTGATATTTCTATGTTATGGGTACCTCTTATACATTGTAAAGTATTTAGTTTGTAAGTTTTATTTTTCACACTGCTACATGTAATTAGATTATGTCTGTTTGTAACCAGTATAAATAAATCAATTTCCACTACATGTTAGTAATGTGGTCTCCTATATGCAATGCGATTCTGAATAGTGTGCAGCATAAAATTTTAATTTTTTGTGATTTCAAATTAAGATCGCAGCGCCACATTCAACAAAACTTCAACTAATGAGCACCACTTTGATAACTTTTTAAGGGTAGGACTTTGTCGTTGTTTGAAAATCCAAACCGTAAAATTTTGTGAGCGACTTTTACAGTTTTTAGTCTTTTTTCAATTTTTATGTGAATGTCAACCATGAGTTGTGCTTGATAAACATTAGTTATGATTTTAATCACATTCCAATATTTTAAAATAATATTGCTGCGCCAATTAGACCAAGACTTCAACTATTAAGAACCACTTTGACATTGCTTGAAACTTTTTACCAGAGGCCGTATCGCTTATCTTGAAATCCCAATTTAGATAAAATCCCTGTAAGTTATGAACTGAATTTTAGTCAGGAAGTGGATAAAGATCAAATGTTTTTTCCAAGAATAACCGAGTGATTTTCCATTCTTGGATCGAGTGAATCAAACGACAAAAAAATCTCTCTCGGAACCAAATTTCTAAACCAGACTTTTTTTCTTTTGAACGATACCATATAATAATGTAAGTCGTCTTAGGGTACGTGACATATGTTGGAAGATAGATTATTTTTTAATTGTTGGTTCCTATTGATTGATCCAAGTATGGAAAATTTGCCCTCACTTGCCGATAATACAGAAAAGTGCAATTTTATACTGTACAGTTTTTTGTGATACACTCAATGTTGTTGTATAGTTGAGGTCAAAAACCGCTACTTGAATGTGGCGCAATACTCTTTGGCACAAAATAATTCAGCTACTGTACAGAATCCAATAACATTCGGTAAAAGCCACGCCTTCCCGAAGTGCACCAGTGAAAGCGTTCTAATATATTCTATTGCTTTTGCTTCAGTGAGTCAGATGAAGACAGCTGATTCATTGGACGCACCTCACTTGAATTTTGTCAGTGTGGTTTCCTATTGTTAGTATATGTTGTCAGATTTCTGTGTTGATGAAGGTGCCAAAGTTCGATCAAGGTTAAATAATCTTTGGACAATTGTGTCGGTGACCGATTCGCCTCTGTATAGTAGTTGAATTATTCTGAGTCTTTGGTTCATACAAGTATTCCGTTGTCTATCCAAACTTATTTCCGTAATCCGTGCTTCCAGGACTGAAAACATACTTCATCTTGGGCAGCAAAGACGACAAAACGCCAACGTACAGCGGCTCGTTCCGCGCGGAGGGCCGTCAAAAGTACGCGAACTCGCTGCAGCTGTTCGTGTCGCCTCCTTGTCCGAGCACCGCCGGCTCTTCTCCCTCCCCCGTCCGCCCCAGAGTCCTCTCGTGCGACACCTCCTCCAACTACATCAAACCGCAGCAGCCGTCGCAGCACCTGTTGTCCCCGGACGTGTGCAAGATGAAGGCGAGCAGCCTGCCGAGCATCCTCGACATGGAGAGCGACGACAGCGTCTGCATGAGCGGCAAGAAGGAGTCCTCGTTCGGGGACGACGTCAAGACGCCGACGAGCACGGCCAGTTCGGGCAAGTACACGGTCAAGCTGAAGAACTGGAAGATACCGAAGTTTATGCGGAAGCTGTCCGACCAGAGGCAGGACGCCGAAGTGGACGTGTTCGTCGTGTCGCCTTTGTCTCCTTCGGAAGACGGGTACCAACAAGTGAGTGGCTTGCGTCTGTTTTCTGTAAAATGTCGCTGCGCTAGCGAACTGTCCATGGTTAGATTGTTGTTATGATTTGCATGTGTATATATGGAACTTCGATGATCTCGTTTTCCTTTTGTTCGTGAAATTTTCAATTCCGTATTAATTTCTATGGGAGAAGTGACCCAATCGACAGTTGAATACTCAAAGAACATTCCATTGAACTAATTCGAAGCTTTTTCATTATCAAAACATTGTAAAATTCGAAAGACTCGATGTTGTTTCCAAATGAGACTTGAGTTTCTGCTATCAAGGCGGGTTTACTGAACGAATATTGCATAATTTTATGCACTCCTGAAATGATTGAAATAATCAAATGTCCTACATATGGAGGTATAAGAGTCTAAAATATTTTTCTAGACATGAGTAACCTGAACGATTTAGTATATGTCCTCAACTATGGCTCGCTTACTTCTTTGAAGCATTTGGTTTTTGCGATAATAAACATGCTTAAATTAAGATCATTTATAATCAATGAATAGAGCTGATAAGCTCTTGATATTGATTGGCCTTTGTCATGCTGAACCTTGTTTGCCTTTAGCTATCTTAAATTTTTTTTCTGTTATATCTCTCTCATTTTTGTTTATCCGCTTTCGAGATATACTTCCCAGGAAACATATGTATATACAACTTCAAGTTGAATAATTTAGTTATGACTTATATTTGAATAATGCTCTTTTTCACCACCAAGTAAAAATTACTATTTATGTGCTATTAAACACCAAAAAACATCACTGGGTAATATGCTTAAGCTCGAACTCTTGTAATAAGAATTATGGTTCTTTTATATACAATAAAAATATCTATTTATCTAAAACATAAATAAACGATGAGTTTGGAACCTTTGGTGTGGAAGTTGAAACTTTTCCTAGAGAAGGCTCCTGCTTTATTCGAGTTAAAAACCCGAGGTGTCCATGGTCATCAGTTGGCGTGGTGAATGTTGAATAAAAATTGGGGGAAAATAATCCCGTTTATTGTTGTGTTGGTGTGATAATGAAGGTTACTATTATTCTTTTATTATTCAAGATCAACAATCATTTTGTCAAAATGCATATTGTGGTGGTTCTTTTAGCAGACATTTTAAGTTACCCAAATAGAAAGAAGTAACCAATAGTGGAGAGTGAAGCCGTTTTTGAGCCGACCAAATCCTTTTTGTGTCAGGTTGAAGATTTGGATACCAGAAAGATATTAAAATTTCCTTATTTACAACCACATTTATTGTTTTCCCCCAGTTCTAGGTTAGAATTATGAAAAATAGGTATCGCCCAATCCGTGAACACTTTGAATAGACACTCCAGGATATATTTCTTGTCTCATTCGGTGGACATCTGAATAATCATTCAGTTAACTTAATGTAATGCTATTCTTTATATGAAATTACTTGTTGTTAACTTCTCAAAATTATACTTGAATACAATGGTAGACTTTTTCTGTAACTATTTATTATTCAACTCTTTTCAAAATCACAACATACTTTTTATGACATAATAATAAACACATGACATCATACACAGGGTGCACTACCATTACACCCCTCTTTCTTTTTGGTGTGAATCTCTGAGGCGGCTTAACAGATCGCCCACTTCGAGTTCTATAAGAGGAATCACGATATGAAGACTCATGCGAAGAATTTGGAAGCTCATCTCTAGGCAGTAGATGATCTTGACAAAAGGATGTTGTTTCCTGTTGATTTTCTGTTGCGCTTATCAAACTTCTTCGATTCTTTCTAATTTCAGATCCATCTGTACAGACCTCGTATGATCTTGGTTCGTCCGTTTTTTTCTGAACTACTCCATATCTTTCCATATCCGTTATCCAAACTCGTTGTCCTGGATGAAGTGGCGACAGCTCTCGTGCATTGTGGCGATTATCAAAATTCTTACGTTGTCTTTCTTGTAAACGTTTCATTTCTGATTCTATCTTCTCCATTCCCCTCCAGTGAGGTTTGAGCAGATTTTCATGTTGAGGAAGCGTATTACGAATTTTTCTTCCAAACAAAAGCTCAGCCGGAGATCAACCACATTCCAATGGAGTGCTTCTATACGCCAATAAAGCCAAATTAATATCTTCATTTTTCAAAATGATATTTTTAGCAATGAATACTCCTCTCTCTCAGCCTCTCCATTTGACTGGGGAAATTTCGGACTTGAGGTGATCAGCTTGAATCCATATTGATTGGCAAATTTCTTGAATTCTTTTCGGAACTGTGGTCCATTATCTGACCGCACAATATCTGGAATTCCATGCCTTGCAAAAATATTCTTGATTTTTCCTATGACGAACTCTGAAGTACTTTTGGTCAAATGAACTATTTCAAGATATTTCGAAAAGTAGTCCATGATACAAAGAAATGTATTATTCTTGACCTCAAACAAATCTACTCCAACCTGGGACCAAGGTCTTCTCGTGCTAGGAGTTGGAATCAGGGGTTCTGCCGGGTTTAGTCGATGTTCTATACAAACATTGCAGTTTTTCACCATTTCCTTAATATTTGTTGATATACCAGGCGACCAAACGGATTCTTTCGCTCTGGCTCGGCATTTGGAAACACCGAAATGACCTTCATGTATTTTATCCATTATGTTTCTTCGCATGCATTGAGGAATGTAGATTCTCTTTCCCTTCATCAAGAGACCTTTATGAATAGCTAATTCATATCGAACTTCATGAAACTCCGTAGGCTGCTTCGACTTAGGCCATCCTTCTTTAACGTACAATTTTACTTTCTCGCAACAATCGTCATTTTTCTGTGCCTGTCTTATTTCATCTAACTTGGAATCGGATAAAGGTAGTTCAGACAGTACCTGATCGATAAAAATTTTGTCTTCATCAAGAATATCTTCACCTTCTTCTTCAATCTTTTGAATGGGAGCTCTAGAAAGTGTGTCTGGAATGAAGAAGTCCTTACCAGGAATGCACTCAATGTCATAATTGAATCTCATCAATCTCATTCTGAAACGTTGTAACCTGGGAGTCAGATCGGCAATTGGCTTACTTTTCAGCAGTTGAAGGAGTGGTTTGCAATCGGTCCTGATAATGAACTTTTTCCCCACTAGAAAGTTTTGGAATTTTTCACAAGCATCACTAAGAGTTCTCGATGTGTACATAATGGGATACCAAGATGATCCTTGAAATTGCTCCATAACAGCACCAATACCAAAATGAGAGGAGTCTGCAGATATTCTAGTTTCCCTACTTACATCGAAGAAAGCGAGATGTGCAGCATTGACGATCTCTTTCTTGATTTCAAGAAATGTATTTTCATGGTTTGGAGACCAATACCAATTCGCATCTTTTTTCAATAAGGATTGGATAGGGCTTATTTTCTGGGAAAGTTGAGGAATGAATTTTCTCATATAATTTATCATCCCAAGCAGTCTTCGAACTTCTGTAATATTCTCTGGGCTTTTCATCTTCATTATGGCATCCGTTTTTTTAGGATCGAGTCGAACACCGTTTTCATCAATAATATGACCCAAGAATTCCACCTGATTGGTACCAAATGAACATTTCTCTTTGTTGAGAGTTATTCCTGCTTCTTGAAGTTTTTTCAATACTGCTCTTAGTCTGTTATCATGTTCTTCTCTAGTTTTTCCGTAAACTATAATGTCATCTGCTTGATTGGCAATACCCTCTAGACCATCAAGTACCTCAAGGATTCGTTTCTGGAAATGCTCTGGAGCTGAGGAAATTCCAAAGGCTAGTCTCTTGAAAGCGTATCTTCCGAAAGGCGTAACGAATGTGGTAAAAGGAATACTATCAGAACTGAGTGGAATTTGCCAAAATCCATTGGTGGCATCCAATTTAGAGAAAATTTTTGCGCCAGCAATCTGCCCTAGGGTTTCTTCGACAGAAGGCAGCACTAATCTTTCTCTACATATACTTTTATTCAATTCAGTGAAATCACCACATATGCGAACGGAGTTATTTTTCTTCAAAACAGCGACCATGGGAGCACACCAAGGGGTAGCTTCTTCAACAGGTGTAATGACATCATCCTCTACCATTTTCTTCAGCTGTGCTTTTACTTTATCTCTGATGGGCAAAGGAATCCGACGACTGGTATAAACAGCATATGGAACAGTATTTTTAACTAATTTCAGTTTATATTCTTTCGAAAATTTACCCAGACCATTGAATACTTCGGGAAATTCATCATGAATATTTCTTATTTCAGATATTTCAAAGTTGCAGAGATTAAGTACGTTGATCGCTGGCCTTCCTAGTAATGGAACTTGAATTCCATCCACGACGTATAATTTTTGAAGAGATTTGTATTTTTTGTGCTCCATTTTCGCAGATAATTGCCCAATCACATTCAATTGATTTCTTCCTGCACCAATTAGTTTAGCATTCGGTTTTTCCAAAATTGTTCTGCCAATATTGTCAGCATGACACGGTCCAATGACACTGACATCTGCGCCAGTATCAACTTTGAATCTTACAGGGTGATTATCGAGCATAATATTGACAAACCAAGGTTTGACATAGTTTCTAGTATCTTCTACAACACCCAAATAATAGTAAGTATTATCATCTTCGTCTTCATTAAATTTGCCTTGTTCGGAACTAACTTCGACTTCATGGATTTTCTTTTGACACCATCTGCTATAATGACCCTTTTTATGGCATTTGTGACAGAAAGCAATTTTTGCAGGACAATCATTCCATTTATGAGATGGAACAGAGCCACATCTCGAACATTTTGAAGCCATGTATTCTTGATTCGATGGTTTGTGTTTGAAGCCCATTGCTCCAAACCTCTTTTGGACAGTTTCTACGAGATTTTCTGTTTTTCTTATAACTCCTTGCTGGGACCTTACGATTTCACTTTGTTTAGCTCTGGCAACTGCTTTATTCAAATCTAGATGCGGATCCATTTGTAGCGTTTCGCTTAACTTTGCGTCTTTAACACCAACTACAATCCTGTCTCTCATCATTTCGTCGTGTAACGTTCCAAATTCACAATATTCGATCAGTTTATATAAGTCATTGATAAATACATCCACTGATTCACCTTCTTGTTGGAAACGATTGAAGAATTTGGCTCGCTCATAAATAACATTTCGTCTTACAATGAAATGCTCATCAAATTTCTTCTTGACGGTTTCATATTTCTCCAATTCGGCTGTGGTCAAATTGAGAGCTTTCAACATATCGTCGGCTTCGTCACCCAAACAATATACAAGAGTACTTATTTGCTGTTCGTCTGACTTTAAATTGAGACCAGTAGCTTGTCTGAATCTTTCAAATCTGCGAATCCATTTCTGCCACTCTTGAGGTTTATGAAAATTGAATGCTTCTGGAGGATTGGCTTGTGTACAGCTGACGGGAATTGAGACTTCTGAACTGCTAGCGGTCATTTTGTTACCAGTTTTATCTTCTCAATGGGAGCCCTTGGTTTTCAATGTAGCACAACACCTAACACCATTTAATGGTATTCTTTATATGAAATTACTTGTTGTTAACTTCTCGAAATTATAACTTGAATACAATGGTAGACTTTTTCTGTAACTATTTATTATTCAACTCTTTTCAGAACCACAACATACTTTTTATGACATAATTATAAACACATGACATCATACACAGGGTGCACTACCATTACACTTAACATATACAAATACTTCATTCAGATACAAACCAGAACTTATATTCTTCATAACATTCAAATTCTGTATTAATATTTTTCTCTCAATGATTGCATACGTACCCTCAAGCACAGAATACAGAAATAAATTAGGAAATGTAACATCCGCCTTCCCCTGCAAAATCTTAAAGCTTTAGGGTCATTAACCACCGAAGGCGCTGATGGCGATTATTATGTTTCAACTCGGAGTGAAGAAAGGGAAACGCAATTTCTTCGGATAATTTGACGTCTCTCTGCCATGCAATGCGCTTTTGACATTTTGAATATTGTAAAGCAATACTTTAAACATTTTGAATACTGCGAAGCATTACTTTCGAATTCATTTGGCCAAAAAACTTCTCTGTGAGTTATGAGCTGAAAAATCCGCTGAAAGTCATCGTTTTGTCTTACAAAAATAATCTAGTGATTTTCCATACTTGTTTCGAATAAAAAAAAAACACCAAACCATGAAAATCTCTTCGGAATCAAATGTTCAGACCATATTTTGTATTCAAAGTACATTTTTCTTCGGTATTCACGATGCCACTATTGAAAGAAGACTTACATAACCTCTCATTTCTCTTAAAATTCCAGATGAGTTATATTAAATAATGGAGGCTTTTGAACTGCCTCATATAATGTGAGTCGTCTTAAAGTTCTGACGTCATATATTCCGAAGAAAGCTTCTTTTCGAACAGGAGATGTGTTGTAATGTGATGGCGAGATAATTTTTCATTATTGATCGGTTTGTATCGAACAATCCAAGTATGGAAAATCCGTCATCAGCTCTTCGATGCTACAGAATTCTGCATTTGTAGTTTATACAGTTTCCTCTAAACCATCCATGTTGAACACTTGGGGTCAACAACCGCTACAGTTATTTAAGTTTCCGTGAAACAACCATGTACTAAAGTAATATGATTCCACCGCAGGTTCCTACAATCATCGAAGCTAACGTCAACGGCAATAAAAAAGATACCTCGATTAGCATTACGAAAACCGACGACGGCCGTTACGGCGGCGAAGATTCGCTGCTGCGCGACAACATCGACGTCAAGTCGTACATCAGCCAGTCGCGCAGCGACATCGGTCAGTTCGACTACGGCGCGCCGAGCGAGTTCGCGCGCAGCGGCAGCTACAGATCTCAGTACGGCCGTTCGCCGTTGGGCGACTTTCACTTTCTGCAGCGGTCGGGCAGCAACAGGTCGCGCAGAGGGCGCTCGCCGATGCCGGACGGGCTCGAACCGAGGGAGAGGGCGCGCAGCGCCACCGTGACGGCCGTGAATATACAGCGGCCGAAGAGGTCGTTCGATTTGCCGAGCAGGCTGTCGAGCGTCGCTTGTCTCGAGGAGAACGCCAACCACAGCCGCAAGGATTCGGGGATACGGAGCAACAGCAGGAGGAGCAGCATACAGGTAGGTCGTGCCATTGTTTTTTGTTTTCATGTCGGCAGTTTTTATAGTATGACGTCATACGGTGAAATCATCTGAAGGTTGAATACTACCAATAATTGTGAAGTGTTTTGTCGGGTTGTTGATCAAAATAGCCATGCTCGCCGCACAAAGCATTACTTTTTCTCCTTATAACACAGTATATTGATTTCATCTGAACTTAATATCATTTCACCTGATAGTAACTGGATCGATTGAATTTTTCACGTCCGCGGTCAATATAGCAAATGAAGAACAAATAAAGCACTTACTGACATCAATCAAAGACTGAATGATTCGAAAAGATAACTCATTATAGTTTTGCATATTTTGGTTCGGCATATTTGTGTGAATATTATTGATAGCTGTTCGATATTACTATACAAATGTAAGGTATAGTAGGGAAAATAATGTAATAAATAAGGGAAGCTCTCGGCTTTCTAAATCGTCGTTCTCAAGGCATAAACTTCTACTTCATGCTCTTGTTACATAAACAACTATAAATACTTTGCTTTTGTTTTTGAACTTATCGATAGCAACTCTACAAAAGGTACAAAACCAATTAATCAATTATGAAATTGAAAATAAAATCAAGTCTCAAATTTTATAGCATATTAAAATATATAAACAACGTGAAAAAATATTATCGTGTTTTAGGTATTCACTTACAAGCAAAAAAACACATTTCCACATGAATTTATTTCAGAGGGATTTTTACTGGCCTATAAACGACGACGTTCCCCCTTCGTTTCAGATCGACAACACCCTAAACTCGGAAATGCTACACCACCGCGTCTCCGGCTACTACACGTCCAGCCAATGCTCAATCAACGTCACACAAGTGCCAAGAAACTACGGACCGTTCTTCGACAAGTACGGTACGAACATACAAAATTTGCGCAAACAATCGGACAGGCAGCTGATCAAATGCGTCCAAGACAACTCGAAATCGCGCTCGTCGAACTTCATCGAGCCGCCGCTGTCGCGCGTCAGCCTGTTCTTCAAAGATGCCGACACGGAGCGCAAGTACCGCGAGAACGTGCACCGCATCGCGAAGCGAGACGGCAGAGCGTTCACGACGCTCGCTCACTCGAACTTCAACACCTACTTGGACGTCATCGTGTCGGTGAAGGTGTTCCTGACGGTGTCGATCGGCGCTGCGTTGGTGTACGGTTTCACGGCCGCCTGGACGGTGACGTACTTCGTGCTGCTGTTTATGCAGCTGATCGGCCTCGCTCTGTGTCTCAAGCCGATCGTGCGGTGGCTCGACAGGGTGTTTTGGTGTTTCATCAGGTATGTATGCTTGGTGAAATTTTCAAGTTCCTAATTTACGTTAGTGCCTAATTAATATATTTTTTGTTGACGATGCGTTGATGATCGAGTTGAACATTTTAGTTTGTATTTTTGTCACGGTAATAACCAATTCATTTTATTATTATTATTATAAATGTATATAAAGTCGACTAATGAAGGTGAAAGGGGCCGTTCATAGAATACGTTCGCGTACAAGGGGAGGGGAGGGGTCTGGCTGAGTATGACAAGATCTGACAAGGGGGGACGGGGGGTATACGGCAACGTGACGTTCGCCGTTTATTATTTTTTGACATGAGCGCTAGCCAGCGTGACCACTTTTGGTAGAAATCTACTTTTTTAGTAGTTTTCTGACAAAAATTGAAATTTTTTTTAATCAAATCTATAGTGACTCCATCTTTGCGAATGAATTTTCAATTGAGAATGCGAATTAATCTTGTTACAGTACACTGTATTTCACTATACAAATGAAACAAAATAAAGCGATTTTTTACTGTTTCATTGTATTATTTATTGAGCATTGAATCTTCTGATTATTTAGAATTTATCATACTCAGCAGGGAGGGGGTCTTAGTTTTTGTGACGAAATATTTCTGGGGGGGTCACAAAAAGTGTGACACAGCGTGACAATGGGGGGGAGGGGGTCATAAAAAGCTGATTTTAGTGTGACGTATTTTATGAAAAAGATAATTCACAGTTATTTATGAGAAAACCGCTGTAGCACCTCAATTTTTGTATCCAGAAGAAAGTATTCCGCGAATCCCAAGAGACCGCGACCTTCGTTATTTTCTAAAAGTTGAAAGTTTCTCTGCACATGTCCCCAACATAGATAAGAACAATCAGCGACTATGTAGTTTGGATTTTGGTTACTTGGACAGGAAACAGGCAGCAATAGTTATTTGTATACAGAGGGTATATGGAGGTCACAAACTGCTTTTTTCTACGACCACTTATAGGGAAGTAACACATATCACACTCTCTACTCTCATAAAATTCTCACTCGTGCGGAAAGTTACTTTATCTACACCCGTTCTCTAATAATACACTTATATGCCCACAACCCGTTTTATAATGAAACCCATTACGATACAGATTTTTCATTATGATACAGATTTTCAACCAATAGAAACCCATTATTTTACAATCAAGCATGATGTGCTAGTTTGTCAAGTCAGAATCGGTATAGGTATTGAATTTTTGAAGAATATAGCCAAACTTCGATAATCATAACAAAATGTCTGATACCAGCGATATAGGAGAATTACCTTCGACACCTTCACCGGCAGAAATACAGTGAGAATGATTAACTTTTTCATTTGATAAATGCATGATTTATCTTTTTTTCAATATAGTTTTCTGAGCTCTCCGTAGCCGAGCAGTCAAAGGCGCTGAGATTAAATTTGCTAGTTGAACTAGTTGAAAGAGACATTGGTTTCTTTTCCGGCCTCGAGTAATCTTTTTTTTTTTTTTAATTTTTGATCTTCTGTTCATTCCTCATCGTTTTATTTCTCGAAGTAATACCATTAATAACAATTTTGTAGAATTATTCAAAGAAAGAAAGGTGGGTGCAACGGTGCAACTCATAACAAGTATCAATAAAATATTTAACCCAAATTTCAAATAGATATGCATTAATGAATAGGATACAACAACGCAGTCTTGTATCAAGACCAATACTAGTCTCCTGGTCTCCCCAAGGCCTAAGTTGCAGCGACAAATTGCATCGTCGAAACAGGGTTTTACCCGTGCCGACGGTTAACACGAACTCACTCTCGACGTTTCCCGCAGATTCTACCGTTGGAACATCTTCGGGGCCGTCCTCGTCATCCTGCCGACGATATCGGCCGTCGCTAACTTCGCCGTCGAAGGGAACGGCTCTCCGGAGCACTTGAACCTCTTCAGCTACCTCCTGTTCGTCGGGCTGGCGCACTTCTGCAATTTCACGCAGCTCAACTGCTGGATGAAGAACATCCTCGCGACCGCCAGCAGCCTGGCCGTCGCCGTCGTGCTCGTCGAGTTACCCTGCTCGGTGGAGGACACGGCGGCGACGTTGGGGTCGAAGACGAACGAGTCGGTGGTCGGCGACGGATTCGACGAGGCAGCTGCAGGGGGTTACGGGCCGTGCCATTTCTACAAGGCGGAGATGATGCTCAATCTACTCATGCTCGTCGTGCTGATTTGGGTGTTGACCAGGGACTTCGAGACCAGGTATTTATAATGGACTTGTAATGATGGCAATGAAGGCTATTATTTTGGGTTTCTTCATTCGGTTTATTAATTTCTGTATGCTTGTCAACGAGTTCACCCTTTAACGAAAATAATCCCAAAGCTCGTCACCAGATTTAATACCTGGCGAATAGAAGTCTTATTACTTTGCTGTCACCAGTCGTGGTTTTGCCAAGTCAAATTTTGGATGTTGAAGTCAATTTCGAAAGAAGCTTGAAGTCGGCCCTTCGCGCTGAGGACAGGTCTTTAGTGATAAACTCGGGATTTTTCTGATTCCTAGTACTCTGAAAATAGGGCGGCTCTTCGGAAATGAAACCCACTAGTAACGTTGAGCACTATATTAGCAACAAATAAAAAAATAAGAACTGAACAAAAATATATTAGAAAATATAAATTCACACTTCAACGAATATAATCCCAACGCTCGTCACCAGATTTAATACCTGGCGAATAGAAGCCTTATTTTTTTATTTTTAGGGCAGCTGCTGTCACCAGACGTCGTTTTTCCACGTCAAATTTTGGATGTTTAAGGCAATTTCGAAAGAAGCTTGAACTCGGCCCTTCGCGCTGAGGACAGGTCTTTGGTGATAAACTCGGGATTTTTCTGATTACTAGTACTCTGAAAATAGGGCGGCTTTTCGGAAATGAACCCCACTAGTAACGTTGAGCACTATATAAGCAACAAATAAAAAGTAAGGACTGAACAAAAATAGAGTAGAAGATATAAGAGGAAAAGAAATGAAACAATTTATAATTCTGACATCAGTCATTGATTTAATCAAATTTATAAATTACTCAAGAAGTTGAAGCACAAAAATGGAGTAAGACCAACAAGGTATTCTCGGTGAAAAACGAATCTTATGAAAATCTACTCAAGCAATCAGAAATATGTGGCTCAGAACGAAAGAGTTCAACTTATCTATACCTTTCATACATCTGCATTGTCCTACCGGCTAAATATATATTATTGGCCGCCCTAGACCTATCTCAATAACCTCTAGTTTCTTCAACACGTGAAAATGAAAGACGGAACACTTAACGTCTGTGTTTCAACAGAAATATCTCTTTGGTTGTTCACCAAGATAGAGATGCGAATTCGTTATCACCTCGAATTTTAGTAGTTTCTGAGCCGCGTTGACCTTTTTTCCTGAGATAGAAACAGAGAGGTGGAAGAAAGTACCCTTCAAATCAATCAACTGTAATGGAAACGCCAAGGACAGGACGATTGGTGATATTTCAGGAAAGCAGTGGCAATATAATATTCGATAAAAACAGAATGAATCACCGCCTTTTTTCAGTTTTAGATTAGCGAGGCATCAAGCAATGGTCAGTAAATATATATTAGATAGCCACCCCAATTTTACGTTGTACCTTTGCATCTTTCAGATACTTGTAACAGTGCTTTCGAATTGAACAAAACTGTTTCCGCTCTCAACAATTACAGATTGAGTTCCTTTTATTCATTATTGATGGTATGTCAGGTTAAGCATGTGTGTATCGACCTTTAGTGAGACGTAGCAACGATGCACAAAAATCGTACTCTATTCCAACGTTCTTACCCTCTGTTATCAGTTGTTAACCAAGTTAACTAACTAATGCACAAATATATATTTTTTATATAAAGTAATTTGAATGTTGTTACTTTAGCCCAATCTTAGAATTCTTGCAGCATAATTATTGGAAGAATGGAAGATTTTTCTGATTAGTATTTGCGGTTTTTCTTAAAATCTCCACAAGGCACAATACATTAGAGTTCCTCAAGAGTTCCAAAATAGATAACAGTGTCGTTACGCACGGTCAAAATAGAGAACATCATAGAAGTGAATCTTCTGGCCATGATTATTGTCTATACAAATTTCAGTTATCATTATTTCCAATTCTTTGAGAGTATTTTCGACCAAAAAGGGTTTTGGACAAAATAGTTAAGGCTTTCGCGGCCGAGGTTATTAGTATAACTACTTTTCTTCCAAAGAACGACGGCCTTCAAGCCCGAAAAAAAGTAGTTATACCAAAAAGGGTTCGTTCGTTTGAAATTTTTACAAGTCTTGTCACTAATACCACAGTAAACTGAAAAACAAAAGTGAAATGTCATTTATTGAGATTTTTGACGACTAACGTTTTTATAGTTATCTCTTTTCGATGTACTGAACAACGAAATAAAAAACCGGCTGTTTAGTGAATATCACCCAATAAAGTGTCATTCAATTCAAGTATCGGCGAATTCCATCAGTTACTGAATACAAACCATTATCGAAACGAGAGCTCTGCTTGCTCAAACCCAAACGTCAACTATTTTGTCTTTCGTTGTCACTTGTAGAAGAAAAAATTATCTAGTGAAAGTATGTGTCGCTTGTAATCAATTTTCCATGAATGTAAGAGAAGCGGTTAGTTGAACACCTCACATCCAAAATTCTCGTTAGGTGACAGTTCTTGATATGATTGACTTGACAAGAATTCGTAATTTACCGCGTTATTTAGCGGGATAAGTCTCAGAAACGTTCCACCATTCGAGGAGTTAATTCCTAGTGCCCTGATTTTGACAAGATTTCCATGATATTGATAGCTTCAATTTCGAATATATATCTGAGGAACGCGATTCTTTTGTTCATCGAAAAGTTGACTGGCCAAATATTATAAAATCCTAAATAACGAATTCGCTTCTTGACCAGGTACCGCCTGAGCTTCCACGCGAATTTCGTCGCCAACCGGGACAAGAACAAGGTGGAGAACCTCAAGAACCAGGCCGACTACCTCATCTACAACATCGTGCCGGAGCACGTCGCCGAGCAGCTGAAGAAGGACGCCAAGTACTCGGAGAACTTCAAGAACGTCGCCATCATCTTCGCGAGCATCGTCAACTTCAACGAAATGTACGACGAGAGCTACGAGGGCGGCAGGGAGTATCTGCGCGTGCTCAACGAGCTCATCGGCGATTTCGATGAGCTGCTCGACAGGTATTGGGATATAAACGCCTTCTAGATGAAAGTTTCGTTAATGTCGAAGAGGTGGAATAACAACCTGTTTCGACGATGCAAGTTGTCACTTCAATTTCTCGCGGCAACTTGTCGCTGCGAGAAATGTCATGGATCTGTCAGTTTGCTTTGCCAATATTAAAAAATACTGAATGTCACCAATATAAACGCCTACATTATCACAACTGATATACGATTCTATGATTGCATTCGGGTTCACTACAAAAACAGTTTAGGAACGGTTCTAAATAGTTGGACTTCGATAATTGGGTGGGTGACTATTTTGAACTGTCTTAGATAAGTGTTTATCCCGAATATGGCTTATTCATTTCCAATTATTATTGTAATTGAAATAAACTCACCTCATTACTTTAGTTGAATTCTTCATTGTCGAAAAATAACTGAATTATTCAAAATTCCCATTCTTTTTGATGGTGCCACTACATAGTTGTGGTTTCCGGCAACAAATTCACCACAGAGATCACTAAGTCGCTACAACTTATCGCGCCAAAAAAGATTCATGCAACTCGAAAAACTTGCATGAATACATGCACCTTTCTGGAGTTGCAGCGACAAATTGCATCGTCGAAACGGGCTATAAAGGAGTGATTTGCCAACCTGGAATGTTCGTGAAAATGTCTATCATTATGGAATTTAATTTTTGTAGTAAATTTTGTTCGATTGGGTTTATTTTGACTATCGCTATCTATATCTATCTAAATTTTACTCGCTTGTTTGATACCAGTATTTCTCGAAAATCAGCTTCTGGATAAATTGATAATTTTCTGGAAATACTGGTTTTGAAGAAGCGAGTAAAATTTCTGAGTTACTCATGTTTGAAACGAACTCATTGAAAAACTATTCACTGCAAAATTCACTTTCCTTGGTGGTAAACATTCTCACGAATATTTTAGGTTGGCCACTTGGACCGAAGTCCTTCCTCTATTTAGTTGAAGTCTTGGTCATAGTGTTATATTGAAATTTTGGAATATGATTGAAATATAACATGCTATTTATTATCAAGCACAATTCATCATTGACATTCACATAAAAAATTAAAAAACACTAAAAACTTCGTCTTCTGAGTAAACAGTTAGTTACTTTCCCACCCGAATGTGGGCTAGAAATAAGCACATTTTCGAATGATTTCGAATATTTTCCACATCTGTAAAAGGATACACCTTCACTAATCAATGAGATCTGTGATTTAATCTTATCTTCTCGCGGCGTTCTTTGTGTTCGTCAAATTTGGTGAAAAATATTCAGTCAAAGAAAAAGGTTTTTTTCATCGCCAGATATTCTAGGCTTGTTTCGAGTGACCTCATAATAATAGCTTTTTTGACAATTTCTATTTCAATCAAGTTGAATCTTGGTGCAGTTTTCTTGCAAATGGTTAATAATTTCAATCCCAATTCGATAACAAAATGCACAAACTTTTACTTGACGTTCATTGCTCCTAAGAAAAAGCGCAGTTTGATTCCAAGCAGCTAATAGTGATACAACAAAATAAAAAGAACCGTACCAAATAAATGACCTATACACGATGGTCTCAAATGTCTTTTTACCAAATATTGCCAAAGAAAAGTCATTTGCTTTTCTTGTTGAATAATCCTGATCATTTATGGTCTCGGTAGTGTAGTGGTTAGCATATCTGCCTATCAAGCGGAAGGCCGGGGTTCGAATCCTCGCCGGGCCAGCGAGTGGCCAGCTTCTTCAGAGGCTTACTCATTTCCGATGACTAAACGTTTCGATTTCTTAAGGCGTTTTTATATTGATGTAGGTAGTCTGGAGTGTTAATTACTTCTGTTAGTTTCGGGGAATAATCATCATTAAGTAGTTGCCGCACTACCTGCCGTGATTTCATTAGTTATTCTTGATTTCCTCAGAATGGGATTCGAAATTATGTTTAGACTCAACGCTTCTTCTTTTCTGTTGTAATTGTCCGCATGTTTTTGGATCTCTATCGCCTCCCGTACCAGACGGCTATGGTAACCCTGGTTGGGGGCAATTATTTTTGCATTTTCAAACAGTATCCTGTGGTCACCCTCGCTCAGTGCGTGTTCCGCCACCGCCGATTTGTCGGTTTGCCCCAGCCTGCAGTTCCTTTCATGCTCTTTGAGCCTTGTTCCCATGGATCTTTTCGTGGCACCGATGTATACCTTCCCACAGGTGCACGGTATGCGATAAACCCCTGCTGCTGACAGTGGGTCTCTTTTGTCTGCACGCACTATCGAACCACCATCCCAGTCAAAAGAGAGGAGTCATATCTACCCTAACTGAACGTGCTCTAAGAATATGTGAATCAGAGCATCTAGAGCAGGAACTGCAACATCTTCAAGTGACCTTGAGGTCGAATGGATACAGTGTATATCTGAGATCAACAGGGCCATGAAACTGAAGAGTTCCACGGTTCATAACAGGAAAGACTCTCAGGTAGTTGCAAATGCATATCTGCCATATATCCCGAGGGCCACTGACAGAATTGGGAAACTATTGGGGAAATATAACATAAAACGGTTTTCAAACCGACCAAGAAGATACAACAAAGCCTCAGGTCGGCTAAAGATAAAAGAGACCCTTATGTCAGCAGCAGGGGTTTATCGCATACCGTGCACTTGTGGGAAGGTTTACATCGTTCAGATTAATTCGAGAAGGGATTGGGAAGTTGTCTACGAACTGCAATCTTCACCAACTTTTCAATAATCGTTCGCAACTGGCTTTTATATCTGCTCTAGGTAAGCGGAACAATACGAAACATACTAAGCAGTTGAATGGTAATGGTTTGGACTTCTATTGTCTATATTATTACCTCTATTGAAACCTGTTGCTAAGAACGAAAGAATGAAAAAAATCAGGGTTGGGCTGATTAAAATCAAGTAATTAAAATCACGATTAAAATCATGATTGAAATCGCTTGATTTTCAAAATTAAAATTATGATTCGAATCAATTTTTGTTTTTTTTTCATTCAGAACCAGATAACAACATAATATAAAAGTTTTCTCGAAGATCAAAAGGACTATCTGCTTTTAGCAAAACAACAAAAAAGAAGTACATAATTCAAAATTCTTAAACTGAACGTAACACCTAAATTTTATTACTGTATATTTTCAGTCCATTCATTTTCGTTATACAATTTAAACAAAAACACGAGTTTTCCTCCTTTTTCTATGCCTAATCTGTTTCTAATATCAGAGTGTACAACTAGCGAAATGCGTGAAATTGTTGGGCAACGTCAATTTATAGGTTGAGAAGGAAAACAAGCCTCGACAGTAATATTCTTGCAAAAGCCACAAAAAACGCGTTCGTGTTCGTGCCCCACTCGGCACTGTATAGCGAGTGTATAGGACGAAAAGAAAACAAATCGCGACAAGAATTTTCTTGCAAGAAGCGCGACAAATGCGTAGTCACAAGTTTTTGAGCCGCAAATTCTATTGAAATATTTAGACTTATACATTAAAATAATCAACAATAATTTCAAAGAATCAAAATGTTCAAATTTTATATTCAAATTTAAAAAAATCATAAATCGTGTTTTTTTTTAAACAATGATTTTTTTATTTTTTTACTTTAAATAAAGAAATAAATAAAATATTATTGTGACAAAAAAATTGAGGTATCGAAAGTGAAATACTGCCAAAAAATGTAAAAAAAGAAGTAAATTCAACATTTATTCATAATATTTCATTCATTTCTTTATTTACATTTTTGACTAGTATATCACATTCGATATCTCAATTTTCTTGTCACAATATTATTTCATTTATTTCTTTATATTTTAATATTTTTTCCTTGATTTGTATTTTTTTATCCTTTCGTTCTTACCAACAGGTTTCAATAGAGTTAATAATATAGACAATGGAACATTGTCAACCACATTCAATACTAAGCAGTGCTCCGCGATGATCGTCGCGCTATTATCGCTCCGCGATCGTCGCAAGAGTTGCTCCAAGCGAAGCGTTCATTTATAATTTTGTTCTGAAGAATTTGAAGTGTCTCGATAATGGATGTATCACGTAACGACAGGAAAGAGTTCCAATCCGTGGAAAAAATCAAGACGATCGGCTCGACGTTCATGGCGGCGAGCGGGCTGGATTCGCGCAAGCGCCAACAGCAAAAGGACCCGAACGAGCACCTGTACGCGCTGATGGACTTCGCTCTCGAAATGCAGAAGGTCGTGCACGCCTTTAACAGAGATCTGCTCGGCTTCGATCTCGAGCTGCGTGTCGGCTACAACTTCGGCGACGTCACCGCCGCCGTCATCGGCAACACGAAGCTCTTTTACGACATCTGGGGCGACGCCGTCAACATAGCCTCGAGGATGGACAGCACCGGCAAGAACGGCAGGATACAGGTACAATATTCGCGTGCGCCGCTCGTAAGATTATGCCTAAAGGCCCTAGTGTTGGGACTCATAACTGTAAAGGCCGATTCATAAACTTGACGTTCCGTTTGCCGTTCGCCGTTGTTATTGACGTTGGCGGTTTGACATTCGTAGACGGAAAATTCTACTATAAACCTCTGACGTTCGCTGCCGTTGAAACCATTCGCGCCTCATTTCACATCCACGCCATTCACGAAACGAACGTAATCTTATTCAAAAATGCATTTTTAATGTATGTTCAGATTTTAACATTTTTAATTATCGTCTCGTGTTGCAAAATATGGCAGGCGACAATGCATTTGATTGGCTATCACGGCCTGCTACGAAGAACGCTACTGAAGGCAAACGGCAAAAGATAAAATTGGTTTATGCGAACGGTACCAACGGCACGCTGAACGGCGGACGTCATTGGCCAACGACATTTACGAATGATCTAAGGCGTTTCAGTATATTGATGTGTGAACGGAACAGCGAGCGCAAACGTCATCGGCAACGCCAAACGGAACGTCAAATTAATGAATCAGCCTTAAAAGTTTAGGGTAAAATTGGCGTCACATGCCTACTACTATGATCAAAGGCATCATAGCCAATTCTATTGAATTACTTCAGATGATGCTTGCAATGAAAAGAGTTACAAATGTCTTAGGCAATGTATAAACAGCCGACCTGGCGGCTGGCCATACCTTTATTTTTGGATGCTGACCGAACGGTAGCCTACAAATAGAATGCCGGGCAAATTGTTTCATTTGATACATTGATAAATATGACATTGAATCTTATTTATTTTGTTAACTGCTCTAATCGAAAAGTATGATTTATCGATCGATCGTTTGACTATGCACTTCCAATTCCCAAAATCAAACTTCAAAGAATTTCGAAACTGAGTTTACCTATGAGAAATGGAAATATTTCTGGAAATAATAGTTCGAAGTGAATGGAAGAATATCTGCCTCCAATCGAAAGGCAAATCGTCAACTTTTCAAATAGGATCAAATTTCAAAATTGTTTTTGAATATATTTTCATTATGCTTCTAAATCACTGTGTGAGTGATGATATTATATTATAGAACCCAAGTACCCTCCTACTGCACATATCGCAAGTGAGAGCTGAAAGGTCGAAAAAATTATGAAAATCGCTCGATAACACCTGCTTTTCAGATTTCGAATCGTATTTTATTTTTGAGGCCTTGGGCAAGCAAAACGCATTTCAACATTTATCACCGAGACTATAGAAGAAGAAGAATGTGATAAAGTGTCTGTGATAATTAGTTGTCGAGACAGAGCGCCTCAAAGTTGTTCCCAAAATATCCATAAAACATGCTAAATTGCTACTCCTTCCAATTTGTCTCGTTGCTCATTTCTGAAGCCTCTGACAGAAAAAAAAAACAAATAAAATCTTTCACAAACCAAACTAAATAGAAGAAAATGCGCATACTGGACCTCTCTACGACAAATATTTACAGAGATGAACTTATGAAGTTTATGGTTACAATAAGAGAAGAAATAACAACTTCTGCATTAATAAAACTAACAAAATTTGGAATGAATAGTGTGTTTCATAAATCATTCAAAGACATTCGACATATTCGATGGGCATACTTGAAGACTGGCGGTAAATCAAATCATCTTTTGAAAAATTCGTTTAGGCTAGTTTCAACTACCCACACAGTAGGTTTCTGACACCTATCTTGGCGATACAAATGCCTTAATTGAATTTCAATTATTGGGACGGGCACACTTGTAGAACGGTTTCGGGCTATTTGGCTTCTCGTCAGTACAAGGTAGTTCCCATCATCAACACAAAGAGTCGATGACTTCCCATAATCAAAAACCAAATTCCTTCCATGGTATCATACCTCGAACAAAACTGATGCGAACGACAAGCAAAATGAGCCGTCATTGCGCCGTCTGCCCAATAATTGAAAATCAATTCCTGCATTTGTATCGCCAAGCAAATGCAGGATTGTCTTCTGAGAAGAAACCTGCACTGCTCTTCGTGGTATTAGCCAAGGGAGTAGTTGTTTTCTGATAGGTGTCAGCCAGAAACCTATCGTGTAGGTAGTTGAGACTGGCCTGAGCGAATTGTTCAAAGATGATTTCGTTCAAAGACGTTTGATTCATTCCCCGAAAGAAAGAGTCTATCTAAAACAGCTACTACTTGATTCGGAGAAGAAAAAAGACAAAAACGATAATTACTCATACGAGAACTAATATTTATGAAAATACGTATCTTTTAATTGTTAGATGTTTCCGGGCTTCTGAGCCGTGGTTTTTGGTCCTGACTTTTCGTCTGCATCTGCAGCCGATATTCTTTCAGATCTAAAAACCTGCAGACCACGGCTTAGAAGCCCGGAAACACCTAACAATAAATCAGTTACCGACCGTGAAATTATACAATCTTCGACACTTATCTCCGTTAAGTCTTAATTTTTTCAGATTTTGGTGGGTTAGTAACCCAAAAAACTACGAAGAATAGATTCATCCACCCCAAAATAATTTCTTTTAACCCGAATGATAATCTGATATGAAATATGTCTGTAAGATGCCCACGACTAATGTTTTATATTCGGTATTGGATTCCCAGCTACAGAGCACAAGCGGTTCAAATTTTACCGATTTTCCTAGAAATCGTGCTGAAAAACGACATATTCTAGAAGCAATAATTGTATTCTATTCTAAACAGGTAGGCGAGAACTGTTTGGAGATTTTGCAAGAGAAGTACGAGTTCGAACCGAGAGGATCGGTTTACGTCAAAGGCAAGGATAACATGAACGTGTATTTCGTCAAGAAGAAGAAGACATCGGCTTTTCTATCGGTTCCCGATCCGTAAATGTCTGGATTAGGACACGAGTTACATACCTGTATGGATTCTGCTGTCAGGACGGGGGGTGACTGAACGACTAGAGGTCAGCAAGTAGAGCGTCGAGTTTGAGCATAGCTGATGGTAGGACGAATCTGTCGTGGGAGTTCGGTGACTATTCTTGTCTCGATTGAATTTTTTGACAATTACCATAGCGGATTAGGTTGAATTCCCCCTAGGTATGAATCTCGAAACGAATTTTCCGAATGTGCCATTCGATTTGCCTTTGAATTTTGCTAGACAATCCGGTAACACTTGTAGAAAATCTGCATCCAATTTTTGGACTGGTAAAAATGCAGCTCAAGTCTGATTTACGAAAATAAGGAAACGATCAGAATTGCTTTTTCCTTTTACGGAAGAATTAGAGTGTCTTTCTTGCGCAAGTGGGACACAATGTTGTTTTCATATATTTACTAACTCAACGGTCAATTTAGTTTTATAGGTTGGGTTGAAACTCTGGTAAAATATAAAAATGGTGTCCAAATGCTTGAAAGCTACCAAAAGCGATTGACAGACTAACTCAAGTACTAAACTAAAGCTTTTCATTTCATGTTGGCACGGGTTAGCTCCGCCTCCAGTTGCGCACTGAAACAGTTTTGTAGGTACATATCGTGACAAAAGCAGAGAAAAAAATCAGCTCGAAAGGACTGGCTGACGAAACGGCGACCGGACCGAATATGAGAGTGACACAGGAGTGACTTTGCGTATTATTTGTGCTATATCATTAGAGATATAGTTAGTTGATGGCTGTGTAAAAAGGATTTGAAGCGTTTTTGTATATCCTAGCCATACAGTAGAGACTCAAATGTCAATTTGTCACCTCGGGAAGTATAATGTCATGTTTTGGCGGTGAATTCACGAGATACTGAAACAGTAATCAGTATGTCATTTTGCATGTTATAATGAATATTTTGTATACAATAAGGTTTGAAATAAATGTGAATTTTCGCGAGTACCTATAATAATGACATTTGAGTGTCTCCACTGTATGGCTAGGGTATACTGTGACTTGACACTGCACGGCAAAGTTTCCTTCTCTGAAGGGAAAAATAGGTGCATAGTTCTGTCTGTCAGTTAGATTGAAATGTTGAAAGGAAGATGGAAGCTTCGAAATAGAGTTGACGATAGGAGTTTGGGAAGGAAACGAAAGTTTAGACATTAAAATAATCTTCGAAACATGAATGATCTACGACATTGACGAAAAATTCCACTTCTATTTCTGAATTAATTGCCATCTTTTGGTATTGTGTATGAGTAATCAAGAAAATGAGTGAGTCAGGCTGCGTCGTCCGTAACAAAAACGAAAGAAAAGACATGACTTGGAAACGAACTCACTAGTGCCATCCATCTCCCCGTAGTATCCATCCCTTCAAATGATATTTCCATATGGTTGATTAACTATATCTCTAAAAACAATGGTTATATTCAGAGTCATTTCGTGTATCGCAAAAATATTCGTTGAAAATTATGCGATAAAACGAACTTACCTGTGAAATTCAATCGTAATTATATGAAGCTGCTCGTCCGAAGATATTCCTAGAGGTAGTACAGCTATTAGAGAGTTGAAGTACTGCCATAAACGTAAACGTACAAATTGACAGCTAAGCATGCGTAGTTTTGCCTTGTTTACGTTTACGTCGAGAACTTGTTTACGGGCCTACGTTAGAGAGTTGAAGTGCTGCCATAAACGTTAACGTAAACGTACAAATTGACAGCTACGCATGCGTAGTTTTACCTTGTTTATGTTAACGTCGAGAACTTGCTTACGGGCCTACGTTATCTTGCGGGCGCTCACGGATACGTAGAAGATCAACGCACGTAATCCGAAGAATATACGAATCACACCGATGAGTTGCGAATGATTGAATATGAATTTTGAAACTTCATTTGGCGAGGGAGGTATATATGGCCATAATCCCTATCAAGATCCGAAGAGATGGACTCTTATTCAGATCAACATGACCTAATAATTCCAGGAAAAAGTGTCAGCATTGGAACTCTCAAAGAATGATTCAAAATTTGGTGAAGAAACATTCAGCTTAGACTGAATAATAAATGATTGAGGATGCAGTTTCCTGAATATTCTAGATTCAATTTTCTACTGTTTCCATCAGTAGAAATCATCTTTCATTATCTTGAATGATGAATTCACAATATGAAGAGTATAATATTTATTAGTATTTGATTATGATTTTCAGAAACTATACAAAAACCCAATTACATTGTTTGACTAAGAGCCGATTGTAGATTTTCAATCAGGTCTATTCTGCGGTGGCCTATTTGAATCTTGAATATCATTAGATTATTGAACAATATTCAAGAATGAGACCAATACTGCAATTATGGTGCAAATCAAAATTTTCCAATAGACTATATTTCTCGAAGTTATTTCAGAAATCTTTATGGTGTATATTCATATTCTTCTATAACAGTTGTCGATTATTTTCAGTCAGTAACCATGGCAATATTCAATATTGAAAGTTATTCAGGATTCACCAGAATAGAACAAAATATAATGATATAGAAAATCCACATAATTCAATTAGAATTGGATTACCTGAATTGTTTATCTCAGTGGAGTTCTATTTCATAACTACTCTAAATCGCTGTTCAATCCATAGCCTTATATCTTGGAAGCTTGAAGCTCGGAGGGTACCACCTTCCAAACTCAAGTGTTTTCATTTAAATAAAATCGTTTAAAAATAATTTCCTTCATAACAAAACTGTATAAAAATATATAAATAAAAAATAAAAACATCCTGATCCTAATAACGGTACTAATCTCAAACTTTTTGTTTCGAATAACATTTTGTTCAGGATTCAATACGCTCAAAATCTCGGAATCCGCGAAAATCCTCACAAAAGTCCAATTAATCCACGGTCATTTTGCTGCAAGGAAATTCTCACAAATGGAGTAATTAATGGTGATAACTCACAAAACGGCAGCACTGGCTAACGGCTAACATTAACGTCATATATGGTAGCAACTTCAACTCAATTTCATGAACACCCGTAAATATTATATTCCATAACGAAACTACGCATGCGTAGCTGTCAATTTGTACGTGTACGTTCATGGCAGCACTTCAGCTCCCTATTATGTACTGGATGATAACAGTTTGAAGCACAAAACAAAAGGAACCCTGTTTCCGTTCCAATACCGGAGGCATGGCAACCCTGCGAGCGTCGTCCATTTGTCATTTGTTCAAAGCAAACTAAGCAACTAAGGCAGCATGGCTGAATGCGCCTTGGAGGAAGCAAAGGCCAATAACATAGAGAGAGAGAACTAAGGCAGCAATTGAGTTATGAAAGTTCAATTTTTTGTTTGATTCATTGAGCTGTGGCAAGGAAAGGTTCATTTCTGACTCATGTTTGAGATGGCAGTGAAAATCATTTCAAGTTATATTCATGTGTATCAAAACTAACATCGAAACTTTTTGACCCCTTGTAAAATTTTGTAGTTCTGGAAATTTAGTCGATTATTATATTTTGTGAAACACCTGATATACGGGGTGTTGCTTGAAAATATGTTAAAACTTAAGGAGGTTATTTTTTGTCCAAGTTCCATGAAGACCTCAACTTTTGAATTAAAGGTTGCAAAAGATTTAAGAAAAAAAAATCCCGATAATTGTGGTACCTATATTCTAATATTTTTTTTTAATGAAGTAGGCATTTATTCCATAAATATTACCCTTTGAAAATTATTACATGAAGTAATTTGAAAACACTTTGTGTGAGCTCCTGCAATAAGCAAGTTATGTGTTACCAGAATATCAGGGCAGATATATATATATATATATATATATATATATATATATATATATATATATATATATATGATTTTTTTTCTCAAACTTCAACTCCCTGCGGTTCAAAAGTTGTGACATTCAGAACATATGTGAAACACAAGCAATTGTCTTCAGATTATTATTTTTCTTTTCCTCCGTTTTCAACTGTGTTATATCACTAGAAATATTCAGGCAGATTGTCCTAATCTTTTGTTTACGTAGTACAAACACTAGAAAGAAGACACCGGATATCTTTAAATCAGTGTAAAAGCAACGTGTTTCTTTCTGTACGCCTCTCTTAACATTTGGTTACAAACAAACTGAAACATTCAAATCTTATCTTCAAAATTAACAGTGATCAGCACAGTCATCCAACCAGATTTTCCAAAAATTTATCAACGATGAAATTCAAATCTAACATAGGACGACAGTCAATTTATCACACAGAAATCATTTTTTATAATAGATAACCAGATGCAATGAAATATGGAAAACTCCGTTTCAAAGCCAACTTAAAAAAAACATTCAATGAAATAGATAATTGGCAATTTTTTATTTATTTTTTTTATTGCCATATTTTTTTTTTTAATTTTCTACAATGAAACAGTCTGATTTTATTGCCTTTTTTTCCTTTAATGTATAATATTCTTAGAGTTGATATTTTTCCCTTCTATAAACTTTGTAGTCTCTTGGGAAATAAAAAAGTTATCATAGTATTTGGAACTAGAAATGGAATTAATTCATATTTAGCAAAATGCTTTATTTATTTCGTATTTTGAATAACTGGAACCGATTTGTATTGATTTCACTCGAATTTAATGATTGTAAAAAATCTACCTGCACTGGATATTTGAAATTAATCTATAGGCACTCTCTATAGTCATGAGTCATGGGCAGAAAATTTTCCGGTCGGCCCTGTGCTACACACCTTGGACGTCTTTCTGGTCCGCTTAGCTGGTCAACCACATATCCAATCCATTCATTAGAAGAGAACTGGTGATGAAAGCAATATTCATCCTCATGTAGTTTTTTTTAGTCACTCGGGTATCGTGCATTTCTAAAAAAAATTTGTTCATCTCTTGAGAGAATCAGCATCAGTAATTAAAGAATGGAGCCAATATCTCTAAAAACCACAGATAAAATGTAATACGTTGAGGAAATTCAACCTTCATAAATGCCTGAATCTTGCCTTAGAATTACCTGCCCAAAAATATGTGACTGGAAATTTTTTCAGCAATCAAGACTATTCTAGTGAATCTTGAATAAATTTCGATATTGAATATTGGTTATCGAAAATAATAGACAACTGTTATGGAAGAATATCATGATGCACCATCGAAATTTCTGAAATATTTTTTAGGTACTGGTTTTTCGTTATGATTGTAGCGGGATTTGATTGGGTTTGAAATGTATCCCCAATAGTTAGAAATAAATTTTCACCTTACCTGCTCTGTTTCTGCAGCTTCTGATTAAAGGCCAATCAACAGGAAATCGTGGACTGTAAATGGCTGATTGAGATGTGATTATGAGGGAGCACACGCAAACGGCACTTTTTCGTGTATTTATTACTCAGCACCACCGGCCCGTACGTTTTCTTCTGTCATACCATTTGACAGCAATGTCATGCATACCGGAGAGCAATTGTCGGTTAGTCCCTTTGACGGCATCTTACTTTGACGATATATGCGCGAGAAAAAACGGGTTTACAGGCTGATGCAAAATTGCGGGTATATTTTGGCCTATGCTTAATAATAATTACTATAAACAAAATAATTCACAAAAAAGTTTGGTCCCATTCTTGAATATCTCTCAATAATCTAGTGATATTCAAGAATCAAAAGGCCACCAGAATAGACCTAAATGTCTCACATCTAATTACAAATTAATAATAATAATATAATAATAATAATTTATTTTTCATAATAAATACGTAAGTCGATAATTGATACATACAATTTTAATGATATTGTTATCAATATATACAGGTATAAGAAAAATGAGAATATAACACAAGCGCGTATACAAGGGGGGTGAAGGGTAATTACCCCCCATGATCAGTCAGTCACATAACATATTACAATATATATTAAAAAATATAGGGAGATATAAAAAAATATAATAAATGAATAAAAAATCAATTACAATTTTATTCCACCTTTACTCCCTGTAACCCTGTAAGATCGCAGAATCCAGTAATTAAATTAAAAATTATTATCAAAATTATAGAATATCTCAGAAGATTATATAGTCTCTGGTATTTCGGGAGAAATTGATAAACCTAAATTTAAATTCATTATTTAATTTTTCTGTTGCATTAACTTGTGTTCAATAAGTATATACTTTTCTTTCTACTCATATTGATATGTAGTATGATAAATACATGAACGAATATCATTATAACTGTTTATTTTCATTTCCTTTGACAAGGTTCTGATAAAGTGGTGGAAACGCATAATTTTCTCAGCGATTACCTTCCTATAAACTTGAGCTGTATACGCGCCTGATATAACAAATATATGACTTGCGTACACATATACAAGGTGTTTCCTAACTACGGTTCCTAACTGCAGGGGGTGATTCGTAAGGTCATTATAGGAAGAAAAGTTCCTATTAACATAATATGTCCGGAGTTGCTTCGTTTCTGAGATACAGGGCGTTGAAATTGAAGAAAAAAACGGTTATTATGAAATATCATGAATATCCTGGTACCGATTTGGTTGGAATTTGGTACATTTATCTGAACTAAAGGCGCTCATTTAGCCCAAACTAGATTGAAATAATTATGGCCAGTGGCGTCTCAGTGGGCACCACAGCCAACATTATTGTAAAAAAAAGTACGCCCCTGACTTTTTTTGGTAAATTTTTTCTTAGATCAAGCAACTGAAAATACAACTCTTTGGTCACCTGTATTTTCATCATATCTAGCTTCGTTTTAGAGAAAAAACAAAAATATAAAATAAAGAGCAAAAATAAAAATATTTACAATTTCGATATTACAGTAAATGAGCAAAATGTCCACCTTCTGATAAAATACACGACCGCGTTTGATTTGCCATTGTTTATCTGACACGTTCAAAAATTAAAGTAGTCCTTATTACATTGCAATTGTCAATTATTCGGTTCCTCAAGTCATTCACATCTAGTACAGGAGTTTTATAAACAAGATCCTTCAGATGACCCCATAAATAGAAATCTAGAGGATTCATATCAGGACTGCGAGCTGGCCAATGTTGAGGTTCTGCACGTCCAATCTAGCGATTAGGGTAGGTGTTGTCGAGATGCTGACAAACAAGAACACTAAAATGAGCTGGAGCCCCGTCGTGCATAAACCACATGTTGCCTCTTACAAGTATGGGTAGTTCTTCTAGCAAAATGGGTAAATGATCTCGCAAAAAGTCCGTGTAGGATTCACCTCTTAATCTTTCTGTTGAAAAAATGGGCCAATTAGGTAGTCACCAATAATTCCTGCCCAAACGTTCAGCGAAAATTGATGCTCAAAATGATTTTTTCTAATAGCGTGGGGATTTTCATAATAGCATTTCGTGAAAAATTTGACTCGTTCGTAAATAAAATATTTGGTAAAAAATTAATATTGTGTTCCATCATATGAATTAACCACCTGCAAAACATTAATCTTGAATGAAAATCCCGAGGCAGTAGAGCTTGGATGGGTATAGGAGGTTTCTTTTTAGAACTTTCCAAACGGTTTTTGGACTGACTTCAAGCTGCAGTGCAATCTTCCTGATACTATTTGAAGGATCTTCTTCTATCGCATCAAGTATATCTTCTTCTAGTTCAGGCGTTGTTACCGTTTCTGGTCTTCCACCACCTGCATTTTTATTGAAACTCCCAGTTTCACATAATCTTGCATGTTTTAGCGCAAGGAATTACCCTGTTAGGATATCTGTCCTGGTAAATTCCTCGTGCTTCTCCCGAATTTCCTTTTGCTTATCCATTAATAAGGTGCATGTCAGCCATTTCAGTGTTAGTATAATTATTCATGATGGAATCGCTGCAAATTGACAACTCTGAATTATTACGGATGGTGAACAAATATCAACCAATAATCCAAAACAAAAATTAACTTTTTCAATTTGAAATGAAATATGTGTAGGAAAAACCCTATTATCAATGTCAGCTGGTCTCCAATGCAGGTGTTCATGATATGCAATAGAGTGGCTTTAATTTTTTTCCTCGAAAACGAAGCTGGATATGAAGAAAATACAGGTGACCAAAAAGTTGTATTTTCAGTTGCTTTATCTAAAAAAAAGTCAGTGGCGTACTTTTCTTTTTACAATAATGTTGGCTGTGGTGCCCGCTGAGACGCCACTGGTCATAATTATTTCAATCTAGTTTGGGCTAAATGAGCGCCTTATTAGTTCAAATAAATGTATCAAATTTCAACCAAATCGGTATCAGGATATTCATGATATTTCATAATTACCGTTTTTTTTTCTTCAATTTCAACGCCCTGTATCTCAGAAACGAAGCAACTCTTCCTATAATGACCTTACGAATCACCCGTAGTTAGGAAACACCCTGTATACAATTACCACATAGTACTTTTAAATGAGGTATATTAATAACGGGTAGATATTACGAGGCTTTCATATAATAATGTGATTAAAAAACATGTGCGATTTTCACTAGTTTACAAAACCGCTACACTATACTATAGCTTCTTCACCGTTTAGTAAAAATATTACAATTAGGTGTTTTTTAATTACGTTATCCTGGATTTTCATCAAATATGTCATTTGTGACAGCTATTTAATATTATATCTTCAAACAGTTCTGAGAGTTTTCAGTCGGATCCAAAACAAGAGCCTAATAATGTTGTTTTTGCGTTTTCCTTACAAATTAACTGAAAGAATAGTCTATCGTTCTCCGTCATATTCGTCTACTTACTAGAAATATTTCCCAGTGAGTTGATGTGTTCCATGCAAAATGTCGCTTGAAAATAAATGTTTCATATGTAACGATTTATGTCAGAACACGCTGCTTTAATAGTATAATGGTAAATATGACAATATATTCAAAATAATAGATGTAAAAGGAGACTTTTCGAGAGAATTAAGGGGCGAATTGAAGCTATTTTATATTGAAAATGTGCCAGTTTATAAGTGTTGTATCGAAGGTATATATATCGTCAGAAACCATTTGTTTGAATCATGTTTGGGTATACAAAAACCAATTTTTTTTTCTGTACGGTGCCTACTAACGTGGGAAGTCAATAATAATTTGGTGCCCGGCTCATGATCGGGAGGTCGTGGGTTCGATTCCCAAACAGGGCAAATATTTTTCTCTTGAGAATTTCTCACTGTTGTATTTGGGAATGACCATGCTGGTCCTGAGGCTGCTTATGAGGTATGACCTAGGGCTTAGGGAGTTAGTAACAAGGTCAAAGTCCGTAAATAACATTTGCTAGTACTACTACTGACTGCACAGTCATGTGTTATTGGTTGATAGCTTTCCTAACATATTTCTAGTTCACATCGGAACCAAATCCATGAATTCCTATTTCTTATGTCCTGAAAAAAAAACAGGACCCGTAGTAGGAACTTCTTCATTAAATCTATTGTACCTTGAATTTGTTCTTCGATTATCTATCAGTTTCAACTTGCGCCGACAAACATATTCTTGAGATTCGCTGAGCCAAAATTTGGGACCATTACATGTGGGCAACTTTGATGTTCATTATCATTATTGCTCAATTGATACAATCAGGAATTCTTACTTGTGGTTTTCAATATGCTCCAGATCATATATGTGTACACCAGTTTTCAATTCGTCCTTTATTTCTCTGGCAACATCATTGTAGCTAACAACGGTGGACTCCCAACTTTTGTACAATGTATATTGTATTTTAGAACAGAAACCCATTTTATATACTATACAGGGACTATATACATACAAAATTTTTATAGAACTGGCCTTTCAGGATCCCAAAGAGTTTGAACCAATCGACTAAAATAACTTGTACACTGACTGATCCCGAACAAAAAGTGAAACTACAATTAATGAGATTATTTTGTGATTTCTTTTCGTTCATTTAAGACTTGAAAAAAAAACGGTTGATGATATTGAACTATTATCGTTTGTTGAATGTTCACATACATTTCTAGGCCACAAATCAGCCAGAGTTCATTGAAAACTCAATTTCAAACGATGATCTCATTATTGTTAAGTTCCACTGCAGAGATATTTTAAGTAATGTGAACAATCTGTGATATATTTAATATTTTTTTGTTAAAGACACTTTGACCAAGGGATTGCATTTTTGGTGTTCATCAGTCAGCATTTTATATCTTCATATACATGCACTAATATATCACTTTCATATTTGTGAATACTTGTTCTGAATAATAGTTGTTTTTTTTTTGTTTGAGAAACCTCAAGCTAGTCACAGAGTATGAGTTTGAAAGCTCAGTGTTGTGATAAACTCCTTTCAGAAGAGGAGTGTCAGCCGAAATATTTTTATTTTGTGTTGTCAAAGTGTGTTTAAATTCGAAAATAGAATAACAAGTTGAGTTTTATTCTTCTGGTTTTATTGTTGGTATTCTTTAATTGCAGCTACAATAATTTTTTGGTGATTCTTTTTTGTCTTTGCACACCAAATAAGCAAACGAAAATCAATATAGAATAAATAATTACGTTGACAATTGTATTTCGAGGCAATATATCCTTTGTCAGATTTCCTATGGACATCATGTTCAATAAATAAATGGATGGACATTGATTTTTTATATTGAAATATCCTACTCAAGAATTAAAAAGGGAATTGTGTCGATATTTCTAAAGAATTGCTCATGAACCTAATAGCTGTGAAACAAAAATAATTTTTGAAAAGATCCATAGAAAATTTGACCTTCAGAAATTATAATTTAATGAGAAATAATATAGATCCATAGTTTGACACAATTTAATTGACTAACAGAATGGTTAAGGCTTACGCGTCGATATTTTTAGTATCACTGCTTTTCTTCGGGTTTGAAGGCCGTCGTTCTTTGGAATTTCTACCTGACGTTTCGCCAGCGTGAGTGACTAGCTTCTTCACAGGCTCACTCATCTTGACTGGTAGCAGTCATCGGAATAATAGTCAAGATAAGTGAGCCTCTGAAGAAGCTAGCCACTCCCGCTAGCGAAACGTCAGGAAGAAATTCCGAAGAACGACGGCCTTCAAACCCGAAGAAAAGCAGTGATATTAATTGACTAACTAAAGTATATCAAATATTGTTCATTTATTTATGTGCACCAATATAGAACTAGCGTAACATGGTCTGCATTTTGGTTGTGTAAAAGTGGATTTATGCAACTATCATTTTCAGTTCCACCCTCACTATAAAAGATAAATCCCCCATTTTTACCACATCATTTTATTCGCCAACATTTTCACTTCAGAAAAAATACAAGTCATCGAAGTGAAAGTGTAATCTGTTTTTAGTTCAATAAATGAAGCTGAAAAAATGGTAAAACCTCGCAATTTTTTCGTCCAGCACCGATTTGTTAAAAAATTTGGTATCAGGCTTATTACACCCTCTAGTTCATTTTCTGTATTGTGCCGTTGTACGCTTTTTGTTTTTATGGGGTGAAAACTACCACTAATTGTCAAAAATTATAAAATAACATTAAAAACCTAAATATGGGTAAAAATATTCAAATAATGATTGTTTCATGCTTTAGGATACAATTTCATAATCTTTCAACCCACCCTTGTTATAAACTATTCTTGAAAACATTGAAATTTTTATAATATGTCTTCGAACTTGGTGAGAAAGCAACGAAATGTACACTCACACACGCGAGCAGATTTTTTTTCTCCTCTGTCTTCCATTATGAATGGAAAAGTGGAACATATAACGTATAACGGCCGAATATACCGGTTATGTAGAATACTACGCTCCAAAGCGGGTGATTCAAATTAAAAAAAAAAATTGATTGGGTTTTTAAGCATAGCTCCTTCATTTTTGGTGATAGAACGATTTTGTAGAGCTTTTCAAGAGCTATGAGACTATGTGAATAAAATTACCTAAGATCCCTCAATTTTTAAATGGGGAGAGTTTAAAGCGCTTGACTAAGGTGATGTTCGATCGTAAATGTAGGTGTTAAACAGCTATATCTCGCCGAATAATCACTTCACAAAAAATCAACGCACAGAGAAATTTTTGTCGTCAAATAAGCTACAATTTAGCACTGTATCTTTTTTTTTCGTATCTTCAGTATTTTGAGAGATATTTATAAGAAAAGGGTTAAAAACACGAAATTGAAAAAAATCGTTTTCTCTTTGAACTTCAATTTTTTTTAAATTAGGCATTTTGAGTTGTTTAAACTTCGTGGGTGTATCAATAGTACATATTTAAAGAGAATCACAGAAGGGTGGCGATCAATTTCAGTTAGGGGGTACTCTGGGGGTTGTTTTCTCAGATTTTTTTCGTAGATAAAAGCGGGTACCGATCTTATTTTGATCATAAGTCGGTAAATTTTCACGCTAGGAAGACATTTTTTTATTTGTTTGAAAGCTCCAATTGAATACTTTAAGAAATATTCTATGAGGTTTCTTCGAAAAATGCAAATTTCTCTCGATATTTCGCTTTAAATCTTCCAATTTATACATTTGACGAAAAATGCTAAGCATTAATTTGCTGTATCTCAGTTCGTATGTGTCGTAAGAAAATTATAAAGAAAGCATTGTTTTTGTTTTTTCAAAAGCTACAATTTGCCTTCCCACACTTCTTTTGATAAAATGTATAGTTTTAGAGTTCTTTACAAAAAAACATTTAAAGCAGTCGATTTTTCCATCAAAAAACTGTTACTTTCAACTTCGAATAACTCAAAAAATATTACTTTCACGAAAAAAACGTATGGAGCATTTTTTTCTTATAATTACTTTTTCTGTCGATTCCTACAGTTCAAATGTAATAAAAAAAATTCCACCCCCGTGATGGGGTGGCAACCACCTCCAAGGCTCTAGCGTACAGCGTCATGATAAAGAAAATGATCCTTGAGCTATTCACTACCTTCTGTGAAAATTTCCGGTAAATCCATGGTGGACGAAAAAATTGCGAGCCAAAATGCTTCATTTCCTGAACTAAAGGATGATAATAAAAATGGAACTCTGAAACCCACGAATAAATTCAGCTTATTTTCAAATATCTCCTTTGAACCAATTAGATAATTTATGTGCATGCACAGTTTCGAATGAAAGTTCTGCATAAAATACCAATATTTTCTTACTGAAAATTATAATAAAGTGATAGTTGAAGTGGAAAATACTGTTGCATAAACCGACACTAATTTTTCCTTTAGGATTCCTTGTCCTATATTTTGATGTAAAAATTATGCTCTGTGTGAAATTATATACATGATAGAAACGCAGCAACGTAAAAACTGATATTACCCTGTAAAGCTTTAAAGTAACCTTGTACCTTATAGCATGCGGCAGTTCAACTTGACTGTTACATGTTGCATAGCTGTTTACATGTATTTCCGTATCTTGGAACTGACTTCTACATGATGTTATATTTTATTATGGCAATTTTCATAAATTTAAACATAATATGCCAGCACACACATATTTATAGAGTTAATATTTATACATCAGCTAACTTTCAGCTCTGAGATAGAGAAATATGTTGCTTGTTCCTAACTTTTCATTAATATTTTCCAGAAGCTATTGTCAAAAATCCAAACACGAAATTGAGGTGATTTGCTGAATAATTCATATGAATTGAATAAAAGTAATTTCAGACTTCTTTCTGCTTTAATTCCAATTTGACTAAGAATTTTTCTAGGGGAACAATTTTGAAACAAACATTTATAAACAACTCAAAAAATATTTGAGACACACTGAAACATCTTTATATTTCATCAAGGATTCATTCACGTTACTAATCATGTTTCTTAATCTATTCAACGCTTGAAAGGATCCATTCAGCTAAAATTTTAGAAATTTTCAGCCTTTTCAATCTAACCAACGGTTTTTAACCCCACGATCACCAACTTCAAGCTAAGATACTGCAATCACCTTTTCATTCAATAATTTTTTTCACTTCTCAAATTCCAAATATTCATTTTGAATAAAAACTTGTTGAGGTCGGAAAAATCCATAATTTGCACAATAAATCGTTAGGAGTCAATATATTTTTCTACTATTTCTTGTGTTATATGCTCATTGAGTTCAACATGAAAAGTCACAAAATTTTCAACTAAAAAACAATAGCACAAATTTCAATTCCATGCTCACCCTAACATATCCGTTGGAACAAATTTCTCCTAATATATCTATTGGAGTCTCCATGGAAATTTCGGCAGAAAGATGTGTATCATTGAAATTAAATTTCATATGGTTATTCAAATCATAATTACGGCTTGCATATTTGACATTAGTATTCGTGGTGTATAAAGCTTTTGTAAATATACTTTATTTATACATGAATTGTATTTAAACATATTTATTTATTCCGTTAAGTTTTTCATTCCTATGTGAATAGCTGGAATGTATGCTCTTCTGTCTTTGTATGAATAACACTACTCATTGTCGGATTTTCAAATTACAAATAACGGGTTTTGCTCAATTTTTTTTCGAATTAGTCACAATATATTTGAACCAGTCCTGTGTTTTTTCACAGAAAGACATACATTCTCTTGTTATTCATCTAGTGCAATAGGTTGTCGTTTTCTAAAGTGCCTTCCAAATATGTACATTTTTTGTTATTTAGTTTATACATTATATAATTTTATTCTGCACCGTCCTCCTAAATAATTGTATATTAATACAATAATGATATTAAAAGTAAATAAAATTAAAAAGTCTTCTTCTTTTCGTTTCATTTTTAGAGAAAAATTTTTAACTCAAGCTGAGGTGCGACTGACCTCATTTGAACCGCCTTATTAAAAGCAATGATATGAATGAAATTTGCTGAAATTTCCGAATTAAGCTCGTACAAAATTAAAATTCTTGCATTTCATCGACAGCGAGATCAAATCATTGCATTAATACTAAACTGCAATAATATTAAGGCATAGGAACTTTTACAGTGAATGTTAGGTTTCACATATGTTATTCTATGATATATTGTTGGCAACATATTCGATGTCGCCGCGATTCAATTCATATTTATCGATTGGCAATTATAATTTGAGAATAACAGTTTTCTGGTGTGGACACTTCAATTTCGCGATCAGAATCTGTAATTTTTCAAATAGTTTTGCATCAAATATCCATTTTCCATCCTTTCTGAAAAATGTCAAAGTAGATGAACAAGCGCTGTCAAGAGTTGGTGGCATATTTGATTTGTCACTTCAAAAGATAATAAACGTGTGCATGTTTAAAATGAAGATATTCCTTTTAGGCATATACTTGATGCTGACAGTGGGTTTATCGCGCGTATGTTACACAAAATGAAACGTTTTTCTGATTGGTTATAAGATAATAGCTATTGAGAAGAGTTCCATTTCACGACCATCTTGCACCAGGACCAAATTTTTAAAGCAAAGATGAAACTAGTTCATGGTAAAGAGAATCGAACTGTTGTCCTCATGGGTAAGGAGGTGAAAGAGCTACTCATCAGGCTGCTTGCTGCTTCCCATTTGAAATAAAAGTCGCAATTTATTGATGGAAATGTATTATACAACAGGCACCTACAACTGAAAATATTTCAGTACATAATTAGTGTAGGTGAAGTGCGATTATTTATAGATCTCTAGTGGAACGACTACAATGTTCGTATATTATGTCATGAAATACATACATTTATGTTAACAGATATAGCATTGATGTTCATCTACAGCTATTTCAGAGGGGCATGGCCCAGCTCTTCAGGTTGACTGACAGTCATTCGATATCTGAAGTTAAACAACGCCGAGCGCGGTTAGTACTTGGATGGGTGACCATGCAGGGAAATACCGTGTCGAAAAGCCCGTACAGCTGCAGCGGAATAGCATATCATAGCTCGCAGACAATATATCAATGAGCACAAGATATATTGAGGATATGCCGTCTTTCGGAGGGGACGTAAAGCCGTCGGTCCCGAGTCCATGGATGTTGGTCTCGTTAAAGATCCCTACCTCTGGTTGGAATACCAGAGGGTTCTGCAAAATTTCCGGTTGGGGGAAGTGTGCTCACCGGCGTCGGTGATTGGCCTTGGTAGCGGAAATAGGCCGACGTTAAATAAAGGAAAAAAAAAGGTATTTTAGTGAGGCATTTGAACGGGTGCCTCATTACCTAAAGCACTACTACAAAACTGAATCTGTTTACAAGTAAACAAAATCTTCAATTTTATCTCTGCATCTAACAAATAAAATACTCAATAGCAAGGTATGCAAAGAAATAAACTATGTTGCAATTTGAAAATGAGTCCTTGGCGTCAATCGGGTATCAAATTTCAATCCAACATTCAATAAATGCAACAAGGCCAGAATATTATTACATTGTACTACAGCAGGTTTTGTTTGTTCGACAATTTCCAGTGACGACTCCAGCAAGCCACCAGATGATCACCCTCTGATCATTGTTTCAGTGCGCTGAATCTTGGTTTGAAATATACTTTAGGAATGTAGGCTACTACCAGCAATGTTTCCTGAATTTCTTGATGAAAAAATGGGATATGAATGAGAGACTTGTGTTGAAAACTTAACAAAGAGATGAGCGTTACTTCAAAAGTCATCAATCAATCATGTCTGAATAAAAGCAATATTTTTGATGTTTGGCTACTATTTATTTTGGAATGATGGGTATTTACATTCAATTCACAAAAATTTAACTCCATAAATGGATAACACAATAAAACTCAAAGAAACTATAACAACTCATTATGAAACTCCTCTAAGAAGATCAGGACCAAGGTTCAATTTAGAAGCAATCTTCAGTTGTGAAGAGGCAGCATCTCGAAGAGAGAATAAGTGAACCATTTCCATTTCTGACCTTGCCAATGTGATGGCTTTATTGAAATATTCAATAGCTATAACCAAATTTCCCCTGAAATAACAAAAATATGAATAGATCAAATTCATCCCCTACTCAGTCATCATTTATATGTGGTATGTTAAATTACTCACCTTTGAACTTCTACTGTGCCCAAAGTTTCATAGGCAAACTCAGACTTTTCATCAACTTTTATGGCCTGTCTCATTAACTCCACTGCATTTTCAATTTCACCTTTCCACTGCAAAAGCAAAAGCCCTCTGTGCACATATATGGATGCATTAAGCGGATCAATTTCCAGAGCTTTTTTATACAGTTCGTCAGCTTCCTGAAATTCTTGTTTCTCTGTTTTAACTTGAGCAAACAGAATCATAGTTTCTGGACAATTTGGAAACCTTTCCATGGCTGACTGGAAATCCCTCATGCTCTGCATTAAGATGCCTACATCTTGGGTTTGCATAGCATGTCGATAATCTGTATAACATTTTTGCACCACAGCTACAGCGAAATTGGGATTCAATTCTACAGCTTTAAGGAAATCTGATCTGGCTTCGTCAGTTCTTTCCATCAACAGCTTAACCTGTCCCCTGTGATGGTAAACATCTGAAAACATTCATGTTGACGCTTTTCCAAATAATACCTCAATATGAACTTTACCTGATATTTCCGGCCCCAATTCAGCTGCTTTCTCAAAATCTGAAAGACAATCTGGAATTCGGTCAGTTTGCATGTAAATTGATGACCTCTTAATAAGTGCATTTGCAATGATTGAAGGATCAGCATCTGGTGTTTCAATAATCAATGTCAGATCCTCTTCAGCTTCCTTGAACTGGCCTGTTAGAAAATAGAAAGATGCTCTGAGAGATAGGGCTTCAAGTTTATAACTTGACTCAGATTCACTCAAGTTCAACTCTTCTGTACATGCCGGTATAACCTCTTCATACTTTTCTGTCGCAAATGCTAATTTGGCTTTGAGAAATCCTAGGAAATAAACAATTTGAATGAAACAAACATTCATAAAATTTCTTGTTTACCTTTTAAATCTCCCTGGCCCAAAGGATCAGTAGTTTCCAACAGTATTTTGTAAACAGGATCTTCAGAGAAAGATGAAAAATAGGTTTTTATGAAAGTTTTTGAAGGTATGATGGGTTTCCTGGTTTTAATCGCTTCGGAAGCATTTTTCTTCCCCAATTCCTTCAACACGCGGTCTGCCATCAAAAGAGCATTTTGATTCCCAAAATTTTGAAGCAGACACACTGATGTTATATCATCAAGCGCGTTTACCCAATCTTTGGTCATTTCTAGTGCTTTTGCTCTTCTATAAAGAGCTTTTTCATAACGGTTATTGAGTTCGATCGCTTTGGTGCAATCTGAAATCACCGCACTCCATTTCTTCAACTGCTCATAAGCAGCTGCCCTGTTTTGGTAATAGGTTGACAAATCAGTTTTATATTCTTCTGGAATTGTATCGATGGCTTGGTTGTAGAAATTTATAGCCTCGTCATATTTTCCTTTTTTAAACATGTTATTGCCCTCTGTTTTCAATCTCTGAGCTTTTTGAAAAGGTGTTTCCTCTTTCTCCTTATCTACTGCTGTTTCCACAGTTTGTATTGTTTGAGTTCTGTTGGTCTTCAAATACCAATAAGCTAACCCTAAGGCCCCCGCAGCTCCTAAACCAAAAGCGATTTGCCATTTCAAAGATGTTGATGGCATTTCTTCTCTCAAGTAAACGTCTCCCGTCGAACCTGTCACCCATTCACGCTCAAAGCCTTCAGAGAAAACAATAATTGAGGTTATGTTTATGTGTGTAATTCATATTTTCTAACATGGTGGCTGGTCGGCTTTTCGTTAGTACCAGAGAGACATGGATAATGAAAATATAGTATTATCCGTGCCAAAGAAAGAGAAACGACGAGAATGTCTCGAATACATGAGCGCCAGAAAACGGGGCGAGTTTTGAAATTCGTTGATGAATAGTCCGAAAACAGCGGTACATTGAACTATTGGTCTATTTGAAAATTTCTAACGTTTTTATTGGTAGTACAATCCATCAGGAATTTTTCAATGATTTTAGAAATTCGCATAAATTATCCAAACGTTTCTGATGGCTTGTACAACCAATGAAAACGTGTGAAGTGAAAACGTTTTGAATAGAAAATAAGCCAATAAGCATAAAAATGTCGAAATGTCATAACATCAGAGGTCAAAAAAGTCAGCGAGTCAGAGCCGCGCATAAATATAAAAGTTCATACCCTACTAGAGATCATGTTTATAACATACGTCAGGATAACAACATAAGACTCCCAATTCCAAAATCAACTCTCGTTAATAATTCTTTTATATATAGCGGATTAAAAATGTTTAACCACTTGCCAGAATCAATTAAAAACACTGAAGCCTATTGCAAGTTCAGGAGGGCAACAAAAAAAATACTGGTAGAACATCCATACTATTCTGTCGAAGAGTTTTTCTCATCCTCTCTCTGAAATCTATTTTCCTTGTTTGTTCTGTTTTGGCTGTCTTTTTTTTTTAAATAGATTTATATATACAAATATTTGTGTGTCAGTGATTGCGGAATGGTATTGTGTATTAATTATGTGTTTATTTATGTCTATTGACTGCTCTGCTAGAAGAATATATGTATGTGTATATATGTATGTATATATATATATATATATTTTATTTTCAACAAAAACTATGTGGAATAATGTGTTGATCAGGGTTTTACTTAGGTTCTTTTGACATGCTTTGTTACAAAAATTTTATTTTTAAACAATATAAAGCTATTTTTGACTTGACTTTGATAGTAAGATAGCTGATAGAGTGCTCGTAGCTCGTAAACAAATACACGTGATGGGTCGAGTTGATCAGGGGAGGACTTGGATGGAACTACTGAAAAGAAATATTTCGTATTACCGAGAGTCTCCCAACATACCCGAATGATCCAACTTTTGTCAAATTCATCCTTCTTGTCGATATGCCTACAGGATATGTTAGGATGGATTAGATTAGTTAGGTTAGTTTGTATTAATAAAAAATGGCAGAATATTTGGTGAATTTTGCAAAGGCATCATTCGGGGATGTTCGGAGAATGTGGGTTTTACGTAATGTGGAAGCAAAAAGGCTAATTTTTGGCTACATTCAGACAGATCCGAAATCCCATCGTACGACGATCCGATACACCGCGGGCATGTGACGTCACAAGACAACTGTCAGTCAGCCTGCTGGACAAACGAACCCTACTTCCATAAGCAACAATGGTAATTTAATGAGATTATTATCGTAAATATGAAGAAATTACGGGTTTACCCTAATTTTGGGTATACCCTTAGTGTACCTGACATATATAAATGCATAAATTTTGCAATCTATATTCATTATTCTTGCTGCTTGCAGTGCTTGCAAGGAAATTGTATGTGAAATGGCTGATAAAAGTGATTATTTCAACACGTTGTCTACTATGAATATCCAGAAGAGATATTTAGAGAAACTGAAGGAAAGTGATGGATGTGATCCTTATTTATTGAAATTTGGGAATTTAAGTAATGCTGTGAAATACTTTCCTAAAGTTTCATGACATGTTGTACGACATTATAAACTATTTTGTATATGAGAGTGTATGCTCAGAAGACTTGACTATAAAAGTTTGGATTCATACAATATGTTTATATCTAAATGGATCAGAAGGATTGGAATGAAGCTTGTGAAAAAAATACTGATAATTTACTTTAATAAATAATACTTTTGAAAGAACAGATTTAGGATATGTTATATAAGGCTCTACAAAAATATAAACCACAACCATCCTTTCATTTGGTAATCCTGTATAAAAAAGGGATTTAGATGAGTTATGCTTCAAACTTCCCAATGGGGATAATTGAGTCTGCAAAGTTTCCCGGAGATGATGGATTTCACGATAACAATTCTGCTACTCGAAATCAATATCGGGACATAGGTGTTCACCAGAATTTTGTGCATGTTCCACTTCTTCAATTGGTTAATTTATATCATTCAGAGTTTGATTTTGCTCATTAATAATATTCAAGTTTTGAACAGCTGGATCATTCACGCAAAGAATCATCATCCATTTTATCCATATCAACTGGAATACTTGCGATGTCATTTTTATCACGCTGCTCCCTACGATACAATCTCTGGTAAAATTCTATTTATCGGACGCCACCTGTTTTTTGAAAAATTTCTTTTTCAACTTACGTATTTCGGTCTCCTGAACAAAATATTCTTATGAAAATTTTGGCGGTCTCAACTAGTTTCGGAGATACGGCCCCCCAAAGACAGGAAAACGGGGTCGATGCTTATGTTTGTTTTTCAGCCAATTCCGCTCGAAATTCCTCCTTCTTTATATCAGCACAATATGCACATTCTGTTCCACCTTCCTCATCACTTTTCAACCGAATTAATAGCATTTTTCGCTGCAAGATTGAAAAATATATCCTGATAGGAAAGTGAGGTTAACAAAACAGTCGAACGCGCAAGGCATGTTGTTAAGAGGGGGATTGACAATAATGCTCAGAGCAGCATCAACTTTACGAAAAGACGATTCGTTTAAATGACAACTGGCTGAAACGGGATTTGGTATACCGAAAGATAAAGGATTGGAATAGGTGATGACAAAATTTGAGGCTCGAATTATTTCTACAAAAGAAAATATTGATTTTCAAACATTTGTAATTTTTTCAAGTTTTTGTTTCAGAATGGAACCAAAAGTTCTCAGCACCTAATTCACCTAATGAATAATCACCCTGCCGAATGTAGGCTTCAAAAAGTCCATAATAAATGAGTTTTCTGTACTTAAATTTATTTCGTTCAAGCATTATTAGAAACATTCAACATGGCAGCCATAAACACGTGAAATTTAGCCGAAAATCGCTCCATACGTGATGTGGCTATTTTCTCATAGGTGGCGCTAGGGAGGACCACGTCGAACAAGAGAAGTCGTAGTTTGTATTGTATTGGGTGAGCCAAATAATATATAAAACGTGATTGTGTGTATTCAGTTTTTTTTGTCTTTGGCCTTTTTTCTTGATAGAAACTATAATATATAGTGGCATTTAATGTGAAAACAAATAATTATTCATTGGTGAATGTGATAAAAAGTAATTATCCATATCCATGTCATCTGGAAACTTATTTGTTTTTTATAGTCTAACCTTGAAAGTATCTAAAAATAAATACAAATGACTTGTAATTTATAGTGTTGTCCGATTCTACTCTTAGTATGTAGATTTCGTAGGTGGAGTTTTCAGTTATTCTAAAATTCAATATGGCGGAAATGAATTTTGTGACTCAGTCGGATTCTAATCTAAATGGTACCGCCGAGGTTTTGGGACTGGAGATTATGAACTTTTTGTCAAAATACAATACTTTTTTTCATTATCCATAAAATTTCGTGGACTTACAAACAGAAGGCACTAAGTCATATATTATATATATATATATATATATATATATATATATATATTAGGTTTTGGTAGGTTCTTGAATCCTGTTTGATTTAGTAGTTGATTGGTTCTTGGGATTTGGATTCTTTTGGGAAAATAATGAAGTCTTCTCTTTATTTGTATACAAAACGTTTCACCTAACATTATTGATAATATATCTCACTGTGAAAATGCGAAACACATCCAACCATTTTCACAGTGAGATATAAATAATGTTAGGCAAGGTACGTACAAAGGTTATTAACAATCAACAAATTTATGCTTTTGGAAAGGAAAAAAAAAACAGAAATAAAATGTACATTCTCTTACAGAAAACCGTCCACGTAGCTATGGAAAAAAATTTTTTTGAATAAACAATTGAAAAAGCCCCTGGCCAGGGGCGAAACGTTTTGTATACAAATAAAGAGAAGACTTTATTATTTTCCCAAACGAATCCAAATCCCAAGAACCAATCAACTACTATATATATATATATATAAATATATATATATATATATATGACCTCCGAACTTGACTCAGAGGTCGAAACTCTCGGTAATTACTGATAAAATGTTGAAAGCAGATACCTTCCTACCTAGGTAGGTACTTCTTTTGCTAAAATTTTCGCGAAAGCTGGCGCTGCTGAAAACGATTACCTATGTAATCAGATAAATTAATAGTGTATTTGTACCATAATCATCCGCTATGAAAAACAAAACTATTTCTAGTACAGATGAAATTTCTCCAGTTCTTTTCAAAACTATTTGTGAACTTGTTTCATCTCCCCTTACACATATATCAACAATCAATTTCTCACTGCCGTAAGGAGAGTTTACGAATTTAATGAAAGTTGCTAATGTATTCTCATCATTGTTTAAAAAAGGCAATCCTCTCATAATGGATAACTATATATAACATTTCCTTATTGTCTCAAAAATACTCGAAAGAGATTTTATGATATACCTATTACCGATTAATTTACTTCTCAGAAAAGTATCGGAATTCTTCTTCCCTACACGGTTTTCGCAACAACAAATCTGTGGAAACAGCTACAAATCATCTCCTTCTGAACTTGATCAGAATTCAGAATAAATTTGTCGTCTCAATGTTTGATCTGTCATAAGCACTCGACAGTATAGATTTGGCTGTTGTGAAAGATAAACTTTATTACTTGATGAGAGCATTAGAGGAAGTGTTCTCATTTTAATTACACTGGATTGTGTTTTCTTGAAAAATTACTTTTTTCAATAATCTAACCGTAAGTGTAAGGAACGAACTCGTTCATAAAAACAGGTCTGGGACCTGGGAGCGCGCTAGCGCCAAAGATAATATGTTCTACCCCTACTCTTTGCTAGCGCTAGCGCGCTTGTCCCCCTCAGTCAGGTAGGCGTCGCCCTAGCAACCGATCAAAAACGATGATGCCGATGCGTCTGTGGTCTGTGGCATCTGCGAATTTAGGGTTTAGATTTTTAATCGACAACTGCGGCATTGCCACTGTTAGTAAATAGTCTTTGTGCTTCCGACAGGAAGTGGATTGGATACAATATCTCGTGAAGATGTGCAGTAACTCGTCTGGCAAATACAATGTTCCGTTAGGAGTTCATCAGTAATAGGTCTACTTTTTTGTTTATTATACGTAAATGACTTGCCCTGTCATATTAGTAGTGGCAGAGTTGTCATTTTCGCTGATGACACCACTGTTAGTACATCAGGAAAGACCACTGAGGAAAAAGTTCTCATCACATGGAAGAGATGGACATTTGGTGCAAAAATCGACTTATTTTGAATACTGGAAGGTAATGTTAAGTTTATCGGGCACCAAGCGATAAAAAAAATTTGCGCGAACTTACGTATTTCGACCTCCTGAACAAAAAACTTAGATACAAAATTTGGCGCTCTCCAATAGTTTTCAAGATACAGGGCATTTTTTGGGTCAAAAATGGGATTTTTGAATACACGTTCCTGCATCAAAATTACACTTGGAATTCATCCTTCTTCTTTATCAGCACAATGTACACATCCCTAATTATCCGTTCCACACTTTTTTCATTCGGAAACACTAGTTTTATAACAAAAAATGCACTTTTCCTCAACAACAACAAAAACATTGAAAATTCGGCATGTCACTGCTAAATGTTTAGTATAATTTTTTTATGAGGGGTTGGTACCTTGGAAAACCAGAACACACTATTCAAATTTAAAATATCGCGAATTAATGTTCCTTCACACTTCGGGCATTGATTTGTCGAGAGAAATATTCCTATTGTTGTAAGGTAATTAACTAATGCCCTCTTATTATGCACTAAGGCTGTATATTCGAATAATTTCATCATTTTAATTATTCACGTGAAAACTTCAAAATGAAGGAAAATTAATTCGCGATATTTTGAATTTGAATAGTGTGCTCTGGTTTTCCAGGGTACCAACCCCTCATAAAAAAAATACACTAAACATTTAGCACTTTAGCAGTAACATGCCGAATTTTCAATGTTTTTGTTGTTGTTGAGGAAAAGTGCATTTTTTGTTATAAAACTAGTGTTTCCAAATGAAAAAAGTGTGGAACGGATAATTAGGGATGTGTACATTGTGCTGATAAAAAAAAAGGATGAATTCCAAGTGTAATTTTGATGCAGGAACGTGTATTCGAAAATCCCATTTTTGACCCAAAAAATGCCCTGTATCTTGAAAACTATTGGAGAGCGCCAAATTTTTTATCTAAGTTTTTTGTTCAGGAGGTCGAAATACGTAAGTTCCCGCAAATTTTTTTTTTATCGCTTGGTGCCCGATAAACTTAACATTACCTACTGGAAAAACGGAGTACCTACATATAGGTACATTTATTCTACATCCAAGCCACAGAACCTAGTTATACCGAACGTACGTTTTTCCAAATATGTGAGGGTTCTTGGAACCCATCTAGATTCTCGGCATCTTAGGGAGCAGCATGCGACTGGAACAGAGTCTCAAAAGTGTTCAGAAGAAATTTGATCAAAAAATTAGATGAAAGAAACAATAAATTGACTGTACCAACCCGTCATAGGTACATCATTATAAGAAAAATCACCACACTATGCGGAAATTACTCCTTTCTATTCACTATCGAAATCATTACAAATGCTGAAAACTTACGAAGCTTTCAAAAATGAGGTTGAGCGGTACTTGGTGGCGGAAGGATTTTATAGTGTGAGAGATTTCTTTTCTATGTGGTTTGCATGGATTTTTTTTCCTAGACTGAACAAGATAAATACTTATTTCGACTATGGATGCTGAAGGTAGTGGTAGTGAAATTTGCCTTGTCAAATATTCATTTAATTCATTGAGAAGAGCAGATATGAATACACCTTATAGGTACAAAAAATGAGTACAGACAACAAGAAAAAACCCAATGCGACTCGATAAACTGCTTGTATACCATTCGCGGTGAGATGACCTTGGCCAGGTCAAATGACCCCAGAAGCAAGTCAAATATAATAATTCATTATTGAAATGAAGCTATTGGCGTTTAAAAAAAGCTCGGACCCGTCGATTTATAATTGAAGGGGCGGGACACCTTTCAGACTACTCAGATTTTTTGTAGTACGCACCCCCTTAGAGGGGTGCGTCCGACGACCCTAATTTGGATAGGAAAAGTAGGTCGTGTGGCACTTCGTGTTTTAGAGGTCTTTCGAATACCTTTACAATTCTCTGTTGTAAGAAATTTTTTTGTAACGATTGGTAACCAACCCCATCCCCCGAAAAAATCTCCTCGTAATAAACAAAAAATACGAAATCACATGGACACGTATTGGCAGGTTGTTATAAAAAGCCAAAATTTATTTTTCTATGAAAGTTCTGAATGTGAATTGTACCTTAAAAACAATTTGACTTATTTTAAAAGGCGTTGATCTCATTACAAATACCTTCAAAAAATCGCCACAAAAATTTTCTGTCAACAGAGTTGTGAAGGTATTCGAAAGACCTTCAAAACACGAGGTGCCACTCGACCTACTTTTCCTATCTAAATAAGAGTCGTCGGACGCACCCTCCGAGGGGGTGCGTACTAGAAAAAATCTGAGTAGTCCTAAAGGTGTCCCTCTTCAATTATACATCGACGTGTCCGAGGTTTTTTGTCAAAATCTTACTTTTTATATTCAACAACAGCTCTGTTAAGTTTTCGTTGTTACACACTGTATACTTCAAATAGGATCCTATCTAACACATCTCGTTTAATTATATCATTTTGGACGAGAAATTGTGAGCCTCGACCCCAAAAAAACACTGCTTAAAATACGCTTGCCATCTTGAATTATGACAAAAAATTGGATTTTTCACCACTAAAATATTAATATACCCATTTTGAATAGCATCGGTTCATAAATCACAAAACTTGCCCGCCATCTTCAACCGAAAAACGTATCAGATATTGTGCAAATAATACGAAAATAAATATTATGAACAAAACTTTTTGAAAAACACTCCCATAGGTATTTGAAAGCACTAAAAAGGGAAAATAATATTATTCCTGGTTATTCAAATACGAAGAATATGAGTAAAAGCCGTAGGAAACTATACATTTTCTCAATGATTGATGAGCGCTCTACGCTCTTCATTTTTAGATATCAATTACCCTAACACCAAACTGATTTTGTTTGCACTCGACGCGCGTTTCGCTAACAAGGTTAGCATCTTCATGAGAAGTATTTTGATTCGAGTATCAATTTACTTCTCCTGAAGATGCTAACCTTGTAATCGCGCTCTATCTTTTTCACGACATTTAAATATAAGCGTTTTTAAAAAAGATTTTCATAATATTCATTTTCTACAATTTAGTCTTGACATATCTTGTTATCGATTTTAAATGTATTTTGTAAATTTTACAACATTCTCAAAAGCGTCATTCGAATTTTTCAATTTTAACTGAAGAGTCATAATCTTCGACCCGGAAAATCCCCAAATACCAATTTGGATTAGAGTCGGTTGATAATTACGGAACTCGTCCGCCATATTGAAGCCGCCATTCCGAATTTTGACGAAATATTCTTAACTTTCGACCAGAAAACCCTTACATACCAATTTTGATTCGATTCGGATCATAATTAAATATCGCCAATATGGAGCCGCAATTTTGTTCTTTCTCCCACAAAAATTTCATAATGCATTGTCACCGGTATTAAGAACACCTGCCAAATTTCAAATTATTCGGACGTCTACAAGTGGGTTGAACTTGATGTCAAAGATTTTATTACATTGTTAATTCAAGTCAAGCTGATTAATACCAGCGAGTTAACTAATAAACATTTTATTATACCTATAAAGAAAAAAGTACAATGTTATCATCTATCATCAGCCTGCACCGTCTGCACGAATATTACCTACACCACCGTAAAGAAAACGTGAACACAAATTCACTCTACTCTCCGCGAGAGCCGAGTGATATCCGAGACCCCACCACCAGAGCAAAAAATATAATTTGTACCTGTTACGTCAAAAACGCCGACCAGGAGTTATCGTTCCCTTCTATACGGTTCAGAGACTAACAGTCGACCTACTGTTCACGTTATACCTAACCGAAAACAAAAAAGAAACGAAATGATGTTTTTTTATCAGCTATACAAAATACATTTTTCAGAACTCTAATAATATTTTTGACCCACGACAAACAGCACAGCAGCTAATATTGTAGCCACTGTTTATCATGCCTTCTACCGTTCACGCAAGGGTTTCACGTTTCACCCAATGTATTCCTTATATTATTCGTTGCAATTTGTTTACTGCTTCTGAAATAGTTTATTATTTGTTTGGCTCCTCTGTATACCATCAGCTATCAGCGACCTCTCGTGAACGGAGGAATTACCTTCCAATATAGATTCCGACAATTATTCGCCATTTGAAAAATTCTTCAAACGGACTGGTTGCGCTGAGGGCGGCGATCTTTGGAACTCTGAAAATTCATTTCCAACGGTCATTCGTCAATCCTCATCTTAACCTCATTTTCCTATCAGGATATATTTTTCAATCTTGCATCGAATAATGCTATTAATTCGGTTGAAAAGTGATGAGGAAGGTGGAACAGAATGTGCATATTGTGCTGATATAAAGAAGGAGGAATTTCGAGCGGAATTGGCTGAAAAACAAACATAAGCGTCAAGCCCGTTTTCCTGTCTTTGGGGGGCCGTATCTCCGAAACTAGTTGAGACCGCCAAAATTTTCATAAGAATATTTTGTTCAGGAGACCGAAATACGTAAGTTGAAAAAGAAATTTTTCAAAAAACAGGTGGCGTCCGATAAATAGAATTTTACCTTCGTAATTGTAATGTAATTGATTCGGTACCCAGTCTATATTGTCAACATCTTTGAGTGCACTTGGCTTGTCTGAAATGAAAAAATAAAATAAAATTATGTTTCCTAGATTCTTTGAAAATATCTTTTACAGAATGTTTTGAAAACACCGTTGCCCATTTCAACTTATAAGAAGTTAAATCTGCTGAGCAGATTCTGCTCTTCTAGTTGCCTGAATCCACAATTCACATCTCTTTTCAGCAAGAGGATTGATCTTTTTTCTATTGTCGAAAATAGAAGGGAATCGATGGAATGAAACATTATGCCTGCCGCTATTACTTCCACATTTCACAATCGCACAAAATTGAGCCTTTATTGAGAAAAAAGATTTTAAAATATGACAACCACACACTCAGCATAGGTAAATCAGATTTGTATGTCCAGCGTCCAGCAGGCTGGATTGACAACTGTCATTTACTGTCGTCTGTCAGATATGCCCGCGGTGTATAGCTTTCTGATTGTTCTCAATTCGAATTTAGACCAATCAGAAAGCTATCGAATCGTCGTACCATCGGACTTCGAATCTGTCTGAATCCAGTGGGGGACGAAAAAGCAAACTTCATACATCATCTTGAACTGGAGTGTTTTTACAGAAAATGATATACTGAAATTAATAGGTTGAGCAGTGTATTTTTTGAGAGTAGACCAAAATATACCACATCATGCAGTGTATATTTCAAGTCATGTTGTTAATAGCCACGGATAATAGAGTATACGGTCGTTCAATGCCACGTCATTGACTTGTACATGTCACTGGGTAACCAATCAGAAAACATGATTGTCAGCTGGTGTCATTTTTAAACTTCAGCCCTGCTCAAATCATGTTTTCTGATTGGTTACCCAGTGACATGTACAAGTCAATGACGTGGCATTGAACGACCGTATACTCTATTATCCGTGGTTAATAGCCACATATTTCGGCTTCCTCTGCCTAGGTAGAATCACAGCATAGGTAACCGGTAACCAACGTTACCTATGCTGTGGTACAATGGACTATTGGCTGCGTCTGACAGCTTAGGCTGAATTCAGACAGATCCGAAATCCGATCGTACGACGATCTGACAGCTTTCTGATTGGTTTAAATTCAAATTTAGACCAATTTCGGATCTGTCTGAATCCACCTTCACATTCAGGGCTATTCACTAAGTAAAGTGATTATCGCAGTTGCTAGCAACTCTGATAATAACTTGCCATAAAAATGACGGTGGTAAGCTGTTTTTCCTTAACACGATATCAAAAGCAGTTGCCTGTGAACCACTACTCACAGCAACTGGTCATTATAGTAGCAACTTAACTTGAAAAGTGAATACCAATTTCGCGCCTAGCAACTGACCTTGAACATAACGACAATTTTCAGTCGCTATCCAAACCTTCACAAAATTTGACATTTCCCCATGGAAAACTGTCATCTTTCGTGCAACGGCTTAGCGCTGTAAGCTGTTAGACGCGACTTTTGTCTGTGGTTGTCAAGCGGCAACGCTGGTTGTCAGTTGTCAGTGTCTGTATAGAAATGCCAAATTTCGAAATTTGTATCATTCAATTTTTCTGCCATTTTATGTTAGACAAAATAATTGGGATGAGGGTTTGAATTTATTGAAAATTAAGATTAATTCGAATAATCATTTATCATGCCTCACTCGAAGAAATCATACATATATGTCAATTCCGAATTTGGAATTGAGCATAATATATCCATACCGTGCGAGGACCCCTTGAGCGAGTTGGTACATATACTGGTCATAAAATATAATTTGCCTGTTTATGTTGAGGAAGAGTTTTCCAAAGACTTGCTCTCGTTCATCAGAGATCGAAGTATAGAATACTATAACGAAGTTACATCGAAACTGATCAACGATGCTAAGGAAAACAAAATAAATTTAGAAGATGTTACCAAAGAATGGGAGAAGGTCATGAAAGAAGAGATGGCAGAGTATGGGGAACGTAGATGCGCTTCTGATGATGAACTTTTTGCCACAGCCTATCATAAAATGGTGCATTCCCCAGCCTTAGAAACTATCCTCCAATTAGAGCATATGTATTCCAAAACTGTCCGCCAAAAAACTGAGGAAAAAAATCGATTCATTCAAGAGTTATCTGAACGTCAAAGCAGGGAAATGAATGATGCTGTTGATAGACTTGAAAAAGACATGACTGAAACAAAAATCAATGAATTAGTGGCAAGACAGTATGAGACCCACGCTTTGTTGCAAGGAAAACTGACGAGTGAGTTGGACACAATCAAAGAGGCACAGAGGAGGGAATATCGTGAATGGCTAATGCAGATGCTCGAAGAGAATCAAACAAATAGTTCCTTACCAACCCCCAATTCTCCTTTAACCCCACCAGAAATATTTATATCCCAAAACAGCTGCAACAGAGGTTTGGAAGATACTCCTGTTTTGGAGGAAAGTTTCACCATTCATCTTGGCTCTCAGCTAAAACAAATGCATAACATTCGAATTTTGTCTGCAAGTGTAATGGATCTGTGCTCCATTGAAGACAATAGACAGTTGTCTGAGCCTACTCCACAGTTGCTGCAAACTGCCCTGGCATTGTATTCTAATGATTTGTCTGGCTTAGTACTTTTGGCTGACAATAAAATTGGCTCTCGAATCACAAAAGAGTTTCAGGAAGTTTGCCAAATTTCAACTGAGTTTCACTTTCCCCATATTGAAGACCAGCTGAACAAAATTTCTAATATAGCACAGAAATATTTGAAGAGCGAACACAGAAGTGCAAGCAGAAGTTCACATAGCGAACTGTTATCACCTGGTGATTTTTACATAACAAGACATTCCAACCTTGCCCAGGTTCACGTTATTTTTCATATGGTATCTGATGATAGTTTGAGAGGCAATGATATCAATAGCAGACACCCTATTGTACTAGGATTGAGGAATATACTGAAGACTGCTTGTTCAAACGACATTACATCTTTAACAATACCATTGCTCTTACAGTATGAAATGACTGAGGATATGACTATTTCTTGGTGTGAGAAAAGGGCAGAGCTAGTCTTCAAATGTGTGAAAGGGTTTATGATAGAAATGGCTTCTTGGGGAGGGTCTGATTTGAAAAATCTACAATTCATGCTACCGCCAGGTATATCCAATCAAGTATTTCATTCTTTGACGGAAATGCTCCCTAGGATATTCAAAGTATCAAATCCAAAAGTTTTACAATGAAAGTGAATACAGTGATTTGACATAAATCCTAACCAAGTTTGAGTACTTTTTGTGGCACAGATCCCAAATGAGTCTCCCGAATACTATTCATTTCAGTTGTACCAAGAGGCATATGGGAGTGGGTTTAGTTGGGTTCTGTTGAGGACGAGCAACATTCATCTTAGCTACGATGGATTTGGATCTAACAATCAATGAGTCAACCATCAGCTGGAACTCATATGCTGATGTGACTAAGCACAATTCTGAAAGACAGAACTAATGAAAGTAAATTTGAGAATGCAGCAACTTTTGAGAAATGGTATAAATATATGTATAATAGTTATTCTATATAAAATCAAATATAGTAGGTTCCATATAGGCTATTATGATATTTCTCATTTGATTATTTTTATGAATTATTGTGAATGCATAAAATGTATGTATTTTTTTGTTTCGACTTGTCATTTGTCCCAGATACCCAAAAAAAGTTTGAATTTTCTTCAATAAATAGAAAAATCAAATGCTTGTTTTTCACTCCATAGTTGGTTTACTAGTTATTTATGCACCACTGGTAATGAGTAGATGTTAATACCTTGAGGGGGACGTTTTCAACTACAATTATTAAAAACAGTAGTACCAAGAAAGTACCTTTTAGAGTAGTGAAAATGGATATACTAGCGTTCCTAAAAAAACACTTGAAGCGTCAAAGTAAAGTAAGTAAACTTCGCCCGCAATAGTATTAAATATGCATTTATGGGCGGATCCTCTTTCAACCAAATTTTGACGTTTTCGTTTTATCTTTATTCAAAATTGTTAAAACAATTAAATTTAAATTAGGCAGCCACCGTACCACGCGTGCGTCTTGTCTTTCATCTGTCATGTTCGAATTGAAACCCGATCAAGCAAGCAGCGCATTAACCATAGAAATCATATTATATGTATGAAAGTATAGATATCTATGGCATTAACGGGGCTTTCAATGCCATTGAAAACAATAGGAAATAGGAGAGGAGCCCTATTCTTCACACGTTGTTGCTAGACAGAGACCAACTAGGTCTATCGTAGCTTATCAACAGCGTATACGCAGAACTGTGAGTGATTCAAGAATAGGGCCCCGGGTCGTTTTGGCATGAACTCGAAAGCAGCCTGACTAGAAAGTTATACCACATATTTCATCTGGTCTGGTTATACGTAATATATGTTTCTCGTTATTTCGGAGTTTACTTACTGTACTCTTCAGATGTTCTATTATTGAACACCAGTTCGAAATTATAAATTCCCTAGGGAGGAAAGTGATATATTCGGACGAGCCACTTCATATAATTGCGATTAAACTTCACAGATAAGTTCGACGAACACTGCTCAAGTACATCTGTCGAATAGAAAATTCGGGGAAACTCCATAATTCCTTGGAAATGTTGGAATCCTGCACCGTTCAATAGAAAATTGAAGAATTGAAGTCTCTCTATCTTATAAGCAAAGGCCATTTGAAATAGCAAAAGACAGTCGTCTCTCTCTCTCTGGGTATGTGGGTTCACCTGATATGAAAATCAGGCCCCTGGGGCCTGATTTTCAAATCGGGTGAACTCTCGCACCAATAGAAAGTGAAATGTCATTCGACGGAGCTATGCATTTTGAAATCGAGGGAACATTCCTCACCGTCTCTCTCGGTTGATTCCGAGAGAAACACAAATATCGAGAGAGATTTTGCTTCAAATGCATAAGTTAAAGAATTTGATGACAGCTTTGTGGTTGTGTTCGTATCTCAGCGAGGCCATATACCGAGGTTTGTCGTTCGTATCGATTTACTCTCTGTAAATTTCCCAGATTGTAAATTCGGGTGTTTTTTCATGAGCTCCACCAATATATCTTTTTGGCTTTGGATGACATATGTTTGTCTTGTGCGTTCTTCCATTATTAAAAAAACTGTCAACTCAGCAACTCTGCTTAAACTTCAAACTACTAACTGCCGTAAGGTCACAGAACATAAGGAACGAATTGAACGATATATTGAACGTAAATGAGTCAAAATGGCGTCTTCCGACGTATTTCAAAATACGGAATGATCACGTAATTAGGAGAAAAACACTGGGAGGGGAACGTTCATCTCTCTCGAGTGAGTGTCCATCTCCTCTACTGTTTGAAAATCAGGCCCCTGGAAACGGAACACGGCCTATATATATATGATATGACATATTGCAGTAAAATGTCCTTTACATAAAATGTGTTCTGCAAATATGGCGAGTATATTGGAAATAATATAGCTTTTAATTCCAGATTTACCCTCTCCTATAATCGCACATGAAAGTATCATCCAATGGATTCCTGTTCTTCTTTCTCATTTGTTATTAGCATCATATAATTTTGAAAAAAATCATAGGGCCTACTAACCAGCTATCGAGGCTACATCGCATAGACATCCTTGTGACATCGCCTCGAATAACGCGTGATATCACACAATGACATCGCAGGACCTACTAATGTCCCTCCCATCTCGATGTCATAGGGATGTCCCATTGTGGAGTTACGTAGATGTTGCTTCGTGATATCAGTGCAGAATGTTCCATCTGGAACCACAAATCTGCAATCCAATGCTTTGAACATCACAGGGCTTCCCTTGTCTGCATGTCAAAAAAATGTCTCCATGTCTGACTGCAGTTTCGCCCTATGGGGCTCATCAGCACAGCCAAAGAGTGAGCTACTACGCCATTTGGCTCATCAATCAACGATATTACGATGAGTGTGCGCTTATCCTATCTGAAAAATTGAGAATGATTATATTGGAATCTATACGAATATTGAAGAGAATGATTGTGAGAGAGCTTTGAAAATGTTAGCGAATTCAGGTTCCGAAAAGTGATTTTGATAAATTTCAGATCTTTCATCGTATCGATAGGCGAATTTGAGATATACAAGAAATCGCTAACTTATAGAACGTGTTCCATTCAGGAGCTGTTTTTCAATTAGCGCAGCAATAACTTATCGAGGTGGATTAAAAATCTGCCCATCTACACTAATATAGATTCCAATATCAATTCTAATTTTTTCAGATTGTGGCAGATTAGGATCTAGGAACCCAAAAAAAACTATAAAGAATCCCTTCATCACAAAATAATGACATATTCGACCAGTAATTGATTTGAACGTTCTTTCGATATCATATAATTTAGAAAATGAACAGAATTGTTGCTTTGGAATGAGTTGAGTTAGAATGTTCATATGATGATTACAAAAAAATTACATTGTTTTTTAATCCTAAAGACAACATCGAACTCCTACCAAAACGCCCATGATTGAACTTGTCATGTCAATGTCAAAATTGTCAAAGCGAAGTGTCATTCTATCAAATTTTTTTAAGAGGGCATTCCTTTCTGAAATACCCATTCAATTTTAAACATAAAATTATCTGAAAACATCCTCTCAAAATGTCGAAATTGATTGCCCAGGTTCCAGCCTTAGCAGGAAGTAAGTAGTTAACTTGAACTGATAATTTTCAGGCATTATGTAATCATTAACCACAGAATCGATCTATACTCATTTTTTTAACTACAGCCAATAATTGATATTTGCTTTCTATTTTTATTATGAAAAATTCTCGAAGGTGCTAAAGCAATGATGATTAAAAAGTGCTAGCTGAATAACTTGATTGTATAGCTACAGGCAGCTTACTATTTGAATACCTTTTCCAGAACTCATACAAGAAGGCCGCCCCAAGCTCAACACATTCTTGAAATACGCAAAAGTAGAACTCACACCCCCAACGCCTGCAGATATTCCACAGATACGAGCTGGAATAGGCAGATTGATTAGCGGAGCAAAGAATGGCACTTGGAAAAATCTTACAGTTAGAGAAGCGTGGATCAACACCCTTGTAGGAGTAGAAGTGTTATGCTGGTTTTACGTTGGGGAATGCATTGGAAAACGCCACATTGTCGGATATGATGTTTAATTTTGTTTTAAATAATTTTTTATGCCCGTTTTGGATTGGTAAAGAACTCGAGAATTAGTAATTTTTTGGTAGATGTATTATACCCTGAAATATATCAATAAAATATTTTTCCTGTTATAATTTTTCTCTGCCATAGGGAACCTGAGAGTGTTGATATCCCCTTGATTCAATCTAGAGGGCTCAGTATTTTTCAACATTTATTATATTATGGGATATTTTCATAATTTTTTGGTATCCAATTTTGCTTAGTCAAAGTAAACCTCATCTTGATTATACCTAACTTTTCAAAAATAGAATGCCAAAAATAACCAATAAACCAAGTATGAGATATTGCAACATGATATTATTCTCATCTCAACAATGAATGGCATACTGATGTAACATCATGAATGCAGCCATTTCACATCAATTCTTATTTCTCTTATTTCCATTTTTATAATAATACTTGAATTTGAAGAAAAAAATTGTTCGCTTTGAAGACCTCCACATACACATACTATTATCACAAATAACGATGGGTTCCTCAAGAGAATGCATAAAATTAAAATGTTTATTTTCAAAGTGCATTGATTTGAAAGCAGGTTTTTCATAAGTTATTAGACATTCTCAATATTATCCCCTTAATTTTTTAAATTTTTTTTAAAATGGTTTATTTTCACCTATATATTTTTATGGTGTTAAAGTAGCCATTATCTATCAACTGAGTGAAAGGAAACCACAATAGTATTTGGATTCTAAACAAAAAAAACTACATTCCTAGCTGGCCAGGAATTTTGGGAAACGTGAAATAAGCAAAAATTTGCTAAATAATATATTTACATAAGTTATTACAAATTATCATAAGCTATCCCAATTGCAAACCCTATCCTCCTCTGCAATTTCATTCCAGTTTGGAGAATGCTTCCCATTCAGCCAATTGAAATCATCGATGCAGGTCCAGTTATTTGTAGAAGCGTCAAGACAAGCATTCTGAAAATCTGTGTCGATTCCATCATACTTCCAGTTGTATGGCGCAATAGAGATTTCTTTGCAGTCCTCCATGATAGCCCTACTTGTGACATGCAAGTAAATGGTAGTTTTTCTAGAGCTGTGCAGTCTGAGCTGCTGACAAGCAATGACTAAAGTACAGTTTTCACAATTTTCAGCAAAGATGGAAGTTGACACAGGTCCAGAAAAGACTTTGCAATTTTTCAGTTTGTCAAGATGTAGAGTTGAAGGGCTTCCTTTAAGGAATACTATACAATTCTCCAGCTTTTCTATGGTGACGTCTTTTTTGTAAATATCTTGGCTAGTCATTGTTAGTGTCTCATTATTTTTATTGAAAAGTCCACACAAGTTTCTTACAATTGGAAGATTGGAGGCAAAATCAACCTCATCATATTTTTCTCTGTTTTCTTGATTTTTAGTTTCTTTGTTTCCTTGATTTTTAGCCTGTTCACTTTCCTTTAATTTATTCTTGAAAGAGAATTTCTTTTTAGGTAGTAACTCGTCCTCCAGCTGTTTGGATTTGAGTGTTAAGTCCTGTAGCATATATTGGCATTTTTGTAAATCATAATTTCGTAAAAATATGTTTGAAGCAGCTACATACTTCTGTAAAGTTAGTATTTCCTTTGATATCGTATTGAAATGATTTGGTAACTCGAGCCTTGGAACATTTCTGGAAATATTAATCATATCATCTATAGAAGTATGCTTTTCATTGAATAATCTTTCAAAGAAGTCAAGTTTCTCGTTATTAGCTGATGTTAATCCAAGATCTTCCTTTTTCTTCTGTAAGTTGTGCTGCCTTTCGTTTTCTCTCTTTGTTAAAAAATTCAATATATTGGATTTGTCAGTTGGGGTGTCTGATGTTATTGTATTCATTTTGACCAGTTGAAGATTAATTTTTTTGTATCACTATCTTACTTTCTGTCAAGTTCGTTATCAAGTTCTTTCTTTGATAATCTGTAAATTGGTTTTGTGTTATCTTTAGCTGCTTGTAGAACTGTCATAAACTGTTGATTCTTGCTTAAGGTTTCTTTTTGTTGTTTATCAACGCCTAGTTTCTGAAAAAAACATTCTCCCTGAATATTCAAATTGTGAAGAGATATAACTGAATAAGAAAACAGTTTATTTTCTGAAATTTCAACACATCTATTTACTTAATGCCCATAACCCTATGCTGTTTACAGTTGTATTCTATAATCTCAAATTAATAACTGTGTTGTTCTTTTCTGTGTGTCTGAGGGTATAATTCAGTATTCATTTACCACAAAATTATCAATTTTTCCAATTGAATTACATTGAATTTAGATTGAAAGTGGATGAATTACCAAACTATGTAGTTAAATAATTATATATTGACATTTCATAATGATTATTGTTTGACAGATTAGTAATTAATGAGCACCAACCTGCTTTAGTTCATCAACATTTGACTGTGTTGGGGTAGCTAAAAGTAACAATCCATAACCAAGTCCAGAAAATGTACAAAACCAGAATATAGACCTCACCAATTTGCTGGCCATTAAACTTCTTTTTTCCAACAAACTTGATCGAGCTGCCTCACTCTGTTTTGTGAGTTTAAAGTTTCACCAGTTCTGTAATACAATTCTAGAATTGAAGGGTAGTTGTCGTGGAGATATTTTCGGTAATCTATAATAACACATCATAAATAAAAGAGCTTTTGAAAAATCATGAAATTTTACCCCTGTCAGTGTTGGCACTGTGCCAAATGTAATAACTTCCAGTGAAAAGAACTGCCTCGACAACAAAAAGGGTTACTGAACCACGTATTATCCACCTTCTATATGCTGGTTTAGGATTTTTGATAATCATACTATCATCGTTTTAATATTTTGAAAACGTTGATAAAATTGTACCATTTGTTTGAACCCACAACAATTTATCTCAAAATTGCAGCTTTCTTTTTGAGTGTTTCAAGCCCCAGGGCACTTAATTCTAGCTTCACTATTGGTGGAATTTGACACATGTCATTTTTCAACCAATGGTAAAGCTAAAATTAGCTGCCCCGGGGCTTGAAACTCCCAAAAAGAAAGCTGCTATTGGGTAAAGGAAAAGTAATGAATAATGAAATGGCAATTGCCAAGAATGCCAAGGTCATGTCACAAAACACAGTTTTCCATGGTGAAATGTCCAATTTTGTGAAGCGGCTTTAAGCGCTGTAAGCTGTTAGACGCTGCCATCGGCTGCGTCTAGAGCTTACGAAATATCAACGTTTCGATCCCTCCATCTTCTTGGGGAGTCAATTGGGCTGAGGGGAATTTCCACCAGAGGGAAATGAGCCAGAGAATTTTCTACTACTCTGTTTTATGATTGTCTACAAAGAACAGATATTCAATACCTGACTGTTGGTCAGTGGAAGATTTAGACAATATATTTTAGCAGCTCGCCATCTTAAGGTCGGATCGTCGTACCATCGGATTTCGGATCTGTCTGAATCCAGCCTGAGCCGCAATTTCATGGGCCGCAACTGCTGCTCGTGCAGCAACTTTTTTGTTTTTTGCTGCTGCCTCAAAATTTATGAAATTCAAACGTATGAACTATACGGCAGTGATGTTGGTTGTCAGATTTTCATTAGTTATTTGGATGTTATGTTATAAATTATTACTGCTATTGACTATGGATGAATTTCTTGGACAATTTACTTTTTATTCCTGGTTTTTTTATTGAATAAATGTTTTTTGACTGCCATCCTAGTTAAAAAATATTCATTGTTTCTGTCGGTTAATTGAAAAATATCAAAATTAAATCGTAAATTATGTTGAATAATGACCGCTATATTCGTTACACAAGGTGAGATCAAATAAAATGTATTGAAAATTTGTTTATAATTTCATTCTGAAAAACATCTGAATTATCTGCAACTCCAATGATATAATTCTAATTTGACAAAAATTGTGACAAGTGACAGAAAATTAAGCTGCAATACCATTTTCAAGAGCAGCAAAACTCTTATTGCTAGAGCAGTAAAATCTGGATATGAGCATGCGAACTTTCATTTTGCTGCACATGCGGCAAAAATTTTGCTGCCCATGAAAAATCTCCTTCATATCACTAAATGTACTGCAGCTTCTCTGTACTGGATGACCACAGTTTAAAGCACAAATCCTGGAGTCCTAGCCACTATCCGGAGGCACGGCAACTAAGTGTGCGTCGTCCAATTGTCATATTTGCTTTTCGTGTATGATTGAACACATGGTGTTTTCGTAGTTTAGACCTATTGATTGAAATTTTCAGTATTTTTTCACCATCTTCAGATGGAAAAAATTGGGAAAAACGAAATAATTGGAAATAATACTCAATAGATTATAGTTGACATTGGGTGATAGGTCAAGGGAACGGTCAGGACATCGAGCTAGGTTGAGGGTGAAACTCACAGGTCACAGGGGTAGATCGTACTCTGGAGGTAGTAATGCTAACGATTCTGGTACTTTGCAGTCTTACGCCGAATAGCCAAATCTCAACAAGACACTCCGAGACTGAAGCACGATCTGTTTACAATCGTAGTGTTTACAGTCAGTCGCAACACGAGATGTTCGGCTGCAGTTTATCAATGATCTGCCAGAGAATCTGTCAACTGCTACAGGAGATGTTTCGGCTACATAGTTAAACAATGATCTACCAGAGTCTATCGGCCGCAATAAGAGATGTTTCGGCATGGATAGGTTGAGTGTGAAAAATTATTCGTTTATTTTATTAACAATGATTTCCTTGAGATGTTCGGCATGGATATGTATATTCTATTCTACTATATATTAATGATGTTGGCTCATTTTATTAACTACGCCAAGGAAATCTATCAATCGCAATGTGTAGAAGAGGGCATGAAACTCAAAAACATATGAAAATATACCATGCACCATTTGACACAAACATTTGGTATTTTGTGCAATAAGTATCATTATTATAGATAATACGATACTTTTGATGTCAAGCGAAGAACCCACCCAGAAGCAAGGTAATAAGTTTTGACTTTCATTCTGCAGGGACTGCTATAAAGAGTACCTATGAAGAGATATAAGGCACGGCGCAAACGTAATGTACTTTACGCACACATAGACTGTAACGTCGAGACAAAGAGAAGCTTGAAGCAAACGTTCTTGCGTATTTGTTAAATTGGTCAATCCCACTCTATGAGCCCAAGAAATTCGACTTCAAAGATCAACCAGTGACTCATTGGCTTATGTTTCTCATATTTGACAGCATTTAATCGAAAAATTCGGAGAAACGATAGCTGTTGCACTCGATATTTCAAAAGCGTTTGATCGAGTTTGGCATCGGGGTCGTTTTTCTAAACTGCCGTCTTATGATTGGCCCCCTCAGTTGTGTGCTTTGTTGAAGGGTTTCTTGTCTGATAGGTATCTGTATTGGTTGTTGATGGAGTATCATCTGATACTGGGCCCAATTCTTTTTCTTATATATTTAAATGACCTAGTTAGTCTCTCAATTCAAGGAGGTTTCACGATATTTGCCGATGATACTACGCTCCTTTGGCATGGAAAAAATTCTTCCCATATAGAAGAAACAATTTCGAGTGATTTGGAAGCTGTAAAAAAATGGTGTGACGCAAACTACTTGTGTTTTAACATAAAAAAAACAAACTTACTCACTTTCAGCTCTAATATCGACACATTACACTTGAATGGACATATTCTTGAGAATAAAAACCAAGCCAAATTCCTCGGAATCGTCATGGACAACAAATTGAAATTTGACCAACATATATCAGCTTTAATAAAGAAATTGGCATCAGGATGTTATGCACTTCGCATAGTATCAAATGAACTGAGTTCATCCACAACAAGGATGGTATATCATTCACTGATTGAGTCCCACTTGAGATATGGTGTTGCTTTCTGGGGGTTTTGCAGTCAGCAACTTTTTCACTCAGTGTTCGTTTTGCAAAAGCGAGCGGTTAGATTCTTATGTAAGGTGGGAGTGCGTGAGTCATGCCGTTCATTATTTGTGAGAGAAAAAATTCTCACTCTTTCCTGTATTTTCATTCTGGAAACTGTTTGTCTTATACACAAAAAACAAAATATAGCTGTAACTCAGGAACAGGCAAATTACAAAACTCGGCAAGTAACAGAAAACAAACTACATCTCCCTGTTCCAAAAACAAGTCAGACGAAGTACTCTGTAATTTATGAGAGTAAAAAGCTCTATAACCATATACCCTTTGAAATTAGGAAGGAGAAGAGCTATAGAAGGTTCAGAACTCTTGTTAAAGAAGCTCTTATAACAAAAGCGTACTACAACCTTGAGGAATATTACAATGGAACTTTGCTATGAATAAGTTTTGTTTTTTTCATGTTTATATTGACACCTATAGGTTAAAATTCATTTTAAACTGTAGAAGGTATATTATATTTTAATTCCATGACATGTGAAACCATGTTCAGGATGTGTGGCCTTGTTTTTTTTACAATTTTTTTTTCTTTTCTCGTAAGGACTATACAAAACTGTTCTTCAACAAACTGTCAAACATATATTTTCAATCTTATTTAATATTGTTATATTTTATCTACTTGACATGTGAACTCCTTTTATGCAAATTGTGTTTGTGAATATTTGTGCTTTTACATTTTTATCTCATCATATTTTTAAGTACTATTTACAACTATATTTTTTTCAACAAGCTTTGTCAACAAGGAATTATTTTTCTTAGACAATAAAGTATATATCTCTCTCTCTCTCTCTCTCTCTCTATTTTACCAATAAATGCAGGTGTTCCACAGGGTTCAGATCTGGCGCCCACTTTGTTTCTGCTTCAAATCAATGATCTGCTCGAGAAAACATCATATTCAGTACATAGTTATGTGGACTACAGTACTCTTCATACTAGTTTCTCTTCCAGAGTCCCCATAACAGCTCGAGAAACAAAAATTCAAAGAAACATTCATGTCAATAAAATTAATGATGAATTGGTGAAAATAATAGAATGGGGTAACATGAACTTGGTCGAATTTAATGCTACAGAGTACGGAATTCCCACCCTTTTGTTGTGAACTTGGAGACCTGTCGAACCTCTCTTGCTCAGGGATCTTTTTTTAATAGAACAGCTGAGCTTTGAAACTCCTTGCCGAGAGGGGTATTTCCTGAGGCTTACAAACTTCAAAGTGAATGTTAATTCCCCCCTTGATTCACGCGGTTTTCTTCGATCACCACAGGGTTTTCCTTACGTGTTGATATGCAAAAAAAAGTCGAGTAGAGGGCGCTCTTTGATTTATTCTCATTAGGAAACGTAAAATTGTCTCGAGTTTTGGAAATGTTTTTTCAATAAATATTGCAAAAAAGAATGAAAGACATTTTTAAAGTGTAAGGTCACTGTTTACATACCTAATTTGTTCCAAAATTTAAAAATTTCTTATAATCTGAGGTTACGCGTTTACCGCGATACACCGCTCGTAAAGGTTATCGTACGTTTGGGATTTTTTGCACATGCGTACTTCGTCAAAACTTACGCTTCGTCGAGTAATATGTCGTGGCTTATAACTCGTAATGTTTCAATAAATTCTTTGATAATTTTGCTATTGGAACTTGGATGGTATCAAATCAATCGTATTCGTGTAGATTTGACGAGATTTAAAATAATCGTACTACAACATAAAACATAAAGATCCACATTTGGAAGAAACCGACTTTTTTACCCTCTTACTTCATGGCAGTTTATTAGACCAAACAGTAGAGATATTGTCCTTGACAAAAATACTACATGTAAGCCGCCTATGCTATCCCATACAGGACAGGCCGTAGTTTATTCCCACCATGCCCTCTACTCGAAAATGACAATTTTTAATTTGTTATAAACAATAAACAACAAAAATATCCCCTTTTTTCATTGTAAAATGGGAACTACTTAAGCGGTGCATAGGGATGAACTGTAGAGAATTGCATTCCGGAGAGAATGACGGGTTAAATAATCTCAATTATAACCGAAGAAAAGCGGGAAAAACAGGATTTTTTTTAATTCATAACTCTGCCATTTTCCAATATTAAGAGTTGAAACTTTGCACGCTAGTAGCTTTTGACGTGAACTTTATGTGTACAAAACCTCGATTCAGCCGGATTGAGAATTTTCGCACAATCCTCATTTGAATTTTTTTTTGGAAATATTTCTGCAGAGAACTGGATGCGCTTGTGGTCTTTCGATTGAAAAATAGATTTGGAAAGTAGACTTGAACAGTACCAAAACGTCTATTCTCATTTTTCGATAAAACGGCCGACCGCTCGTGAGCGGTCGAGTGGTGGGATCGGGAGAAACGTATTCCCTGCGAACGCCAACGGTTTCCAATAACCGCCGAAAGCTCCAGCTTTCTCAATTCGCACAGTCCCCCATCACTCGACCGCTCACGCGCGGTCGGCCGTTCATGTTCTCACTAGTTTTCAGCACACTTAAACGCGTTTCATCGAAAAATCAGAATATACGTTTTGTTACTGTTCACGTCTATCAATCCGATTGAATCCAGGTTTTGCACACATAAAGTGCACATCAATAGCTACTATAGTGCAAAGTTTCAGCTCTTAATATTGAAAAATGACAGAATAATGAATTAAAAAAAACACAATTTTCCGGTATTTCCTGCTTTTCTCCGGTTCTAATAATCCGATCGGATCGTTGACCCGTTATTCTCTTCGGGATGTAATTCTTTAGTTCATCCCTTTGCAATAAACTACGGACTGTCCTGATGGCACAGGCGGTGGTATTTTTGTCCAAAAAGCAATAATTTGTGGCTCCATTGCTTGGCGTATATCCAAAATTACAATATGAGCGAATCGCTATCACTTCGGTTTGATTTTGAGCTTTCTCCCGCTCCAGTTGTCAGTTGAAATCAAGCGACGTTTGTTACTAACTTGCCTGATAGCCTTGGTTGCTGTGGCCATTGCCATTAAGTAAAGAGAAGAAGAAGAAATGACATTAGAATCAACTGTTTTTTGTTGTTCTATTTGCATTTATCCATTTTCCATTCACCAAATTTTACCGTTTCGGTGAAAATTCTTTGCTCTTTGTACTAGGTTTGCTACGTGACAAGAAAATAATTCACGTAAAATATTTTAAAATCGAACTCTATAATAAGGAATCAGAACAAAAACAGGTAAACTGAACAATGGAACTGTATTATCAAATTTCAGTGAAATTTTTTTTTTCAGGTGTTGAAATGGGGCGAATTTTCTTAGAACACATGGGTGGAAATAGACTCTTTTCTTGTGCGAATTGTGGAACAAATTTGACGAACAGGCATGAACTGATAAGCACCAGATTTACGGGAGCCACTGGTAGAGCTTTTTTGTTCAACAGAGTTGTTAATTTAACTTACAGTGATGTACAAGACAGAGTTATGCTTACAGGACGTCACATGGTAAATATTTTCAAGTTTTGATATACAAAGGCCTTCATTTTCCACCACATCATTGGATGTGTGATATATTTTCTCCTTCGAATTTCAATATTGAAGTAATTATAATCACCGACAATTTCAGGTCAGAGATGTTAGCTGCAAAGCATGTGACACAAAATTGGGGTGGATGTATGAGTTTGCCACAGAAGATAATCAGAAATATAAAGAAGGTAGAGTGATTTTGGAAAGAGCCCTTGTAGCAGAAAGTGATGGGATGGAAGACAGAGTTTATGAGAGAAGACGAGCACCAAGAGAAATTGTTCGAAATTAGGTCTAAGTTTCCTATTTTGATAGGATTTGTATACTTCATGTAACTGGACATGGAGACTGTCAGGATTTTAGTGGTTGACTCGTTTACACTGGTAACAATAAACAAATTAATCAATATTCAATAAGAAATTTACCTCTCAATATTCATATAAGGGGATTTTGATGAAAAGATCCAAATGTTGTGAAAAGCACAGGTGATTCAGGATAGTAGACTGGCAGTTTCCAATATAATATAGTGTTTAGAATTTTGCTACTGATGTAAACTAAAAACTGTTTTGGTATGCTTTCTACTAGTACATGTAATGGATAGATTGGGTAATAAAATAACTATGGAAAAAAAGTATGATTTGGAATTTTTTTCAAATTATTTCTTCAAAGAATACCTTTGTATTGCATATGACTAGCTCTCTAAGAAAGGCAAAAAAGCAGAACCGTACCTGGATTTATTATAAAAAGATGTATATGATCTGGATAAGGTAGCACCATTCTCTGCTCCAGTAATGTTGGGGAGAAATACACATGGTTCGTTTTGTCAACACTGAGAGGGGTTTATTTTCCAGAACTGGTCAAATAACAATAGTGCGGGGAGGTGGAAGTCGTGATCCACAACTATTTCAAGTGACGCAAAAATTAAACAAAATCATCATCAGGTGAATTATGTGGCTAACATATATAAATAACTCATAGTTTCAGCCGAAAGAGCTGTCATTCATTTGGGTAATGAAGCTCAAAGAAAATGTTTTTCAGTTGTGTGATCAGTGCTAGCTTGAGACTTTAAATTTAAATGACTAGCCCTTGGATTAGACAACTCACCATATATGCAAACGTTACAACGCTTAACTAACCATGTTTATACAATGCGCTAATTTGGTATTCTGACCAAGTTGACCATACCAAATTTAGTTACTGTCTGTTTACACCACGTTTTTACCATCCAAGAGAGAAATACTTTTTTTGTCCAGAACGATTTCCAGGAAGACCTTGGTTTCCTCATCGGTCCAGTTAATGCATTTGAACATTTTTGTAAGTTTTGGTACATCAACATGATCACTGTTACAACTCATAATAATTCAACAAAAAACACAAAAAGGGTAATCCAACGTTAACGTTGGGGTAATCAAAAAAAGCTCAACGCGTATTTTTGAGGTTATCACGTTGTCAACCACCATATTAGTTAGGTTAGGATTTTTCGAGCGCGAAACTCGAAATATATATGTCCGTGTCCATCACGGAAGCCCGTCATTCAATTTCCCAGTAAATCTTATGGGACTAATTCTTCGTCTGTCGCTTTTTTTCAGGTATTCAATCTCATTCCTTAGAACTGCTTATGCTTGAAAAAGATGGAATAGAGTTTCCTTCATCTGTCTGATGCAAAATAATTGAAATAAATGTCCGAACTGTCTCTTGATGGGAGAGTTCACCCGATTTGAAAATCAGGCCCCTGACCGAGATGATTTGTTTAAAATAAAGTAATTAGCTATATCAGTATAGAACTCTTTAATTCTTGTCTATGGCCATTAGTCAGCTTACCAAGCGGCGGTGAAAATGTGGCCACTTACTTATAAATTTTAATCAAACGAAATTTCAGCATGTATGATTTTTCCAGTGGTGCGGCACCAATATACGCCTATTTTTGTTTGTTTGTTGTTCCTTCGAAACTCTGGAATGATTGGGCGCGTTGCGTTCTACCTACATTTCGTAACACGTAACACCCACAGTCTCCGAAAATACCCGAATGATGCCTGTTGCAAAATTCACCAAATATTCTGCAATTTTTTAATAACGCAGCAACTAACCCAGCCTAACCTAACCCATCCTAAAGCAGAGTTCATGCACGGATAATAGAGTATACGGTCGTTCAATGCCACGTCATTGACTTGTACATCTCACTGGGTAACCAATCAGAAAACATGATTGTCAGCCGGTGTCATTTTTAAACTTCAGCCCTCAAATCATGTTTTCTGATTGGTTACACAGTGACATGTACAAGTCAATGACGTGGCATTGAACGACCGTATACTCTATTATCCGTGGAGTTCATGTAGGTACGAAATTTGCAAAATTCCTCCGAATAAAAAAGGATGCAATTAAAAAATGGCCAATGATATTCCAGTGTTCGATCTCCATCTCATTTCAATCGCAATTTCTTTCCGAAAATCATACCTGTACGATACAGTATCGGAACAAATATCCGAACGTAAAGCATAGTTCATATAGGTACGATTTTCGGAAAGAAATTGCGATTAAAATGAGATGGAGATGGAACAGTGGAATATCTTTGTCCATTTTTTAGTTGCAATTTTTTTATTCAGACGAATTTTGCAAATTTCGTACCTACACGAACTCTGCTTAACTCAGTTCCATAGACAATGAGTTCTATTCTCAGTTAACAATTGTGCAACTACCTCGTACCTTTTTCAGCGAAATCAAAACAAACCTCATATCAATTCTGTTCTGTGGTTGATGTTGCCTGCTCTGTAGCAAAGTTCGTAGAACATATTCGACCTGTGATTCGACTGTGACACAGAACACCCTATCTACACAGAAGCGCAACTGAAGCGTTCCGACTAAGGCTGGATTCAGACAGATCCGAAATTCAATCGTACGACGATCCGATAGCTTTCTGATTGGTCTGAATTTGAATTTAGACCAACCAGAAATTTATCGGATCGTCGTACGATCGGATTTCGGATCTGTCTGAATTCATGAGTTCCGACCGAATCGAAAGCTTGGCTTGTATATTGTCAACCTCACATTTGTGTTGTTAGGGTTAGGATTTTCGAACAATTATCAATGTCCTTGGGTTATTACTACTGATAAATTTTATTGATATCGGATGAAAGCAAGATCAGAGTAGTTTTAAACGTTCGTTCCTGCAAAATTCAGTTGATTACTCTAAAACTATTTGAACATCAAATAGCTGCCTACACCACTTTTATATCTACTTTTTTTTTAAAGGTGCAAAAAACAGTAAGCCTATTCACTGAAATTATTTTGGTAACTATCCAAATTCTCCGTTTATATTTGGTGAGAATAAGGGAATGTAGATTGCTGATCGACGAATTTGATAGGGGAAATGTAAGTTCTGAATTATTTAGACCTTCCTTGGGTCGTATCTTCAAATGGAATTAGAACTGCCCCAATTTCAGTTCAGAAGCAGAAATGCTCAGTCTAGAACGTTTACAAAGGTGTATCACTTGAACTGTATATCAATCGACAGTTTGAATTTACCGCCAAGAAATGACATTATACAAGCCAAGCTTTAAATCAAGGTTACGAAAAATTGACCCAAAAGATCAAAGGGACCGCCTTTAAGTTGCGCTTCTGTGTAGATAGGGTGTTCTGTGATTGTGGTTTGTTTATCTTTTATCTTTTCAGTTTCAGTCACGTCACCGCGTAGGAGAAGTTCGCTGTTGTTCATTGGTTTTGCTTTTGTAAGTTGAAAATTTAATAGTAACAAAATCAATTTTATATCCTCATTGATGAGAATTGAATTTGAAAAAAGCACACGTTATAGATCGTTTTGATTACGCGTCTATCCTTTTCATAAGGTCTCACCAAATTTCAATTTCGCTGGGTACTTCACACAGCTCCTAGTTGAAGATTCTTTTATTTCATAATAGTCGTTAATCCTAAGAAATGAATGTGGGAAATGTTTGTCATTTGTTGTTGATAAGCGAAAAGTATTACAATGAGTGGCTTTTGATAATTTGAACAGAGAGTTTCTTTGTTTCAAATTTTTGAGATTATGTCTATATACCTATACAATGTTCTCCGTGTATAGTGATCTATTTTCCATTCAATTATATTTTAAAATTTATTCAATGCCCATCCGGATGAAATTAAAATGAGTCGGATTTTAATCACTTCAAGAACAAACTAAAATATTTTATCTCCCAGATTTCTCCTTATTCAGTTGACGAGTTTTGGCACATTGTAATTGAGCGCTAGGTATATTGAATATGATATTGTGTACTGATTGGTTTTACTTTTTTTGCTGTATTATTTTCAGACGTATTGTTCTTCACGTTTTCTATCTACTATTCATAAGGAAATGAATTGAGATTATTATTCTTGAAAAACGACATCAAACCGTGAGGTGGCTTCGAGAACACCAAAATAGAATGTAATATGGTCTTAGGAACGGTAGCACTGTGGGTTTTTCTGGGTTTCCCTTCAGTTGAAATAGCTGATGCGCTACCGTGAAAATCGGTAAGACGCCTAAGAGCTCTTCAGCGCCCAAGATAATTAGGCGAGGCTTTGCCTTCTGGGGGCACCTGTAAGAGTGTTCAGCAAAAGGGAAAATTTCGTCAACTTCTGTTGACGTTAATGCATTTTTCTTTCAAACGGAACACCCTCTATATTACTTTGTATTCGACTTCCACATGAATTTACCTATCCGCCGGTGATTACCAACATGCTATTTTATTCCTTGGCCTGCTTTCACTTTTGCGTTTTTCAAAATATTGTCATAAAAATAGGGAAATGAATACATGTTCATCATTTTAAATTCAAAATGAAAGATCCAATTATCACTCATAATTCCACCTTGTTCTCTACATTTTTTGAATGTCCTCAAATAGTTTGTTCTCACGCGGCTCAGATGAAAAGGCATATCTCGTTGGAATGCCTCACCAGCTCTCAATTTTACATCCTCTTTAGTTTAGTTATCAGGAAGTTGTATCGCCAAGAGCATATGGAGAAATCCTGCACTGAAGCCTGCCGGATATCAGGCGCGTATACAGCTCAAGTTTATAGGGGGGGTAATCACAGAAAATTATGCGTTTCCACCATTTTATCAAAACACAACTGCATATTGCATGTGGACGAAATTCTTAACATCGATAATATATCATCAGGGATTATTGGCCACGCTAAACAGTGGTTTGACTCCAACGAACTGTTTCTAAACGAAGCGAAAACTGAGGTACATTTGTTCTCGAATTATCACACTGCTCTTTGTGCAGCTCCTCAAACACAGGCAGTTAAATTCTTGGGGGTTCACTTTGACCCGTCTCTTACGTGGATAACGCATATTGATATTACTTGTAGTAAACTAGCTAAATCAATTTATGCCATTAGACGCATAGCTACTATTGTGAGCCAAGAAGCAGCTTTGTCAACATACCATGCTCTCTTCCACTCAGTGATGTCCTACGGGCTACTAAGTTGGAGCAATGCAAATTTCGTTCATCTTCAAAGAATTTTCGTTTTACAGAAAGCGGCTGTACGTAGCGTAGCTAAAGTAAAATATGACGAACATTGTAAACCCTTATTCCAAAGTCTTCAAATCATGACTATTTTCTCTCAAATAATTTATGAAAACCTCATACACGTTAGAAAGAACATACATACATTTACTATGCATTCAGATATTCACTCCCACTCGACTCGGAGTAAACATAACATTATACCTCCCATGAAGAGATTAGAAAAAAGCAAATCAATAGGAATATCTTGTTTTAATATGCTTCCCAGAGAAGTACAAATATTGCCATTGGAGCTTTTCAAGAAAAAAATGAAAAAAATTCTAATCAACATGAGCCTCTATAATTTGAAAGATTTTGGCCAGATGATTGGCGGCTCGCTTGCAGATAGCCAGTGACTTATATGTGTGTTTGTCATGTACTCAATTGTTTGTTTGTTTTTTATAATCATTCTCAAGGTGTTTATCACCTCACAACTTGACATGTCCAGTATTATTGTACTATATGGATGTAATAAATTCTATTCTATTCTATTCTATTCTATTGGCCTGTGTACAAACTTACCTTTCACAATGACTTAAATTATCAGGAAACTGTGGAATAAAAACGTCAGATTTGTTTAATCTTAATTTTTTTGTCATAAATAAAATTGGAAAGTAGAGAAAACAATAATTTTCGATGGAAATAAACTTCAGACTTTAGAGATAACCAATATTTGCCTTGTCAACGTAAGTAAAAATAAACCGTTAGAATGATATTCGTTCATGTATTTATCATACTACATATCACATATCAGTATGAGTAGAATGAAAAGTATATACATATTGAACACAAGATAATGCAACAGATAAATTTAATAATAAATTTAAATTTAGTTAATCTTCTGAGATATTCTATAATTTTGATAATAATTTTGAATTCAATTACTGGATTCTGCGATCTTACAGGGTTACAGAGAGTAAAGGTGAAATGAAATTGTGATTGATTTTTTAATTTTGTAATTACCCCCTCCCCCTTTTATACGAGCCTGTCGGATATAATACAATGCCATTCGCAGTATCAGCCAGGGGAATAGTTGTTCTCTGGCTGGTGTCAGCCCAGAACCTACTGTATAGAAAGTTGAGACTGACCTGAACGAATTTTTCAAAAGATGATTCGATTCATCGTCAGTCTCCAAGTATGCCCATCGACTGTCGAATGTTTTTTTTCTCAATGTTTATGATGATCTCCTACCACGGTAACGGCTACAACCATCAATTTCCTGTCGAAATCAAGACTCCATTTATGATGATCGTTAACATACTACACTGTATGTAAATTTTTGCTACTATAATAATGGTAGTTGAAAAACCCATTTCAGTTGAAGGTACATTCGTCAGTGAAAATAGTTCTCCTCAGGGATCTTATATTTTGCATTGTTCGACAAAACTGTAGTCTGTTCCCTCAAATTGTTCCTTGAGTATATAATTCAAATCATTTCACCTATGTATGTATGCCCTCTGTCAGGATATTTACGGTTAACAGATGGTAGGTAAGCCGAAAAATACTTTTTTCACCTGCTCCCAAGCCATACACCATTTAAATTAACTAATTCTTTCTTCATCTAGTTCACAATAACTAACACATATTTCAAGCAAGCAATTCACACCCCAAGCTATAAACGAGTGTCACGATCAGTGGCGGATCCAGGATCAGGTCAAGGGGGGGGTCTATAACTCAAAATACATATATATATATATATATATATATATATATATACATATATATATATATATATAGAGAGAGAGAGAGAGAGAGAGAGAGAGAGAGACTTATTTAGGTTGCAGCCTGGGGATGACAATTAGGCTGTTCTCTTTGTTTTTGTCGAGCTTTCGAAAATGTTTATTTTCTTTTTCAAGACGCTACAATATGTAAATGTATAATATGAATTACAATATATATATATATATATATATATATATATATATATATCCGTAACGCAGGCTTTGAGGTACCAAGAAAATATAAATACATTGTGGAATGCAACGCAGGTTTTGGGGTACCTCAATGGAAAAAGTGGGGGGTTGGCAAAATGTTATGCAGGTTATGAGGTACCTAGAAAAGAAGGGAGGGGGATTCATGTAATGCAGGATACGAGGTATCAGTGATATTACAATGAAATGTGAGATATATTATCAAATATTATTTTAGGATGATGAAAAAATTAGTATCAATGATCTCTGCTTTTAACCATATTGTACAAAAATGTTATTCGAAACGGATAATGAAAAAATTACTTAAAGATCATAATCTAATCATAATCACTAGAAAATGCCATTTTAATGTAATGTCGTCAAAGAAAGCATTTATATGGATATTTTAACTCAAATGGAGTGTGTACATAGACCGAAGCAATGGCCTATGTGCTGGGACACTCAAGGATAAAAAAATCGTTTTGAAGCTAAATGTTGATGATGGATTGATTGCAGCAAGAGATAAAGAATATATCATCTATCAGTTTTCGAATAAATTGGAAGCGGAATTCAAGGTATCTTATAATCAAGTTGAATTTTACCTTGAATATCCACGGCTGACTCATTCTTGGTATAGATTATGACAGAGAGTAAATTATTCGAAGTTGAAAATCATTCTCTATGCTCTATATTCTACACAATCTGATTCACCAGAATCAACAATATTCATCTCATCATCAGCGTCAACATTCGTAAATTTGTTGTGAATGCCATATCACTACGGCTCCTTGTAGAAGATGGGTTATCCCCATTTTTTCTTTGTATTTCCTTTACGACAATGACCTTTCATCCACAACTATAACATTCCAACGTGCTTAGGTCTTTTTGTTGTTTCCAACAGTTGAAGCCATTTTATTGGAATTCTTGGCGTTTGCAAAAATAACCGCAAATAATTCTATGGAATTTGTGATCGTTGCTTTCAACATCTATAAATGTGCCAAATATCTGTTGACAATGAGATCGTGTCCATTATGCCTGCTGAAGTCATCGGGTACTGTGTTCAATGATAACTAACACGGTTCCACATTCAACTGTTGCATACATAAAATCAAACATTCAAATGTGGTTATATGCAAGACCATATATTATCAGTTGAATTCTTGTTGAAACTTGAAAATTCTGCTTGAATTGTTTGGGCAGCTGGTTTACTTAGCTGCTCAAAAATCGCACCTATCTTCCCATACAGCACACGATATTCTATGGACGTCCAATTCATGTCCAGTTCATGTCGGAATGGCCTTGGACTAATTTTGGATATCCATATGATATCCAAATTTTGGATATCCAAAGTATTCCCAGTAAAAGATATCCATAGGATGTACAAAATGGATAACCGTTCGGATATCCACGATGGATATCCATGAAGGATATCTTATGGACATCCATTTCGTACATTTATTGTATAAATGATTGATGTTTCTTCCACAGTGGCACCCTACGAATTGGCAACGTGATTGGGCCATTTACATGGACGTTCCAGCAAGAAAGTTGATATATTTTAACTTTTTATACTTTCAAATAATATTTGAATACAGCGTCACCTCAAAAGACGTGACGAGCCGCGCGAAATGCAAAAGCGCTGCATTGTCAACTCACCTTAACTCTGTTTCCTGACGTGAAACCGTCTATGGCGTCTGTCAAATGTCGTAATTTTGAGAGTCGTTGGGTCGGTTTGAAAAAATTATGTTGAACTGAGTTGAAGCGTTGTGGTGTGCATTATGCAGTAATTGTGTTTATAAATCAACGAAAAATAGTGGTGTGTTAGTTAATAATTGTAAACTGTAGGAATCATATCTTTTTTCCGTTTCAAAAACAATATAATTTGGTTGAAATTTTATCCAAAAATGCCATGATGTAGAATATCTTGAAAAAAAGCCGTTTCATGAATACAGCAAGCTTTTTGATCTTCTCCATTTTATTTTCCAAATTTATTTTTAAAGCAAAAAGAAGTCCGAAAGGATATGAAATTATAAATAACGATAACACAACAAACACACAAAATTTAATGAAAAATTAACCCAACATCACTGTATATATAAGAGTAGGTTACCGCGAGTTTGACATTCTGGTCACATGACCTTGTTGGCGTCAAATGCCAAGATTCAAATGACATTATATGTATCTCTGGGGCATGGCCCAGCTCTTCAGGTTGACCTACAGTCATTCGATATCTGAAGTTAAGCAACGCCGAGCGCGGTTAGTACTTGGATGGGTGACCATGCAGGGAAATACCATGTCGAAAGCCCGTACAGCTGCAGCGAAATAGCATATCATAGATCGCAGACAATATATCAATGAGCACAAGATATATTGAGGATATGCCGTCCTTCGGAGGGGATGTAAAGCCGTCGGTCCCGAGTCCATGGATGTTGGGCTCGTTAAAGATCCCTACCTCTGGTTGGAATACCAGAGGGTTCGGCAAAATTTCCGGTTGGGGAAGTGTGCTCACCGTGATTGGCCTTGGTAGCGGAAATAAGCCGACGTTAAATAAAAGAAATAAAAAAAAAATATGTATCTCTCTCGCTTTCTCTTTGTGTGGCCGTTTTTCTTTCCTTTCTGAAGCCTATAATGTCACGTGACCCTACAGCAGGCCACTGAAGGCGCCAATATTTAAAATGGAATGATTGTGTGTATATGTCCAATCTCACTTTCAACCTAAGTGTATTTTATATTAGTTCTAGGATAGTCCCAAAATACTCAGAATAGTTCGAAGTAGTTGCACAGTGGTGAACTGCATGGGAAGAATAACGTCCCACCGATATTTTTTATTATTTCAAATTTGTTTACATTATTAACATTACCTCTTCATTTAGCACCTTCGACTTAGACTATTTTCATGGCACATAACCATAATTAAGATTCTTACGCCTGGCCATATATTAAATTCGGAATGCGCGCACATTCAAATTATGATAGATTACGATTCTGATAGGATACGTTATGATATTTTATCTACACCCGTATTCTAATAATACACTTATATGCCCACAACCCGTTTTATAATGAAATCCATTACGATACAGATTTTCAACCAATAGGAACCCATTATTTTTCAATCAAGCATGATGTGCAAGCTTTGCATTTTGACGTTTGTCAAGTCAAAATCAGTAGGTATTGAATATTTGGAGGATTTAGTAAATTTTCGATAATCGAATGAAAATGTCTTATAGCAGTGAAGTAAAAGAATTACCAGCGACTCCTCCACAGATGTCTTAGACAAGAAAAAAATACAATCGAAAGGATTATATTTTTTATTTGACAAATGCAACACATATGTCTTTGTTTTCGAGAAATTCAAGAATGCTGTCATAGCCTAGTGGTCAATGGCGCCGGCAGTGGAGAGAAGCGTCCGGGTTCAATTCATGACCTCGGCAGAGATTTTTTTTCATTTTATTTTCTTTTCATTTCTCATTGTTGTATTTTCCGTGGTTATACCATTCATTAATCATTATTTTGTAGAATTTTTCAAAGAAATACGATTGATTACCTACTATTATTGTGTTCAATATAAATACCTAATAATATAATATTTTTAGTTCTTCATTATTTATGAACTCTCATGTATTAATAACCATCATTACACGATCGTTGCATAAAATACTATTACGCGGATATTTGTTGAAGACTAGTGCCAAATTATCATCTCTTTTGAGGTTTCCGAAGGATGTCAAAAGGTAATAGCCATCAGTATTGTGTAGGATAAATAGTAGCTCTTCAAAATTTTCATATTTTTTTACAAATTGCAGAATTTTGAATGGAAGTTAATTTGCATCGAAGTATTGGCCATATAAAAATGCACTTTAACATTATATAACTCTTTCGGGTTTAAGGAATGGTTAAAGGCATGTAACCGAGAGGACTAACTTGGAAAATGTCCCGAAGATCTCTGTAACAACTATCGCTTGTGTGAATTTCATTTTGAGAAAGAAATGTCCTACCAAGAAAGAAAGTTAATTCCGATTGCACTTTCAACAATTGTTTCTCATTACCCAAAGAAAAGTGTTGAAAGAAGATACTGAGGTGGGGACCACATAAAAGAATCAGTATTCGCCAGAAAAAAATTATATAATCATTTTATTTATGAGAATGAGAATATTTTACACATTTGAATTTGCAAATAGGAATTGAAAAAAGTAAAAGTGATTATTCAAAGAACAAAAAAATACCATTTCAAGTAATTTATAGTCTTTATTATATTGTTAATGTTTGAATATATTTAATGTACATATTTGAAGCTCCTGCGAATAAAACATCCTGCCTCAAATTTTTTGTTTCCTGCTCATCGAGTAGACTTTTCCAAACAAATATGTAGAGAAAAAAGCATCAAGGGAGTGGAATACCTATTGCAGGACTAGGTACTTGAGTATATCAGGCTATTTAAATTTATTTCAAACGTTATTGTAGACAAACTATTCATTATTTGTTGAAATTTATGATGAATAACACACTAATTTTTTTTTATTTCTTTTTATTTAACGTCGGCCTATTCCCGCTACCAACGCCAATCACCGACGCCGGTGAGCACACATCCCTCAACCGGAAATTTTGCCGAACCCTCTGGTATTCCAACCAGAGGTAGGGATCTTTAACGAGCCCAACATCCATGGACTCGGGACCGACGGCTTTACGTCCCCTCCGAAGGACGGCATATCCTCGAATATATCTTGTGCTCATTGATATATTGTCTGCGAGCTATGATATGCTATTTCGCTGCAGCTGTACGGGCTTTCGATACGGTATTTCCCTGCATGGTCACCCACCCAAGTACTAACCGCGCTCGGCGTTGCTTAACTTCAGATATCGAATGACTGTCAGTCAACCTGAAGATCTGGGCCATGCCCAACAGACTAGTTTCTATTTCGTATTCCGTAAATTCAAATTCATCGCCACAAAACGACAGTACACACCCCGAGTACAGAAAATTGCCCGTCGAGACCAAAGGATTGACATTAAAGTGTCTCTACTACTGTGTTACTATAGTGTTGCCGTTTAGCGGATAATTATCTGATTCGAAGATAATTTCAGGTATACGCGGATATATTTCAGATCCAAGAATTTACCGGATAATTTCTAGGAAGTTTGCATAAAATTCGAATCTTATGATTATATTTTTCTATTCTGTCATGGAACACAAAATCGGTTCAATTTCTTGTGGTTCTGTGATACAATGCTTGCGCCTGTCTTAAATTTTGACATTGACTCATTGGTATTTTTGGTGGATTCAACGTTGGTATATAGAAGGAAAGTTACGAAATGTCATCATACCGATCCCTCCATATTACTGGGCCGTCAATGAGGTTAAAGTGAAATTCCACTATATACCAGTGTATATACCACTGACCAAGAGACCAGAGACAAACAGTAATCAGCCACATAAAAGATATATGTTTGTGTGTTCTGTGACAATTTTCTTTCACTTTTTCTGTTTATTTTTGGTTCTATGGGGTTATGTCACCTATAGAGATTTTTAATTTACCCCAGAAATGCCAACCTCGATGTCCCCGAACCCTGCCAATCCTCAGGTACCCCTTCGCACATAAACTCGTGACATTTCGTAACTTTCCTATATACGAACGTTGATTATGACAGCAAAAAAACTTTACCCTAAGTTTTTCAGCGACAAAACGAAACCTAACTCTTGAAAGCATGGCAACCAGAATTGTAAACAAATCTTTTGACGGCGTCTTTGTCAACTTTTCACTTGCATTGTCAAAAGAGTATATCTGATATATGAAAATGAAATAAAATAATTGGCGTAACAGCCACAGTGCGTAACACCCACATATCGTTATGCCCACATTTCGTAACACCCACAGTCTCCGAACATACCCGAATGATGCACTGTTGCAAAATTTACCGGATATTCTGAAATTTTCTGTTAACTCAATCTAACTTAACTGGCAACAGCGCATCATTCGGGTATGTTCGGAGAGTGTGGGTGTTACGAAATGTGGGCATAACGAAATATGGGTATTACGCACTGTGGGTGTTACGAAATGTGGGCAGAACGAGATGCTCCCTTACACTCCAACATTTTTTTGTCGAAAGCTTTGTTGTTTTGATATCAATTTGAAATTTTTGACTGATATAATGTGTCGCCATCCAGCGCCAATGTACCTACTTATAATGCTTATGTTCTGTCATTCTTCAACTGAATAAAGTCAGTCTGTGCTGAACCAAAGAAGATTTACGTATAACGGACAAGAAGCGAATCTCACAAATTCGACAAATACACCCTGAGTGCGCATGTCTACCAGCAATGTCGGCATTCGGCAATTGGTCAGTAATAGAAACAAACAAGTACTGGTTTTTCTTGTCAAGTAGTTCACTGGCTTACTGTTTTCTGCTGGTAGTCTTGTGTGGAGGTCATGAAATTCTGTAGTGGTGGGGACCACAGGATTAGCGGCTGTGTAGCGGCCAGTGTCGGTTCTTGTTCGTTATACGTAAATCTTCTGTGGCTGAACACTTAAACAGGTCACTGCGTTTCATTTCTCTGCTACAGGTCAAAGAAGATTTACGTATAACGAACAACAAGCGACACTTGCGGCTACTCAGCCGCTAATCCTGTGGTCCCCACCACTACGGAATTTCATGACCTCCACACTATTTTTCTTGCGACTACGCAAGACTACTAGCAAAAAACAGTAAGCCAGTAAACTACTTGACAAGAAACAGCAGTACTTGTTTTGTTTCTATTACTGACCGACTTCCGAATGCCGACATTGCTGGTAGACATGCGCATTCAGGGTGTATTTGTCGAATTTGTGAGATGCGCTTCTTGTTCGTTATACGTAAATATTCTTTGTACAGGTTAAGTGCAGAATGACGGCAAATAATTACGTCGCGAGTGTTCCAAAACTACTTGGACGCGAGAATTATGATGAGTGGACATTTGCTGCTGAAAACTTTCTAATCATTGACAATCTGAAGGCATGCATCGACGGGAGTGAAACGGACGAAGCGAAAATCGCAAAAGCGCGGGCAAAGCTAGTTTCGACGATAGATCCTTCGTTATTCGTCCATGTCAGGAACACAAAAACTGCAAAATATTTGTGGGACAAGTTAAAATCACTTTTCGATGACTCTGGTTTCACACGGCGCATTAGTCTATTGAGAAGTCTGTTTCAATGAGACTCGAAAATTGCGACTCCATGGGAAATTATGTGAACCAGCTGGTAGAAACGGCACAAAAACTCAGAGGAACTGGATTTGAAATCACTGATGAGTGGATTGGCTCATTGCTACTCGCATGTTTGCCTGAAAAATTCTTCCCCATGATCATGGCGATCGAGCATTCCGGCATTTTGATTACAACCGACGCCATCAAATCGAAGCTTCTCGACATGGAGTTGGAGGTCGATAAAGTAGGCAATGCCTGAATGCCTTTTCCAGTAAAGTTTTACCGAAGAAAAGTGTTGGCAGCAATGGAACCAACACCGGCGCTAGTCACAGTAACGTGGTCAATAATAACACTAATTATGGTAGCTAATAAACCAAACCACACAACCAAATAATTCTGGACTCAGTAGAAGACAACAAACTATCCTAACCCGCCTAAGAATTGGACATAACAAAGTTACCCACCAGCATTTACTCAAAGGAGGGACTCCGAGAAGCTGTGACCAATGCGATGTTTCATATCGGTGGAGCATCTGTTCAGCTGCCCAAGACACAAGATGCATATATTCCTGGTGCGATCTCCGATTCGATATTGTTTCGTCAAAAACTCTAGACACGATCAATAATATCCACGAAATTTACTGCGATTTCCAGTAGATGGTGCAAGAATCGAATTTACACTTTACATTCACCAATACATCCACCAACCCCACCCCCCCCCGTTCTCCCTTGTTGTTTTGAAAAGGGTTTCATAATGGATATTAAACGCTCTTGTATTATTTGTGGACGAAATAATCAATCATCTATTCATCTGTATCAAGTTTCGATGGTTAGTACAAAACATTCAAAACACGTACCCAAGTTCAACTCGTCAATATAACGCGAGATTATCCTGACGCTGATAAAAACAAAGTTCATCTTGATCAGTTTTTACTTTGGTAGTAGTTATATTTGTGTTACTCGTTGATTGCTTGCACTACAGCACTCTTCCGAATGAATTGAAATTACTCAGGTTGATCTGAACTATGGAGGGTCCAATTCATTTCGAATTGAACACTACAATGATCAATAAACTCTATATTAACGTATTATTTTTTCCATGTAGTCCTCCACCACTTCTCATGTCGATACCGATATTACGAAGAATTTCATCAAATTATCTGAAAACTTTCAGCACCGGATAGTAAGAATTTCTATGAATTTTGATTTTATTTTCTCATAAAATATATAGAGAATATAAAGCAAATGCATCTATCTGTGATAAATGTATCAGGATGCATATCTGTGTTCACGTCTAAACAGAAAAACATCAAAAATATAACGAATTCTCATGTAAGAACTCGTGCAATTTTTGACAGAACTCCTGTATCTTCATCCTTTATTATGTAGAGTGTTGAAAAAAGAAAGTAACACAATGACTCTGCACGGAGTTCTTCTAGAGAATTCCCCAATAGAAATTTCGTCAGACTTCATATGTCATGTGTCTAGATGTGCCGCTTGACGCCATCTGTAAAGAAATTTCAAGAATGTGAATTTCCCTGGATGTCATTATCAAGTGAGCCGTAGGTCTAGCGTTTTTGACGAAAACATTAACATTGCACTGATATAGAAGTCATTTCACCAGGAATATATGCATCTTGCCAAAATACAAACAAGCGAGAGATGACCTCAACCCACAGAACTCATAATTATAACTAGAACTAGAATGCGTTTCAAATATGGCGAATGGACAAATCATGCATAACCTGCAACACTGTAAATGTCCTCTTCACAGTAGCGGCGCAAAATAAAACGTGCGTAACTTGGGGATGGGCAATGGGTTGGTTTTATAAAACTGGAAATTTCAGTTTCAAATGGAACATCAGAACAGTAAAAATATCGTTTTATCCATAGAAGTTTTATAATGAAAAAATCCTTGAATAGAAGATACGAAATGAGATCTTGATTCACACCAAAAAGTTATTCCTATATCCTACTACTACAATGAAAATTACATTGAAAACATGTTTTTTTTATTGTTGAGGGACGCCAGACCGGGTCTAGACCACTTTCCCCAAATCTAATGGTATACGCTTCAGTATGAAATGTATCGAATTGAAAAATGAACATGTTCAGTGCAGATTTTGATTTTGTAATGCTGTGGTTGAGGCCACTCCAAATATAGATCACTTCCTAATCTACGAAACCCTTTTCTGAAAGCTGAAATCTGAAAACGTTTTCTTTATTCTAGAGACACTTTCAACAGGTTTTTCAAGAACTCATTTATGGAAAGTAACGTTTTCTTTTTTCTTCCCCTTTCTCCAGGAATTATCACAATCCTTAACAAAACACTTCATCGTATCGAACGGGTGAGTACACAATATTACCAATATACCTATAACTCTTGTCTATGCACAATATAATCGATGAATAATAAATATCCAATATTTATATTTACTATCGTCACAGCGTCCAATATCCAAATCAGAAAGAAATAAAACTGACAACGCCGCTCTATTTACAAACAAACTAGAAATCTTAACAGACATACGTCCTAGATTTCTCTCATTTCCTCTTGGAATTACAAGGAATGACGTATGTGTTTACTTGGTGCAAGTTGTCCCCTTTGCGAATGCCCATGATTTGTCAAGTTTACGTTAGTCGACGATACATGAAACGCATTCTAGTTATAATTATGAGTTCTGTGGCTCAACCTTACCAGTGACATATCCACGCTATTGAATGGTGATCGAAGCGGATTTATGAAATAAAAAAATAACACTACTGTCATGTTCCGATATTGCTGGTATTACTGGCCACAGTAAGCATTTTCGGAATGCTTTTTGCAGTGATAGTAATCTACTGCTGATGATATCGGAACGGATTGCCATCGGGCATCCGTCAAAGGAACTGTCAGCGGTGACAGGTGTGACGTACCCTGTCTTATTTCAAAATGAATTAAATATTGGAAGAAATATTAAGCAATAGCGATACGGAAATCGGAAATAGATAATTGAATGGTTTTCTTGAAAAACCTGTTTTTATGAAACTACCTGAAGGTTTCATTTCCCTGGAAATGAATCAAAGGTGTGTAAGCTCAAGAAAGCAGTGTATGGTTTAAAACAATCATCGAGGGCCTGGAACCTCAGAATAAATGACTATATTGTTGACTTAGGTTACAAGCAATCTATTCATGAGCCATGTGTTTATATTAAAAAAACTGGAAGTTCTTTAGTAATCATAGCACTCTACGTTGATCATTCTTTATTTTCTCAAACGATATGAATGTAACTGGAATGCAACTGAAAGTTTGAAAAATTCTTTAAGTTCTGAGTTCAAGATAAAGCATTTAGTAAAGCTAAATATTGTTTGGGAATGCAAATTCTTAGAGATAAATCAAATGGTATCATACAGCTGAGCCAGAAAAATTATGTAAATCAGATTTTGGATAAGTTTGGTATGAAGGATTGTAAAACTATGAAAACTCCTATGGAAGTCAAGGTAAATTTTATTGATAGTAAAGTAAAAGTAAATATCCTTATCAAGAACTAATAGGTAGTTTAATGTCCCTGTTAGTTCTAACTAGACCTGATTTATGTTATACAGTCCGTTTTTTTGAGTCAATTCAACTCATGCTATAACTCCAGTCATTGGATTCATGCTAAAAGAGTCATACAATAGGTTTGTTCTAGCACCAATTTTCAAACGGTCCGACGCAGTCAGAGGCATGCGCAAAATGAATTTCGCTCTCTAATATTCATCTTGCGCATGCCTCTGACTGCTTCAGACCAATTTCCAAACGGTCAAATGTGTTGCTAGAACAAACCTAATATTTACAGGGAACTAAATATTTTTGTTTAACATTCCATAAAGATAACAAGGACCTTGAAGGTTAAATGAGAATAAGAAGTCATATACAGGTTTTATATTCACTCGGTATCTGTTGGGAGAGTAAGAAACAGAAGTCAATTGCCCTCTCTAGCACCGAAGCAGAATATATAGCTTTGTCTGAAGCTAGCAGAGAAGCAGTTTACTTACAAAAATTATATTTTGAATTAACTGATTATTTTTGTAAAATTCCAATTTATAATGATAGTCAAAGTGCTCAAAAGTTAATTGCAAATTCTATATGCCATAGGAGAACTAAGCACATAGATATAAGGTATCATTATATAAAAGATGTTATAAAAAAGGATTTATTATCAGTTGAATATTTGGCTACACGGGATATGCCAGCAGATTCACTAACAAAAAGCTTGAGTTCTGTGAAGCAGCAGAAATTTCTGAGTTGTTTACGAATGATGAAAAAATTTCAATTATTGATAAGTGTTGTTTTGATATCAATTTAAAATTTTTGACTGATATGTGTCGCCATCTAGCGCCAATGTACCTACTTATAATGCTTATGTTCTGTCATTCTTCAACTGAATAAAGTCGGTCTGTGCTGAACACTCAAACAGGTCACTGCGTTTCATTTCTCTGTTACAAACTTGACATTTATGATTCGAGTTTAGTTGCCTTCCGGCAAATTAACTCAAAAAACTGCCATAAAAAATTACTCGTCCTACGGACTCCATTCCATTGTACTGAATTCAGTACAGCTGTACTGCATGTATATCACATCCATATATATCACATCTCACATCAGAATATTTTTTTGTACTGAAACGTCTTCCAAAATTGTACCAAATTGAATAAATCGCCTAGGAACGACACGTAAACACTTGGTGCACCTGCGCTTTAACAAATATAATTTTTAATTTTGAATTTTTTCATCGAGGTAACTCGATCTTGTTTCGGATGTGCTCGGAATCTTTTAAAATTAGAATAAATAAATTATGTCATTGGCATTAGCACCAATAAATTATGCATAATAATAAATTCAGCTATGGTATTCATAATCGTGAAAGTTTCAAATTGAGTTGAGATAGAGAGAATTGAGAGAAATCTTAGAAGGCAATTAGAAGAGTTGCAGCGCAGACGTCGTATTATCAGAAGACCTGAAAACCTCTTCATTACTCTCTCAGAGAGACAATTCATGGATCTGTCCCAAAGCATTGTGCTTAGTGCTCGTGAAGGCACTTGAGCACTTTTGTGCTCATAAGCACTGTGCTCCCGAGCACTTTCTTGAACCAGTGCTTAGTGCTTCGAACATTTAACGAAAAGGCTTAGTGCTTAGTAATCCCGTAAATATTACTAAGCACTAAGCCTTTCCATACTTCCTACTTGTCGAAACATGAAAAAGTGGTTGATATCATAACGCGCCCACTGAAGACGAACTCTTCAAATTTGATCGCTTCCATATTTTGCGTTTCGATTTGGTTTTATCAGCAATCGGCTGTTTTATTTTTTCGATTAGTATTAGACTATGAGTCTCGGCGCAGTAAGCAGTATAGATAGGTAAGTTCTGTTAAAAAATACTTTAAGGCTGCATTGAAAAGCGATGGTGAATGTAGACGACTCTGAATATAATTTCCAAAAAAACACGATTTAACAAAAACAAAAAATCCAGATACTCAATTCTTTTCGAGAGAAAATTTTATTCATCGAGGGTTTACTTAATAATTAAATAAACGAATCCTGGACTCGAAATATAATTCTGATTTCAGGACATAATAATATATCAGACTGGATTTGCTTCAGGTTGGTTTATTTAAAAAACATTCAAAAAAATTTACAGGGCAAGTTGGAAAGTTGATCGCTCCTGTATTTTCTTTCACATCAGTGTGTTTCACTGCGTTCAACTCAATATGCTGTTTCGTTGATGTTTAGGATTCAATTTCACGTGTTTAATCTACAAAAAATACAAAAACCATGTCAAAGAGTGATTCAAGTGTATAACAGGCATCATATTTTTGAAAAGTGCTTAGTGCTCCGTATGTCGATTTACTTTTCGAATGTGCTAAGTGCTCGAGATTCGGGAGGACTTTTCAATGGTGCTCAGTGCTTGAGGCTCGAAGCACTGAGCGTCAGCGCTTGGCACAGCTTCGATTAGGATTTGCCTTAAATTTTACATCTAATATTAATGTGTAAAGTGTATAACCATTAATAAGTTACAATATACTGGAGGCTGCCCTCGAGAAAATTTGTTAACTGTGCAGGTTGTACACATCTATTTAATGTGATATCAGTGAGATCAGCAAACCTAACTCGACTACCTATGACATTTTCAATTCCACCCCATATGTGTCAGTTCATTCACATTTGATAATACACACCTATTTCAAAGAACTTTTTCTGATATTGGTCCAGTATCCTATTTTCTTTAAAAAAAAATTCAAAATATTAGGGTCCTTTTAAAAATGATTTTATTATGATTCTGAAATTCAAATTTAAGATGGGGATTGACGAATGACCGTTGGAAATAAATTTGTAGAGTTCCAAAGATCGCCGCCCTCAGCGCAACCAGTCCGTTTGAAGAATTTTTCAAATGGCGAATAATTGTCGGAATCTATATTGGAAGGTAATTCCTCCGTTCCGAGAGGTCGCTGATAGCTGATATACAACGCCCAAAGAAAAAAAACCCCAATATTAGCTGATGTGCTGTTCGTTGAGGGTCAAAAATATTATTCGAGTTCTGAAAAATGTATTTTGTATAGATGATAAAAAAAAACATCATTTCGTTTCTTTTTTGTTTTCGGATAGGAATAACGTGAACAGTAGGTCGACTGTTAGTCCCTGAACCGTATAGAAGGGAACGATAACTCCCGGTCGGCGTCTTAGACGTTACAGGTACAAATTATATTTTTGGCTGGTGGTAGGGTCTCGGCTCAAACTGCTTTCACTCGGCTCTCGCGGAGAGTGAATTTGTGAGATGATGATAACATTGTACTTTTTTCTTTATAGGAATAATAAAATGTTTATTAATTACCTCGCTTTATATTAATCAGCCTGGCTTGAACTAACAATGTAATAAAATCTTTGACATCAATTTTAACCCACTTGTAGACGTCCGAATAATTTGAAATTTGGCAGGTGTTCTTAATTCCAGTGACAATGCATTATGAAATTTTTTTGGGAGAAAAAACAAAATTGCGGCTCCAATATGGCGATATTTAATTATGATCCGAATCGAATCAAAATTGGTATGTAAGGGTTTTCTGGGTCGAAAGTTAAGAATATTTCGTCAAAATTCGAAATGGCGGCTTCAATATGGCGGACGAGTTCCGTAATTATCAACCGACTCTAATCCAAATTGGTATTTGGGGATTTTCCGGGTCGAAGATTATGACTCTTCAGTTAAAATTGAAAAATTCGAATGACGCTTTTGAGAATGTTGTAAAATTTCCAAAATACATTTAAAATCGATAACGAGATATGTCAAGACTAAATTGTAGAAAATGAATATTATTAAAATCTTTTTTAAAAACGCTTAAATTTAAATGTCGTGAAAAAGATAGAGCGCGATTACAAGGTTAGCATCTTCAGGAGAAGTAAATTGATACTCGAATCAAAATACTTCTCATGAAGATGCTAACCTTGTTAGCGAAACGCGCGTCGAGTGCAAACAAAATCAGTTTGGTGTTAGGGTAATTGATATCTAAAAATAATTCTGATCCTGGTTATTAAAAAATGAAGAGCGTAGAGCGCTCATCAATCATTGAGAAAATGTATAGTTTCCTACGGCTTTTACTCATATTCTTCGTATTTGAATAACCAGGAATAATATTATTTTCCCTTTTTGGTGTTTTCAAATATAGGAGTGTTTTTTGGAAAGTTTTGTTTATATTATTTATTTTCGTATTATTTGCACAATATCTGATACATTTTTCGGTTGAAGATGGCGGGCAAGTTTTGTGATTTATGAACCGATGCTATTCAAAATGGGTATATTAATATTTTAGTGGTGAAAAATCCAATTTTTTGTCATAATTCAAGATGGCGGCTCTAAGATGACAAGCGTATTTTATGCAGTGTTTTTTGGGGTCGAGGCTCACAATTTCTCATCCAAAATGATATAATTAAACGAGATGTGTTAGATAGATAGTGTTCCTATTTGAAGTATACAGTGTGTAACAACGAAAACTTAACAGAGCTGTTGTTGAATATAAAAAGTAAGATTTTGAAAAAAACCTCGGACACGTCGATTTTTAATTGAAGAGGGACACCTTTAAGACTACTCAGATTTTTTCTAGTACGCAACCCCTCGGAGGGTGCGTCCGACGACTCTTATTTAGATAGGAAAAGTAGGTCGAGTGGCACCTCGTGTTTTGAAGGTCTTTCGAATACCTTCACAACTCTGTTAACAGAAAATTTTTGTGACGATTTTTTGAAGGTATTTTTAATGAGATCAACGCTTTTTAAAATAAGTCAAATTGTTTTTAAGGTACAATTTACATTCAGAACTTTCATAGAAAAATAAATTTTGGCTTTTTATAACAACCTGCCAATACGTGTCCATGTGATTTGGTATTTTTTGTTTATTACGAGGAGATTTCGGGGGATGGGGTTGGTTACCAATCGTTACAAAAAAAAATTCTTTTAACAGAATTGTAAAGGTATTCGAAAGACCTTTAAAATACGAAGTGCCACACGACCTACTTTTCCTATCTAAATTAGGGTCGTCGGACGCACCCCTCTGAGGGGGTGCGTACTACAAAAAATCTGAGTAGTCTGAAAGGTGTCCCGCCCCTTCAATTATAAATCGACGGGTCCGAGCTTTTTTCAAACGCCAATAGCTTCATTTCAATAGTGAATTATTATATTCAACTTGCTTCTGGGGTCATTTGACCTTGCCAAGGTCAACTCACCACGAATGGTATACAAGCAGTTTATCGAGTCGCATTGGGTTTTTTCTTGATGTCTATACTCATTTTTTGTACCTATAGGTGTATTCATATCTGCTCTTCTAAATGAATTTAATGAATATTTGACAAGGCAAATTTCACTACCACTACCTTCAGCATCCATAGTCGAAATTAGTATTTATCTTGTTCAGTCTAGGAAAAAAAATCCATGCAAACCACATAGAAAAGAAATCTCTCACACTATAAAATCCTTCCGCCACCAAGTACCGCTCAACCTCATTTTTGAAAGCTTCGTAAGTTTTCAGCATTTGTAATGATTTCGATAGTGAATAGAAAGGAGTAATTGCCGCATAGTGAGGTGATTTTTCTTATAATGATGTACCTATGACGGGTAGGTACAGTCAATTTATTGTTTCTTTTATCTAATTTTTTGATCAAATTTCTCCTGAACACTTTTGACACATTTCAAAATGTCGAAATTGTATTCACGGTGAAACAATTACTGCAACTTTGCCCATAATCTAAGTTGAAAATTAACGCTTTTGAGCACAAAAGACTCTGTTCCAGTCGCATGCTGCTCCCTAAGATGCCGAGAATCTAGATGGGTTCCAAGAAGCCTCACCTATTTGGAAAAACGTACATTCGGTAAAACTAGGTTTTGCGGCTTGGATGTAGAATAAATGTACCTATATGTACTCCGTTTTTCCAGTATTTAAAATAAGTCGATTTTTTGCACCAAATGTCCATCTCTTCCATGTGATGAGAACTTTTTCCTCAGTGGTCTTTCCCGATGTACCTACTAACAGTGGTGTCATCAGCGAAAATGACAACTCTGCCACTACTAATATGACAGGGCAAGTCATTTACGTATAATAAACAAAAAAGTGGACCTATTACCGATCCCTGATAAACTCCTAACGGAACATTGTATTTGCTAGACGAGTTACTGCACATCTTCACGAGAGATTGTATCCAATCCACTTCCTGTCGGAAGCACAAAGACTATTTACTAACAGTGGCAATGCCGCAGTTGGCGATTAAAAATCTAAACTCTAAACCCTAAATTCGCGAATGCCACAGACCACAGACGCATCGGCATCATCGTTTTTGATCGGTTGCTAGGGCGACGCCTACCTGACTGAGGGGGACAAGCGCGCTAGCAAAGAGTAGGGGTAGAACATATTATCTTTGGCGCTAGCGCGCTCCCAGACCTGTTTTTATGAACGAGTTCGTTCCTTACATTTACGGTTAGATTATTGAAAAAAGTAATTTTTCAAGAAAACACAATCCAGTGTAATTAAAATGAGAACACTTCCTCTAATGCTCATCAAGTAATAAAGTTTATCTTTCACAACAGCCAAATCTATACTGTCGAATGCTTATGACAGATCAAACATTGAGACGACAAATTTATTCTGAATTCTGATCAAGTTCAGAAGGAGATGATTTGTAGCTGTTTCCACAGATTTGTTCTTGCGAAAACCGTGTTGGGAAGAAGAAATCCGATACTTTTCTGAGAAGTAAATTAATCGGTAATAGGTATATCATAAAAGCTCTTTCGAGTATTTTTGAGACAATAAGGAAATGTTATATGTACCTAGTTATCCATTATGAGAGGATTGCCTTTTTTAAACAATGATGAGAATACATTAGCAACTTTCATTAAATTCGTAAACTTTCCTTACGGCAGTGAGAAATTGATTGTTGATATGTGTAAGGGGAGATGAAACAAGTTCACAAATAGTTTTGAAAAGAACTGGAGAAATTTCATCTGTACCTACTAGAACTAGTTTTGTTTTTCATAGAGACAATTATTTTGATAATATCATTTTCGGATGATTATGGTACAAATACACTATTAATTTGTCTGATTACATAGGTAATCGTTTTCAGCAGCGCCAGCTTTCGCGAAAATTTTAGCAAAAGAAGTACCTACCTAGGTAGGAAGGTATCTGCTATCAACATTTTATCAGTAATTACCGAGAGTTTCGACCTCTGAGTCAAGTTCGGAGGTCGAAACTCTAGACATCACCTAGAAGATGGCAAATGAGACTTTGCCGAAACGTTGTGACAATTATCCTTCAGAGGATCAAAACCACAGAACACGGAACTAAACCCGACAACACAATTCCATCATATATATGACTTAGTGCCTTCTGCTTGTAAGTCCACGAAATTTTATGGATAATGAAAAAAAGTATTGTATTTTGACAAAAAGTTCATAATCTCCAGTCCCAAAAACTCCGCGGTACCAATTAGATTAGAATCCGACTGAATCACAAAACTCATCCGCCATCTTGAATTTTAGAATAACTGAAAACTCCACCTACGAAATCTACATACCAAGAGTAGAATCGGACAACACTATAAATTACAAGTCATTTGCATTTATTTTTAGATACTTTCGAGGTTAGACTATAAAAAACAAATAAGTTCCCAGATGACATGGATATGGATAATTACTTTTTATCACATTCACCAGTGAATAATAATTTTTTTTCACATTAAATGCCACTATATATTATAGTTTCTATTGAGAAAAAAAGCCAAAGACAAAAAAAACTTAATACACACAATCACGTTTTATATATTATTTGGCTCACCCAATACAATACGAACTACGACTTCTCTTGTTCGACGTGGTCCTCCCTAGCGCCACCTATGAGAAAATAGCCACATCACGTATGGAGCGATTTTCGGCTAAATTTCACGCATTGTATTTAGATTACATAGTAGGCTCACCTTATGGACTCATCATTGGAGGACGATGGAGGCGAAATGTAGTTGGCAGCACCGTCGAATGGATGCAGACGTTTATTAAGGTTGAAAATCGCTTGTTTTCGTTACACCCGACAGACTGGATTGTAACAGGACCGGCATCGGCTATTTCGTAGCTTTACCGTACCTTTCAGTTGGATTATATTCATATATTTGTTGTGTTTAATATCATTATTTTTCACAATTTACGAATAGTTGATATTTATATGAAGTTTATTCACTTGGTTTTATTTATCAGAGAGCTACAGTATTGATTGACACCAATTTTCGGGTGTAGCTAAATTGCAGGTCAGCAAATGATCCCCGAGTTATTTTTAAATTAAACAGAGGTGAAACTCGACCAAAAACCTGCTTCAGTGGAGAAAAAAAATCAACCCTTCACCCCCTTCTTTCGAAAATGAGAAAAAAAACTTTTGATGGCGAATCAACCTTATTGTAGGTTGTATTATACAGAGGTGAAACTCCACAAAATCTATTTTTGTTTCAAATATCCGAGAGAACGGGGGTGATTGGTTTGATTTTTGTAACAAAAAATTAATACATAAGGTCTAGTTTCTGTAAGAATTTTTGCCGACTGCAAGTTTGTTATTCGAATTCCGAGAGAACAACGTTAATTCTTCATTAAAAGCTTCCGTCCATGGTGATATTACCAATAAATGCCTATACTTCAAACAATCAAAAACTGAACATAAACTTCTTTGACATCCCAACCCCCTGGAATGGTAATCCACCAGAGTAGAAAAATCACCTCCATTTGCTCATATCATTACTTTGAGTAAACGAAATTATTTTCCGGACTTTTTGAAGGCGAGACTAGAATTATTCAGGGTCAATTAGCATCTGAACAGTTGAAAATTTTGTGAAACATACAATAGTGTGCTTACCAATTGCGGAATCCAAGTACTAGTACCTCCTCAAATGTTCATCCTATAACAACAGAATCATTCAATTTGGAGAATTGTTCTGTTAGCTATTTTGCAGGATATCTGGTGAAAAAGCTCATCAAAAAATATCATTGTCAATATTGTTGCCAAATTTTAGAAGGAGATGAGAATCTTGAAAATATGGATGAGTTACTAATATTTAATAAAAATTTCAATGTAGAGAATGAAAATTCCTTGATAACTCCAACTCAACTGTTGAAGAATTTCAAAAAATTTGCATGAAAGAGTTTAGCGATAATATCGAACAATGCATAACTAAGAAGGTGGTCAAGGGTTTAGAAAAAATAACAAAAAAAAAGTTGGAAAAGCGACTTCCCAATTGGTGGCACATCAATGAAACCTGTAGAGAACATAGACAGTATATACTGAAATTATTATTAAGAACATTAATTTATAAGTATTGTAAACTGTAAATTGTAAGACTGTTTCGAAATCAATGAAAACTCGAATAGACACTAACAATGTAAAATTATCAATCTTACAGCATAGTTGAATTTCTATTGAATTTTTTTATTATAAATGTCTTCAAACCCTCCTCTATATGCACGCTTCGGTCACCTATGCTTTCTCTCCGAGCACTCTATCTCTTCGATTTATTATAAACGACAACTTGGGGCCAAGTTAGCGCTCATGGCTCACAATAAATGACCTCAGGTAGAGTTGTTCGATACACCTCAGGTCACGTGATCAAAAATCCTGATCCGAGATGTGATTGAAAAACTGAACTACAACATTTGTGTTCGGTATGTACTGATCTGTCAGGACTTCTGTTCGCTTACACCATAACGTGTTTGACAACTGTTGTTTATGACACTTCAAGGTAAAACACTATTAATTTAATTTGAATAAACACAGTGTTCATAGTACATCCGTTTGAAAAAGATACAGTGTATCGAAACATGTCGCGAAGACATTACATTATGTGGAAATTTAATCGTGTTTCACCTTATAGTCTCACAACTATGGTTTCCTTCAAGTAACCGCCACCTCAATAAAAAATAAAACTGTTTTTTATGCATTACTTACATTTCAATATTCAACTACATATAATATGGATCTATTTACTCTAAATTATATTACTTCAATGGCAGACTTGGTGAAAATACATAAAAATTTCATTGAAAATCAATTGTTTGATTTCCACTAGACAGTTTGCCAAACCGCTACACGTGTTTCACTATAGAATAGCTTCTGTAGGCCTGAAAAAGCTATTGTGTAGTAAATCACGTGTAGCGGTTTGGCAAACTGTCTAGTGGAAATCACACAATAAAGTGTTTTTTTGATAACGTCAATTATATTATTAGTTTTGTCTAAATAACTGAATTATTCAGGTCAGATTTTTTTCATACGTATTTGTAGAAATATTCATGAATTAACACTCCACTTCAATGTTACGAATATGATTACACTATTTCAAGCGAAGAGTACTCATAGTTTATTAGTCAACTTTTTTGAATTAATTTGCTTACAATTTTTTCAATACGGGCCTGTCTCGACTCCACGTGCCGGTCAAAAAGATCGCTGTAGCGATGATATTTCTATCCAACGGTAAATACATTAGCGTTAGCCTACTAGGTAGTCTATATACAATGATTTCACGTGTTTATGGCTGCCATGTTGAATGTTTCTAATAATGCTTGAACGAAATAAAGTTAAGTACAGAAAACTCATTTATTATGGACTTTTTGAAGCCTACATTTGGCAGGGTGATTCTTCATTAGGTGAATTAGGTGCTGAGAACTTTTGGTTCCACTCTGGAACAAAATCTTGAAAAAATTACAAATGTTTGAAAATCAATATTTTCTTTTGTAGAAATAATTCGAGCCTCAAATTTTGTCATCACCTATTCCAATCCTTTATCTTTCGGTATACCAAATCCCGTTTCAGCCAGTTGTCATTTAAACGAATCGTCTTTTCGTAAAGTTGATGCTGCTCTGAGCATTATTGTCAATCCCCCTCTTAACCTCAACTTCCATCAGTTCTATCACTGATGCCTCTCTCTCTCTCTCTGTTTGTGGTCCGTCAAAAACAGAGAGAGAGGCATCAGTGATAGAACTGATGGAAATGAATTTCAGAACTCGCCTTTTGTACTAAATGTCAATTGTAAAATGTAATCGAATATATATACATTCTAAATTTCTAAAAAGAAAGGTTGAGTGGACGAATTGATGGATCGTTCAGCAAATTTGACTCGAATCGGCCCGTTTTCATTGATCTAGAGGGTTAAATAATTTAAATGTCAGCTCCCAATCAGGAAAAGAAACAAGATTAGTCAAATTGTTCTAAAAATTGTTCTAGAATTGTTCGTTCCGTTAACCAGCTGACGAACGTCAACCCTCAAAAGTCGAAACTTGTGCGAGCAATGGATCAACGAGACCTTTCCTTTTAACGTGCGATTACCCAGTTCGAAGATAATTTCTCATTCTCAATTGAGAAACGAAACGTTAAAGGCGGTGAATTCAAATCATTTATGTTTGGTTATGCTGCAAAATAAAGCTGCTCTCGATTGGCGTTTGCTTTCGGTAGCGGTTGACGTTAAAATGACAGCGGTTCAATTTCTTGTTAAATTAATGACGTCATGATCAACATTGAATCGAATGGATTGGTCGGTCAGTTGCAGTTGAGAAATTACAAACAAAACCTATTCAATACTCTGTTTGATGCCATCTAAATACAAAACTAACTATGATAAATTAGTTTATCTCCGATTCAATTGCACATACCTATTAACATACCAAATAAAATAAAAATTCGAAGTCGTTCCCACATATATAATTCCAAATTGGAGATTCAACCCCAAAATTTTGGAAATTACATTAAATATGGTTTCCTTTTTTGGAGAAGTGTAGCTTCTAGAGTATGTTGATTATTTTTGCTCTTGAAACAATTCCATTGTAAGTACGAATAACTTCCTCCATTTTGTTTCCATTGTCAAACAATTATTTTCTTCTTTTTAGATTTTTGGGTCTATAGCTGAGGATGGGCGCTAGGACGCCCGAAACATTTAAAATATATTTGAATCTCCGTTTTGGAATTATATATGTGGAGACAACTTCGAATTTTTATTTTTTGTGATAATCATCTACTCCACATTGAGGATATACTACATATTTTCTATTAACATACTTAGGTACGCAGTGTCCTACGTGAGCGGTAACATGCGGCCGCGGCGCGGTCAAATCAAACCGATGAAGTTATCGGCGTGTCCTCCGTTGGAACTACCGCGCGATGCGCACTGCTCAGGCGTTTTTGAGGCGGCTAAGCCGGTAAAAATATTTGATATTTCCGCCTTTGCTGCTTCAGTCTATGCCGGTCAGATCTGGTATTTTTAGCATGCGCTCACACGTAGGACACTCTGGTCGTGTTTACCGCATACATCGCAATTGCAGCGTCGACCACGCCGGCCGCATTTTACCGCTCACGTAGGACATTGCGTTAAATAGTAACCCTGGTCCAGAGCAATATCGGTATCAGCCATGCCCACTTTTCTATACGTTCACGACAAAATTTTGGCACTGTTGCCTATACTCATATGAAGTTCAGTTCAGTTTCCTACCGTCTAAACGAACTGTACTTTACGGTTCACCTCAAGGCAATCCTCTATTTCCATATAACACGATACGAAATACGACAGAGAGAGAAAGGGTATGGACATAGAAATGATGTTGTGAAGGACAAAATGATAATTCTAGACCTTAATTACTCTATCCTTCTCAACCTCTCTTTATCTGCTAGATTGAGGAAGGAATTTGCTTAGAGGTTAGACCTGAAATATTCTATCTTGCTCACTCTGTAGCCCCCTCTCTCATTAGTTATAGGCCCAAATTCACGAAATCGAAAACTGAGTTCAATGCTCTCAAGTGACAGAAAACGCATGCAAATTCTGTCAGATTCTTTCTCAAACTTAGCTTATCGATTTCGTGAATATTGGGAATAATGTCTATGGCCCGAATTCACGAAATCGAAAACTAAGTTTAAGAAAGAATCTGACAGAATTTGAGGCTGAAGGCAAAGTCATATAGAAGCCATCCTTCGAAAAAATTTATAAACTTCCATATTGGTTCCATCATGCTCATTGTGCTTGCTACCTGGGATGTGTTGACGTTGTTATCGATTGGAACTGGAGACCTCGTACTGTCAGAGTTCAGAATGAACAATACTGCTCAAATTAGCACTGATTGGAAGTGATGTAATTGACCGTGAATACCGTTTTCAAATATCAAATTTATTCTTCATGAAAATCCCTTCTGAGGGTTTGAAATAAATAACTACAGTGACATCAAACTGAATGTTCCTCAAAACGTGCATTACGAGTACTCTCCCCACTCTTGAATGCAACTTCCCCTACATTCTCTCAAAAGTACCCCAAAACCTGCATGAAGGTACCTCAAAAGCTGTTTGTTCCTCAGAACCTGCATTGTATGCCAAAATGTTCCTCAAAACCTGCGTTAAGGATATATATATATATATATATATATATATATATATATATATATATATATATATATATATATATATATATATATATATATATATATATGCTGGCTGGAACTTCCGGTTGATCCGCGTCTGGAAAGATTTACTTGTCTACGTTTCGACTCCCGTTTCGGAGCCATTTTCAAGACTTAGTGACCTTGCGTCTAGGTCTGAGTTGTCTCACTAGCTGGCTATCATCACTGGAGATCGAGGATAGAAGGTTGGTGGGATTTAAGGGTTCATTAGTAGTTATGGCAGGATCAGGTATCGGACGGTCGATGGGAGGTTCGAACGGATTGGTTCCCAAGTCGGAGTGAATAGAAGTATGTCGGACCAAAAGTGGTTTCCAGGTATTGGGGAGTCTTTGAGAATCGTCGCGTTTATTGAGACAGTTGGGACGTTTTTCGATTTCACTCCGACTTGGGAACCAATCCGTTCGAACCTCCCATCGACCGTCCGATACCTGATCCTGCCATAACTACTAATGAACCCTTAAATCCCACCAACCTTCTATCCTCGATCTCCAGTGATGATAGCCAGCTAGTGAGACAACTCAGACCTAGACGCAAGGTCACTAAGTCTTGAAAATGGCTCCGAAATGGGAGTCGAAACGTAGACAAGTAAATCTTTCCAGACGCGGATCAACCGGAAGTTCCAGCCAGCACATTTCTGACCGCGGAAGCCTAGCCGATCAAATATATATATATATATATATATATATATATATATATATATATATATATATATATATATATATATATATATATATATATATATATATATATATATATATACATGTATGTGTGTTCGGATAGGTTTCCGCGGTCAGTTGTGTGTTGTTGTTGAGTTCGGGTTGAACCGCGTCTGGAGTTTTGTTCTCGACGTTTCGGCTCCGATTTTGGAGCCATTTTCAAGAGGTGAATGTGACTTCACGCTGAGGTCTCAATCTGCCTACTCCTCAGGTGTTATCACAGGGGGCAAGGGTTTGTGACTTGACGCCGGGGCCTCAATCTGCCTACTCCTCAGGTCTCGTCACGAGTTCTTTCTAAGGTCTCAATCTGCCTATTCCTTAGATCGAACTGAGGTATCGAGGGATGTTGGGTAGGATTTATAGCAGCGGGTGCTACTAAAGGACCGTCGGATGTCTTGGTGGGGACTGGGCATCTGGAAATTAGGGGTTTCCATGCAGTTGGAAGTCTCTGGCCGTCGCGTCGTCACGTTTATTTAAGCAGGAAGGTCGCTTCTCGATTTCGATGGCCTCGCGAATTATACGAGCTTGTAGTGTTTTTGCTGTGGCGATGGTCTTAGTGTTCGCAAAGTCTATATTGTGTCCTGTCTCTTGATGATGTTTGGACAGAGCTGAAGAGGGGTCTGATTTTCGGACAGCAAGTTGATGTTCGTATACTCTACTTGTCACACGTCTGTTGGTCTGGCCTACATATGTTCTATGGCCATGTTCTGATTGCCAGAAAATTATGAGCTACCGTATAGCAACAACTAGTCAAGATCCAAAAAAAAAAAGGTGAAAGACATTGACATGAGCAAAATTTGAAGGTATAGCCAGAAGGTAAAGTAGGTTCGAAACTACTTTTTTTGAATCGAATCGAGTTGATTTAACCGAATCAACAGCATATTCTACTCATACATAGTATATTCAAATCGTTACCGGCATACACAATACTCATCACAAATGTAAAAAGTCTAATTTTTCGAATACTGCGCCAAAAAACCTCGAAAATTTACTAATGTTTAAATGTAGCCTGCTCTTTAGTTTTCAATGGAATGTAATAATAATTATTGAAGTTTTTCAATTTTAAAGCAAAAAAATTTATTCTATTTTATTTTTTTGTCTTGCTCATGTGACATTTTTTCGTTCCCTAACAAAATTTGGAAATTACGAGCCGATACAAATTGAAAAAAAAATATCTCTTATTTTCCCAATGGGGGGGGTCCGGACCCGAAAACCCCCCTCGTGGATCCGCCCCTGGTCACGATACTAAATTCTACTACCAACAAATTGATATTAATACCATTCTCAATTCGGACGTCTTCAATTATATTGATCTTCAAAATAAATTATTTCTAGAGGTAAGATATTTCAAATATTTGGAAAAACATATTTGGTAAAGTTGAGTTATTTTTCGAAATAAATAATCAACTATTACTCACCTCTAGGGATAAATGTATTTTGATTCAGATCATTCATTCAAGCTAGTTATCAATGTCTTAGTGGTAGGAACACGTATCGTACACAAGATGGATTTTTTTAAATGTTTTATGAGTGTGATTATTGTCGGTTCTTGACATGTATTTAGTTCCTTGATTAAAAAAAAGGAAACGCAATTAATGCGTATAACATGTTGGTGTCCCCGACTAGGAAATTTCATGTAGAATGCAAATATAGAGTGATATACCGGGTGTTTCTTTTGATACATCACACAAACTTTAACTGAAGTTGATGAAAATCGAAATAACATTGACGGCGTTTGCTAGAATGTGGTTGACAATGTTCTTTGCTGCGTGGTAATGGTTCGGCCTTACATTGTCTATATTATTAACTCTATTGAAACCTGTTGCTAAAAACGAAAGAATTAAAATCATCCCCCACGTGAGAGGACTTTCAGAGAACACAATATACAGTCGGCTCACAAAAATTCGACCACCGAATACAAAGAGCGACTCAGGAGAAGAAAATTGATACTGTAGTATGCTAACCTTGTTAACGAAACGCGCGTCGAGTACAAAAATATCAGTTTGGTGTTAGGGTAATTGATCTCTAGGAAAAGTTTCAAGGATCCTGAAGTTATGAGTGGAAAAAAAGGTCTCGTGATGCGTTATCTGAAAGGTTTTTTAAAAACGAATTCAGTAATAATTCAATCAATTTGATTCATTTGTACGGGGTGAGCAGTTATAGTGCTTATAGTATATGAAAGGCAAACAACACATCCATCTTCTTCAGCAACAAACATCGAGAAAGAGCGACAGAAAACAGCTACGTATAAGTTACGCGGAAGAGTTACACCTGCAAACGTTCCATGGTATTGCATTAAATCACCAGTCTGTTAGTTCAATCTATAATTGTGCAGATGATTTCATTACAGTATTTCGAACGGCCGTATGCACCGTGAGGTAACGACTAAACTGACGTTTGTGTGGTATCTGTCTGTTATTCCAGTTAACAAAAATTGCAAATGAAAAAAATTGGGCTGAAGCGAAAAGACGAGACATGTTTGGAAGATGGTGCAGCTATTTGCATTCTCAGTGTTCTGTTAATGAAAGAAACAAGTCTTGTGAGGAAGAGTTGAAGAGTTCTTCAACAGTATCCAATTGTTGATGATATTGAATTTTAGTGGCATGCTCTATGAATGAGTGTCGGAGATCTCTTTTTTCAGACGTCAAGAAACCGTCACTCACTAAAAAGTAGTAAAAAGTAACCAACGCAATGTTAGTTCAGAAAATGAAGCTAAATAAATGGTAAAACCTCGCAATTTTTTCGTCCAGCACCGATTTGTACAAAAATTTGGGATTGGGCTTATTTCACCCTCTAGTTCATTCTATATATTGTGCCGTTGTGCGTTTTTTGTTTTTTAGTGGTGAAAACTACCCCTTGTCAAAAATTATAAAATAACATTAAAAACCTAAATATGGGTAAAAATAGTTAAATGATGATTGTTTCATGCTTCAGGATACAATTTCATAATCTTTCAACCTACCCTCGTGTAAAACTGCCCTGGAAAACATCGAAATTTTTATAATAAATCTTCGAACTTTAGAATACACTGGTGAGAAATCAATGAAATATACACTCACACACGCCTTTACACGTGAGCAGATGTTTCTTCTTCTCTGTCTTCCAATATGAATGGAAAAAGTGGAACATATAATGTATAACGGCCGAATATACCGGTTATGTAGATTACTACGCTCCGAAGCGGATAATTCGAATTTTTCCAAAAAAAATTGATCGGTTTTTTGAGCATATCTCATTTTAGGTGATAGAGAATTTTTTCAGAAATGAATTTGTGAGGCTTTTCAAGAGCTATAAGATTATGTGAATCAAATTACTTAAGATCCCTTAATTTTTAAATGGGGAGAGTTTGAAGCGCTTGAATAAGGTGATATTAGATCGGAAATGTAGGTGTTAAACGGCTATATCTCGCCGTATATTCACTGTACACAAAATCTGCACACAGGGCAATTTTTTTCATTAAAAAAAGCTACGATTTAGTACTATATCGTTTGTAAAAGATCCAATGAGCTTTCTTCGGAAAATGCAAATTTTTCTCGTTATTTCGCGTTAAATCTTCCAATTTATACATTTGACGAAAAAAGCTAAGCATTAATTTGCTGTATCTCGGTTCGTATTCGTCGTAGAAAAATTCTAAAAAAATCATTGTTTTTGTTTTTTTGAAAGCTTCAATTTGGCTGCCCACACTTTTTTTGATAAAATGCATATTTTACAGTTATTCGAAAAAAAAACGATTAAAAAAGTCGATTTTTTCATCAAAAAACTGTTACTTTCAACAACAAATAACTCAAACAATATTACTTTTGCGAAAAAAACGTGTGAAACATTTTTTTCTTAGAATTACTTTTTCCGTCGATTCCTACAGTTGAAATGAAATAAAAAGTGTCCACCCCTCCCAAGACAGGGTGGCAACCACCCCCAAGGTTCTAGCGAACAGCGGCATGATATAGAAAATGATCCTTGAGCTATTCCCTACCTTCTGTGAAAAATTTAAGCAAATCCATGTTGGACGAAAAAATTGCGAGCCAAAATGCTTCATTTCCTGGACTATATAATCTTGAACTATGTCAAATTTTAATTATACAGTATATTTTGGTACAATATTTTTTTCGAGTAGACGGAGAGGTTCCCGATTTCTGAGAAAAGTGAGAAAGCAACTGGAATAACTCTATGGAGTGGAAGAACATTACCGGTTGTTCCAATGCAGTGAACACCAAAGTCAAAAAGTTATGTGAAAATTCGAACAAGCAGAGTTGTTTTGCTGGAAGTATTCTCATTTAACCAAACTTTGTCTCATGCAATAAATACATTTTTAGATTTATTTTGATTTCGTAATATTATTTTGGATTGTTTGGTTACTTCGTTTGGACAAATAATTCATGATTCTTCTTGCAGCTCGCCTGAAAATGTCTTCATCGGACAGTTCAAGCGAATCGGATATTGAAGAAAATCTGAGAAACCTCAAGCTCGAGGATAAAGACATAAATATTTTATTGCTAGGAGAAACCGGGGTCGGAAAATCCACTTTGATAAACGCTTTGGCAAATTATTTCTCGCAAAAGTATTTCGATATTGCCGAAAAAGACGGTTTAGTAGTTCTGATTCCTTCGATTTTCAAAATAACGGACAAAAAGGGAAAAACCCACGAGATAAAAGTGGGACCGGAAAAGGATAAGAACGAGTTGTTGGAAACTGGCGAGTCCGCTACTCAAGATGTGAAAACTTACGTGTTTCCCGTGTGGAGAAGACGAGCCAACGTTCGTTTGATAGACACTCCCGGCATGGGAGACACTCGCGGTATAGAACAAGACGAAAAAAACTGCGACAACATTCTCCGTTATTTGAAAACGCTGAAGAAAATCCACGCCATATGCTTCCTCTTCAAGCCGACGGAGGCCAGGAAGACCGTCTTTTTCGAATACTGCTTGAGCCAGATGCTGAGCCGGTTGGACAAAACGGCGTGCAAGAACATTTTCTTCCTCTTCACCAACACCAGAGGCTCCGACTATGGACCCGGAGATACTTTTTCCAATCTGAAATCGTTCTTGGACGATCTGCAGAAGAAGAGTCCGGAAGTTGAAATAGATGTCGACAAGAATAAATTTTGTTTCGACAATGAGGCTTTCAAGTTTCTGGCAGCGGTCGAGAAGAAAGTTAAATTGGACGGTTCGATGAGAGAAGTTAATCTGAAGAGTTGGCAGCAGTCAGCCGGTCAGTGTTGGAGGTGAGTGCAAAGCTTTATTTTGTGCGAATATTTCCCTCATATATAAAATGTCCCATGAGAGCAATGCAATTATAGAAAACTCACAGCGGTAATTGCATTGTATCAAGTCACCATAACAACACATTTGAAACCGTATCGCTAGACGTCAGTAGAGAATTTTTTTATTCGTGAAATATTCCAATAAATTACATTCGTGCATAAAAATGACCAGATAATTTTGCATTCAAGCGTGATATCTTATACAAATTGCATTCGACTATTTTCATATTTTTTAAAAGACTCTGACCAAAATATGAAAATGAACTCTTGCAATTTTAGATAACACGTTTTCTTGCAAAATTGTCGCTAATTTTTAGGCACTCGTGCAATTATAACCGAAAAGAGTACTGGAACATATCTCTCCTACTTGGCCATGCCCGTTTGTTGAGTTTAAGCAACTTCAAATGAAATATTAAGTATTTTGATAAAGGTGAATTTTCACGTCCAGATGGGTTTTGGTTGGTTGTTTTCACGAGTATTTGGAACAGTAATACACTACTCAGTGTTTACAATTGTACATATATTTTGGTGATTTTCCAAAAAATCGTTTTTAAATCTACTGACCACTAATTTCTAAAACAATTGGTAAGTACACTCGCTGGGTGGTATTGCACGGGTGTTTGTCTGACCATACTGTATGTATGTATATATTTACTTACAATCTTATCCATCTTTGTAGCCCTGAGGATGGCGAAAATCAATTGCCGAAACGTTGACAAATAATATTCTGAACACTCAGTTGTGTATTTCTGTTCCAATTGCTCGTGAAAAGAACCAACCAATAAATCATTTTTTTCGAGGTACTGTCTTTACTTCTTCCAATAATTCTTGAAACTACTTTTTACTTTCATTAGCATAATTGCAGAAGAAACAGGTTTCAGTTGTTCGTTATATGCTGGGCATGTAAAATTTTACATTGTTGAATACATCTTCGAAAAATCGGATGTTCTTTCTGATAATTTCGAAAATTTTATAGAAAAAAGGTGCCCAATTTTCATTTATATATATACTTCACCAAATTTCATTTTTAACTGTCACTTTGAATTTTTCATTTCAATTATAATTTTTCGAAACTTACGCTCTACTGATTTAGAAGAAACATGAATCGAATAATTAGAAGTACAAAATAATTGAGGAACAGTGAAGTGAAGTTCAAAATGTATTTCTTGTATATCGAACTAACAAAAATCAAAAGAAAAATTTGAAGGGGCAGTCGAAAGTTGAAATATAAGGAGAGGTGTGAAATTAAAAACAGAGCATCTTCATGTGAAGAAAATTGATCAATTTATTTTTCAAATTCGGTATTTGCCGTCTAGCCACGTAGCCCAAGTGGTTCAGATTCCATTTCATCAACTGCTGGGTATCCCTTGAATGAGTTTCCTACTAACTTTTTATGTGATAATGCAAGAGATTATTATCATCAAAGCTCACAATAATTTCTTTTTCAATGCCCTGTTTTGTCAAAGGCCATAAAATCGCTTGAAAATAAACATTGTCAAATATCGTTCAAATATTCCAGATTGGTTAGACATCTTCAGAGAGACACTACCCCTTACTCAACTGAAAATCTTCTTCTGGTTAACACTGCCAGGAGAATACTGTTTCAACTTTCAAAAGTTCTTGCTGATATCACGGAACTCGTGGACTCAAATCAGTTGATAATCGATAGGCTTCAAATTAATCGAAATTTGGAAAAACAAGACATCGATAATCTCAAAAAAAGTCATATAACCGATGTGGTCAATGTTGAAAGAGTCCAGTTGAATCGAACCGTCTTGGTGTGTACTAGTCGCACATGTGCTGATGTTCATAGGGTGAGTTCAGTTAATTTATTATTTTTCCGTTACTACTTATTTTTTTGATATTCTTTTGAAGGTCAATGGGATGCACAAGTGGCATTATAGGAATGTGTGCCACAATCCTTGTTACGAGACCTCTAATCTTGTGAAAGAGATAATAGGTTGTCCGACGCTGGTGAATTGTGACGTTATCAACAAAGCAACCCGATGCTGCACTCAGTGTGGTTGTGATTTTTCTGTTCACATGCACATCGACTACATCACTAGGTTGGTGCAAAATTCCGTCTTGGATGAAGACACTCACAACAGGATTGCTACCAGAGAATCACTTCTCGACAGCTCAAAGGAAATCATTACCGATATAATTATGAAAAACAAAGAACTTTCAATGGAACACCACATCATACAGAAGCTGCAGTCTAAGATTGCTCTGTTTCTGCTGAAAAATGCTATCATTGCTAAGAGCGACAGCTATAAGGAGTACATAGTCTATTTGATGAATCAGTAAGTGTAATTAAATTAGGGCTCACTTCATGTTTCATTTGAATTACCTTCATTTAGAATTTTCAGAATGTAAATCTGAACTATTAATTTGCGTCAGAAGGGAAGTTGTTTGCATATAATTAATAATGAATAATAATTACCGCAAAATACCGGAAACGCAACTCTTGATTATCATTCGCGGATGCCAAACCCGGCTGACTGTACATAAATTCAGAGAGTGCAAGTTGGTTTTTCCTGTAATGCCATATAATATGGAAAATTAATCAGCGTAACTGTTGATAATAACGTATCTCTGCATCAAAACATACGCATCTGCTAGATAATAAGCTTTATAGCACCATCATTATATTCTTTTTCTACTCCCACCCGTGAATATGCTCATTTTTTATAGTTCACTAAACGGATAAGTAGACGATACCAGTCAACTGAATCGTTATGATTTCATATCCACACAAGGTAGGATAAGAATAATATAATGAATAAAATTCAAGACTGGCAAGTGTCTGATCATATTTCTAGGTCAGACCATCGCTGGCTGACGTATAAGGTAAACCAGGATCTCAGGACCACTGTGAAATCCCGCGATCCGAAGAGGACGGATGTAGCTCTATACAATCGACTCTTAAAAGGAGCTCTGCGGGAGACAGAGGCCCCGACTCCTGGCAATAGTGAAGAATTGGAAAGGTACACGTTATCTATCAAAAACAAAATAGACATTGCCTATAAGGACTCCTGTCCGATGAGGATGGTACAGACAGAAGGCACAACCAATAAATGTTGGTGCCCTGAACTGGAACACCTCAGAAAGACAGCGGGAACGACCTTTAACAAAGCAAAACGAACAAAACTCGAAGAGGACTGGGAAATATATAAAGCCAACCTCAGAGAGTTCAAAAAAGTCTGTGCAGACAAAAGCAAAGAGAAGCCTGGAGAGCCTATTGTGAGGCAATCGAAGATTTCCCGCAAGTCTCAAGGCTACAGAAGGCACTCTCAAGCGACCACCATAAGAATGTCGGCATCCTGACGAGGGAAAATGGCGACAAAGCCGCCAACCTCCAAGAGAGCGCCGAGATTCTTATGGAAACTCACTTCCCAGGTTCTGTCTTCCCAGGAACGACGAACCGGACGGAAGTACCAATAACACCCTCACAATACGACTGGCAATTCGCTAGCACTATAATTGATGAGGACAAGATAAGGTGGGCCATATCGTGCTTTTCCCCCTTCAAAGCACCAGGACCTGACGGTATAAGACCAGCCCTACTACAATGGGGATTGGATATTCTTATGCCGCACCTGGTCGGAATATTCGGAGCCTCATTAGCTCTGAGGTATGTTCCCAGTAAGTGGAGAGAAGTACGAGTGGTGTTCATACCTAAACCAGGAAGGATGGATGTAGTGTTTTATAGTCGTGTATATTTTTCATACACTCTATATGTTTATTGTTCATAAGAAAACAAGTGACTCAATACTTGTCAATCAATCTTGAAATAAAAAAGTTATAAAACTTCACACTTTCAAAAGCTTTATTCGATATATAATCATTCAATTATATCACTCGAACACAACAAGTTTGGCGACGAGGTGAACAAGATTCGGAAAAGTCAGCTTCAATATGAACACTCAGCAGTTTCAAGAATTCATGGACCTCCAGAACAAAATTATGTCCAACCTCCTATCTCAATTACAACTGTCGCAAACTCCAGTTAACGTTAATAAGTCTTCCAAAGAAGAAAATGGATTGAATACCGCACTACTGCCTAACTATAAATCAAGATTTCAGAATTACCTTCAAATGAAACAGATTAGTTCGAATAAACCATACTGTGCCCAACTACTTCTCAATTCCATTGGTGCCCAAAATTTCAATATGATTACAGCTTTAGCTGCTCCCAGAACTCCTGATCAGTTATCATATGACGACCTTATCAAGTTATTAGAAGAACATCTCGCACCTAAGAAAAGTATCCTGGTTGCCCAGCATAACTTTTTATCCGTTTTTCAAGGAGATCAGCAATCAATTTCAGAATTTGTAGCGACACTCAAAAGTAATATCAGTGACTGTGAATTTACATGCGAGTGTAAGAAATCAGATGCAGATATATTCCTGCGAGCTCAATTCATTCGTGGACTTCATGACAATAGCATTCGTGAACAACCTCTCCAATCCGAAGTCAAGGATTTCAAAGATATTTTCACGAAAGCAACCGCCCTCGAATCTTCAAGAATTGATGCACGTACGATTGCTCAGCATACGAAACGATCATCTTCTGTTGATATAAATAAGGTCAACTGCTCAATTCAACCTGATCATCACAGACATAGGAGTAAATCACGCCAACGCTCCAGCAAATCACTACCACACGGATCACACAATCGCAAATTCAACCTCAATACTCTAGGATTGCAAAACGTTTGTCTCAGATGTGGGAAATCTAATCATGCTACAAAAGACTGTCATAGTAAACAAACATCACTCAAATGCATGTCATGCCATAAGACGGGTCACATATCAAAAGTTTGCATCACGTCATTGGTTGCCAAGAAGTCAAAATACAATTCAACTAATCAAATACAGGATGATGAATATTCTCAAGACATACGACAATTTGGCATACAACATATTGTTGATATTCATCGAAATCATAGCATTCATGATAACGATATGAGCCGATATCACGCCTTGGTCAAAATAGAAGGCAAACCAATCAAATTCGAAGTCGATTCAGGATCAGCTTATACTTTCTTGCCACGCCAACAGTTTGAAGAGTTGAATCTGAATATTCCCCTTCTACCAACAACCATAGGATTCCGTTCTTACACTCAAGATGTATTTGTACCGGATGGAAAAATACGAACGCGTGTAACATATGGAAATATCAGTATAGAGGATGACATATATATTGTACCAGATAACTACGCTGCCATCCTTGGACGCGTTTGGATTCGGCGTCTGAACATGAATTTGAATCAACTTGAGAAAGAAAATTTGAATTCGAATCCTCAATACAGCGTTAATGTATGTAATATCGACGAACTGAAGGCGAAATACCCAAACATCTTCGATCAGAAAATTGGATGTGTTCCTGGATTCAATGTGACACTGAAGTTACGAGAAGGTGTAACGCCATGCTTCTTTCGTGAGCGTGAAGTTCCATACGCACTCACTTCATTGGTAGAACAAGAGCTGAATATACTCGAGGAAGAAGGTATCTTAACGAAAATATCAACATCAGATTGGGGATCGCCTCTTGTCGTAATACCCAAGACAGATGGAGGTGTACGTTTGGCTGTCGATTACAAAATTGGTGTTAACGAACGACTCATGAACTCTCATTATCCTATCAGAAAAATTGCAGATATCCTCAATAGCCTTCATAACTCCAGATATTTCTGCAAACTTGATTTATACAAGGCATACCTTCATATCAAAGTTGATGAAAAATCAAGTGAAATTCAGACGATATCGACACATAGAGGAACATATATCGGATGAATCGTCTTTCATTCGGGATCAAAACAGCCCCATCGGGATTCAATCGAATAATGGATCAAATTTTACGAGATGTACCTAAAACAGAGTTTTATTTCGACGACATCATAGTTCACGGCATCACCAGAGAAGAATGTGCTTCAAACCTCGATGCTTGCCTTGATCAACTACAGAGATATGACTTACATCTCAATTTACGTAAATGTCTGTTCTTTCAAGAAGAAATCGAATTTCTAGGACATGTTGTCAAATTCAATTCGATTATGAAGTCGCCGGAAAGAGTTGCTGCAATTAATTATCAATATGCCAATGCCATTATCGGTGGAAGAAGTCAGAAGATTCTTAGGCATGGTGACATATTACGCCAGATTCATTCCCAATGCCTCAACCAAAACTGCTCCTCTACGTCAATTGCTGAAAACTAACATAAAATTCAAATGGTCAGCAAAATGCGAAGACGCTTTCATCAAGCTTAAACAAGAAATAGCCAGTGACCAGGTACTCATGCCATTCAATCCATCATTACCAGTGCAGCTAGCATGCGATGCGAGTCCCTATGGAGTAGCAGGGGTTTTATCACACATTGTTGATGGTATTGAGCGACCCATAGCCTTTGCATCGAGATCTTTAACTCCAGCAGAACAAGGATACTCGCAATTGGATCGTGAGGCATTAGCAATTATTTTTTCTGTAGATCATTTTTACCAATATTTATTTGCACGACCTTTCACCCTGATCACAGATAATCAACCATTAGTTCGAATTTTTCATCAACATGCAAAAATTCCAAGAATGACTTCAGCTCGACTTCAGCGATACGCAACATTTCTATCTGGATTCAATTATACAGTTTCATTCAGAAAGGGGAAAGATAATTCAAATGTAGACTGCCTTTCAAGAGCACCCGTTCAAGCAAAACTTCGAATGGATACGGTTATCAATAATGAGGTTCATCATTTGTGTGAATCCTACATCTTTCAAATATCATCACCAGAACTGACATACGAAAAGTTGAGGAAGGAAACACAAACTGATGAAACACTCTCATCCATCTTGAAAGAACTCAAAGAAAATCCAAACTGCAGAGCTGAATTCATAATCGATTGCGACATTTTATTCAAAGGTCAAAGAGTGGTCATACCTGCATCATTACAACCAGCAGTTTTGAAAGAACTCCATAAAACACATATTGGAATGACTAAAATGAAGCAATTAGCAAGACGTTATGTATATTGGAAATCTATCGACAAAGACATAGATCGTATGGTAAGAAGTTGTTCTTCATGTGCATCTGTTCAACCAAATTGTTCGAAAGCACCATTACATCCTTGGATGGAACCAGCAAACAACTGGCAGCGTATCCACATCGATTATGCAGGACCATATCAGGGATATCACTTTCTTGTAGTTATCGACGCTAAATCTAAATGGGCTGAGATCATCCCTTGTAAATCAGCTCCAAACTCTTCGCACACAGTTGAGATGCTACAAGAAATATTTGCACGATATGGATTTCCTGATGTCATCGTTTCTGACAATGCCACCATATTCACAAGTGAAGTGTTCAAAGTTTTCTGTCAAGCAGCAGGGATTTTTCAGAAATTCATTGCCCCAGGGCATCCAGCTACGAATGGTTTAGCCGAACGCTATGTTCAAACCCTCAAGCATAGACTTGCTGCTATGGCTAATGAACCTTATTCAATGCTCCAGAAAGTTCGTGAAATACTATTTCGCTACCGTGCCACACCGTTGGCAAATGGAAAAACACCATCTGAACTTTTCCTAAATCGACAGATTCGTATTACGCTTGACGCACTGAAACCTATTCATCATGAAAAGTCACCACCTTCCAAGAAAAAGGTTCGTCAATTTAGTGTGGGAGAAAGGGCCCAGGTCAGATATTATTCCAATAATAAAGAAATATGGAAGCCAGCAACAATCCTCAATAAGTTTGGTCATCTTCATTATGAAGTCAAACTTGATAATGGATATGTATTCAAGAGACATATTGATCAGATGCGTTCTACTAACATTCCGGAGAAGAAGTCAGTTACCTTCGCTCCTGAAGTTGAGGAAATTGATAGAAAACAAGCAGATTCAGGATCTTCCATTCTATCAGATTTGGTAACAATTCCATCTCAAAACCAAGCAATTATTGAGCCTGACAATGTCCAAAATGAGTCGAATGAACCAGAGCAAATTCCACGTGAGGTACAAGATCAACCACTCCAACCAGTACCGACAGGTTCTCGCAGATCAGGCCGTCCTACGAAGCGTCCTTCCCATTTGAAGAATTATGTTGTTAGATGGACGTAAACCAATAAGCAAGGGAGATTGTAGTGTTTTATAGTCGTGTATATTTTTCATACACTCTATATGTTTATTGTTCATAAGAAAACAAGTGACTCAATACTTGTCAATCAATCTTGAAATAAAAAAGTTATAAAACTTCACACTTTCAAAAGCTTTATTCGATATATAATCATTCAATTATATCACTCGAACACAACAATGGACTACACCTTACCAAAAGCATTCCGACCAATTAGTCTCACATCGTTCTTTTTGAAAACAATGGAGAGGCTGTGCGAGCGGTATATAAGAGATGAAGTCTTAGTTCACAATCCACTTCATCCATATCAGCATGCATATGCTCCGGGAAGGTCCACTGATTCGGCCCTTCACCAAGTGGTTGGCAGAATCGAGAGATCATTGGATAATAAAGAATCCACCCTGGGTATATTCATAGATATCGAAGGAGCGTTCGATAAAACGACCTTCCCAACAATCACCCAGCAACTTGACTCCAGGAATATACCCCTGGTAGTAGGAGAATGGATACTCAAGATGCTCTCTAGTAGAGCAATAAGTATAAATGTAGAAGACATTACTGTGAGAGGACTGGTCATGAGGGGATGGCCGCAGGGAGGGGTCTTATCACCCCTTCTTTGGAACATAGTCCTGGATACTCTGATTAATCACCTCAACAGTAATGGTTTCTACACAATTGCATATGCAGATGACATAGTTGTCTTGCAGACTGGCAAATTTGTGAACACACTGTGCGATACAGCGCAGGATGGTCTCAAATTAATGGAAACATGGTGTAAAGAACACTCATTATCGATCAATCCCAAGAAGACGAAGATGGTCCTTTTCACTAGGAAAAGAAGCTTATCGGGCTTGAAACCCCCCGAAATCGTCAAGAGCAAACTGATTTACTGGTCTGACACCTCTGGACCTGCACGTCAAGGAGGTTGCGCTAATGGCCATGCTACGATTGCGCACGGCTGGTGTAAACCCCGAGGTAGGAATGGGTCAACTGAGGCGGGGCCTGTGGAGGGAGGCACTCACTGCGGTGCCTCTGCTACAGGCAGCCAGTGACGCTATTGAACCCAGGTTTGTGTTTAATAAACCCTACAAAATACAAATAAAACAGAACACTGAGGCGGATGCTGCAAATGCAATATGCATATACACAGACGGCTCAAAAACCAAGGAAGGATCAGGATGTGGAGTTTACTCCAGATCACTTAGCCTAAGGATTAAGTGGGGAATGGGGAAAAATACCAGCGTGGTTCAAACAGAACTGGCTACTGGCTGGTATTTCAATCGCCACAAAAGAGCTAACCAAAAAAGGAATCTCTGGCAAAAACATAATAATCTGCACTGATAGTAGACAAGCCCTACTGACCTTGAATAGACAACGTATTATCTCAAGGTTAGCACTAGAGTGCCACCAAGATTTAGCTAACGCCTCGGTAGATAATAATATCGTACTAAGGTGGGTGAGAGGGCACGACAGGAGCAAAGGTAACCGCATTGCTGACTCTTTGGCCAGGATGGCGGCTGGACTGAACATTTCGGACCAGGTGACACCCATGGCTTGACGACTTCGACAATTGCTGAACTAGTCAAACGTTACACCCATACTCAATCCCTTAAGAGATGGGATGAAACCAAAGGATGCAGTTTTGCTAGGATCACCTTGGGCGACCCTGAGAAGCTGGATCCGAATAAATATTTGGCGATGACCAGGAAGAACCTACGTTTAACAGTGGGATTTCTGACTGGACACTGTCAACTAAGGAAACACCTCCATATTATGGGGCTAGTGTACACACCTCTATGCAGGATGTGTGAACAGGAAGATGAAACTGTCAGGCATGTCATATGTGAATGTCTGGAGCTATCGTCGATAAGAGAGTGTGTGTTCGGTGAGTCTTGGCCTACACCTGCCGATATTAGGGAGATGTCCCCTGGTGACCTGTCCTCCTTCCTGGATGAGGCAGGTTGGACAATGTCCTAGGAGGGCGACTTCTTGGGAGGATGTACAATGGGCCATATTGTGGCCTAAGTGCTGTGGGTCTATACTCACCCTCCTTACTCCTCAGATACAGAAGTTAGGATATGAATTCCACCAATCACAGAGAACAACATATTTGGTTATCAGGGACAACCTTGTAGAAACGTCACAATTCTGATGTGGTGATCTGTCTACCTAAAAACACGAAATACAAGTTATTGTTTCACTCAAGTATTGAAAAATGTACTTATGTGTGAAATAATTTCTAGTTCATTGAGTCAAGTTTGAATTGTCACAAATGATGTTTTTTTTTGTGGAATTGAAATACATATACTCTTCACACTAATAATTAACTAAAATCATAGTGCAAATATGGCCAAGTGGGTTAATGCGTACGCCCTCTGAGACAATCCATTTTATAGCCGTTGGATCTAGTGTAACCAAAACAGTTTTTTTGTACTTTTTTTAATAGTTTTTGATATAAATATCGGAAAAATACACTTCATCTAAAATTGATTATCAATATGATACTTTGTAGTAATACTTGGAAAGAGATACTGAAATATTTGGCTGGTCGAAGAAAAAATTACCTGTATAACTCGAATGGATATTGGCCACTTCGTCCTCGTGCGAAATGGTCACCATATCCACTCTTGTTGTACAAACTACTATCTCAATGCTACTACTTTTCTTCGGGTTTGGAGGCCGTCGTTCTTTGGAATTTCTTCCTGACGTTTCGCTAGCACGAGTGGCTAGCTTCTTTAGTGTCCCACTCATCTTGACTATTATTCCGATGTCAGGAAAAAATTGCAAAGAACGACGGCCTCAAAACCCGAAGAAAAGTAGTAATACTGAAAACCTCGGCCGCGAAAGCCTTAACCATTTTTACTATTTCAATATTTGAATTACAGAGGATCTGTGTTGAAATTAAGGAAAGCAATGAAGGTTTTTCTTAGCACTGTTAGTGAGAGTATTACTCATCAATACAAATTCGTATATTTCACTTGCTACTTGAAATTACCAAACATGCACAAATTATAGAAAAGACGCCCGACATACCAACTCTTTGTTGGGAATGCAGAAGATAAGGCAAGAAAAAACAATTGAGTCAGTATCACTCATGGCAAAGATCAAGAAATTTGCTCGAGTATAACATCATGTCGAGTTCAGAAACCCTAGTGAAGGGTCTGCTGAATAGATCCCGACATTGGGGGAAGTCTCCTCATTTTTTTAGGATGAGCTTACTCTGTCACTCTGGTTTCGCATCTTTGTTGAAAACGGTTGTTGAAAAACAAGTCATAAGTGGTGCCACAACTCACCAAACTTCCCCGACGTTGATGACCTTCCTGTGCAATAATTTTATCATTGAAACACTACTGTTATAACCCCAACATTAGAGCAGGCGCTGCGAAATATTCCGTTTGAAAAAACCGATGACCTCATTCTGATTTGAGTTGGGAAAGACTTGATGAATAATATTTTGGAGGTTGCCGGACGGAATCATGGTGCAGTTTTTTTTCGGCCCTATAATAGGAGTTTTCGATTCCATCGCTGTAGTTGTGAAAAAAATGTTGTATAGAATGCAAAAACCATTGACCGCTATCCCTCGACTGGAATGTTTTTGCAAGATCCTTTCAAACCTGGAACTGAAAGTTGCCAGAAAAGCCCGTTGTCAGTTTTATTATAAATCTCCTTTCCAGCGTCACATAACTTCTCTCGAGTTTTGGAGCGGGCCGCGCTTTTTTCAACAGTTTTTGTGACTTCAGTTATAGCTGAACTTCATTATAATACATTTTCCAATATTTAAAATAGCAGTGCTTCGAAATTTGTGATCATTTTATTTTGAAGTGAATAAATATCGCTACAATTATTAAATTGAAAAAAAGGCGAACGTAAAATCATGGTGAACTGGTGAATGAACCAAAAGAAACTATTCAAATGCAGCGAGTCGACGCAAAGACGAAATTTCTGACAAATTTGAGAATTTGTTTGATCCCAATGCTGATGAAGAACACCTCTCTTGGTATAACAGTTGCATGGCCAGCTATATCAGCGAAGAAAAAATTCGTCATCGTCACTGCATAGAGCGCTGGAAGAAAGAGCTTCATCATCAACACAGGGCGTAGCTGTCCCATCAATTGACCCACAAATCAAAAAGAAGCAACAGCGATTCGTTGAGTGACTCATGCTGTTCCATTTGTGGTAATACGACGAAAACCAAAATAAAAAAAGGCATCTTTTAACTGAAATTTTTGGAGCTTTGCCAATTTTCAATACTTCGCGTCGAAAATACTATGAAATTTTCACAAAAATTTGTTATACGAAACACCGGAAGATTTGTTTGCAGAAACTTCCAATATCATACACATCGTGTTATAGAAATTACGTTTCATTACCAACATCTTCTAGTAACGAAAGAGGTCGACCAACAACAAACATCACAAAAATAGTTACTGGCTGCTTTTGACAAATTAATGGCGGATATAAAAGACGGTGTTTCGACGATCGCTTTTGAATTGACATACTTGGCTCAACTCATGACTCTACTCGCTGAAGTAGAGGATGTTGATCTAATCGTGGTCTCAAAGTGATGCTGATCGATAAATTTGGTGACAAGGTTTTATTCTAATATCTTACTGAGAGGAAGCAATCTTCGTTGGTTTTCATGGCAGGAAGTTCATAAAGGAAATAGCTGAACGTGTACGTCGGATAGACTGTAGCACAATCGTCATGTGTGCTAAAGAATTACGGAAGGAATTATCCACTACTGAACTTATACCAAAGGACAAGTTGTGTGATGAAATTCTTATAGAAGATGCCGCGAAGAAATGCACTTATAAGCCGAAATGGAAGACTTTCATGCAAGCCTCATTTAGCAGTCAAAATCTAAAATTGTCAGGCAATACACTCCATGAAGCATTAGCGGTGTTTAGTGATATATCAGTGTAACGAACAGAAAGACACCGCAACATACAGCTCTAGCCGAATTCATTCACCATCTACCTAACTAAATCTAAACATATTCTACACTGTTGAACAATCTTAGACACTGTGACAATGACTTTCAAGGAGATATTAAGTGGCGAAGATTCTATGCACGTTACAATCATCATAGTTAATCAACAAGAATGATGAAAAGAATACCTCACGGGCATGGCTAGGTTGACTAGTCATTCGATATCCGAAGCTAAGCAGCTGGGAAAGACCGCGTCGAAAGCTCATAAAACTGCAGCAAAGTATTATATCATAGCTCGCAGGCAATATAACAAGATATATTGAGGATATGCTGACCTTCGGAGGAGACGTAAAGCCGGCGGTCCTGAGTCCATGGTTGTTGGATTCGTAAAGGATCCCTACCTCTGGTTGGAATACCGCAGAGTGTTTGGCAAAATTTCCGGTTGGGGGAAATGTGGTCACCGGCGTCGATGATTGGCCTTGGTAGGGGAAACAGGCCGACTTTGAATAAATCATTTAAAAAAATAACACCTCACACACTGCTAAACCGAAACTAACTGAAACGGACTACAAATATTTATATCAAGTCCTTCAACCAAAATCCCAGCTGGCTGCAAAAGTTTTTTTTTTCTTGTTTGAAAAATAAACTGCAGCTCGTTCAATTCCTCTGCAAGTATTCTCCAACTTTTCAAAAATCAATGCTGAAACAGAACTTTTCATTACCGGTGGATATGAAGACTCCAAAAAATCTTCAAGCTCCAAGGTAATAGGTCTTCTGAATTGCTAGACTTGAAGTCCATTCACCTAGAAGCAGATTGAAGGATTTTCAGCCATATTTTTGTTGCTGTTCGTGGAGGAATTGAATAAGTTTTTATATATTGTGCAGATTCCGATGTTTTCGTACTCAACATCCACTTTTGGTATAAGCTATCGAATAGTAGTTGTTGAGGGATTTGGTTTGAAGGATCGGACGAAAAAACTCTTTTAAGCTGGGATTCAATTCGAATGTATCTGAAATTATTAGAACTTTTGATGTTTTGTATTTACATTGCTTAAGGGCTGCAGTACATGGGCCTCCGAGCTTACTCCAAGTCGGTTATGAAAGACGAGATGGAAAGTTATACCCGGTGCAAATGACAAAAAACCACCTATGCCAAAATCTTTGATAAGGCTTTGCAAAAATAATGCTGAATGCCTGACAATGTTTTGCACTTGTAGAAAAAGCGAAATCAATTGTATTTTCCTTCGCAAATGCATCGGCAATAATTGTCAAAACTTACCTGAATGAATTTTTCACTACTTATTAATAGGTAAACCACTTTTTTTATTAAATTTGTATTGAATTAGATCATGCCGTTTTTCTCCATACCTTACCTTAACCAGGTGTTAATAGTCATTATCTTTTTTTTTTCGGAGCTACAGCGATAGAATCGAAAACTATAGGACCGAAAAAAATAACTGGACCATAATTCCGTCCGGCAACCTCCACAATATCATTAATTAAGTCTTTCTTAACTCAAATCATCAAGCAGAATGTGGTCATCGGTTTTTGCTGCGAAACATTCGCAGCGCTTGCACTACATCCTCTTTCTTACATTTTTCCTGTTTTCTCTCATTCTGTTTTTTGTTAATAACCACTTTCTATTGATTTCAAAAAGGAATCAGACTGTGGCATCTGCGACTAAAGTCAATGAGGATTTGAAAAAGCGTCTTCAAGAATATGAGGAGACCGAAAAGGCCTTTCAAAGAGCCGTCAAAATGTATTCAACTTCTTCAGATTTGCCTTTCGATGGAAACGATCTCGCCAAAAAAGATCTCGAAAAGTTATTCAGTTTGGCGCACAGTGGGAAAAAAATCAGAGACATATATGACGAGCAGCAAAAATTGGAGAACGAACCTTGTCCCATAGTGAAAGAATACGTTCACGAGAAATGCTACGAAAAGGAGGATGATCAGAAAAATAAACCTCGACGAAGAGATCACGACGGGAGAAGAGATGGAAGACGCAATGATAATTTCTTGCAAAAGCAAAGAGAGAGGAAAGGGTCAGACAAACAGAGGGATATGGATTCTAGGAATAGGAACAATGAACCTAGAAGAGATTTCAATAGAGGTAATATTATAAGAAAATTTATTATTCTTTAAACAGGATGATGTTTATATCTGTGGAGAGCATTATTGGGATTTCGAGAAACTTTTTTTGTCTTTTTTCTAAAACGAAACAGAGACTTTATTTTCTTTGAAAAGAGGGAGTCCTGAGTTGAACGATATATATTTTGTGACCTTTTTTTAATAGATACACCCCCCTACAATAGAAATAGGATTCCGAAATTATAAGAATACTCTGAAGGATTCAGCATTGAATAAAAAATTCCATAATAGAGTAAACGTAAGTAAAGTTTACATTGCTCGCCAGAAGTGATTTAATCACCTTCGATAACTACCAAAAATTATTCAAAACATGCAACGAAGCCCATTGTAAGTTTTAGCTCGTTTTTGTTTTGTCTCGAGACTGGTGAATGAAATTTCATTTCAAATTTTGTTTATTCCATCTCTAGAAGTTAGAAATTTGTGTATTGAAAAATGCAAAGCAATATCAATGAAATCTTTCATTTCTTCATTCGTCTTTTGGATCATTTACATGATATTAGACACGTCAAGAGAAGATAAATATATAGCTAAATACAAAAGTAAACAATTGCTGTATAAGTATGTGCCAAGAATATAAATAAAAAAAATATGTATACAATCACACAACAGGTAATGTAAAACATTGACACATTAAATATGAACATAAATAAAATTTAAATATTGAAGTGCAGATGTAGTCAGAAGAACACATTATAAAGAGCTACAGATTTCCATGCAGGAATTCTTCCAAGCTATAATATCCCTTGATTGCTAAAGCCTCTTTTATTTGCTTTTCAAACAAAACTACAGGCATGTCTCTGATATCTTGTGGCAATGAATTGAATAGTATCGTACCGTTGTATAAGAGCGATTTCTTGAATGTTGATGTTTTATGCTTGGGGATTGTTAATAGTTTTTTATTTCGTGTTTCATATTCATGGGCGGATGATTCCCGATTGACAGTGAGATTATTGAGTTCAACGTAGAGAAGAGCTTTGTAACTATAGATGCAGAGCACTGTTAAAATTTTGTTGTTTGAGAAAGCAGATCTACAGCTATCTCTGGGTGCAATCTCGTAAATTGTTCTGATCAATTTTTTTTTTGGAGAATGAATACCCGCTTTGCGCCAATAGATGTGCCCCACATTAATATATTTTGGGCCATATGCGAATAAGCCAACGAATAAAAAACAATCTTGATAACATCTAAGTTAAGTGCTTCCTTAATCTGATGTATGGCAAATACAGCCTGGTTCAATTTTTCACATACGTGATCAAAGTGAGGCTCCCAAGATAGAGTCTTATCTATGTATAGAGCCAGAAGTTTGGCAGTGTCAACTTGCTGGACAATGCTTGGGTTATTGGTTTTCTCAAAGAAAACCCCAAATGTATGGTTTTCTTCATATTCAGTTTCAATTTATTTCGATCGCACCATGAGGCCATTGCATCCATAACTGAATCAACTTTGAATTCTAGTTCCTCTAATGTGTTCCCGGAAACTGATATGGTAGTATCATCTGCGAACATTATGGTATGTCCATGCCTTATATAGTTGGGAAGATCATTTATATAGATACAGAATAGTATCGGTCCCAAAATCGACCCCTGTGGTACACCAAGTATAATTTCTTGAGTATTTGAAACTTCGTTTTGGAGAGTTTCTACCATCTTTCTATTCGATATGAAAGACCTGATCCATTCGAGTAGAAATCCCCTAATGCCAACATTGTACTGTTTGTGGATTAGTACTTCCTTATTCACCGAATCGAAAGCTTTCGCCAAGTCGAATAACATCGATACCACATACTTTCCCTTATCAATTTCACTCTGAATGAATTCGAATTTATTGGCAATAGCTGTCTCTTTTAGTTCAGATTTTAGATATCAGGACAACAGTTCGTCGGTAAGGCCGAAACTTTGATGTGAAGTGAAATTTTTCAATGGAGATCAATGACCCTTACACCAAAGTTTCATAACACTCGTTCTCAAATCGACTTTAGCCAACCTAGTTTGTATCTTCAAGAATAGAGCATCGCTCTGTTGTTGTGTGTTTGTGTATATCGAGTGATACTAATAGTTTGGAGTTTGGTAATCAATACTGCTAACAAACCCATGACAATAAAATAATCTAATAGAGGGCTCAATGGGACTTGCTAATAGCGAGTTCAAAATAACCTCACATAGAGAATAAAATCGGGCGTTTCAATGACTGTACAATAATATTCAACTTCACATGGAAAGTGATATAATGTGAGCATATGATATGATTGCATATCGCTATTACATTTAAACATGCCTTTGAGATCGCAGTTATAGATAGTCTTCCGGCGGAAATTTATTGGCAGCAAATGGGAACGAGACAGGCAGTCCATAGGAAAGGTTTTGTTCCCGGAGTCAAAACTGTTTGAGAGTACAATTAACTTGATTATCATATCCATCTAAAACAAAACGCTTTCGAGATATTTTGTTCTGAAACTCCATTACTTTCGATAAAATTTTGTCCATAAATTTTGGCCTGTCTGATGTTTGCATAGTTGCAACCACCCGAATAATAACAAAAGAAGTAGAGATCACCCTGTATTAAAGTGATATATCAATGTTATGTGATCCGTCAACGTAGATTCAGAACAAAAATTTTTATTTTCGAACAGAACATCTTAAAAATTTAATGATTTCAGCCGAAGGATTCATTTGGTTGTTGATTATAAATACCCAGAGTTTTACTTTTTCACCAATTAAATTCTGGTTAACAAAAAGTTTTGGAATCTCCCGCGAGCTTGAATTAGAATTCATCAAGAAAAATCCCAACTCGAAAAATTTCCGGAAATAATTCAAGATCCAGGGAGATTATAAGTGAATATTTCCATCGTATGCTAAAAATCCCATATGAAGCGGGACATTTTCGATCAATTACAGCGAATATTTCCATCGTATGTTGAAAATCCCATATGAAGCGGGACATTTTCCATCAATTACAGCGAATATTTCCATCGTATGTTAAAAATCCCATATGAAGCGGGACATTTTCGATCAATTACAGCGATAAATTCCTGGCGGGACATTTTCGGGCTGATAAATACCCGGTAGGTATCGAAAAATATATAGTAACGTTTATTAAAATATTTGTCATCTTGACAGGCATAAATACTGAATTTTAAACGTCGTTGTTTTAACTCCGGAAATATTCTACCGAATTACACTCGTGCATCAAAATAAACCTGATAATTTTCCGTTCAAGCATGTTGTCAGTAAAAAAACTGCATTCGGTTATTTTCATATTTTGCTAAAAAAGCCCTCCTTCGGAGTCGGGCTCTTTCGACAAAATATAAAAATAAACTCATGCAGTTTTTAGACAACATGCTTTTATGGAAAATTATCGGTAATTTTGAAGCACTTGTGTAATTACTCCCGAATATTTCCATCGTATGTTAAAAATCCCATATGAAGCGCGACATTTTCGATCAATTACAGCGATAAATTCCCGGCGGGACATTTTCGGGCTGGTAAATACCCGGTTGGTATCGAAAAATAGTATCTATAGTAACGATTGTCAAAATGTACATTTGTCATCTTGACAGGCATAAATACTGAATTTTAAACGTCGTTGTTTCAACTCCGGAAATATTCTATCGAATTACAGTCGTGCATCAAAATAAACCTGATAATTTTCTATTCAAGCATGTTGTCAGTAAAAAAACTGCATTCGGTTAATTTCATATTTTGCTAAAAGAGCCCTCCTTCTTCGGAGTCGGGCTCTTTCGACGAAATATGAAAATAAACTCATGCAGTTTTTAGACAACATGCTTTCATGGAAAATTATCGGTAATTTTGAAGCACTTGTGTAATTACTCCCGAAAATTTCTTCAGTGAAACCTCACGTTCACATACTCACCCGAGAAATTTGCTGAAACTTAAATATTCATCTGTGTGTATTAATTGATAACGGACGATATCAACAACAACAAAAAATTCATAACTAGATCGATAATCCAACTCATTTCCTTACAGATAGAATTGATCAAGAGAGAGGCAACTCAGAACGAAATCGGCACCCGGATCTACGGTATCAGCAACACCCTAGACCTCCTCCATTACTTCACCCTCAAGGAGCTCACGGTGGCTACCCTGATCCTCCACGTTTTCCTATGAACTATGATCGAGGTATGAATAAAAATGATAAGAACTGTAAGTTGCATGGGATCACCAAGTAGAGCATTCAGTTGAATGTTTATATTAGGTTTGTTCTAGCAACACATTTGACCGTTTGGAAATTGGTCTGAAGCAGTCAGAGGCATGAGCAAAATGAATTGCGCTCTCCAATATTCATCAAATTCATTTCGCGCGTGCCTCTGACTGCTTCAGACCAATTTCCAAACGGTTAAATGTGTTGCTAGAACAAACTTATTGTTTGAATGTTTTTGAGGTGATATGTCATAAAATTCATAAGTTGAAACTACGTGAATACATATTATCAACAAATTGTACATACATGGTTGAAGGGAATAATATAACTTACTCACTAATGACAACATAATAATTGAACAAAAAGAACTCAAAAAGGCATCTTGCTTTTTGTTGAATGGAAATGAAGAGATTTCTACTTGTTCATTGAATATAGATCAATGTCGGATGCTTCTTCTGGAAAGGGAAGTTGAATTGAGAAATGCTTTTTATTATTCGTAATATTGCTTGTAAAATGGTGCATACTTTTAACTCATGAATATAATTGATATCAAAAAGATTATTTGGCTTGTAAAGATTTTTTGTAGGTTCTAAATAAGGTAGATGGAAAATACATTTGAGTGCTTTTTTTTGTAAAGACTTCAGAGGTTGAAGATTGATATTAGAAGCAGTACCCCAAATACTAATTAAATATTGAATTTTTTATATTAAACTAAAATAATTGGTAACACTTTCTTCCAGATTGAATCAATATGAATATTCCATGAAATGGTCTCATCAACATAAAGTCCTAGAAATTTTATATAATTTAATTTTTTCATTTCCAAATGTTAAAAATTTTGATGGCGGAGAGTTCTTTTTTTTATAAATATACAAGAAAGATGATTTTTCAAAATTCAATGTTAATTTATGGGCGCTAATCCAGTTGAATCAAATCAATTTTCATTTGACGTTCAATTTCCTGAAAATCTCTATCGAAATATATCAATGTGGTGTCATCAGCAAGTAATATTGATTTTCCATTTATTTCCAACTTAGAAATTGAATTCATATATATGAGAAACAATGGAGGTCCTAGTATTGATCCTTGTGGGACTCCACATACAATATTTCTCGAAGAACTTCCATTGTTCCCCAGATACAAATTTGTTTCCTATCGGATAAATAGTTTTTCAACCATAAAAATGCTTTGCCCCTAATACCTATATCGAACAACTTGATCAATAAAATTTCATAATTAACAGTATCAAAAGCTTTACAGAGATCTAAAGAAGAGTCCACATTTTTAATGCTGCACATTCCGTATCACTGGATCTCCGAAAGCCATACTATTTGAATGTAAAAATTGGATGAAAGTAGTTCAATTATCTAGTATACATGGCTCTTTCGAATATTTTTGACATTGAAAGAACTGAAATTGGCCTAAAGTTACTCAAATTATCTTTTTTACCATTTTTAAAGACAGGTGCTATTTTTACAATTTTCAATTCGTTCGCGATTTTGCCATATTTAAAAGAAAAGTTAATTCATTTTTCAAGAAATGGTGACAATTCTGAATAAAATTAACTTCCTTCAAAATGTTAACAGTAATGTTGTCGAACCCAGGAGCCTTCTTCGTACACAAATTATCGTGCATATATATTACTCATGAATGTTTTTATTACAGACAGGGTGGATCGAACTGAACAAAACCGACGTCCAGAGCGAAGAGAACAAAATCCTATAAATACGCCTCCACCTCCCTACCATGAAGTAGCTCACGGGGGATATCCTGATCCTCAGCATTATCGCCCTGATTATGAAAGAGGTATCCTAATTTCATTCACACTCATTCGAAAATTTGATTATTTTTCCAACCTTTTGAGTTGGGAAGTGACCAATATTGTTCACTCAGAAGTACTTTATCGACTTCTTGGTACTTTCCCTACCTCCTTCCATTTTTTCATTTTCAAACGTCATCCTACTCATGGGAATTCAGGAAATGCATAGATCTCTGATAACGTGTACATACCGCAACATATAGTTATGCAAAAGATATGATTCATCTGACACAATTACACATCGAATGGACAAAGAAAATATAGCTGTTCTGTTTCTCAAAAACCTCCAAACTCTAATAATAATAATCTTTATTAATCCCAAGAAACTACAGAGTTTATAACAGGGATAAAAATCAATAGTAATCAACTAAATTATTTGGTTACAAAATAAAACAGTGTACAACACAAATTAATAATAACATTATGTGAGAATACAAAATGAAAGTTGTAATTAAATTAAATAAATATATGGAGATCAGAATTTCAACTAGAGAGCAAACATTTTTTCAGTTCAGATTTGAATTTTGTTGTTTTCGGAAGCATTTTCAGTCTATCTGGAAGATTATTGTATATTTTAACACCAAAATGATATATTGATTTCTCTCCAAATTTAGAACGATAAGGTTCAACAATTAATTGTTTGGTTTGTCTGGTATTATGATTATGAATTGTATTAATTTCACTAAAGTTTATAGTTGAATGTTTGATTTTTTTTCTAACTGAATGTATAAAACAACAAATTTTTAATTGAAAAGCAGATTGAATATTCAAAAGACCATGCGGTTTATATAAATTTGAGGTTGGTTCAAGATAGGGTAATTTGAATATACACTTTATAATTTTATTTTGTAGTCTTTCGAGAGGAATTCAATATTGATGTATTGGCTGTTCCCCAAATTGAAATCAAATACTGGAGATTTGAATATATCAAACAGAAATAAATACACCTTAGATATTTTTTAGGAAGGAACTGTCGGATTCTGAATAATATTCCTAGAAGTGGTCTGACTTTTTTTTCAACATTTCTATATGGGTATTCCAACATAGTCTCTCGTCAATGTACAGCCCTAAGAATTTTGTTGTTTGGCAATATTTAATAATTTTGTTTTCGAAAGCCAAATTCTCTCTGTTTGTGGTTCTGTTTTTGGTTATCAACATTACTGAGGATTTTTCATAATTCAAACTCAATTTGTGATAATTTAGCCAAGAAGACATAGATTTCAAGTCATCAATCATGTCATCATATATTTCTTTGGTGTTACTAGAAAAATAAAGTAGTGTTGTATCATCCGCGTATAAGTTGATATTTCCTCTCAGTAATAATTTTGAGGCAGAATTAATATAGATCAAAAATAAAACCGGACCCAAAATGGAGCCTTGCGGAACTCCACAAGTGATAGTCTTTAGTGAGCTGGGTTTTTTGCCTAGGTGAACAAATTGTTTTCTATTAGACAGATAATTTTTGAACCATTTATGAACTCTCCAGCAATTACGGTCTCACACCAGTTTCCAGAAATAAAACGTTGCTGATTTATTAACCACAATGTCAGCAAACTCTTTTTTGGCATCAGCCCCTCTCTGCATCTTGCAAAGAGTGACAGTAATGCCATTTTTAGGAGCCTCATCTAGTTTCAAACGCCAAATTAGTTGAAATTGATTTTGTAAATAAATAAAAGTACAATTTATCTCTCAGGAAAAATGTTCCCTTCTGTCTAGGTAAACAGTATCTTTCGCACGAGATAATTCCGCCTCAGTAAGTAATAAGAAATATATTGCTTAATCGTGTAATATTTTGAAGTTGATTCCCCCCCTTCGGAACATAAATGTACCTACTTTAGCAACTTGAAAGCGTTGTAGTTCAAAACATCGAAATTAATGGAAGGAGGAGGGCTCTTTCAGCAAAATATGAAAATAACCGAATGCAGTTTTTTTACTGACAACATGCTTGAATGGAAAATTATCAGGTTTATTTTGATGCACGAGTGTAATTCGGTAGAATATTTCCGGAGTTAAAACAACGACGTTTAAAATTCAGTATTTATGCCCGTCAAGAGATGACGAATGTACATTTTAACAATCGTTACTGTAGATACACGGACCAAGCGGGTATTTTTCGATACCTACCGGGTATTTACCAGCCCGAAAATGTCCCGTCGGGAATTTATCGCTGTAATTGTTCGAAAATGTCTCGCTTTCATATGGGATTTTTAACATACAATGGAATTATTCGACAATAATGATTCAATTGCATGTATTCTGTAAAGTTAGAAGCAAATGGCTTTTTTTATTCATTCATTGATGCTTTGACGGTTAGCCACTATCTTTTTTCGAAATTTTTATTCCAAATCCAACAAAATGTAGAGTATCCAAATGTCATATACAGTTTCTTTTAGTTTATTAAGTTTGCTTGACCCGCCTGACGTGAGCAGTATGTGAATCGGGCCTGCCTTTTTAGTCATTGTACTTATTATGATACGGTGTCGTGCAGGTCGAGAACGATGAAATGAACTATAATTCCACCATTATTCAGAAAATTGTATCATCCTTCCTGAACTTTCCGTTTCCTAGGTCCCAATTACCCGCACAAAGCTGAAGGTAACTACGACAAATATGATCTGGACGTAAAAGTAACGGTAACCAATCCGAAACCACGCTCGCCTCAAGAAGCCTTTTACCCTCCAGGTGATCCATACGGACATCCGCCGCAGCATGCTCCATATCCACCACAAGAACCACGTTATCCCCCACCACAAGGCTACTATCCCCCACCACAAGGCTACTATCCCCCACCACAAGGACACTACCCGCCCCCGCCTCCACATGGCCATTATCCACCAGAGCATAGACCATATCCCGCCTCTTATGGCGCTTACCCGCAACATTATCCTTACTCAGCTCCGCCACAGGGTGCCTATGGTCAAGGGCCTCACCCCCCAGGGCCCCAAAATCCACCTAGACCAGCCAGTCGGAGAGGCGGCGGTCAAGGGGGAAGAAGGAACGATGATCAGTCCAGGACAGACAACAGGAGAGACAATCAAGAAGGGAGAAAGAACGCCGATGGAAGGGGTAGGGGCGGACACAGGGGGGGAAGGGGTAGAGACGGGAAGCAGTCGTTTAAGCCGAGGAACCGCAAACCACAAAATCAGAATAAAAAGGACGACTCTGACAGCGACTCCTACGAGTCGGTGGCTTCTTCGAAACGTTAGCGGCAAGGTGAGTAATCGAGTAATGTGTTTGTGAGACAAAAGTTGAAACACTCAACGTGCGTTGAGCCAGCTAAGTTGGATTCTTCGGGACAAACTAACTTAGATCGGATTCACAGAATACAGAAATATATTTAGAAATGTAGCCACCTTCCTGTGTAAAATTAGGGAGCTTAGGGCCAACAACCACCAAAGGCGCTGATGATGGAATATTTTCTGGTTTTGTTCCAGCTACTGAAATGCATACTTCTATGATAATGCCAGTTGTCTGACGTCAATCTGAAATGCCCTTTACAAAATTTTAATACTGTGAAGAATATGTTTTGAATTTATTCCTACGAAATAGTTATGTGGGATCTATGAGCTCCTAAAAAAAATGAGGTTTCACCAAAAAGGTGCTGAAAAGTTATCAATTATTCCAAGGAAACCACAGAAATTTTCCATACTTGAATCGAGTGATTCAAACCACCAAACTATAAAAATCTCTCCTAGAACCAGATTTTCAACCCACATTTTGGAGCAAGGTACATTTATATTCGCAATTCATGGTATCATATATTGAAAGGAGAGATAGAAAATGATGAATTCTTCAACTATGTCATATAGTGTGAAAGGTCTTAGGGTATGTGACTCCACATATTCCGATAACTGTTTTTCGTACAGATGTGTTGTAATTTTGGTGGCGAGATAGATTTTTATTATCGGTTGGTTTGTATTGATCGATCCAAGTATGGAAAATCAGTCTTCAAATCGTCGATAATACAGAATTCTGCATTTTTAGTTCATACAGTTTTCTTTAACCCGGAAATTTGGCGTTACAGTTTTTTGTTTATACAAGTATGCTGTTAACTATCTAAATTTGTTTCTGTAATATGTGATCGTATTGTTAGTACGAATTGTATAATAAGCGCATGCGGAACGAGAATGTAAGCATGTATGTACATTTGTTTTTATGCATGTATAGCTTATTCAATCCAACTTGATACAGAACTTCGTAAGGAGTGGCTCCTTTCACCCCGGATGTAAAATCCGAACGATTGAGGAGTGAAAACAACGAATGGAATTAATATCCGAACTTAGCTCATGTAAGCCCGCAGGCGACTGCCTGCTTCCTACGATTCCTACGTATCAGTTTTTCGCGGTAAAAAATAGCTTAGGTGGCACGGTGGTTCAATTGGATAGTGGATATTCCGTCCCTACCAAATCCCTCATTCTGCACGAGTCGATTATTATTTTCTACAACTGTATATGTTTGCGTGCTCTATGGATTCTTGAACCGTACATCTGATTGCGGTTCAAATTTTGGAGAGAAATGATTACCTTGCCTGGGAAAGTTAATATTGCAATAATGATGATAATAATAATAATAATAGTTTTCTGTATATTCAAACTACTGCAATTTCAAAGAAATTTTCAATAATAATGATGAAAATTTTTCATCATCCTCAGGCAGATACACACCAGTAAGCCTGATCTAGTTCTTTCAGACCACACCAGGGTGAGACGATATTCTTTATGGAGTTCTCTGCTCTAGATGAAGGGGATATTGCCCGGATAGAGGGTGAAAATCAGACAAAATATCGAATATCTGTTCCGTAGTTTTATGGGTTTCTAACCTGGCACAATCACAAAAAAATAAGAATTAATATTGGAATCTATACAGTCAAGTGTAGAAGGTCAGATTTTCAATCTACCCCGAAACGTTGCTGCGTCTATTGAAAAACAGTTCTTTCTGGATAGAACAAGTCCAATTAGTCAGCAACTTCTCGTATAACTGTAATTTTGCCTATCAAAAAAATAATAAGAACTGATATATATGAAAATACTTATCTGTTAACGTTTCGGAAAATAAATCTGGGCTCCCGTTCTCAAAACTTCTAGGCGAATTCCTGTACAAACCCTAATATATCTTGTAGGGACAATTCTCGTGATTGAAAAATATTAGTCAAATTATTTCTTTTTTTTTTTTTTTTTTTTTTTTTTTCTGCTCAAATCCCCCCTACTTTTAGGAATGTCAATCACGAAAATTGTCTATACGAGATATTTGCATTTAAAAAGGAATTTGCCTAGAAGTTTTGAGAACGGAAGCAGATTTAGTTTCCGAAACGTTAACAGATAAGTATTTTCATATATATCAGTTCTTATTATTTTTTTGATAGGCGAAATTTGAGTTATACGAGAAGTTGCTGACTAATTGGACTTGTTCTATCCAGAAAGAACTGTTTTTCAATAGACGCAGCAACTTTTCGAGGTAGATTGAAAATCTGCCCTTCTACACTTGTATAGATTCCAATATCAGTTCTTTTTTTTTCAAATTGTGGTAGGTTACAAACCCAAGAACTACGGAACAAATATTGATCCACCACAAAAAAATGACGTTCATTCATATGATTCCATAATGAACTGTCGAATGATGTTGAAGAGTCACAAAGTTTTCTCAAGTTTATGCTTTCTGTGTTAACTTGACTAGATTTGGAGATTATATTACATTTCAGGCACATTTTTTATCTCGCTGATTTGAAGTTTAGAAGGGTTTTGAAATTTCATTCGGTACCATGATTTTCATCATAAATTTCTACAATGAGATTTGCATATATATATATATATGCATATATAAACTTCATCATCCTGAATAAACGATGAAATTGAAACTTTTGGTGTAAAAGTTGAAGCTCTTTCTGGCGCTTTCTGGAGATCAATCACCCTAACACTAAACCGATATTATTTGCACAGACGCGCGTTTTGCTGAAAAAGTTAGCATCTTCTCCTAAAGATATTAACTTTGTTAACAAAAAAAGTTAGAGTTAAAAAAATATCAGTGTGGTGTTAGGGTAATTGATCTACGGCGAAAAGCTTCATTGTCCTGATAGTTCAGAAAATGAGGCTAGAAAAATGGTCAAACCTCGCAATTTTTTCGTCCAGCACCGATTTGTACAAAAATTTGGGATTAGGCTTATTACACCCTCTAGTTAATTTTCTATATTGTGCCGTTGTACGCTTTTTGTTTCTTAGGGGTGAAAACTACCCCTGATTGTCAAAAATTATAAAATAACATTAAAAACCTAAATATGAGTGAAAATAATTAAATAATGATTGTTTCATGCTTCAGGGATACAATTTCATAATCTTTCAACCTACCCTTGTTATAAACTACCCTTGAAAACATTGAAATTTTTATATGTCTCCGAACTTCAGAATAAACTGGGGAGAAATCAACGAAATATATACTCATACACGCAAGCAGATTTTTCTTCTCTGTCTTCCAATATCATTGGAAAAAGTGGAACATATAACATATAACGGCCGAATATACCGGTTATGTAGATTACTACCCTCCGAAGCAGGTAATTCAAATATTTCCAAAAAAAAGATCGGTTTTTTAAGCGTAGCTCCTTCATATTTGGTGATAATTTTTTTTTCAGATACGACTCTGTAGAACTTTTCAAGAGCTATAAGACTATGTGAATAAAATCACTTGAGATCCCTCAATTTTTAAATGGGGAGAGTTTAAAGCGCTTGACTAAGGTGATGTTCGATCGTAAATGTAGGTGTTAAACGGCTATATCTCGCCAAATATTCACTTTACAAAAAATCTACACACAGGGAAATTTTAGTCATTAAAAAAGCTACAATTTAGTACTGTATCGACTTTTTCGAATCTTTAGTATTTTGAGAGATATAAGAAAAGGGTTAAAAACACGAAATTGAAAAAAATCGTTTTCTCTTCAAACTCCAATTTTTCTAAAATTAGGCATTTTAAATTGGTTCGTGGGTGTATTCATAGTACATATATGAAGAGAATCACAGAAGGGTGGCGATCAATTTTAGTTAGGGGGTACTTTGGAGGTTGTTTTCAAAGATTTTTTCGTAGAAAAAACCGGGTACCGATCTTATTTTGATCATTAGTCGGTCAAGTTTCATGCTAGGAAGATATCTTTTATTCATTTGAAAGCTCTAATTGAAAACTTCAAAAAATATTCTATGAGCTTTCTTCGAAAAATGCAAATTTTTCTCGTTATTTCGCTTTAAATCTTTCAACTTATACATTTGACGGAAAAAGCTAAGCATTAATTTGCTGTATCTCAATTCGTATATGTCGTAGAAAGATTACAAAGAGAGCACTGTTTTTGTTTTTTCAAAAGCTACAACTTGCCTCTCCACACTCTTTTTGATAAAATGCATAGTTTCAGAGTTATTTGCAAAAAAAAAAACATTAAAAAAAGTCGATTTTTTCGTCAAAAACAGTTACTTTCAACTTCGAATAACTCAAAAAATATTACTTTTACGAAAAAAACGTATGGAACATTTTTTTCTTTAGAAATTCTTCTTCCGTCGATTCCTACAGTTTAAATGTAATAAAAAATTTCCACCACCGTGATGGGGTTACAACCACCCCCAAGGCTCTAGCGTACAGCGTCATGATATAGAAAATGATCCTTGAGCTATTCCCTACCTTCTGTGAAAATTTCAGGTAAATCCATGGTGGACGAAAAAATTGCGAGCCAAAGTGCTTCATTTCCTGAACTATGATACAAACTGAATGACTGAAAGCTTGTCTTCTTTGAGTCAAATTATTGATCAACACCAAAATTGAAAGCTCAGAGTTTCTTCAACCCACATGGAGAAATATAAAATTTGAAATAATGAATCGTTTTTATTTCAGGTTATTTCATACAACTTCAGACAGACTACTAGCTGTTTATTATATAGATAATGTATTTGTAACTTTAAGTAGTAATTACATGCAACCTCAATCAAGAATTACCATTATCATAAAACAAAGAAAGTTATATTATGAACTACTTTAATCAGCAGTCAAATGTCAAATTGACAACCAATGTTATTAGTCATTTTCAAATAAGGGTGCGTGTGATTACATACCTACATATATTTGAAGAAACTATTGAGATAAAATACCAAACTCCATGAAGTGGAATAGATACTAATTTATCTTATGAAAAAATATTATAAAAAATGTCAATGGGTGAAATGGAGTCATTTATTGAGATTTACACAGATTTAGATTCTATTTTTATGGGTTCCATTTATGATGTTGTGCTTTATATTTTTTCTCCCACTGCAGTTATCAAATATTTTTAAACATAATTTGCACTGTATAGTTTAGTTGGGGCAAAGTTTCGTTCGTGGCATATTTTGAACTTCCTGTATATGCATTTGTCATAAAGTTGAATTGAGATTCTCATTGTACTAATAACAATGGTTCTCTAGGCAAGTCTCACAACTAAAATATCTATCAAACCGGCCGTCAAACTCGGCTATATAGTAGTTCATGACTAAATAAAAAAGTCTAATTTCTACTGTTTTATGAAGTTGATAAAAATTGATATTTCAATAAAACATCAGAATTGAACATTTTGAATTCCCCTTTACAGTTTCATTGTTTCTCAGGAATACACGCAACTTTGCCTCAAAACTATTTTAAGTCTCTTTAATATGAAGTTTATTAGTTATCAGGGTTGGGCTGATTAAAATCATGATTTGAATCAATTTTAACAACATAATATAAAAGTTTTCTCGAAGATCAAAAGGAGTATCTGCTTTTAGCAAAAACAACAAAAAAGAAGTACATGATTCCAAATTCTTGAACTAAACGTAGCACCTAAATTTTATTACTGTATATTTTCAGTCTATTCATTTTCGTTATACAATTTAAACAAAAACACGAGTTTTCCTCCTTTTTCTATGCCTAATCTGTTTCTAATATCCGAGTGTGTACAACTAGCGAAATGCATGAAATTGTTGGGCAACGTCAATTTATAGGTTGAGACGGAAAACAAGCCTCGACAGGAGTATTCTTGCAAAAAGCACAACAAACGTGTTCATGCCCCACTCGGCACTGTATAGCGAGTGTATAGGACAGAAGGAAAACAAATCGCGACAAGAATTTTCTTGCAAGAAGCTCGACAAATGCGTTGGTACAAGTTTTTGAGCCGCAAATTGTATTAAAATTTTTAGACGTATACATGAAAATAATCAACAATAATTTCAAAGAATCAAAATGTTCAAATTTTATATTCAAATTTAAAAAATCAAATAAATCATGATTTAAAAAAAAATCTATGATTTTTGATTTTTTTAATAAAAATCAGATTTTGCCCTACCCTGTTAGTTAATATTATATGGGCTGTCTATATATTTCTATCTTGGTTACCATTCATGAATAGAAATTTTGGGATTTGAACTGATGGTTGAATGAGAAAGTAAGTTTTGGAGTGATATTTTATATGAAGTTCTGAGTTTCGAGTGTTATAGAGTTGTTATTTGTACTCCAGCATATATTCAAGAGATCACATTGATGAGCTCCTAAAAAGATGATACCTTTCTTGAAGGAATTATACATTTATGAAATGGAAAGTGGCATCTTCATATCTGTTGAAATTTTTTGTCAAATGTCAGATTTCATAGATGTTTGAGTCACAAGGCATGACGTTAAGATGTCTTATGGAGTGAAAGTCAGTTTCCAAGGTTTGAATCCGGTTGCCAGAACTAACATATACAGTAATTGTACTTCAGTGGTGGTATTGGTGGGATTGGGATCAATTTGATTAAAGAAAAACTATTGTTTCTTTGCCAACGTTTCGAATTTTAATAAATTCATCATCAGGGCTCTATAACAATGAGTTTCGTGTTAAAGTGGTAGGATATAAATAAAATAAGAGAATGCCAACAAACTATTGGAACATTTTCAGAGGTTCAAAATGTTGATTAATGAAAAACAAATTTTTTTAAAATACTTACCAAAAATCAGTTTTTCCGAGTAAAAATATTAAAACTAGAAAACTGATTTTTGGTATTTAAAAATTTTTTTTTTTCCATTAATCAACATTTTGAACCCCTGAAAATATTCCAATAGTTTGTTGGCATTCTCTTATTTTATTAATATCCTACCACTTTAACACGAAACTCATTGTTATAGAGCCCTGATGATGAACTTATTAAAATTCGGAACGTTGCAAAGAAACAAATCAAATTGATCCCAATCCCACCATTGAAGAATTTAACTCTGGATCACCAAACCTACCAAAACAGTAATTGTACTATTGAGCCATATCGTGTCATGTTGAATTGTTCAAGGGATCCAGTTAAAATGATCAATTCAATATAGGCCCTCATAGTGATAATGAGAAAGTGATTACAATACATAAGTATATTTTGATAATATTATATTTGTTATCGAATTGAGATATATATACGAGGCTATTTTTAGATGAACATTTTTTCTAGCCTTTGTTGGTTGAGTTTTTATCAAGAGCAATCTCTGAGCTGATATCGAAGTTCAGTCATTCTACAAGGTTAATACATGAAAAATGATTTTTGGAATAGTTCACTGTAGGCTATAATGGGAAGTTTACTAAGACGAATGTCAGATACTTTTTAAACAAGAGCGAGTTCAACCTTGCTCATTTTTTATGGAGGTGAGAGTGTACCTTTTATGTTATCCTTAGTTTAAGTATGTTCTGTTTGCTAGTGGTGTTGGACCTTTAACATTGGTTTCTTGTGACAGAACTAGCAACTAAATTCTTTCATCACCACTCACGAAAAATAAAATGCTGCAGTTCTCAAGAAACTTTCATGTTATTGAGTTGAAGAATAAAGGTCCACAGATAAAAGCAGATTGAATTTTGATTGTTACTATTTTATTATCCTTCTGTAATATGCAATTATGAATTATGAGTTTGAATAAAATTAAATTGATTTTGCTATATTATTTCCGTTCCTACAGTCCTGGTTGGGGATTCGCAAAATCTATATTTAATAACGGCTAAAATGTCCAATTTTCTTTTTTAGGGTGGAAAATTTGGTCTTTGTAACTCCCAGTATATAACCAAAAATCAAACCGAAAATCCCTCATTATATATTTCCGTCCTCCGAACACTTTACGAGTGCATTCCAGAAAGCAGAACCTCGTGCCTCAAAAGTCAAAACCAGTGAAAGCAATGTCTCACTTTTCAATATGTGGTTCCTAACACTTTGAAGTTGTACTTAAGTGAGATGAATACTTCTCAAAAAGATATAACATTATTGTCAAAGGTAATAAAAAAAAAATTATTAAAAAAGGTATATTGAAAATAGAGTTTGCATCTATACAACAAGAAATAACTACAAAAATAACTTGCTCCTATTTAGAAAAATAAATAAAATATATTTTTTTCAGTTCAGCACTTGTGGTATGAAATGAGTAATAATTAAAATATATGATAAAACGAGTCTCATCCAAAGGCAAGAAGATTATAGGTACATTTGAATATGAAACCCAAACAATTTCAGAAAAATTATCGTCTTGGTGTAGTAGGATCCTCCAACTTTCTCCATACAACCTGCAAGAGAAAATTACATTTAATTACAAACTGTCAACCAACCGATTGAATCGTCTGCATGAACAAAAATTTACAGTTAGTCATAGTTTCATTGGTTTCATTTCATGATCAACAAGATATTGAAATGAACAATGCTTATTTTGATCTGTGATTATGGTCAGCGTTTGACATGTGTGAATATGATGAAAATGTAGTTTGACTTGATAATATCAAGAAACAATTCATGGGACGACATGACTGTTAAAATTAGAACAAGTCACCTAACTAAAACTAACTGCATCAAGTACCTTGGTCTCCTCATCGACGACAAATATTGCCAAGGATGTAACGATTGATAACAATTCAAAAGAGAACCGACCGTGAAAATATCTATACAAGAGAGACAGGTCTCCGACCCTTCTAAGATGCTCCAATGAAGTGAGCTAAAAATCACCAACAAGACAGATTGCCCTTCTCTGTATAGAATCAAGAAGCTTCAATGAGTGTTTTGGTGCCGAATTCCATACATTTATTTATTTATTGACAAATCAAACCTTCATGAGAACTATATTCCAAGACAGGTTGTATCTGAGCCTTGTAGGTCTTCGGAAGCAGGCGCGAAGTGAAGTATTTATTAAATATTCAAAAAATGAACAATTTGTTCAGGCCAGCCTCAACTCACCTACACTGTAGGTTGACGGACTAACACCTATTAGAAAACAACTACTCCCCTGGCTAATACCACGAAGGGCATTGGATTACATCCAACAGGTGTTAGTGTGGGATTCTTCACAGAAGAAATTCCACATATACTCTTGGCGATAAACCACCAGATTTGATTTTCAATTATTGGGACGGGACACACTTGCAGACCGGTTTCGGGCTTTTTGGCCTCTCGTCAGTGCAAGGCAGTGCCATCATCAACATAAGTTGATGACTTCCCATAATTTAGCAGCAACGGCTATTTTGCTAGTTGTTTGTATCAGCCTAGGTCTAGGGAAGATACTCTACTCGAGTATGATTTTTAATTATGGGAAGTCATCAGCTTATGTTGATGATGGCACTGCCTTGCACTGACGAGAGGCCAAAAAGCCCGAAACCGGTCTGCAAGTGTGTCCGTCCCTATAATTGAAAATCAATTCTGGTGGTTTATCGCCAAGAGTATATGTGGAATTTCTTCTGTGAAGAATCCCACACTAACACCTGTTGGATGTAATCCAATGCCCTTCGTGGTATTAGCCAGGGGAGTAGTTGTTTTCTAATAGGTGTTAGTCCGTCAACCTACAGTGTAGGTGAGTTGAGGCTGGCCTGAACAAATTGTTCATTTTTTGAATATTTGATTTAAAGCCAGTCTTCAAGCATCCCCATGAATATTTGTTTTAGAAGTATTTATTCGCACAAAATAGAATTCAAAGTCTCTGGGAAGCACCTTTAGCGATCGACCTCACATGGTTTTTTCCCCTGACATCTGAATTCTGGATGATGATAGATCAAAAGCCGTATCTCAGTTGGGATTCTTTTGACGAAAAACGTTACTTTTATTGCGAAGTGCCCTGAGGCTGTCTCTTTATCGAAAGCTACAATGTGATTTTCGAATAGTGGAATCATTAATACTCACGTTGCACATCTCCCTCACCAACGCCTTTTCGCCGTCGTCCATGTCCTGCGAATTGGTGTCGTCGGACATGTTTTCGGCGGCGGACGGCGCTCGCCCCTCCCTCTCGAGCTGCTCGCGCACCTCGAGCACCTGCAGCGCGCGCACCACCGCCTCCGGGCGGCCGCCGAGCGTGGCGCCGCCGCCTCCGACGACGTCCTGGGTCGCGGCCAGGCTCGGGTCGCCTGCCGCCGCCGCCATCTGGGCGATCTTGTGCGCGAGCGCGCGCTTCTCTTCTTCCAGCTGCTTGACGCGCTGCTCCAGGCTGCGCACGTACTGCATTATCTGGTCTGCGGAACGAGTAACGGATTAAGACTAGGGCTTCGCGAGACCAAGAATGATCAATCTTGGTCTCGAAAAACTGTCTTCAAATCAAAATATACTTTATTGTCTGAATATTTGCATCTTATTGACAAAGTCCAAGAAATACAAATGTAGATTTAAAAATGTATATACAAAACGCTATAATGTTAAATAACAGTCATAAATAATGAATTGTTAAATTATTCATAAAAAGATTCGCTAAAGTATTCCTCCAAACTATATTAGGGTCTGTCAACGAGTAGGTGTTTTACCGCCTTTTTGAAATGGATGTTGCTTGGTCTTGATACTTCTCGGTATCACGCTTGATTCGAAATTAGATTGGAAAAGTCATATAAGTGAACTGTCAAAAAATCTATCGAGATATTGCTATGCCCTAAAAGTCATCTCACAAAACATATCCTCAGATTCAGCCCTGCTAGCATATTATGCCTATATACAAAGCCACATTAGATATGGTATCATTTTCTGGGGAACATCTGCAGATGTTAAGAAGATTTTCACACTACAAAAGAGATGTCTAAGAAATATTTTCAATATTCCACAAAGAGTCAGTTGTAAGTCTATATTCATGGATAAAAATATTCTTACTTTGACTAGCATATTGATATATGAAGCAGTCATATTTATAAGCGAAAATATGGTCCTCTATGCATGTTATGACAGAAACCACAGGTATAATACTCGAAATAAAAACAATCTTCTGAATATTAGGCCTACCTTCACATATATACAAAAAAATATTCCCTTCTCAGTAATCAACATATACAACAAATTACCTGAATCACTAAGAACGCAGCCCAGTAGGAAGCTGAAAATTAATTTGAAAAACTTGCTCATTAAAAAAGCGTACTATGCACTTGACGAGTATTTCGCAGATACATTAGTTTGATAACAATTATTTCTTTTATCTTGTAAATTGTAATACTTATTGTTTTATCTAGTGGCTATATCTATCATCTAATTTTACATGACTGTGTGTGTGTGTGTGTGCATCCATGTACAAAGAGTGTATTTTTTATTTTGTTTTTATATTGACATGTTCTACACCTGAAAGGGCATTTCCAAAAAAACTAATAAAGGATCTATCTATCTATCTATCTATCTACTCTTGGTCATGGATCAAAATGCCTCTAGAAATTTGAATTATTCGATTCAATTGTCCACCAGTTTTTTTGCATATAATAGGTATTTCGTATTTCTCATTCTTTAACAATTTTCAATTTGTACGAGAAAAGTAAGAGAAATAATTTTCCCATTCCACCAAAAATATCTTAAAGATTTAATTAGACATACATAGCATAGCGCACAAGCCAGAAAAAAGGTTAAAACGGTCGGAATGTTTATTAGGTTTTTATTGACCATTTTACAATGGATTGTGTGATGAGCAGTAAGATGTGAATGCGGCAGAGGAGTGGAATCGTAATCCCGAGAAAATTGCATTATATTATGTAGAAGTGGAAAAATATCACATAGCTGACCAAATATATTGGTCATAAATTATTACTTTCATTTAGTATGGAACTTTGGTGTGTGCAACAGTGCAACTTATAGTAATCTGTATCTATGTTTATCAATAAATAAATATGTATCACGATCTATACAGAAATAAATTAGAAATAAATCTAAATTACAACTGAAATGACGAATGAAATGACCAAAAAATACTAAATCTATAACTGGAAATTATTCATTGGTTCATGAAATATTGCTTCAAGTTACGTTTAAGTTTCAACATATGTTTTGAATTTTTCAACTTTCAAAAATTATCCATTATAAAGAAGTGATTTTTTGCCAAAGTTCCCTTTCACCTTCAGCGTATCAAAATGTTGTGGTTGTCTTATGCTATGATCATGAATGACATTCAATACAGTGTCTATTGTTTGTAGAGGCAAAATGTAAAAATTTGGAAACTTTTAACTGATGAACAAAATCCAAATTCAATAAGTTTCGCGAATTGTATAAAATAGTGAGTTCCGAATCCTCTTGCCTGAAAATACATTTTATTAACCTGTTTTGTAATGTTTTCAGAGGTAAGTGTAGACATTTCCTTTACAGAAATTGCATGAATGTGGATAAGCTTACTTTTGAGGTTAGGGGCCGTTCATAAAATACGTCACACTAAAATCAGCTTTTTTTGACCCCCTCCCCCCCCCATTGTCACACTGTGTCACAATTTTTGTGACCCCCCTAGAAATATTTCGTCACAAAAACTAAGACCCCCCCCTGCTGAGTATGATGAATTCTAAATGATAGTACACAAATGCTGAAAATTAAAAATCTTTATTTAGTTTTTATAATAAAATTAATAAATATCTTTCATAACGAACATATAAATAATATTTCTAAGATATTTATAAACAATTTCAATATGGATTGCCACAAATAATATAGATATTTTACATAATCAGAAGATTCAATGCTCAATAACACAATGAAACAGAAAAAAATCGCTTTATTTTGTTTCATTTCTATAGTGAATTGTATTGTAACAAGATTAATTCGCATTTTCAATTGAAAATGCATTCGCAAAGATGGAGTCACTATAGATCAAATTAAAAAATCTGACGAGTTTAGGAATTCGTTAGAAGATGTCGCACATGTAGATTTCTATTTTCAATTTTCGTCAGAAATCTACTAAAAATGTAGATTTCTACCAAAAGTGGTCACGCTGGCTAGCGCTCATGTCAAAAAATATAAACGGCGAACGTCACGTTGCCGTATACCCCCGTCCCCCCTTGTCACATCTTGTCTCACTCAGCCAGACCCCTCCCCCCCCACTTGTATGCGAACGTATTTTATGAACGGCCCCTTACTAGGATTTGTCAAACTGCTGCGGCGGTATGGACAGAAAAACTTCCTTATATATTTTGTGGGTGTGGCTGAAATTCGATTCTAGTAGGAAGGTCAAAAGTTTATACTATAATTGTTGGGCAAATGAAAGTTTACGCACATATCTTTGTCTCTATGTTCCATTATCCTATCAAACCTGTAGTCTCTGGATCCTTAGATTGGAATATATGCTGTAAGTTCAGCTGAATTGAAAAAACAACTCTCTTTATATGGAGCTCCGACAGTAACATATATTTGAAAAGTTCATTTCGTAAGTCATTATCTTCACGTTGTAATTGTTATCGGGATATTAGCCACGTCGTTCTTCATTGAGACATTGTTTTGACTCATATTTCTTGACGTATTTCATATGCTCAAAATTGATGACGCATGGGTAAAGTTAAAACAATCGAACTTTACTTTGTATGTGGTATTTCTGAATATAAATATAACCCATATCAGTAGGGTAAATGTGCCAATAGTCGGCCACTTAGAGTATATCATAGGTTTGCGACGGCTCTCTAGGTGGATATTAACATATGAATTAATTACAATTTTTTTGAGAGATAGAATAAGTCCTTGTAATCATAAATTACCATACTAGAAATTCATAGAGTGTCCACATTATTTTGAAAAAATTAGTATTTACAAAAAATACACTTTTGCTAGTTCTCGGCCACGAGATCCCACTTCTCAGCCTACTAGTTCGCCAGTTTTCGGCCACCTTCCCAGTTGTCGACCATTTTAATGCCTTTTCTCGGCCATTAATCTTATGCTCCCTATCAATAAGGCCGATATTAGTGAATTCTCCAATTAACAATAGAAATATGCAACACAGTTTATTTCACATACAAAAAAAACAAATCTAAACAAAAACAAAAGTGAAATATAAAAACGCAAAAAGAATAAAACAAAATATAAACAAAAACAAAAGTAAAATATAAAAACGCAAAAAGAATGCTTTTTATTCCCAGTACTGGATCAGGTCCAATTTTCCTTTTTTTTCCATGATTCTTCCATGGATCCTATCCTGAATGGTTGACCTGGGAACACCATTCAGTCGACATGCTTCCCGGATTCCCATACCGTGCTCCTTTATGTCTTCAAGGGTCTTTTTTAACGCAATTTCATCATATTTGAAAATATGCCTTTTTACGGCAGTTCTCTGATTTGTCTGAATTTTCTTGACTGGGGCCATCTGAAAAAAAATTATGGAGTCTACTTTTAAATATTTGTATAATAAAGATTGTACAAAGTAACGCTCATTTTAAAGCAAACATTGTTATTGTTAAAACCGGCTGCACCCCTACGAACAACCCTCAGAAGTCTTGCGTGTGATGTCATGCACGGGACCGGTGACTGGGATTCGAATAACCCTCGAACCTTTGGATTATAAGGCGAAAGTCTTGCACATTGTTTCAATTCAATAAAAAAAGTTAATATAAAAAGTATTAACATATAGATGAATAGTACTGGCCGAGAACAGGCGTTTATAAAGCTAGTTGTCGACCGCATGATTTCAAAGAAATATATGCTGGCCGACAACTGGCTCACATTAAACCAATTCTCGGCCACATAAAAAGCAAGCTATCAGAATTACTCAATATAAATCATTTTGGTGGCCGGAAACTGGCTATAGTATTACCGTCAGTAGCACCTTTGAAAAGGACAGAACGATAAGTGTGCACAGCATTCGATATTGGAATTGAGGGACCACCAATAGACAGCTTATTATTCCAGTTCTCGGCCACCCTGGCCGACAACTGGAAAATGGTTGTTTGGAGGCTCCAGTGCACCGGCCACCGCGTAATAAAAAGAAAAAATCATTCATTTTCAGTTTTTTTACATTAAAATACAAGTTCAACACGTCCAGATACCTTCTACATGAAAAAATTCTAGAATATCTAGCAAAATTAGGCAGAAACTTACCGTTGAAAAAGTTGTGTTCCACTATTTTTTTTGAACAGAGCAACGCCCGACCAACGATCACTTCGACCACCGTGAATAGAACTGACAGGGAATGAATAATTGTATTGACAGGACGGGTAAATCTAACGGGAATTGGAGGGAAAACTGTAACCGAAAGTTTGGCGGCATTTTCAAATTTGAAGACTGGTTATTTTACTTATTATTCCATGAAAAAGATGAAAACGGCCGACAACTGGAAGTGGCCGGCAAACTGGCGCAATCACCCTAATAGGCTGTCGAAAATTGCAAAATCTCACTTTTCACCTGTGGATATTTTAAAAATAGATGAGGATAGGTATAGAATATTAATGAAATATTCAACCTGAAATTCAAATAGGAATGCATCAATACACAGGATGATTCATTCAAAATGAAAAATCGTTGCCAAGTTTAGCTGGAAGTAACAAACGCAGTATCAAAAATATTTTAACCCTCCGTTAGTCGCGCATGGGACTGGCAGTCCCATGATTTACAATTTTCTCAATTATATTAAAACTATTATAGCTACAGCGTCGTAACTTTATGACATCTCACAGTAAACTTCTAGAAGCCAGTTGCCTGAGTTTCATGCAAAGGGATACTTTTATTTCTTAAAAAATTTGCAAAGAGTGCGTCAGGTACCTGCTTTGGGACTGATAGTCCCAGCGCGACTGCCTACGACTCATTTTTGTTGCGTACATTGAACAAGCGTCTCAGTACCGTATTTGTAGGCTTCGTTGTTTGTAGGTTATTTTTTCTTGTTCATTTGTTACTGTGCCGTGCATTTTTGAAACAAAGTGCATAATTATGGACACAAAGCGTTATAATTTTGATAACCCCGCTGACGTGGAAGAATTGAATCGTTTAGCTTTCAACCTGGGACGAGCCGAAGAGCGGTCAAGAGAAAACGTTGCGAACCTTGTTGTAACGAATCTTAAAAGGACGCCAGAACAACCTATACATGTCGAAAAGTGTGATACCTATATATGTTTGAAAAAACATGTCCAAGTAATATGTAAAAATTGCTTAGAAAATATAACTGAAGAGGAAACAGCTGGTGAATCTGAATAAATCAAACTACAATAATAAATATGATGCCATTTATTACCTACTTGCTTTCCTGTTCCCTAAATATTTTCACGTGAATTGTGTAAAAGCGTATCCACAAATACTACTATAAGAGGTATAAATGTAAAAAATTATTCATAAACAATAAAAACACTAGTTATGAAACACAATAAAATTATAATGCAATTGCAAATGCAATTTAACTCGCTTTCGTAATAAACTGATTTACCAACAACATTTTTAACCAAAATAATTCATATGACCAAAAATTAGGCTGCGTTGTTGATATGGGACTGGCAGTCCCAGCGCGACTAACGACGTTACATATGGTGGCGCGCCTAACGGAGGGTTAAAAAATTTCAAATTCAAACCAAACAACTTTTGTATTTTTTTACTTTTTTCAATAGTGGAGAGGTAAGGACCACTACGACCTTACAACATGTTTGTTGTAAAGTGTTAACTGGAATACTGAATTTGAAAAATTTATTTCCGATTTTGAGTGAGCAAAAAATGGAAACCTACCATATGAAAAATAGGTAATTGAAATGAATTGCCATAACATTTCCCATCATATTTTTCTTAATACTGAGAAAATTTGAGTTCGTTATTTTTATTTTGAGCCGAAGACCAAGGCAGGGTGTCCCAAGTTATCGTATACAGGTAAATAAATATTATTGTGGAAATACTGGTTCTAAATAAGTGAGTAGAATTTTTGAGTTAGTGTTGATGAAAACAAACCACTTCAAGCACTATTTACAATGAAATTTCGGTGATGGTAGACATTTTCACGAATATTTCAGTTTGGCAATTTGAAACAAAGTCCTCTATTATTAATTATTGTCTGAGGTTTTGAAGGTTTTTCGGAATTAAATAATATAAAAGACTATGTGAAACTCCTAAAATGTTTTTACGCTGTTCGATGTTTGAGCGAAACATTAAAATCTTTGGAATTTCCAGGAACATGTTAAATTTTCCTGTCTTTCAGGTGGAGAGAGCGAAATTCCGTGACATAAAAATTTTCTCTGACTTTTCGAGGTTTTCCTGATTTTCCAGGTCGCTGGATAGAATGATATTGATATTCATATGTTATTGTTATAGTAATTTCTCCTTTTTTTTAGTAAATTGGAGACTCAATTTATAGGAAGTATGAAAATACAATAAATCAAAATATCTAGCCTGGTTGGAGAAGATTACTACAAAACTGATTAATTGAACCTCAAATAGTTTGTTTGCACAAGTATTTCAGATAGTTTCATGTCATTCATGAGTCATACTACATGAATCATTCGATTGAACAAAGTAGGTGTTCATAAATTTTTTGAAGGAAATCAATTCAGAATTCATAGTAATATACACTGCCAGTAAAAAGTCTCCATTATAGAGATTGACTTACCATTGAAAGTACTCCTCTGCCTAGCTAAATTCTCATGAAGTAACCTTTCCCTGCTTTCAGATCTTCTCTGAGTATTCCCTGCAGGATTGAACTCTTGAGGAACAGCAGGTTCATCTGCGTTAGTGCTTGAGCTTGAGCCATCCCCATCATCCCTCAAATTACCAGATGGGGCACTCCCGCAACTGGGGCACAATGAATTGCTAGCTCGTTCCTCATCAAGATACAAGCACAACTCCTTCAATTCCAAATTATCCTTTATCAGCTCTTGCTGCTTGTTGTCTAATTCTCTGAGCTTTGTCTGGTAGGCAGATACCTCTTGCCTCATTACGCTGGCGGTGTATCTGCCAAAACGTTGCCATTCGCGAGCCAGTTTTCTCCCCTTCTGTCTGTCATCATCAAGGAAACAGCACAAATCACGAAGCTCTTGGTTGTCATCAGCCAGATGCTGATTGGCTTCTTTCAAAGACCTGAGTTCCAGCAAAATGCCCTGCAGCTGCCTGTTCTGATCAATGAAACGGGGATCTTCAGGTTTTCTCACAAACTTCAGCATTTCTGGTCTGAGAAACTCGTCGTCGTATCTGATGGGTTGTCGCTGCTGAGGAGCTCTCAAGTCAATGTGAACTTGAGGAATGCCAGGTTCCTCTAGAGGTCGAGGCCGCGAGTTCTCTTGATGTATTTGCAACTGGGTCGTTCTCGGCTCTTCCACGCTCTTTGTTGGTCCTGGATATTGAGGATAATGAATGTAGGACTTGCCCTGAGGGTGCGGGTAGAATTTTGCCTGGTCGTTGGGGTAGATAACCTTTACATTGTCCGAATTCTTGGGCGGCCTTTTTGGGTCACTGGGGGCGTTTTTGAGGATGCCTTGGCTATTGGGCAAGGGCGGTGGTTGGTACCTTGGCGGTAGGACACCCGGATCTACGGTCGTTTTGTTTGTGGGCAATTTTTTATTTGACATGTTTCACTTGTGCACTGATCTTTGAAACAGTTCAAGAAACCATCTCAGAAAAAGCTCTGTTCACTCCTCGAACGATGCCTTCAAACACTGTAATCCTCACGATGTTTGGCTTTTAATGTTATGTAGGTCATCAAAGTGGTCCACGACTATCCCATACTAGATTTCACTTCATAATTATGTTGATTTCACTATTTACAACTCCCTCATAATACACCATGTTTAGTTTGTTATATTTTAAAAATTACAGCCCTAAACAAGGTAAGTACTAAATGGTAAACAACTCGTACATTGACAAGGAATATCTCGCAGCTGGAAAAAACACTACGACTGAACTCCAACTCCATTCACTCACCGCACTACCTTGGCCATCTCAATTTATTCAGGGCAGAGAAAGAGAAACGTCATCTGCAGCCGCAGGTAAAGACCGTGAGAAAAGTAGTGGTAATTGTTCTTCTATTCTATGATTAAGGGCCAGTTTTGTAGGTGTAGGTTCAGTTCGAATATGTTGTGGAGTTTAAATCACGGATTTGATAGAAAATGCATGCTAATTCTGTCAAATTCTTCTTAACCGAACCTAAAAACTGGCCCTAAAGACAAAGACTTGAGGAATAATGGCCGCGTCCAGCTTACAGCGCTCAAAGACACATTTCACCAAAACTGTCAAATGTGAAGCGGCTATAAGTGCTGTAAGCTGTTAGACGCCAACGATTATATACTTGTATCATTGTATAATGATTTAATAGTAGGACAACCTTATGGAGATATCATTTGACGAGGTGGACACAGTCAAAAGATGGCGCTGGGGAGTCCATGTCCACGGCATGTCTTTTCTTACTGAATGTCGTAAAATCTTACTGTATGTCGTAACTTGAAAATTGTAATTTCTCGGCTTTGGAAACCGACTCTTCCCAATAACAGATGGCGCCTAACTAATGCTATGAAGATGGCATTGGATGCAAATGTTCCATCAACAGGTCTACGTAGGCAGAGGCGTAGGTAGTTTTAAAATTTCGTCTCGTTCGATCGAAGTGCGTTTCGTTTGTATTTTGTTTCGAGAATTACCGAGTTTATACGAACGCATCCGTATGAAGTGTAATAAGTGCTGATCTTTCCATATCTTCTGTGATACCTTTAATCGTCACTCTAGAAAATATTGTTAGTGATCTTGAATAGCGTGTGACACAACATATAAAAAAATTTTTTTTTCGTTTTTTTACATTGCATTATATATTTTTTGTAGTACCAATAATATAAGTTCATTAAGTTCTACGAAAAGTTCATTGTTAAGCTTCATTGCACAAAGTATGGTAAATGAATAAATCAAGTAAAACAAACTTTAATCGTTCAAGCCAGTTTCTGTCTCCCTACACTGTAGGGAAATGGACTGACGCCTATCAGAGAACAACTACTCCCCTGGCTAATACCACGAAGAACGTTGGACTATATCCGACAGACGTCAGTGCCAGAATCTTCACAGAAGTATTTCCTGCATATGTATTTGATGATACAATGATGGATCGACTTTTAATTATAGGAACGAGCACAGTTGTAGACCGGTTTCTGGCTATTTGGCCTCTCATCAGTGCAAGGTAGTGGCCATTATCGACGATCATGAAGTTTTTAAGCTACCCAATTACTTCTCAGAGTACAAACAGAAAACATGCTAATGAAGAAAATAGATAATTTACATCAAGTTGATGAAATTGCACAAACCACATGCAGTTAATTTCAATACAATTAGAGAAATTTTCATATATATTACTACCTACTTAATGGTACATTTATTAGGGGTTTTTTAAATTAGACTAGGTATACCAACAATAAAGAACATTAAAATGAAAATGATTTTTCATAATGGAAGAAATAGATGAAATATTATTTTATCGCTTTTGATATTATAAAACATATTAGACTTGATGGACATTTCGTCCAGGCATAAAATACAATGTTTGTTCTAAATGATGTTGATTTGCTAGGCAGCCAAAAAATTCCTGATAAATACTTATAAACTTTATGGCCTAGGAAACATAATGTTAATGCGAACTTCTTATAATCATTGGAGTACCGTGAACCTTCATGATCGTCGATGATATTCCATAATTGAAAATCTGATTTTGAGGTTGATTTACTTTTTTTCGTATTTAAAAAACGTGAGAAATGAATGGCTTTTGATTGCATGAATCTGCTATTATCCAATAATTGTATATTTGTGATATTCATATTCGAAAAACATTCGCAGACATTTTGCGAATGCGAATATGCTAAAATATGCGAATATTCGTTTGCGTTTAAGCCGTTTGTATAAACCGTTGTCGTTGCGTTGAAATATATTATCGCGGAAGGCGAGTCGAATGATAAGAAATATCGTAAGTGAAGGTACTGCAAGAATATCACAATTAATTCGACTATTTTTACAAGTAAATCTCTATTAGGAATTATAAAGTTCAAATATTTTTTTTTATTGATTTTTATTTCGAGTTTCTTTGGGATTATTAATTTTTGTTGGGGAATTTGAATGTTTTCATAACTCTATTATCGAGCAGTCGTTGAGTTATCGTAAACAAATAGCAGTTTACATCTTCTGGTGTATTAGAAATACTTGTATTAGAATACTTGAGAATGTCATCACATACAATGGATTTGAATTTGCTTGTTAATTGGAAAATTGCACCAATTAAGTGAGCAGCGCCAAAAAACAAACGAAGAAGAAGAATTTTGCTTGTTATTCGTTAGGCGATATATAAGTACCTAGGTACCTACCTATCGAACCCAGGTATATATGAATTATGAATCCGTATACTTATACCATTGTATACGGGGCGTTTCTGTTATGATGTGGTAGCACTGATATATTTTCTATAAATTCTGGAGGACTGACTTACAGTAAACATTAGATACTTTGCTGTCATCTATAACAATTCATATCGTGTTCGTGTGTAATTGTTGCAAATGGATTCCTTCGGTATTCAAAATTTCCCAAAAATTAAGGTAAGTGAATACTATATTACAATATATCTATCTATATAGTCTTTTTCTGATGGCTCTATAAAAAGATACAATGAGCCGATTCTGGAGTGTATGCGGTAACAAAAGTATACTTTTCCTGTAGCATAAAAAAGATGGCATATGGAATTGAATTGTATTCTGGGTTAGAAAATTTGAGTCTTTTCATAACTCTATTATCGATTAGTCGTGTGAAATATGCATCCGCTTGGGGTTTTACGTTAATTTTTTTTATTGTAATTCTTAGTTACTACTTTCTCATCCAGTATTTATGGAATGTTCTCGAAACACATTTAGGACAGCTTGTAATTTTTCGATGACTCATCGTTAATCCTGTATCGATAAGGACAAAGAAGCCCAAAGGGCGTAGCCAGTGACAGGGTTTGGGGGGTTGAACCCCCCCCCCCTCCTCGAAAAGATTTAAATATAATTTTAGACATTCATAAAATTAAAATGAAGATGTGGGATGTATCTCATGCATTACACTGCTTTCCCTACACTAAAATATGTGGTTTGCATTCCTTTATCCTGCCCGACGAGCACCACCACTGTCGTTTTATTATCTTGAACTCCCCCCTCCGATTCTGAAACCTGGCTACGCCTGTGGTCTCTGGTACCCGCATGGAATTCGGGCCCAGGTAGTTGACCTTCTCTTCAATGTTTTGACCCAAGTGGTGATTATTCGAGGGAATCGAGGGTTACTTTGGGAACATTTTGCAGAAGTAAATATAATGAGTATGTTATCAATATCAATTAATCAATTTTTCAGAAATGGCTGGAAATAAGTGTGCTTATTTTAACTGTGGACTAAGTAAGAGGTCAGATCCTACTCGGGTGATTTATCCTCAACACCACATTAAATTCAATTCTAAAATTTCATTGCAAGATCTCATAGAGCAAAATATTTTTGTATAGGTATAATTATGAAATAGGCATGTGTAAACCTATACCGATGTTTATTGTTTCAGGTAATGTGGCCTTAGCAGATCTAAGCCCAAAATCGTTGAAAAATAAGCAAATTTGTAGCAACCATTTCGATGAGATGTTTGATCAATCAAAATATTTGCCTATTACTGCTGTGCCAGTCCGCTACATCAATAGTGCGAGTTCAGAAAGCGAGAGGGAAAAGGAAAATGTGGACGATGGATTGACGCAAATCAATGTTATTTCAATTTCAAAAACATTTTCGGGTCAGTCAAGAAGAGATTCCTGTGCCAATTCCAGAAATGTCAACATAGATCTTTCTGATAGTTCTGTCAGTAACAACGAAGATGAAAATTGGTTGAAAGAGTTGCAAAATCTTCCACCTTGTTCTACAGGCAGTGAAGAAAGAAAGCGTTCACTATAGTCGGGCCGTTCAAAAGATAGAATTCACGGACGCGAGAACAGTGAATACCTGCATCTATTTATAGCCTGCGCGGCGTACGATGCCACGCCTTCTAAACTGACATAAATGAAGAACTGTTTACACTGTACTGTACTCATTTGTGCTTTGTATTTACGTGTGTTATGTTAATTCAATGACGTGATCATTCTATCTTTTCAGCGGCTACACTATAGAAGAAGAAAATGAACGGTTGAAAAAAGAACTAAAGAATTACAGAAAAAAAGTTAATAACCTGAATACCCAATAAGGAACTGCCAAAAAAAAACTTAAAGTGCAACTTTCTGCGAAGGTTTCGTATGAACAAAGAGCTTTAACACGCTTCACAAAATCTCTTGTGAATACCTATGCAGTTGAAACATAAACTAAAATCCCCATGGTCAGCTACTGAAAAAAACACTGCCCTATCGTTGTTTTATAAAGGATCTAAAACGTATAGATATTTACGTCAAACAGGATTCACGTTGCCTGCAGTATCAACTTTGAAATCATGGATTACCAATTTCCGCTGCAAACCTGGGTTCAATAAAAAAAATTTAATGAATATTGCTCTGAAGGCGGATACAATGCTGCCTTACGAAAAGAAGTGCATTTTAATGTTTGATGAAATGTCTCTTAAGAGGAGTCTTGAGTACATTAGAAAAACTGACACCATTGAAGGTTTCGAGGATCTTAGCGAATTTGGGAGGAAATCTTCTCCTTCTAGTCAGGCTCTTGTTTTAATGATTAGAGGAATTTATAGCAAGTGGAAAATTCCTATTGCCTACTTTGTATCGGATGATGGGGTGTGCTATGAATCTTTGATACGCATCATTACCAAGGCCTTAGATAAACTAATTGAAACAAAACTGGAAACAATAGGCATTGTTTGTGATTCATCACGTACCAATCAGAAAGCTTTCAAACATTTGGGGGCTGACAAAGAAAAACCGTACTTTTTCTTGAATGAAAAAAAAAAATATTATGCATTTTTTGATGTTCCTCATCTATTGAAATGTGTAAGAAACAATTTTATCGAAAGTAGTTTTGAACTGATTGGAAAGTATACCGTGTGTCACAGACTCATGGTACACCCCCGTTTTCTCCTTTGTTTTTCTAGCTATATTTTTGAAATTCGGGACATTCAATATGCTCACTGAACAGCATTTCTCGACATATCTGAAAGATAAAAACAACTTCCAATTTTTCCGGAAATGACATCAACTTTCGATTCTTGAATGGGACACCCTGTATATTGTTACATGATCGGCTAGGGATGATCATGAGGAATCCAACGATACCAGGTTTGATGATGTTATCTCCAATGACTGCGGAGATATCGCCATTTATATTATCCATAAGCTCAATGAGTGGGAGAGAGAATTGGATTGACCCGCCAGTAAAGTTTCTCTCTCCTACTCGTTGCGCTTGTGAATAATATAAATGGCGATATCTCCGCAGTCATTGAAGATACCATCATCAAACCTGGTATCGTTGGATTCCTCATGATCATCCCTAGCCGATCATGTAACAATATACAGGCTGTCCCATTCAAGAATCGAAAGTTGATGTCATTTCCGGAAAAATTGGAAGTTGTTTTTTTCTTTCAGATATGTCGAGAAATGCTGTTCAGTGAGCTTATTCGATGTTCCGAATCTCAAAAATATAGCTAGAAAAACAAAGGAGAAAACGGGGGTGTACCATGAGTCTGTGACACACGGTATATGCTTTTCCAATATAAGGAAAGTGTATGACCTAGATAAAAAGAGCACAACAGGAAAAGCGTTGTTGAAACTCACCGAGAAACACCTCAACCCGAATGCGTTTGAAAAAATGAATGTCAAATTAGCTGCCCAATTATTGAGCCATAGTGTTTATGCTGCCATAATGACATCCACGAGAACTGGTGAACTTGTTTCGAGTACAGCTGAAAATACAGCTGACTTTGTTGTAACAATGGACAATTTATTCGATGCTCTGAATAGCACACGTTTTCATACAAAAAAACCCTGCAATCGTGTTTTGAGTGATACCAACCCGGAATTATATGCTGCTATAAATGCAGGGTACGACTCATTGAAAAATCTTTATAAAGTTGAAAAATTGGTAAATTAAACAGTTCAAGTGAGGCAGTAACTATGAGAGCATGGGTAGTTTGATTCAGTTTCCCAAGGCAATGAACACACCAGGAATATTGATTCTATGATTCTTTTCTCCTGATGAAGCTATGTGAACATTAGCGAAATATTGAGATCAAGAACGAACGAGTTTTATTAGTAAACAGACCGCAAACCTGAGAACTTCCAAATCTAGTTAATATATATATATATATATATATATATATATATATATATATATATATATATATATATATATATATATATATATATATATATATATATATATATATATATATATATATATATATATATAGCATCTAACAATAATAACCAACTAGAAAATGAAATTTAAAAAATATTGGTGAAAATATATTGCATAAACAATAGAAAAAAATACATTTCGAACATAAAAACACTTTAAATTAGGTTTATGTTACAATGAAACTCAGAGAGTATTATCAACTGTTAGAAAAGAACATAGGGTTTGCTATAAGTTCGCAAGTTAATATCTAACAAATTATCTTGTAAAATATCCACTTTTAACGTTTGACAAATCTGTTTATGAAATTGAAAACTTTTCTCTTCGCTGTATTCAGCCTTTTTCATTTGGAACCCGAATCTGGGTGAATTTGCAAAATTATAAAATTTTGAACCACCCCTGTATAACGTTTACCATCTTTCCCCTTTTCCGAATCGAGCACGCTACGCTCGATGGTTTCGCTTCTACCGCCTGTTTTTTTTTAAGGCAATTGCCATGTTTCTTTCTCCTATAATAATTTCAATAGACGAGTTCCTCACAAGTTGCCAACTTATAAAATTCGTCGAAAAGGTCTGCCTCTCCAATTTTGATAATTTTAAGATAGTTGTGTAGAGAATCAAAAATTATATACGCTGGTTCGTTTACTTTGAGTCAGAAAGCCTTTATAAAGTTTTTATATCACTTATGTCAATCATAGATTTTTTGTCTAAAAATAGGAACTGTTGGTAACGCAATTCCATGACAAAAACATTGATGGTGCTTCTTGTAACATAACCTGATATTTTTGTGTTTATTTTTTTTTGCAATATTAAGTAATTTGTGCTTGAATGTTTACGAATTTTCCGTGGTTATCCACATTCGTCATGCATATTGTTTATATGATGCTCTTGTTGAATGAGAATGTAGGTTTTAGGTAGGTAGATTGAATTATTGTTTTCTTTACAATACCCAATGTGTTTTTAGGTATGAGACGAGGTTGTTTTAAGATATGAGTATTTTAACATTCAGGCACGACAAGGCATTCCTTTCACCAATAAAGAACATATCAACATTGCTAAATCTTTGGAATTAATACACTGCATTGTTTGTTGTACCTACTTGTGCAAGAGCTAGAGAAATTTTGATGGATGCTGTTCATGTAATAACCACTTGAAAAAAATCCTTTTGTATAATGAACGTGATTCATGTGGGACGAGAAGAAAAACTATGAAACTGTTCAAAAGGAATCTGGGTTTATACAATGCTACAGAAAAGATGATTGAACAGGCTCTACATTTTATTCTTGGAGCTATCAAAAATGTATGATTAATGGTTGTGGAAAAGGTGAAATGAGAGAATGAGATATGCTTGTCTTTTTGAAAAGGGAAAATGAAGCAGAGATTTTCACCATTAATGTATCACCATTCAGTGTTCAGCATGGAAGTCCACTGGGACTGCAGACAGTAAACATATCCCTACCTAATACCAATTTTTAATGGCCTTAAATTAAGGTGTTCGAAATGACAAGCAGGGGAAGTTTATCTGCAACAATTTAAAATTTTTATGATGCAAAGATTGTTGGAGTGGTACATACTCTTAGAAAGGCAGAAAGAAAATTTCACCTCAAGATATAGGCGAAAGAAGATTATGAAGTTACTATGCCAACTATTTAATCAAGACAAAGTGTATTCACATTCATCTTAATAATTAAGATGTGTGAGATTTGTATTATAAGACTACAGTACACAGAAATAACCATGACCACTAAATATAATATATAAAAAAACATGTTTTTATACTAGCAGGTTCATTGGCAAAAATTAATAGAAAAATAATTAGTAGATAACTCTTCTTATTCAGCATCCTAAAGATCAATAGCCATAGCTTATATTTTCAACAATGTCTTCCGAGAAGAACTTTGTTGAGACACAAACATGAAAAATCGCTTATTTCCAATCTCTATTTTCATCGATACATATCTAAAACTCTTGAGGTCTGAACCCCCATTTTATAGTTCATAATTCCTGAAATAAGACGACTCATTATTATGATTGATCTTGAAGCCTCCATCTACTTAGGTTTTATTGTGGTTTCATTCGGTTTTTACACCAAGATGATTGTGATTGACATTGACTAGTATTGATCGTCAGTAGGAATTTCACGTGGAAAAAATTCGGGGAAAAAGTTTCTATCCCCTTAACAATAATAAATAACCTCACTTTCTAGTTCAATCTCGAATTTATTTTGAATCAATCACCAGTTACGGAAAATGAAAATGTTTTGTCATGGAATTGCGTTACCAACAGTTCCTATTTTTAGACAAAAAATCTATGATTGACATAAGTGATATAAAAACTTAATAAAGGCTTTCTGACTCAAAGTAAACAATCTACCGTATATAATTTTTGATTCTCTACACAACTATCTTAAAATAATGAAAATTGGAGAGGCAGACCTTTTCGACGAATTTTGTAAGTTGGCAACTTGTGAGGAACTCGTCTATTAAATCAAAATTATATTTTCAGTTGTGCATTTTCGATTGAGACATCGGAAATTTCAAACTTAAACGGCGAAATTGATTTTTTGGAAGGAAAAGAAAAATATGTCAATTAGCTACCTGAAAACAAAAACTCAAATTCATATCACTTTGCCTCTCATTCAATTTACGTTCATACCGCCTGCACTGTCTGTCTCGATTCCGAATATTCCTTCTTTTCTCCTTATTAATGGCTGTTCAGACAGCTAAAATGTGATGTGACAGAAAACTTTACCTGAATCTACCCATTTACAGAATAATTTCATTAGTTCCTAAAAATAATAGCGTTTCTTTCAGATGGCGCCTTAGTACGAGCTTAGTATTGGCTTAGTACGGGCGTCGAATTTCTAGATGGCGCGGAAACTTGCTTCAAATGAATTTTACACAGGGATTGGAATACTATCTCTCTTTCTTTATACAATGATAATAGGTACCAAAAAATGGCTATCATTTCAGGAACAAGTGGATTTTGTGTCGGTCGCTGTCACAGCTCACTCATACTTTGATGACTAAAATTTCATTTTCTTCATGAACTTCTTTCGTCAACTCTATTTTGAAGCATCATTTTCTTTCTCTCTCAAGATAATGCCCTTTGCTGCTTTGCTTCCTCCAAGGAGTCCAAGGAGCATTCGGGATGACGGCTGCAAAACTCTACCACATACCACTAGGCAAGGATAGTATAGTATTGATAGTAAACTCTATAATAGTTTACTGTCCTTGACCACTAGGAGCGAATGAAGCGCCACTACTGCATGTACCTTTGACAGCCTCTCATTTGCAATCGACATAAAATGGTCTTAGTGCATTCGGATTGTAAAAATGTAGGTACGCATTTATTTCCAAAAGAAACAAAACTGAAAAAGCAGTGGGAAGTAGCCCTGAAAAGAAAGAGCTTTCAGGCTTTTGAACATTCCAGATTATTCTCCAGTCACTTACAAAAGAACGTAGCAGGGCTAGTAGATGGTTATTATGTTGATTTTTGACGAAACACCCCTGTAATCATTTTGAATTTTTTACCTTTCACTCAGATCTTTTTTTTTTCCTTGGAGGGATCCACCACGTTCCCTCAACAAACTTTTCGGTTCTGGTACAGACAAACATCCATATCTATCGGTTTGAGAAAACATCCGCATGATTCTTAAGTATCTTTTGAAAATATTCATTAAAATAAAAATAAAACATAACCTGCAAAATCACTCGTTAGGCACATTCAGTCGTGCTGCCACCTACTAAAAGCTTTGGGTCATCTTCCTCTTCCCCATACTGACAGACAGAACTCTGCACTCATTTTTCTCCTCAAAGTAGGAAACTTTGTTGTTCTTTGTCAAGTACACGGAAATGTCGACATTATACCATTCAAAGCTTCAAATCTTTTTTACACAGCCATTGAATTGAGTAACTATCGTATTTCTATTTAAACAATGCCTTTACTTACCACTTACCTACCGTGACTGTGTGATTGCGGCATTGATTGCGTGATCATCTGTTTTATAACAATCAGAATTGTCCGCCAAAAATTTTGATAATGGCACAAGTTCGAAAGGCTTTTGGAGTTACTATCTATTTCAACAATTTGATATTCGGAGAAGTAAAGCTATTTCTACTCGAAAGAATGATTAAATTTCTCCATAAATTATAATAATTTGGTCAAAATTTGGCGAACAAGTACCTATACTTTGCAGATATCACCTTAGGGTCTTAACTTAGAACATTGGATTGAAAAACGGCCCTTATTGGAGCTGGTGGTTTTGGCGTTATATTTAATAGAGACATATTTCTTGGCGACGATGCATTGAAAACCTGGAAAAACAGCAATCATTTCGGAACAAGTGACGTGGCCTGGAAATCAAAAATTCAACTGAGTACTACTATCATTTTCCACAGAATATTACTTCACAAGAATATACTGTGATAAATGCACAGGACTGTGAATCAAGGGAGAAACCACTTGCCTCAAAAGTTCTGTGATTCTTTGTTCTATCATCACAAATTCAAAATCGTACCGCCACTTCTCGAGAGATAAAAGATATTTTCTAGTCATGCGCAGAAAGTTGCAGCTGGTTTCTCTCAATTATTCACAAATCATCACAAGGTGACCTCTAATCGGCAAATGAAATTGTGTACCGGTGGTAGCTGGTGAAAGTTTCCTATTTTTCGATTTGCTGCAGTTTTTTGTGGTCATGGCCACCCCTAAATCGGATATCGAGAGAAGAAAACAAATTAGTGTCAGAGGTATTGCTGAAATCGACGATGTGAACGAAATTAAAAAAACTTTCAATAGGCACCTTCATTACACTTTGGTCAAAGATAGAAATGTTGCAACTTCAAGGGATTATTATTTTGCCCTCGCACATACGGTGAAGGATCATCTGGTTTCGAGATGGATAAGGACTCAGCAATATTATTACGAGAAGGATCCGAAGGTAATTTGATACGATATTGTTAACTAGTTCGAAAATCTTTATATTTTGAAAAAAATCACTTTGGAAGTAGATTAGGAAAGTTTGCCGTCTGTTCATCTTGGGGACTGCTGTGAGTTTTGTCATATATCGATTAGGTATTTGGATATCACTTGACAATGTGAACAAAAACTATTATGAGATGCCAAGTTCATTCATCAGTTTGGTGTTCATAAAAATTTTTTTTACCTTGAACTCTGTTTACTTGTTACAACATCAATTGAATGCCAAATTACTAAAACTTATTTCATTTTCATTGAAAATACTTACATTTCTTAGCAACAGTTTCACAAATAATTGCTCATGTGATATGACAATAAAATAATCTGGCCCCAGATTCTATTTCATGAATTCGATTGTCGAGTAGCTCAGACTGTGACTGCGTAGCATGAGCTCTACCGAAAATATACGCATATTCTAAACAATTCGATAATCGAATTCGTGAAATAGAATCTGGGCTCAGATCGAAAAAAACAATAACAAACTATGCCGTGGGTATGATACCGGTAACGGCACGGCACCCATGTTGGTTACTTCTAAATGCGATTACCAATAATCAATAGATGACGCGCAGTGTTGTTTTTTTTTACAAGTACTTGTAACATATCACTATTCGATTATGTTCATTGTAGGGTATATTTAAAGTTGTGATTGTGAAGACGTTTGGCAGTTTTAGGTTGACGTAGAATGAGGATGAGATGAACCGCATCCGCTTGTTTTGGTATATATTTTCATTTTATTGACTTGACACACCTTAATATTCTGCAGTGTAACAGTAAAATCACGTTCTGTGAAAAAAATTATCAAATATACGACTGAATCAACTCGACTCAATGAGTTCAGGAATGTGACATACATACTTTTTGCGCAAATCGTTCACCTTACCTCCTTTTGCTTTACTTCACCATACTACAACCTAACCTAACCCAACCCAACCTTTCGTTATCATAACTTGGGTAGGGAATTAGTATATTGTGTTAACTGGTGAGAAAAGTTGCTCCTTTAGCACGGGTTCGCGGCTCGAGTGGAAAATGCTCTTTCCTCATATAATATATTTTTGATGATACACATCTCGATAAAAGCCGTAGCACAGTGATACTAGACACTGCTCTTTGGCATCGGTGTTGCCATTTCGCAAGTAATTGCTGCTTTCAAAGTAATTGCATGCACTGATGTCCAATGTCCAGTGATTACAATACAATGATAGTAAATTTGCTAGAATGTGGTTTCCAATGTTTCTTGCTGAATCAGCTGAATGGGAATGGTTAGGACTTCCAATGTCTATATTATTAACTCTATTGAACTCTGTTGCCAAGAACGAAAGTATAAAAATACAAATCATATAAAATACCTAATAAAATCCATAAAAAAGGTTGAAATGAATATTTTCGTCAATGATAAAATCAAAGGTTTGATTGATCAAAGAAAATAATGTTGGGACAACAAAAAATTGAGATATCGAATATGAAATATTAGTCAAGAAAATGTAAATGAAATAAATAGAATTAATACTGTGACAAGAAAATTGAGATGTCGAATGTGAAATATTACTCAAAAAATGTAAGTGAAGAAATAAATGAAATAGTATGAATAAATATTGAAACCAAGTTTCAAGTTGAGTGTTCTCATGATGTTTCCATCGCTAGCATGCGCAATCTCTTCGGGTGATGACTGACAACATTTTATATTTTATATCCTTTCGTTATTATCAACAGGTTTCAATACAGTTGATAATATAGACAATGGAAATCCTAACCATTACCATTCAATAGTAAATTTATTTCATTGAAATATACAATATGTTATACCTACAACCTACATTAAGGAATGATGATTTTCCTGAAGAGCACGTGTCCTTGATTTGTAACGACCTTGAAATATGCTGATTTTACCGAAAGCCGACATAAACTTCGGGTAGTAACAATTGGCAACACTGTTAAATACCGATTTGTTGCACGTGACTGGCAAAGATAGTTATTGCTAATATCTTTGGTGATTAGTGAATCATAACATGAGAAATTTGAGAATATCAGATGGATGTTTTTAATCTTGTCCCCAATTGCTTCAAGACAGTCAATACTTGAGATAATTAAAAGTTCGAAGGTCATGGAATTTCAGAAATATTTCAAAACCATATAGGTATTATGTGCTCAATTCTTGGAGGATTTTGTCAAGAAAAAAAATGATTTGTAAAGATTGTGATCTGTAAATAATGATAAATATACATATAGTTACCTGGCTCCACCGTGTCGAGAAAAACTGTTCGGTAGACCTTACGTATTTCGTCCTCATGAACAAAAAATTAAAATAAAATTTTTGGCGGTCTCAATTAGTTTCGGAGATTTGGCCCCTTTTTCTCCTATCAGCACAATATGCACATTCTATTCCACCTTCTTCATCACTTTTCAACTGACTTATAAGCATTTTTCACCACTAGACTAAAAAATATAACTTGATAGGAATTCGAGGTTAACAAAACAGTAGAACGCGCATCGCATCGCAAGTTCGATTGTTTTGATATTGTTCTTTTAATTTTTTTCCGTTTTCAAAACTGAGTTATAATAAATAAATAAATAAATATATATATTTTCCTTTCAGACCATTTTCAACAGTATAGGATTCGTCAAGGTACATGGAAGAAGCAACTAAGTAGTAAAACCTAAAAACTAACTTAAAATTAAAATACCACGTCAAAAGTCATTTATGTTATACAGGCATTCGTTTATCAAGTAATCTTTTAAAGTTTCTTTGAACATTTTTGTAGATCCAGCATTTTTGATATCGAAAGGTAACTTGTTATATAAAATCAAGCCCATACATTTTGGGGAGTCAGATGTTACTTTTAAACGTGAGAATGATACATGAAAATTTTCTCTTTGTCGGGTGTTAAAACGATGACATTCGTTATTACGAATAAAAGTGGCTTTGTTATTGAACACATAAAGACACATTTCATACACATAAAGAGACACTACAGTTAAAATTTTAAAATTCCTGAAAAATGTCCTACAAGAAGTCATTCTAGAAATGTTGAAGATACATCTTACTATTCTTTTTTGGGCTAGAAATATTTCGTGTAATGATGTAGAATTTCCCCACAAACATATACCGTACCTAAGCCTTGAATCTATTTGTGCGAAGTAAACACTTAGGAGCTGGTTCTGAGTCAATATTCTTTTCATATTATGAAATAAATAAGTAAGCGAGCTTAATTTCGAATAAAGTGACTTACAATGCGCTTTCCAGTTTAGGTTTTCGTCCATCTGAATTCCCAAAAATTTTAAAGTATTCACCTGCTCTATAGGTGTGTTATTGATAGCAACACTCAAACTATCACAAGACTTCTGTCTGTTATGAAATCTCATTAGATGAGTTTTTGATAAATTGAAATAAAGGAGATTTTGTGAAAACCACTTACTAAGATCTGAAATCAACTCATTACACTTATTCTCTAATATATTTTTCGATTTGTCTGAAATAACAACAGATGTATCATCGGCATACAAAGAAAAATGTGCACTACGGGACAACAAGTCAAGCTCATTGACATATAAACAGAAAAGCACAGGCCCCAAAACCGAGCCCTGTGGCACGCCCATTGCAACCCTTTGAATTTCGGAACTAACCGACCGCAAACCTTCAGGACATGTATAATTCAGTGTCACATACTGTACTCTATCTATCAAGAAAGATCTTAGCCACTCTAAAGAATTGCCTCTAATTCCATAAGTGTACAGCTTCTCGAACAAAATGTTGTGGTTAACGCAGTCGAATGCCCTACTAAGATCGCAGAATAATCCAGCAGGGCACTCGCCCGCCTCAATGTAATCAACAAGAACATCATAAAAAGAAGTTAAAGCAGTATTAGTGGAAAAACCAGACCTAAAACCATGTTGATTGGCACTAAGTATTTTATGAGCATTTAAAAAGTCATTTAAGCGATTCAAAAAACAGTATTCAAAAACTTTTGAAAAATTTATCGGTAATGTTACTGGTCGATAGTTCTCTATACATTCAGGATCTCCTTTTTTGAATAAGGGTACGATTTTACCCGTTTTCAAACTCCGAGGAAAGCATCCAATTTCAAAAGAAGAATTAATCAAATGAGTAAGTGGCCTTATAATAAGATATAAAATTTTCCTTATCAGAAAAGCGGGTATATCATCACTTCCAGCAGATTTTTTATTTTTGAGTTTTGTGTTTAGCAAAGTGAGTAACTCTAGCTCTGTAAAAGGTCGCAAGAACATGGTATTTACGTTCCGTCTAACGGGTAAATTTATAGGTTCTTTTATCACGGGAATTTGATCAATAATATCTTGCGGTGCCTGAATAAAATAATTACAAAACATTGTTGCCACAGTTTTGGGATCTGTCTGCAGAATGTCATTTTCTTTAATCTTTATATTACTGAAATCTTTTTTTTCATTTGACAATTCTGTAATTACCTTCCATGCAGTTCGTATAGGATTATTTGATGTTGTAATTTTATTTTGATAATAAGCTTTTTTCGTTTTGCCTATCAAGTTGAAGTGCTTCTTTCTTTCCTCCCTATATTTGTCAGTGAGCTGTGGAAAACTCTTTTTAACATAGGTAAGTCCGAGGTCATCGACTCTGCTATGGCTAACTATAAAAATGATCATTTTTGTGAAGAATGTGAAGTTTTGAGCAACTTTATTCGACTTTTTCTTCTGTAGATCAATATAACTTCTGCGAAAGAACTAACAACCAAAATATTTGCAGACACTGTTGATATATACGGATATCATTCACAGACGTAAAAAGACAAAGGCAAAAAAAATATTTGTTACAACTTATCTTCTGCTAATATGACTTGCCGGTCATTGAATTAGATGTTAGTCATTTTATTATTCAATATGTACGTCAAGCGTATAAAACTTGTAGCAAATGACAACATTCCCATAAAATTTTTACACAACATGCCGTCATTGGGTATATACAAGGTGGACCAATGGAAACGAAACCGCCGATTTCTCATAATTGGCGTTTAACATATGGGCGTTGTGAGATCCAACCCTTAAATCTCAAATGAGATGAGAGGTGAAGCGATACCTCCTAAAAAAATTCAAATATGAGAAATCGGCCTTATATAGCTTTTATTGGACCACCCTATAAGTGCGGACCTTATTAGTCCGTTATTAGTTGGAAAAATATCACTTGAAAAGGCAAAACTATTTTTATTTTACACAGCTATCAACAGAGAGGGTGTTGTGATACCACTTTTGAAAGTTCTTTCAATTCTATATCCAATACTGGTTTGCATTTGAGATTAGTTTTGGCCTCTTCGTGTTTATATTTTCATATTTTACCATTCGCCATTTTTATTTTTTATCTCGTTTTCTGTAGAACTTTGATTACATTTTCTTGTGTAATCATCTTATGCACATGGTATATGTGGTTAACATTTGTCGGATAATTTGTTCTTCATGAATTTTCACTACGAATCTCCTCTTAAAAATAAAGAATGCACTCGAGAAACACCACGTAAAATAAATTTGAGATTTGTAGCAAATACCCAATAACTTCAGCCTCAGTAAACTTCTGCAAAACAACAAAATTTAGCACGTACGGTCTAGCCAAACATGACCTTACTGTGTTATATGTGCCAAAACGTTGGAGGATAAACATAATCATTGCACTTAGGCTTCGTTAGGCTCATTTTAATTCCTCCAATGAGCAGGAGTCCCTACCAAGGATTTATCAGTCCTTCCGTTTGAGGTGGTTGACATTTTCACTAATGAATTTCCGGTTTATATCGACTAAGTCAAGTCGGATCTCTGAACATTGATCTTCCCCCTTAATTGATATTGTTACGATATTTCCTTGTGGTTCGTCGTTGATTGAAACTCCAAACAACACTCAACTACTTTTATTATAACTCTTTATCACAACACAATACAATACAGTCACTTAAATTGCTCCGCTTACTTTCCAGCGCTCGGTACTAAAACTCTCTGTAATAGACATTCGCTACTTTGACTTCTGCACTTAGCAATAACAAAGCTCTCTATAACTAAGCTCTGAATAACTCTGCTTGCGAATAACTCTCTCTGCGAAAAAACTTGCCTCCTTCGCGATGAAGAGTCTCCTTCTCTGCGTACGCCAATGGAGAATCTTCGAGTCAAATCTCCGTAATCGAATATTCCATGCGTGACGAGAGTTCCTGGAAAGATGACATTCGCTCTTCGACCACTCATATCATTCTGCGTTTATGAGCGACAGGGCCGGCGCTAGGACATTTCGTAACAATATGCAGAGCTGTCACATATAACATTACCTACGCTTTCATCTTCCTGTTTAAAGCCCCTGCAAAGAGTTGAGTCGGTTATCTCTACCCTAAAGAGGCGTTGTCACAGCTAGCAGTATCCTGACGGAATACCCATTATAGTTTTCCCAAGATTCTTCCTAGACATTCCTTCCTAGCCGGAGAATCAGCTACTCAATTACTTTTTTATAGGGAATGCCCCTTTGTCCACTGACCCTTTCTCTCCGAGAGGCTTCAACCATGATGATTCTAGCCTTGATGTGACTCGTGATCTCTTCAAGGCTAGCAGTGCTTGTCTGCTATCGTTGACGAGTGTTGAAAAATGCAAAGTGATTCAGTTCACCCAGTTTTTATAAAAAAAATACGGCCTTACCGTTTTACGCGCGATTCCTATTAGTTGCCAATTATGAATGAAAAATAACTCGGTTAGCTAGTTTCATGGAGATGTTTGGACCCGAAACAAAACCCTGTGGGTTGTTGAAATACCAATAGATCTAATTTTCCTTCCAGAGGGTCTACTATCTCTCGCTGGAGTTTTACATGGGTCGATCCCTCCAAAACACTATGATCAACCTGGGAATCCAGTCATCTGTAGATGAAGCTCTCTACCAGTTAGGTTTAGATATCGAAGAATTGGAAGAACTTGAGGAAGACGCTGGACTTGGGAATGGAGGTCTGGGACGATTGGCTGCGTGTTTCTTGGATTCTATGGCTACGTTGGGTAAGTAGATGTATTCGCACGAATTTTATTTTTCCATGGTACTTTCTTGAACTACCACAGATGAATTAGAAACGAGTTCAGATATCTTAACGGTAGATAACAGATATTAATTAAACAAAGCCTATTACACCTTGTATGAAATTATATGCAAAAACATTTCAATAAATATCAAAGTTTTCATGTTGTGCTTTTGAGGTTTTTTTATAGTATTTTTATGTAGAATAAATTTCACCAATAAATGTTCTACACACTGTTGTATGATATGCTACATTCTTATAGTATCAATATCAGTTACATATCACATACTGTTAACAGAACTTTTGGTTTTTAGTAAAACAAAGTTAACAAAGTCTTTCTCTTTGTCTCAATGTGTCAAAGGTAAATGACAAACCTTTCAATCTTATGTGTCACTGCATCCATATCTACTGACCTTTATTTTATTTTAACTCATACAGCGCGCTGTTTTTTATTGTTTATTTTAGATCTGAGTAGCTTTGTGAATAAAATTAGTATGTTTTATGACAATGAAGCATTTCTGATTCTGGGAATTTCTTGCACAACAAAGCTATATGATTTAAGGTTATACCTAGACTGAGAAACATATATTCTGATTGAATTGTTTTGGCTCCTTTAATGAAATACTGGAAAATTATCTGCTTATGAGCCAATTGTACAAAGCTTAATTTTGTATATAGAGCGCGATGTCGAATTATAATGGTTTTAGAGAACTGAAACTAGGTTCAATGGTTTCATTGTATTAGTCAGTGAGTTCATATCATATTTTTGATCCTCTGTAGGATGATATTGTTGTCCAAGATTCGTTCTTTTTGACTGCAGCCGAAAGGCAATCTTTCAGACTATTTTTCAACTAATACTCATTGCAAAATCTTATTAAATTAATATTACACTGTCTGAAGGGTATCAGTCAGTAACCTCTTGGTATTTCCTGATAACAGTAACTCAAAATGACAAAAATTCAATTTCAGGTTCCAGTTGGAACTTTGATAATATATTGAGGAGATTATGATTCCACTCATAACTTTTTGATTGTTGGTATATACCCAATCATTTTTATGTTTTGCCAAGTGTTTAACTGTGCCACAAACAGAGAAAACTATCAATTATCAAACATATTCAGATAAAAAATCATACAGGGTGATTTTAAGTGATGACTTTGATTTCGTGTGACTTGTGCTATTTTCTGTTAGAACTCAAAAAATGTAATTTATTGAAATATTAAATTAAACTAAGGAAACATATTACTGCCTTTGCGGAAAAAGTTATCATTTTCAGTGACGGCGGCAGTGAAGTATAACAAAACCATGGTCATGATTCAAATTTGTTTGGGAGGAGAATGCCAACTTTGAAGTTCAATATTATACACAAATCATCATAATTTTCAGACATTTGCGGAATAAAGTGACTATTTGTTATATAGTTAGATTTACTTGGTCACATCTTGTGATTTGTTGAAGTGAGATTGGTTCATCAATTTTTTAATGGATGAAAATTAGTTTCTGCCTATTTGTTATATGTACCGAAGAGAAAACCAGTCACTCGAAGTGCATACTTCGAGCCGCCAGCCTCTGACCAGATCTCTCGATTTGGTGCTGACTCATATACAACTTCAGTATTGTAAATGGAAAATCTCCTGTATACTCCGGTCAATTTAAACATTCGAAGCTACATAAATTCTCATCAAGCTGAAAATCAGTGAGGTTGTTAGAAATATGATCAAAAATAAAATTTGAAAGTTCCCCATCTTTCCCCTGTATAGAAAAAAATTTATTCAAGGTCAAAGGTCAAAAAAATGAGTTTTTCATGATTTTCAGCGAAACTAAAAACTACAGGAGATTTTCCATTTACAATATTGATAATGAAAACTACTAATCCGGTCAATCTAGACCTAAAAATGAGAGCGAAGGTACATAAATTCCCATCAAGCTGAAAATCAGTAAGGTTGTTGAAAATATGATTAAAAATAAAATTTTAAAGTTCCCCATCTTTCCCCTGTATGGAAAAAATTTTATTCAAGGTCAAAGGTCAAAAAAATGAGTTTTTCACGATTTTCAGCGAAACGGTAAGTTTTATCATAAAAATATCTCAGACAAAAATTGTAGATCATAAAATAATCTACAAGAAACTTTTTTCCTACGAGCCACCGTTTTTGAGATATAACGATTCAAAAAGTTGTAAAAGTTGTGCAATTTTCATAATATGCACACGTTTCCACGCCACCAATGAGGTAGCGTTTTTTTAACGTGGTTTCCCCCGTAGGCCTGCTCCACCGGTCAGTTGTGATCCTGTTTAATTTGAAACTGTTGCAAAATTACAGAAATTTGGAAATATTAGAAAAGATAAAAAGCGATGTAAATTTAAAAAGTGGTGAATTTTATTCGTCTAAATTGTAACCGTAAAGCTGTACTTCTTGTTCTTCTTCAAGTGCAAGTAAATTGCGTCAATAGCGATGTATCCTCGTAGGAATCAAACGAACATTGGAGCACGACCGAACTTGACAGCTTGTACATGCCAGAGAACAAAACAGTCTGACTCTTTTGCAACCACATTTAGCACTGCATCCCTTTTTGCAGTTGCAAAAAATTGTGTTCAGCAGTTTTTCCGGTGCAGGTGGGAGTAAAGTTTGAACTGATTCCAATGTATTGTCGACCAACTTCCAACCCCAGTCTGTAGGGTCAAGCCACACTTGAACTTGGTAATATACCCGAAGAAGATGTTGATGAGCAGCAACTGAGGTTGGAGGAAGAGAAGCTAATTGAACTTGTTTTTTATTCTTAGTGTTTTTAACGAAACATACATATCGATGCTTATCTAAGCAGGTAGTTTTTATAGCAGGTATAAGACCCTAGCCACGCGAACAATAGAACAAGAGACAGATGTTGTCTTGAAGTTACACTGGCGTATGAAGTAAGGGACTGAGTTTCATTTGACCTGATATTCTTATAGTTATAACTTATGTATCAAGTATAAATTACAATCACCGATAAAAAATTATTTCAACATATATAACAACTCTAGATAAGAGATACGTATATACGTGGCGCGCTCATGCATATTATGACGATAACAACTTGAACAACTTTTTAAATACGTTATATCTCAAAAACGGTGGGTGGCTCGTACGAAAAAAGTATTGATACATTTTCTGTAAATTATTTTATGATCTATAATTTTTGTCCTAGATATTTTTATGATGAACTTACCGTTTCGCTGAAAATCGCGAACACTCATTTTTTTTACATTTGACCTTGAATAAAATTTTTTACATATAAGGGAAAGGTGGGGAACGTTCAAATTTTATTTTTAATCATATTTTCAACAATCTTACTGATTTTCAGCTTGATGGGAATTTATGTACCTTCGCTCTCATTTTTAGGTCTAGATTGATCGGATTAATAGTTTTTATTATCAATATTGTAAATGGAAAATCTCCTGTAGTTTTTATCCTCAGCTCTAGACTGATTTGCCTTCAGTTTATTATAATGGTGTCATGATATCAGTTATCAGATATCAGTTAACAGTATAAAACATTCATTTAAAACACATTGGAATATTTGGTTGTTTTACAACATAAAGATTCTTTATTAGGTAAGAACACACATACATGCACGAATAAACAATATCCGAATATCTGAAAAGTTTAGCTTTTCGATAGGGTATCTTTTTTGTTTTCAGGCATGGCCGCCTACGGCTACGGCATCAGATACGAGTACGGTATATTCGCTCAAAAAATCATAAACGGTGAGCAGCAAGAAGAACCGGACGACTGGTTGAGATACGGCAACCCTTGGGAGAAGGCGAGGCCCGAGTATATGCTGCCGGTGAACTTCTACGGCAACGTAATAGACACGCCGGAAGGCAAGAAGTGGGTCAACACGCAAGTGGTTTTCGCCCTGCCGTACGACAATCCCATTCCCGGGTACAACAACAACGTCGTCAATACGCTGAGGTTGTGGTCGGCGAAATCACCTGTGGACTTCAATTTAAAATTCTGTAGGTATATTGTCGCATTCACATAAACCTAATTATTCACTGAAAAAACATGTATACGAGTGGTTCAGTCTGAAACGTCGATGTCAAATGTCACCTATTGAGTTCCAGATGCTATTGCCATATCATGTGTGTTTAGGTTTATATTTATGGCTTGCCTCCTCGGTTGTGTGCTTTGTTGAAGAGTTTCTTGTCTGATAGGTCTCTGTAAGTGGTTGTTGATAGAGTATCATCTGATATTCTCCCAATAAATGCAGGTGTTCCACAGAGTTCAGTTCTGGCGCCCACTTTGTTTCTGCTTCATATCAATGATTTGCTCGAGAAAACATCTTGTTCAATCATAGTTTTGCAGACGACAGTATTCTTCATACCACGTTCTCTTCCAGAGTCCCCATACCAGCTCGAAAAACAAAAATTCAAAGAAACATTCACGTCAATAAAATTAACGATGACTTTGTGAAAATAATAGAATGGGGTAACATGAACTTGGTGGAATTTAATGCTACGAAAACCCAGACATGTCTCTTCTCAAGGAAAGCCGATCTATCACCATCTAGTATTCAGATGTCAGGAGTAACTATTCCTACAACATCAAGTATCTCGATGCTAGGAATTACGATCAGTGATAATCTCTCATGGGAAAACCACGTGAGATCGATCGCTAAAAGTGCTTCCCAGAAACTTGGATTTCTATTTCGTGCGAAGAAATACTTCACTTCTCGTCAGCTTCTGATGATCTACAAGGCTCAGATAAGACCTGGCTTGGAATATAGTTCTCATCTATGGAGTTCGGCATCAAAACATTCATTGAAGCTTCTCGATTCAATTCAGAGAAAGGCAATTCGTCTTGTTGGTGATTCTTCGCTCACAGACTCGCTCACTTCATTGGAACATCGTAGAAGGGTCGGAGACTTGTCTCTCTTCTATAGATACTTTCACGGTCAATGCTCTTCCGAATTGTTATCTATCGTTCCATCCTTGGCAATACCTACACGGATGACTCGACGAGTACAGAATTCCCACCCCTTTGCTGTGAATTTGGAAACCTGTCGAACCTCTCTTGCATAGGGATCTTTTTTCAATAGAACAGCTGAGCTTTGGAACTCCTTGCCAAAAGAGGTTTTTCCTGAGGCATACAAAATTCAGAAATTCAAAGTAAATGTTAATTCGTATCTCCTGTCGCTTGATTCACGCGGTGTTCTTTGAACATTACAGGGCTTCCTTTTCGTGTGACTCTACATATAAAAAAAAGACATGCCAATATATTGGTATATCAAGATAAGCGAACAACGGCAAAATCCTAACCTTAAATAGCAATAGTTTTCAAAGGGGTGCTTATTAGTTGGATTATTCTTGAATGGGGTGCTGAGATCTTAATTTGATATCTGAAACTAACCCGAAATCTTGCTCTGGCGTTCCAAAGTCAACTACTTGTGTCAAAATTGGTGTTGAGGATACCAACCTACTTTACTCAGGATGACTCAAACCGTTAACCAGTGTGACCTATCGCGAAGCCTAAACTTTAGGTATTACGTCTGGTATCTACTACCGCGGTGTTGTATTGGCGTCTGGTATTGATCCAAAGATACTTGGCTTTACGTGCCGTCATTTTCCTTTGCCTAACCTAGATTACATTACAACAGTAAGGTGTCATTTGCTGCTCTACGAGCTTAAAGTGGTTTAAGCCGCTGAACAAAATTTGACATTTTACCGTGGAAAACTTTCAAATTTTGTGCGGTGGTGTTGATGAGCGTTGTAAGCTCGTAGACGCAAGGGTTGAGTTAGGGTAACATTCGAGACAGGGCCTCCGTATGTAAAATCTCAATTCTTCAGACAACTGCTGTCAAAAGTTCCTGTAATAACGATTTAGTAGTACGAATTTTGAGATATTTTCTCACAGAATTGAAAATCATAGCATAACGATTGTAGCATTTTTTAAGGAAATCATATTGAACCTCGAGAGTAGTTTTCATACAATTGAGAAACGATAAGGATGCTGAAACAATTCGCTAAGAGATGCAGATAGTAAACTTTGAGATCAAGGAAAAAGTTCTAAAAGTAGCCAGTTCCCCACTACTTCCAACCAGTAATTTTCACAATGGTTCAATATCTACCGGGGTACCGCATTAGCGGTAACTTTCAGAACGCCAAAACATATCATCCGATCACTTGAGGTTTTTCAACCGATTTTCATGAAGATTTCAATTTCTGATTCAGTATATTGTTAACACTTTTTTTCATAGTTTATTATGTAATTCAGCATCAGTAAACCTCCCTATTACAGCCTGCATTTCAACACTTTTTATATATTATATGAAAAATCTCCGCCATTTTTCAATTCCAACTATCACTGACCACTGCCACCTATTACGTCTCTCAATGGTTTAGGAATAACAAATGTCACCCCATTTTCTATAAATTCATTTTCCATCATCAGCGCCTTTGGCCATCGTTTCTTAAAAATTTGATGTTTCATGCAGAGATTCAGCGTTTCTGTATTCATTTTGAAAACTTCATATTATATATAATAATACTAATAACAACATTTATTTATTTGGTTCAAAAAAACAGTTTAAAAAAAACAATGCACAAGAAAAAGAGAAAATGTCAATGTGAAGCCCAAAAGTAAATATAAAAAACGTATAGATGTAAACAACTACATGTAACCATAGGCACTATAAGTCACTCGAAATAATGTAAACAACACAACACAAAAAGCCCAAGAGTATTATGTGGTTAGTAGTTTCTTTTTAGTGTGAAAGATGATTGAAGAAAGAATCATAATTGTTTTTGAATCTATAGTGATACACATGAAATTTGTGTTTTCATGGAAGTTTTAATTGAAATTTCACTTTAAAGTCGGTTTGAAAAGTAGGCAAAAATGAGCCTCGCTTTAAGCGCCCGTATGACACGGACCAGTTTTTCACTCAAAATGAATCATTTTTTTATGTAACAAATCTTTGGCAATGAAATAGATAATTTTCTGTGTGAAAATCTAATGTTGTGTGACACTAAAACAAGATATCCTGTTTTTCAAGATACTGCGGAATATTTGTACAGTTTCTCATTCAGAAAATGGATGAAATTCATGTTTTCATCCATTTTCTGACTGAGGATTTGTACACATATTCCACAGTATCTTATAAAACAGAATATCTTGTTTTAGTGTCACACAACATTAGATTTTCACACAGAAAATTATCCATTTCATTGTCAATGATTCGTTATATGAAAAAATGATTCATTTTATGAGTGAAAAACTGGTCCGTGTCTTACGGGCTTTTTAGTCTTCACACCCTATTTTGCTTCAGTCAAGATTGATATTTTTGAATTGATATTCGAAAAAACAGTATTTTTCTGTCCAAAAAGTTGCTCTTGTTCAATTTTACCCTGTAGATGTATTTAAATAATACCGATGTTAAACTCGATTTATTGTTTTCGTGGTTACATTTTCCGAGTACAACCTGGAAACGAAATCCTAACCTAACTACCTCAATCATCCACAAAAGTTCACTTCTGACCGCTGTATTTCTTTCAAGTTAACGACGGAGATTACATCCAAGCCGTGCTCGATAGAAATCTGGCCGAGAATATATCCAGAGTTCTGTACCCCAACGACAACTTCTTCGAAGGTAAAGAGCTCAGACTCAAGCAGGAATACTTCATGTGCGCAGCCACTCTGCAAGACATCATCAGAAGATTCAAGGCAGCCAAGTTTGGCACCCGCGAAGCTACCAGGACGGATTTCGAAATCTTACCTGACAAAGTTGCTATTCAGCTCAACGATACTCACCCGTCTTTGGCCATCCCCGAGCTCATGAGGGTGTTGGTAGATATTGAAGGTGAGAGTTAAAATAACTAAAAGCCTTGGTGCGTTCACTTTATACCTGTAAAAGTTTGGGATAACTTGCTTGATATCTGAGATGAATCAATATTATAAAAATAACATTTATTTCCCAAGAAACTTACAAAGTTTATAGAAGGAAAAAATGAACTCTGAAATCAGATTCTTTCATTATAGAAAATGAATGAATAAGGTTGTCGCTTCTCAATATGAAGTGGACTGTATTTTCTTGGATCTTTTATTCAGAAACGATTTTTACATGACTTTTATTCTTGACAAATTATTTCATCAATCAATCATTTCCTAGCAACATAACATTGTGAAAATATACAAGGTCCATAGGGAACATGATCAAGAAAAAATAACCCAACAAATAACAGAATCTGCTTCAACATGCCGGCCGCCTTGAAAGAACCACTTTCAACATCACTGAATAGGTAAGACACACAGTCTATTGATTGCGCGCCTCAAAACGCCGTCCCGAACCTTGACATCTGCTACTCTGGTGACTCCGTCGCTACCTGGATGGAGAGCTGTTATTCTGCCCATTCGCCAATCCAATTTAGGGGCATTATCCTGTTTGATGAGCACCAATGAATCTACTTTGAGCAACTGAGACGAATTCTGCTTCCATTTAACTCGGGTTTGTAGTTCCGATAGGTATTCTTTGTGCCATCTTTTCCAAAAATGTTGCACAATAGCTTGCAACTTCTGGAATCTATCCAAACGGTTTTCCGTAACATCCAGCAAATTTTCTTCTGGAAGTGCAGTCATATTTTTCCCAATGAGAAAATGTGATGGTGTTAGCGCAGTTAGGTCTTGTGGATCAGAGGAAATTGGACTGAGTGGTCGAGAATTCAAAATACCTTCGATCTGAATCAAAACTGTATTGAAATCTTCGAATGTGAGAGACTGATTACCAATTACTCGTTTGATGTGATGTTTTGAACTTTTGATACCCGATTCCCAGAGCCCGCCAAAGGTTGGAGAATTTGCTGGTATAAAATGCCATTTAATACCTTCAGATGCAAGATTATTCGCTATATATTCTGACTCAGTGTTCAAAAACGACGATATTTTTGAAAGTTCATTATTAGCGCCTATGAAATTTGATCCGTTGTCCGTGAAAATATTAGAGGGTCTACCTCTTCTTCCTACGAATCTCTTCAATGTAGCTAAAAATGCATTTGTCGTCAATTCGGAAACTAACTCGAGATGAATAGCCTTTGTGCTCATACAGATGAATAAACAAATATATGCCTTCGTTACTTTAGCACCTCGTGTTTTCCTATCTTTCAATAAAAAGGGTCCCCCATAATCGATTCCAACGTTGGTAAAGGGAGAATAGTTAGAAACTCTAACCTCAGGCAAATCGCCCATGATGTAGTCCAAACTTTTGGGTTTAGCCTTGAAGCAAATAATACAATTTCGTATAATATTCTTGCATTGGCTTCGACCAGATATGGGCCAAAATCGTTGTCGAAGCAAATACAACATATTCTGCAGACCACAGTGCAAGAGTCTTTCATGCTCATGTTGCAGAATAAGCTCTGTTAATTTGTGATTTTTAGGTAAAATAATTTGATGTTTAGCTTCAAATGAAAGATTTGATTTTTCTAGCCTTCCACCAACCAAAATTAAACCATTATGTAAAAATGGATTGAGAGAAAATTTTACTTTTCCTATTCAACTGTTTTCCTTTGGAGAGATTTGAATACTCTTGTGGAAAACATTCCATTTGAGCATTTTTCAACAAAACTGTGAGTGAATATTTCATTTCAACAGGAGTTAAAGCACCGAAAAGCCGTTCATTTTGGGCTAATCTACAATTATTAATGAATCTTATTGCATATGATAATACTCTCTGCAATTTTTGGACAGAAGAAAATTTTTTCACTAGGTCAAATTCATCAGTAACTAAGAGACTATACGACAATGTTTTTTGTTCCGGTATTTCATTTTCTGGAAATTCATGTTCATTCTCCAGTTCCCATTGGGAACAAGGAATAGAAAACCAATGAGGACCATGCCACCATAAATTGGAATCACATATATCTTTGGTAGAGATACCCCTCGTCAACAAGTCAGCAGGATTGTCATGAGATTTTACGTGATACCAATCCTGCTTATTTGTGAGAGTTTGTATTTCTCCAACTCTATTGGCTACAAAGGTTTTCCATCTACTGGATGATCCTTTTATCCAAGCCAGTGCTATTTTTGAGTCGGACCATAAATAGATACGGTTAAATTTGATTTCTACAGACTTTATGGCCTTTTTCACTAAATTAGCTAATAGCACTGCGCCACATAATTCTAATTTTGGAAGACTTATTTGTTTGAGTGGTGCTACCCGTGATTTAGCACATAATAATTGGGTGCTGAATTCACCATCTAAACTAATACACCGAACGTAAATACACGATCCATAAGCCTTTTCTGACGAATCTGAGAACCCATGTAATTCTATTGAATCATATTCTGAAATCAAAATATGCCGAGGAATCTTCAAGTTATTCAAAAGAGGCAATTGCTCTTGAAATGAGAGCCATTTTGCAGAGATGAAGTCTGGAACTGGATCGTCCCACAATAGTTTCAGACTCCATAACTCTTGCATCAATAATTTGCCAATTATAATAATTGGACAGAGAAGTCCAAGTGGATCGAAAACTTGAGAGATACTAGATAAAATTGAGCGTTTCGTAAGTGGTACATTATTTATTGTGATGAAAAATTGAATATGATCAGAATTTGAGTTCCAATAAATTCCAAGTGTTTTGCAATTTTCATTTTCGCCGATGTGCAAAATGCCGACATCCAAATTGTCTTTTACTTGAAACTCATTCAAAATATTTTTATTATTACAGAGCCATTTTCGTAAATCGAAACCTGCACTAGAGAGTACCTTAGAAATTTCTCGTTGAATTCGAATAATCTCCATCGTAGTATCTGCTCCCGTTAAAAGATCATCAACATAAAAAGAATCTTTAATAATATTACTGATATCAGGCAAATCATGAGATATATCTTCAGCTAATTGAAACAAACATCTGACAGATAAATAAGGTGCTGACGCTGTACCGTAAGTGACTGTGTTTAGTTGAAAACATTTAAGTGGTTCATTTGGATCATAACGCCAAAATATTTTCTGATATTGTCTCTCCTTTTCATGAATTAATATTTGTCTGAACATTTTCGAAACATCTGCCGAGAGAATATATTTATATTTGCGAAATCTCAACAAAATTGTAAAAATATCATTTTGTAAAGTAGGTCCACTGAATTGAACATCATTCAAAGAATAACCACTATCCGTTTTAGCTGACGCATCAAAAACAACGCGGCATTTGGTTGTCAAACTACTCGATTTCAAAACTGCATGATGCGGCAAATAGTAACCACGCGAACCTGCTTCGTCCACTGATTCGTGGATCTCTGTCATGTGTTCCAAATTCTTATATTCACGCATGAAATTGTTGTATTCACTTCTGAGGTTAGAGTCTTTCTGCAATTTTCTCTCTAACATATAAAATCTTTTAAGCGAAATCTCCCTAGAGCTACCTAAACACTTTAGTGATTCTTTGAATGGAATTCTAACAATGAATCTACCACTTGAATCGCGCTGAGTAGTTCTAACAAAATAGCTTTCGCAATATTTGTCTGATTCTGACATTGTAGCGAGATCACTAGTAACTGCTTCCTCCAATTGCCAAAACTTGGTTAAATTGTCATTAAGTGAATCTGATTGGGAAAAATGGCTCAGTGAAAAGAGTGTATTACTAAGATCCAGGTTGCCTGCTATAACCCAACCTAACCTTGTGTTTTGTAAAATAGGCAAATTCTTGCCAAGTTTGTTTTGGCCAGAACATAAAATTAACCAAAATACATTCGCTCCTAGAAGCAAATCTATTTCACCTGGAATATTGAATGTTGGATCAGCCAGATCAATTTCAGATGATAGTTTGATACATTTCTTTTCAAAATATAGCAAGGGCAATTTTTCTGTAATTCTGGGCAAAATTAAACAATTGATATCTAAACAGAAATTACTATAACATGACATTATTGATATATTTGCCTGAGTGCTAATATTGGTTGAAGTCTTACCTACACCTTTGATAATATGATTAACCTTTGAAGTTAACAGTCCCAATTTTTTGGACATATTTTCTGTGAGAAAATTACTTTGTGAACCACTATCAAGTAAGGCTCTACATTTGACTATTTTATCATTGAATAAGATTTTTACGATGGCGGTAGACAATAATACCTGTGAAACTACTGGCAATGCAACCGAATTTCCCAAAGTATGACTGTTTACTGTCATTTTATCTGAATATTCAGACAATGGATCTGAAATAGAATTATTCGACAATTCATTGTTCAAACTTGCCTCTTGGTCTGACCCTTTTTCCATGTGCAATAATGAGTTATGGCGTTCATTGCATATTCTACATAATCTCAATTTACACTCATCAGTGCTATGTGAAGCTCTCAAACAATTCAAAGATTTAATTTTCTAGATTCTTCAACTCTGTCTGAAATCGATAGTTTTAAAAATTCAAAACAGTTATATATAGCATGAGATTTTTTGCAGAAGTAACACTGAATCTTAGAAGTTGACAAAAAAGTTTTCGACTGTTTTTTGTAACCTATTTTACTCAAAGAACTACTGTTTTTCTCAACTTCCGTGAAATCTAATTTTTCTAGAACCTCGCATTTCATCTTCAAAAATTTGTTCAAATCTCTAATTGTTGGTAATTCTTCCAAATGTTCATATGATTCCCAATCGCGTCTTGTAACTGGGTCAAACTTATTGGTCACCATATAGATCATAAGTCTGTCCCAAGCATCTGTGTTCTCCCCTAAAGCATTAAGAGACCTAAGATGTTTTGTGACCTCATCAAAAAGTTTCCTCAACTCGAAATGGGACTCCTTTTGTAATTTTGGTAATTGGAAGAGAGCATGTATATGATTATGAATGATTAATTTCTTATTCTCGAATCTATCCATCAATAATTGCCAAGCCACCTGTAATTATCAGCAGATACTTTGATAGCTTTTATTATATGTGACACATCCTTCTCTAAAGAAGAACGCAAATAATAAAATTTTTGTACTTCTGATAGTGACTTATTACTATCAACTAAAGCAATGAACGCATCTCTGAATTCTAACCAATTGCCATAATCACCATTGAACGTAGGTAAACTGATTGTTGGTAGCTTTATTTGTATATTCAATGCATCGGAACTACGGCTATTTGACTTCACATTCACATCAGAAACTGGAATTAGATTTGACTCTGAATCAATAATACTATTTTTATGAAAACTATGATTGTTGGATTTTACTGAAATTGAATCAGTTTCACTGAAATTAGTTTGATTTTTTTGATGATAGTCATTAATCATTTTTCTGATTGAAGAACATAGTTTGAAATACGATTTTTCAAAAATATCACGTTCATCTGAGTTCAATTCATCGGGATTCAACTCTTCTAATTGATCTTGAATATTATTGAACTGATCAAGAATTGGTTTAAATTTCTCCAACCTATGACCTAACTCAATTATATTTGTTTCATCTAGAGGCTGATTCTCAGGTTGGCTGAGAGAATCAAGAACTTTACGAAGTCTTGTAACATGAGCTTTAAACTGTGCCCGCTTTGCTTTCAACGATTCCGACATTTCAATACAAATGATGAATCAAACCTGACAGGTACCTGAATTCTGACTGAATTTGTCCAAACTGAATCCTGCTGATATCTGCACTACTTCTGCTGGAGATCTATCTTCCGTGCGGCTCGTGGGACCAATGTCGCTTCTCAATATGAAGTGGACTGTATTTTCTTGGATCTTTTATTCAGAAACGATTTTTACATGACTTTTATTCTTGACAAATTATTTCATCAATCAATCATTTCCTAGCAACATAACATTGTGAAAATATACAAGGTCCATAGGGAACATGATCAAGAAAAAATAACCCAACAAATAACAGAATCTGCTTCAACAAAGGTAATAAAAAAATAATGAAAAATTGCCAATTATCTATTTCATTAAGTGTTTTTTTAAGTAAAATTTGAAACGAAGTTTTCAATATTTTTTATTTAATTTGGTAATCCATTATACATAATGATTCCTTTGTTATAAATTGACTGTCGTCCTATGTTAGATTTGAATTTCATCGTTGATAAATTTTTGAAATATCTGGTTGAATGATTATGCTGATCACTATTAATCTTGAACTGAAGATTCAAATGTTTTAGTTTGTTTTCAACCAAATGTATGAAGGTAGAGAGTTCAAGTGTAAATAATGATGATATATCCAAAAGTTTATTAGGTTTAAGTAAATTTTTTGTTGGTTCCCGATAATCAAGTTTATATATACTGTCGCAACTCAGTACTCGCTTGGCTTATTACGAGAGGATTTTTCGCTGTTTCACCCAACTGTCATTCATCCAAATAATGAAAGAACTCATTTGAAAACTCAATTGATAGTTTATTACAAAAAAATATAAAGAAAAATACTTTGAACATGAATTAGTTGAAAAAATATAAAGAAACACTAAAACTTACATTATACTGCTTCCTAGCAGGATCGTCGATAAGGAGATGTGCATTCCGGAAAAATGCTCTGGAGACCGTCTCTGAAGAGTGATCAATGAATACTGACTAATTTCTGAATAATGAATCCTGAATCTTGACCTCCCTCAATATTTGTAAAGATTCATCTGCTGAGGTTGCAACTTTGCTCCGGTCACCGTACTAAGGTGAAATGCCTAGCGCGCATCCGTGCAAGTTTGCAAATTTTCGAGATTGTTTCATATTGTCATATCCTGTAATCGTATCAATTCGATGTCTATGAACTTGGATTATTAAAGATGGAATTCTGAATACTGGGTGTTTTTGTTCTAAAATATTGAAGTTGAGGTTGAAACATCTTTCAATTCATGTATTTGCTTGAATGGATTTTGAATTATTTAATGACGGTTCTCCATATTTGACAATACATTCAACCAATTTATTTTGTAGGGTTTTCACAGGTTTTACTATAGTTTTTGTTCCCGCTCCCCAAACTGAAATTAAATACTGGACTTTGGAATATACTAAAGAGAAATAAACGAGTTTTAGATATATCATCTACATGTAGTCCTAAAAATTTTACAGCCGAGGACTATTCAGTAATTCTATTTTTCAATTGGATGGGATCTTCTGATAGGAATGAATTTGATTTTTTACAAATATTTGATATTTTATATATTATATATAGGGGCCGTTCATAAAATACGTCACACTAAAATCAGCTATTATTGACCCCCCCCCCCCCCCCATTGTCACGCTGTGTCACACTTTTTGTTACCCCCCTCTAGAAATATTTCGTCACAAAAACTAACCCCCCCCCTGCTGAGTATGATAAATTCTAAATGATAGTACACAAATTCTGAAAATTAAAAATATTCATTTAGTTATTATAATAAAGGAACGAATGAAGGAATAAAATAATAATAAATACATAAGAAACGCTATTTTCATTTGTTATTGAATCGAGAGCGCAGGGTACGTGGAAACGTTACTGTCTCACTGTCTCAAGTATTGGAAAAACAAAGAAACCCGTTGTGACGGAACGCAACGCCGCTATCAGTTTATGACTATTCCACCAGAATGATATTGTCTGAAGATCCATTAACATGTTAATTTTTATTTATTGTTTATTATTTCCCCCATATATTAGAGACATATCGTCTGCAAATATTTTGATTTTCTCTTTCAATTTCAAATCAGAAAGATATTTCACATATATGAGAAGAAAACCGGTCCAAGAATATATCCTTGAGGAACGCCACATATAAAAGTTTTTGATGAACCGGCTCCTTTTCCCATACAAAATGCTTTCTTTTTGATAGATAATTCTGAAATCATGTATTAACTATCCCCCTAATCCCTATTTGATACAATATAGAATTTTGTGATCAACTGTATTGAAGGATTTGAATTGCGCTAAAAGATGGCGCTGTATCGTTTAATGTATTGAATATGTATTATAATGGTTTTATCGGAATGGATAATGGATATCCGCCTGAGCCCAGCACCTTTCCTACCTCAGAGGTGGGGGTGCACAAATACTAAACTTTTATTCTGTACATTACATAAAACTTGGTAAAGGATGTCAACATAATTGTAAAACAACTTAGAAATTTCAAAATATTTTTTTTAATAAAACTGCCATGTTTCACATGTAAAACGTTTTACAAGTTGAACATGCAGCTGAGTATAGAACTATTATAGGGGAGCCCAAGCGGGGATTTCGGGATTTACTAAAGCGCGGCAGATTAATATACAGGGGGATACCTTAAAGGGCATCAGATTAGTAAAAAAAAATTGATCATCTGAAATTCTCGAGCACGTCAGATTAAGGTAGGGTGAGTTAGTTACATCCTGAAACGTGTATATTCCACTAATCTGACAATTCGAGAGTGACCTAAAGAAGGAGGAGGGCTACAAAGTAAAAAAACGTCATCTCTACATTCTCGAGCGTGGCTCATTTTATTTTGAAGGGAATAATTCAAGAATTGCAAAAAATATATAATCTGACGATTTCCACAAGCCGAAATAATAAAAATTCATCGATATAGTTTATGCGTGCAGCTACGTGATGCCTGTATTCCCCTCCTCACGTTTCTATTTCTCTCTCACCCTTTCTCTTTCTATTGCTCTCTCACTCAGTCCCTACTCTGTTTTCTGTTGCCACGATGCCATGACAGTTGATCACACAGACTCGTTGGTGGCATGATATTGTTCACAACGAATATATCCAACGTTGAAAAATTTTAAAAACTTGAAAGCTTATAATTATTTTCTTATAAATACAAGTATGTCACTAAAAAAACACACTTTTTTTATTTGCATGCTTCTTCCTGAGATTTTCAATTACTTAAGGTCAATGATTTAAAAAAATAAAAATAAAAATTCAAATCGGCAGAATAGGCGAATCCCTCCAGAGAATCGTCAGATTATGAGACTGCAACGTCTAGGGCGTTAAGATGAACCATATGTATCTTTCTGACGCGCTTGTGTATTTCAAAGTGACGATTTTTTTTTTCACAATCTAATTACGGCCGCGAGTCTGCGTCACATCCAAACAGTCAGATTATTATATAAGAACTTTCTTTAGGTTCACTTAACATCCCCTCAGAAAATCTGACGCGCTCGAGATTTTTTTTTTCATTTTCAACCCTTACATACGACCACCCCCACCATGGAAATAAGATTAACATACGTACATTTTTAAAAATATGTAGGACAAAGGTGATTTCAATATCTGACGCGCTCGAGTATGTCCATGCAACAGTTTTTTTACATTTTTGGAAGTCTATAGCCGCTTCCCCCCCCGATGAAAAGGTATACATTATGTAACATTTTTTTCTTTTCATCATCTAAGCTTCGCAACCGAATAGGTTTCTATGACGCTCGAGTAAGTACCGACTTAGCATCGTGGGCTCTCCTACTACTAGCAGGAGTAGTGATAAAGGCCTTGTATCGTTTAATCCGTTTTCAGTTTAATTCCGAATGAGTTGATTATTAGGCAGGTAGTATTATTTCATACTATTTCAAAAACTCTATAAATAACCTTGAAATTTTGCATTACCAATTTTTCTCCCAAAGATGTCAAATTGATTGGTGAAAATCGTTTCGAGTGCTGGTATTTTGGTATTTGGATAATTTAATTCTGTAAAAATGCGAGGATATAATTGATATTTCTTTTTTCTAACCCTTCTGGTTGTTATTGTAGGCTTACCATGGGAGCAAGCTTGGAACATCACTGTCAAAACTTGTGCTTACACGAATCATACAGTCTTGCCTGAAGCGTTGGAAAGATGGCCGGTCACGATGCTCCAGAGTATTCTCCCGAGACACTTGGAAATCATTTACCAGATCAATCACTTCCACCTGGAGGATATTCAGAAAAAATGGCCCGGAGATTTGGACAGGATGAGGCGCATGTCGTTGATCGAAGAGGACGGTGAGAAGAGAGTCAACATGGCGCATTTGTCTATAGTCGGGTCACACGCAGTGAACGGTGTAGCCAGGATACATTCTGAGATCATCAAATCTGATTTGTAAGTGATGTTGTGGGTTATTTATTTCGGGTTTACGTATGTATTGAGTTCATTGAAAATTTTCTACATCTTTAGATGTTATAGATCATCATAACGTTTCTCCAGACGAAAGACGTCCTCTATTGCTCAAATTCGAAACTATTCTTTATGACAGTACCGTTTAGAGAGATATATAAATGACTTAGAGAAAATTTCATTTTGGCTGAAAAGACATAAATTATCACTGAACTATAATAAATCTTCCTATATGTATATTTCCAAACAGAATATGAATAAGTGCAGTATTCCTCTAATTTTCGAAAATGAATACATCAACTATAAACCCGTTGTTAAAATCTTGGGACTATACATGGATTAAAAACTGTCTTGGGACATTGCACATTGAGAAATTAAGAAAGAAAATTTCTCCCTTAATTGGTATCTTATTTAAAATAAGAGATTTTTTACCACGCACTTATTAAATATCTATCACTGTTTAATAACAAATATACAGTATTTAGTATCTATTTGGGGCACAGCCAACAAATCATCAAAGAAACCATCAAAAAAACTGCAAAATAAATCTATAAAATGTATTTATAATATGAACTATCTGGAACTACGAGGAATTTATATAAACCCAAAAAACTCTTAGATATTGAATCTCTTCATAAAATAAAACTAATTATATTCATTCACTTTGTCAGAAACCGAATAAAATTCTCAAATTTAAAATTTTTGGAGGTGAATAATATTCATGTTCACCATACCCGCCAAAATGATTCTTTGCGACCTTTGAATGTGAGAACAAACTTTGGTCAGAAATCAATATTGCATAGTGGTGTGAATATTTATAATTCAATAACGAGTATACCTCGTGTTCACAAGAACATTAAGCAAGAACATTTATTCAAAAATCATTTGAAAAAATATTTTTTGAACGGCTGAGATTTTATTATTCCTGCAAAGTATTTATCACTGTCAATTTTAGATCATTTTACTGTTAATTCATCACTGTCATTTCATTATTTTCTTTGTTACGTAATTATTCCACATGTATACCTACATATCCCTGTCATAAACTGTTACAGTTTCTTGGGATGAATAAATAATAATAATGATAACCAACCATACGAAAATATCATCTGAAAGGATGGAAACCACGGATAGATGGAATCAGTGATAGTACGAGATCCTGCTGCAGAATCACTAGGTTCATATCGTACATGATCAAACTCAAATTTCCACATACATTCATGAGTAGGCAAATACATTGATAACAGGGTGACAGTCGAAAAGTGCCCGCAAATATTTTTAATTGAAATAATGTTGATTAATTTTCCACAAAAAATGTGCTTCACTTCGTAGTTTGATGAAATATCATTCACATCACAGCAATGCATGTAGAAAATTTGAAAAGCCATGGTCGCTGATGCTCACTCGGCCGCAACTACTTGGCAGCCAGGTGTAAACAGGTAATACGTAAACTTTCACGGCCGGAGGTAACTGATTCTTGGGTGTTTTCCGGATTTGATGGCCGTGGTCCACAGGTTTTTATTCCTGACGTTTCGCCTACGACTATAGTAGGCATTATCAAAGTCTGTGAGGTAACGGACGCAATGATCTCGTTCTCACAGTAGATACTACTTCATTGACGTTATGATCGGGTTTATACCTGTACTCCTGTCCGACGTCCAATGTTATTGTGTTGGAGATGGGCATGGCTTGTTTCCTATTGACTGGTTTGGGCCGTGTGTGCTTTAGAGCTGGTAACCAGACTTTGTTGATGTGTATGCCTTCTTCTTTTCGGTTGAAATTGTCTTTGTGTTTGTGAATCTCTATCGCTTCTCTGTGTAACCAGGTTACACAGAGAAGCGATAGAGATTCACCATTTTTGAGCTTGTTTTTCTTCCAGGTGCTGTTACAAGTTTTTCGCAGCGCTTTTGCTATACCACAAAAGGGTTCTGGGCCAATGGGGGAGCATCGTGCTCCTTCTAGTGCTAGTGAATCAGCCTCTTTGTTGCCCTTGTATCCTGTATGGCCTGGTACCCAAGCTAAAGACATTCTGTTTTGACTGCCTAGCTCTTGTAGCTCTTCTAGGCAATTCCAGACCAGTTTGGAGTTAACCTGCATGGAGCTAATTGCTTTTATAGCTGCTTGGCTATCAGAGTATATAGCAATGGTCTTTTCCTTAAACTCTTGCCTTAATAACTCTTCTGCGCAGTGGCGTATTGCTGCAGTTTCTGCCTGGAATATCGTCACTTTGTTACCTAAGCTTAGTGAGACTTTTGTCTTTGGTTTGACTATACTTTTGTATAGATTCCAATATTAATTCTCATTTTTCAGATTTTGGTAGGTTAAGAACTCGAAAAAAGAACACTATCCTATTTTTCAAAACGATGTTATGTGGCCACATTCTGTACCTCTTTTAGACGTTTAAGCTCTAAACAAACACGAAAAACGCGATATCATGTTTATGAAACACCGCTCAGTACTAAAATTCGCAGAAAACTAATAATTCTGTTAGGTTGGCTGGAACATCAATCACTTCTACTTTTCTCAACAGCCGGATATAATGTTCACCACTTTTCTAACAGCTGTATGGAATGTATTCTACACCTTAAAAAAAGTTTCTAGGCTGAAATCAACAGTCTCGATATTATGAACCTAGGGTTTCTAGAAAGCATTTTTCATGGGTTTCCTTTTCTATCTTCTGTTTCTCTTCTTTTCAGTCATCTTTTTGGATTTTTTTGATTTCTCTTTCATTTGTTCTCTCTCACTTCTTAGATACCGTTCTAGTGGTCGGTTATTATATCCCTTGCTAAGGTAAAAACTCAAATAGTGTACCCATGGCATCGGTTGCCATGGCAACCGATTAGGTGACAGGTCACCAGGAAATGGCGTTCGTCTTCATCTATAAGCCTCCGGAGGTCCTCCATGATGTTTCTAGCACCTGGTACCTCTATAACAAATCTAAAAAATGATAACAGAATAACTTTTTGAAGTTATCAAATAATTTTATGGCTTAGGTTTATAATTCAAAATGCGGCAAAAATATTTGAAGTTGAACCATCCGCTGAAATCACAACTCGCCAATAATACGGTATTCATTTAACTTTCGAGTGACAATTACAATAATATCTAGAAAATGAGTAAGTTATTCTCGTTATCAGGTTCAAAGACTTCTACGAATTGACTCCGGAAAAGTTCCAAAACAAGACGAACGGAATCACCCCTAGGAGGTGGTTGCTGTTGTGCAATCCCGGCCTGAGCGACCTTATCTCCGACAAAATCGGCGAAGACTGGACCGTCCACCTGGACCAGCTGCAGCAGCTGAAACGCTGGGCCAAAGACCCCAACTTCCAGCGCGCCGTCATGAAGGTCAAGCAAGAGAACAAGCTGAGGCTGGCTCAGCTGCTCGAACACGACTACGGCGTTAAAATCAACCCGTCGTCGATGTTCGACATCCAGGTAGATATAACTTTCCTTTTATTTCCACGGAGCACACAGTTGGTATCGGAACGATGTGAAAATCATTGAACACTGCAACATTCGTTTTGAGAGGGGAACATTTTTTGTTGAATTCAACTTAGATGCTTAGAAACCCAGGTGTGTTCACTTATACCTGTGAAAGTTTGGGATAAACTTGGCGAAATCTGGATTGCTTGATATTTGGTGGATAATTGAGCTTTTGGAGGTTTCCGTACATACAGATGTCGCCAACACGCTCCTGTCAGTCTTGTCTGATAGATTGTCTAGACTTGCACCAAGTGAAAATGCACTTTCATTTGATTGGCTAGTGAGAAGAGTTCGCAACGATAATGGGTGGCCAATCGAATACAAGTAGAACGCGAGATTCTTTCTCATTAAAACAAACTTCTTCATGAATGACTTTTCTCGATTTTTACTTTACTGAATTTGGGTAGACATTATATTTTTGTGATTTGCTGTCTTTGCTGATTTTTTATTTCAGGATTTTCCAGTTAAATATATTTTTGTCTAGTGGAAGGATGCAAAGTTGTGGTTCACAGTTTATCACAAAGAAAGTCCAAATAGTGTATTATATCCCTTGATGAACGAAACCTGAGTTTTAGTTACTTTGGGTATAGAATGGATGTACATCTTTATTTGTAGAGCCAGACTGTCCACACAAATGGAAAAACGCAACTTTTTGCAGAAATCTCAGACAAAACTAATAAGAATAATACAAATCCGACATTATAATATGATGAAACAAGTCTCAAAAAGAAAGTTTGAATGTTTGAAAGCAACGAAATGGATTTAAAGAACACGATAAAAACATCGTTACACATCAAAGACAAAATGTTGAAGAGACATGACAATTGATTTGACACTTGACGTCAAATTTGAAATATGGGAACATAACGCCCCCTGCCGAAAGAATATGGGAAACCTCCAAAGGCGTTGATTGTTTTTTCGCCACAAAAATCGAACCAAAATCTAATCAGTTGAATCACCAGGGTTTCTAGGCATCTCAAATTCAATCCTGTGTTAACCTCCCTCTTCCTCTTACCAACCCTCACAATAAAAATTTCAAATTGGTATGTTGGTCAAATGGATTGAAACGTTTGTGGAAAATTTCTTTCTGAACCTATTTTTTTCTGGGAATCGGGCTGGTCATTCAAAAATTATAAAGTTTGTTTTTAGAGTCTTCAAATAAACGAGAAAATACCATTTCTTCACATAGGTTGCCTAAATGTATTATCCAATAAATGCCAAAATGGTCAAATTGTTCTCTACTTATTTCTTTGCATTAAACAAGTCTATTCAAAATGATTTTCAATATAATAGATAGTAGGGATACTGACTATTCTTTATTATATTAATTAAAAAGTATGAGAAATTGCTTTATTGTCATAGAAAAAATCTCGTTGATAGAGTCTAGTGCTTAAAAATAAATTCAAAAATTTTGATAAACGAATGCAAGAAGCAAGAGTACATGCAAGTCAATATAAATGTTCTTAAACATATATAAAACAAAAACCACCCAAAAACCAAAACAAAACCCACCCCAGCAAACAAACAACAAGACAACCACAAAAACAAAACCCACCCACATGGCAGACAAATTAATCAAGAAATCCAGCTCAAAAATCAGGACAGCAGAAGGTCATGCACAACCACAAATGGTTTAGATTTGAAAATCCATGTTTTCTCATGGGCAACTAATCTTTCACGTGTTGGGAAACCGTCGAATCTATTTGTGTAGCTAAAGACAGGTAACCAAAAACATTGTGCACCATTGGTTAAATTAAATTAAATTGATAGTATTTATAATTCAAAAAAATAGATATAATTTTAAAAGTTTAAGACTGTCTGCCTTGCCTACCTCATTCATGAGTTCAAGCGTCACATGTTATTTACTGTATTATACTGTAATATACTAATTTGTTATAAAATTACATGGAAATGATAAATCTGATAAATTTTTATTTTGTACCTATTGATTTCTGCTTAATATCAAGTGTAAGAACATTTTAATTAATTGTGTTCAACGTACTTCCCCTTCAAATCTCAATCCAGTGAATTTGTATACCAACATCAACATTTTCGTCTTTGTTCGTAAATAATTTCATTGTACTAAAGGGTTATAGTGTAGAAAGTCAAATAAGGAGATCACCATATTTTTTTACAAATACCATCTGTGTGAAAAAGCATAGTGGACTCCATGACTAATGTTCTCTTATTGTTCCTCTTAGATTGTTTACTATAATGTAATATAACAAAAACTTCAGCCACAGCAACGCGTGGCCGGGTCAGCTAGTATTCCTTGTATAAGAGACTAATAAGTCTTTAGCAAATCCTATGACATGGTCGAACAATCTCATCAGAGTTCGTCTTTGTAGTATTCTTTGAGATTGTAGTATGGCTCATCTGCTGCAGAAGTGAAAAAGATATGAATTTTGAAAAAGTTGTTGAACAAAGTGGGTTATGGTTACGTGTGATGTGCCATGTTCCTGTTGACATAACGTTCATACAGAATGCCGCTTAAGGAAAGAGATGCAAGGAGATACATCCGATTGTTTGATGTGAACTTTCTCTTCCAAGTACTCCCATAAATAATCGGGTGGCGTGTCATTTCTTTTATGAATGTTCATCATGAATTGTGCTTAATAAAAATATCAGTTATAATTTCAATAATATTCCGAAATTCCGAATTCCGAAAATCAAGATCGCAGCGCCACTTTGACCAAGACTCCAACTTCAAGGGCGTATCGCTTCTCTTGGAATATCAATATCGTTTTCCTTGAAATCCCAATAGGTATACTCAGTTAAGAAAAAATTTACTGATTTGTGAACGTTCTACTATACATCTCCGATCTGTGTTCTCTCATAGAGTTGAACCTATTTGGTAGACACACCTTTCGTTTGATTACTTCTTATACTGTTGAAAATGGATCTGATGGTGATTATTGTAAACAACGTGAAAAGTTACTGAGATATGAGTGTTATGACAAATGCATTTATGTACAATACCATCTCAAATGCAAACAATTTTCAACCTTCAAAGTGATAATCATGGCAAATGTTTGTCAAGAGATTGATATAGATACATTTTTCGTCTATTTGTAATGCCTACTCAGTACCCAGAATGTATTGAATTCAATCTTGCAAATAGTTCATGTTCATCTCCGATTTAGTAGAATGATTAAAGAAACCATACACCTCATTTCTAGTCCACTGACTGTTCTTTTCAATCGTTGCTTCTATGAAGTCCATATTTAAAAAGGGCGATCCAAATATTCCAGATAACTATAGACCCATATCTATCATTCCCATCTTTGGTAAAATTCTTGAAATTCTAATTAAAGACCGCTTGATTTCTTTTTTAAATGCTCTCTCAGTATTTGATAGGAATCAATCTGGATTTAGGTCCAACAAATCAACGACACAAGCTGTGATCGCTATAGTTGATACAATAATAGAGAATTTAGAAAAGGGCCTAGTGTCTGCTCTAACTTTATGTGATCTAAGTAAGGCTTTTTACAGTGTAAACCACGAGCTTCTACTGGGTAAATTGGAATATTATGGTATACGCGGCACAGCTTTACAGTTAATGAAAACCTACTTAAGTGACAGAAAGCAAGTTGTTTATTCAGCTGGAAATTCTAGCACATGCAGATCCATTTCACACGGTGTACCACAAGGGTCTATTCTGGGACCAACTCTTTTCGTGGTATATATTAATGATATTTTCAATTCCCTACTTCCAAGCTTATCATTCTGCTATGCAGATGATACATCAATGGTGGAAGCAGATTCAAATGTGAACGACTTGATGCGCCTATGTTCTAGAACAGATAAAAACGCTGAAACTTGGTTTACTTCAAATTATCTCAAACTAAACAGGGACAAGACACAGAAAATCATAATATCGTCAAGTAACAAAGCAACATGCAGAACTACTAGGGTTTAAAATTGATGACATGTTAAATTGGGAAGCACATATTGCTAGTTTGTGCAAAAAAACTTTCCTCGCAACTGTTCTTACTGAGACAACTAAAAAGGTGTCTTAGTCAAAGTATGATATTTCAGACATACTTTTCTCTGTTTAACAGCCACCTAACTTATGGCATACTTTTATGGGGTTAATCCATACATGTAATTAAAATCTTTCGTATGCAAAAAAAAGCGATCAGGATCATAGCCAATGTTTCTCACAGAGAACACTGTCTTCCCATATTTCAAGAACTGAAAATACTAGCATTGCCATGTATTTTCATATTCTACAACGTTTTAGAAATGTATAAAAATAGCACTAAGTACCTCACAAATGCTGACTTTCATACCTATCCAACTCGAAGAGGCCTCAATTTTATAGACTGAATCTATCAGCTCGAAATTCCCTAAACTTACACCTATACAATAAAATACCAGCAGATATTACTTCTTTGAGGTATAATCTTTTCAAGGATAGAGTAAAGCGCTCACTATTGAGGCACTGTTTCTACTCCATCGAAGAGTATTTAAACTGTGAGACAATCTTTTAACATGTTAGTTTCTGTCTTTTTATTTTGTTTTAAAATTTAACTATCCAAAATGATATAATTGCATCAGCTGCAACCTTTTTTTTATTTCTCTGTTTGGACTTATCACTATTGTACCTATTATATTTAATGTGATGAAAATAAATCTATCTACCATGTAAATAAACCTCGGCGATACTCTCACCTCAATACTATCTGTTTTTTCATCGTTCAGGTGAAGCGCATCCACGAATACAAAAGACAGCTTCTCAACTGCCTCCACATCATCACGCTCTACAACAGGATAAAGAAGAACCCCGCGGCCAAGTTCACTCCCAGAACCGTCATGATCGGCGGCAAAGCCGCTCCCGGCTACTACACCGCCAAAAAGATCATCAAGCTCGTCAACATGGTGGCGAACGTCGTCAACAACGATCCCATCGTCGGGGACAAGCTTAAAGTCATCTATCTCGAAAACTACAGGGTGACCCTAGCGGAAAAAATCATGCCCGCCGCTGATCTGAGCGAGCAGATCTCCACGGCCGGCACCGAAGCCTCCGGCACCGGCAACATGAAGTTCCAGCTTAACGGCGCTCTCACCATCGGCACGCTAGATGGCGCCAACGTCGAGATGGCCGAGGAGATGGGCGACGAGAACATCTTCATCTTCGGCATGACGGTGGACGAGGTGGAGGCGCTCAAGAGGAAGGGGTACAACGCTTACGACTATTACAACGCGAACGAGGAGTTGAAGCAGGTCGTGGATCAGATCCAGAACGGGTTCTTCAGTCCCGGCAATCCGGACGAGTTCAAGGATTTGGCGGACATTCTGTTGAAGTACGACAGGTTTTTCCTGTTGGCCGATTACGAGGCTTACATTAAGAAACAAGATGAAGTTAGCGCCGTTTATGAGGTGAGTGGTTGCTGTGAATTGGGTGAAGGTTTTTCAGATGAAATTTCGTTACCTTATCAAATTCTTTAGATAGAGGTAGATTGAGGAAGGGGTTGGGAGGGGGAGTTTAGAGAAGACTGTGACCTATTAGCGATAGAAAATAAGATCGCAGCGCCAACGCGGAGAGAACCGGAACCCTGCAAGAGCAGATAGAATTTTTAACTTGTATACATGTTTATATGGTGATTTGGAGTACGTGTTTTTATTTCCTGTGGAAATTTGGAGAAATAGTGTTGTTTTATGTATTTATGATTTTAGAAACATTTGGAAATTTCCGACCATAAACTTGTAAAGGTTTTTGCCTTCAACTCATTTTCAGCGCTATAATCCATGCCCTTCGCTGGTCTACGTTTATTCTCATTGAATTTCTTTGTTATGTGTACCTTATTGTTCTCGGAAGAAAAATTGTGATAACTCTCATCTATCAAAGTTTGAGTTATAATTTTTAAAATCATAACTCAACTTTCAGAGATGAGTATTATTTAATAGTGCCTTTCTCTTTCTAACATATTATGAAAACGACCTGAAATGTGAATTTTCACTAATTTTATGGCCCACCTCATTCTTCTTTTCACTAGTTCCCACAGATGTAAAAAGAAGATGATTTAAAAATTTTCTTCCACCAAGTGAGTTAGTAAGTCAGCACCTGATATTCGTATGATTTGTGAATAAATCATTTGATGATTTAAGAAAGAACTTGGATGATATCAAATTTTATTCGTGAAGCTTTGAAGAGGTAAAAAAAATCTACCGCAATATTAAGCACGTTTTCTACACTCAGAAGAGACCGGCTTTGTTTCCATCTCTTTTGTTATGACAGTTTATACACGATCACATTCCTAACGGAGGGGACGTAAAGCCGGCGGACCCGGGTCCATGGATGTTGGGCTCGTAAAAGAACCCTACCTCTGGTTGGGGATACCAGAAAAAATTTCTGGTTGGGGGAAGTGTGTTCACCGGAGAAAGAAGCCGACTTTGAATAAAGAACAGCTGGGCCCCTGTCTATATGATACGACGGACACTGGGGGAAACAGTTTTTCTTGCTCCATTTGTATACCAAGCATATGCGAATTGAATCAAATGGAGGGAAATATCCATAAAAAGCAATATAGAGAGCTATTTATAGAAAAGATCTCACTCACCGAGATAATATTTCATTCAAGCCCAGACAAGGTCTCGTTTCTCTCGGGAAATTGGGTAATTCTTCGGTCGCTATGAGCACCTTTTTTTATTTTATTTTTTTTGTGGAACCTACGTAATTCGGTCTCCTCTACAGAGAATCTAAATGAAATTATCGGCGGCCTCTTATATTTTCGGAGATACAGGGCTTTTTTGGTGTAAAACTTCACAACTTTCCACCTTCAATTTCTGTTGTTCGAACACACAAAATCGTCCTTCTTCTGATCAAACACCATACACTCTCTTATTTACTCGTTTTCAACATTTTCAAGCAGAAAAAACCATTAGTTTTCCAAAAAATTCATTTATTTTCAAACCACAACCAATTTGTTGTGATGTCATAGTGCAATGACAGTCGAACGTGATGTATTTGCAGTGTTGGCGCTCTCATTGTTATTGTTCAGAACTGAATGTATTAACGTTGACTTTTGAAGAAAGTTGGATTTTTTGAAAAAATAATGTTTTTGTTTTCTGTTTAAACATGTTGAAAACGAGTGAATAAGAGAGTGTCTGACGTTTGATCAGAAGAATGAGAAATTTTGTGAAATCAAACAAAAGAAATTTGATGTGGAGAATTGTGAAGTTTTACACCAAAAAAGGCCTGTATCTCCGAAGATATACGAGACCGCCGATAATTTCATTTAGGTTTTTTGTAGAGGAGACCGAATTACGTAAGTTCCACAAAAAAAAATTCAAAAAAAGGTGCTCATAGCGACCGAAGTATTACCGAAAATTGAACTCTTCAGTAGGTAAATGGATAAATTATGGAACACTTCCACTAGAAACTCCAAACGATTCCAAAATATTCAACTCGTGGCAAGTCTGACATCAGTTTTGACTGACATTTCGGTGACATTCATTCTATTGATAACCATCGTTAGAATTAGTATAACTACTTTTCTTCGGGCTTGAAGGCCGTCGTTCTTTGGAATTTCTTCCTAACGTTTCGCTAGCGGAAATGAGTAAGCCTCTGAAGAAGCTGGCCACTCGCGCTAGCGAAACGTCAGGAAGAAATTCCAAAGAACGACGGCCTTCAAGCCCGAAGAAAAGTAGTTATACTAATAACCTCGGCCGCGAAATCCTTAACCATTTTGTCATCGTTATAATGATGATTTGGAACTTGGTATTTTCAATAGTTATCCAATAGATTCACGCTCACGTCTCCCCCTAAAAACTTTCATATTGGCAACCATGCCACTGAATAGATAATGCATAAATTTGCATATACCAGCTGAAATTTCTCATTTTCGGCATTTTATTGTTACTAAACATCATTGAATAAATTAATTGATAACTGATATGGTTGCCTTAATATAATAATAGTATATCTTGGTTATAATTCTGCGGAATTTGCATTGTCTATTGTTTGCAACAGATTACAGTAACAGGGTGATTACTGTGCGTCTAATTTAGCCCCGCCCCTAATTGCGATTGATTGCAAATGATCCACGATGTGTTTTTTTTCAGAATCAATCGAAATGGTTAGAAATGGTTATCAACAACATCGCCACATCAGGAAAATTCTCAAGCGATCGCACCATAATAGAGTACGGTAAAGATATTTGGGGGGTAGAACCCAACTATGAAAAACTACCCGATCCTTCTGTTCCTAGAGAATTGGCTTTGAAGGCCAACTGAGTAGACTTTAAGGTTTTTAGTTGAAACAACTTTTGTAAAGTTGTATTACAATAGTAGCGTCTTCGTACAAGAAGTGTAACTTCGATTATTCTTAGTTTTACAAACTTTTGGAAAAATTCGTTTCTGGTTTCAGTGGAACCTTTACTTTCGCTCCGTAGCAAAACTAACATGACAAAAGCGCCATACTCAACCTCAATATCTCCAAAAAAAATTGTTCATTGATCACTTTATTTTGAGGTTAAAAGGCTTGAATTGTGACGAAATGGGGAGATTCAATAATTCGAAATTGAGTACAAAATGAATGTGCCATCTCTCAATAAAAAGTAACAGTATGTGCCACCTCTTTAATTTTGGATCATTGTTTTCTTGGAAGTATTTCCAAAGTGATTTGGTCAAAGTGTCAAAGAATCCAGCAAATCACTGCAAGGTTAGGATTGTTTCTTATCAACTTATTACAGTAGGAACAATTTTATTCTGTCCTTTGTAAGTTAGCTTGTTTATTCAAGTGTGAGATTATTTATAACCCTGTTATATATTATACAGTTTTATTGAATATCTTTTGTTTCATAAAGTAATATATTTGAAACAATGTGAATTTACTTCTGACTGTTGAATTAGGATTAAACGATATTAAATGGATATATCAATCAAGGTATGATTTTTATTCAACAATTTACACCTATGGGTACGACGGCGTACTAGTGTCACTAAAAATTGCCAAAATGCATTGACAGATTATAATCTGTCATGTCTTATTTTAATCTGTCAATGGAGATAGTGGCCGTGTCTAACAGCTTACACAGCTTCACAAAATTTGACACTTTTCTATGGTGAAATGTCAAAAATTTTGTAGAGCGGTTGTAAGCTGTTAGACACGGCCATTTCTTTGACACTAATACGTCGTCGTAAATGGGTGATCCAATAATTTTATAAAATTATGTTATATCCAATGAGTACAACAAGATATGCAGAAAAGACTCACTGGAAAATCATTATTTAATTGTGATTGTAAAGAATCAAATTTTTCACACTCGAAATTGATTTCAAAAGGGTGAATTCTGATAGTTTTCTGGGTAAGGGATAACTTATGTCCACTTCACTTGGATCGTGCTTTCTCCTGGGTATTTAACTATAACTAAAATAATCCAGTTTCATTTACCTATTACCGAATTTTTATATATGGTATGTAATGACAGCGTTCTGTCCTGTCAAGAAAAACGACATCATGCATCTACTCGTCTGTCTCGTTATTCTCAAGGACCCAAGAGAGGTTCATGAACAATATAACTTATCTTGATAGAACTTGGAAGTTTAAGTTAGCAAAATACAGCATATTAAATGATTTATGCTTTTTATCATCCTAGTGGCAGTGTCAGTAATTATTTTGGGGGAGGGAGATATTTTTTGAATGGTTTTCTATCATCTGATTGAAGATATAAGGTATAAAAAAAAGGGAGGGCATTGATTTTCCATATTTTCCATATATCACGCGTTATTTTTTTCAACGTCAAAAATAAAAAGGGCGTTCTTTTACTGACATTACTTACTAGAGTTGACATTATTATCTCATATTCAAATGGTCATTAGCATGGTGAGACTTTCTACTAAGGTGGTTCTATTATACTGGTGTGTTTACCCATATAAGAGGTTGTCAACAATGAAACGAGCGATATGGCCAACTTGATCAAAAATTGATGATGTAGGCGTAGTCGTACTGCAAAAAATCCGCCAGGTACCGGCACTCTGGCAGTGGAGATGACAGTCCTGTGTTGCCAAGTGGCCATGTCGTTGCGAATTTTGGTCTGTGAGCTGATAAAATTAATTGATTGTAATGCAAATTTATTCCAACTGAGAAATTATTTTCAAACTACATGGAATAAATAACGCATAAAGTTGAACACAAACTTGGCGCGTTTTGGTGTTTTCAATAACCTCACATATCCAGTCCCGATATATTCTCTATCCCTTTACAAAAACATCAGAATTGGCAACAGCGTGTTCCATGGATCGAGTGATCACGAAAATTAATAGAAATTTTTACCAGCGCTCCCTCATGGCCACTGATGAACTACCACGCCTTGTCTACAGGTTCGTCTTAAACAAAATCGCAACATTAGAAACACCAGTATATAGACATCTTACTTTCTACTCTTCATGTTGCCAACATTGAAAGTGATTACTTTTTCTGCAAATCTGAATTTTTCACGTTTGACGAATAACTAAGTATAATGTGTAATTCGGATAATTTAGTACTTCATAGTGTGGCTCGTGCGAAACTGATTCCAAAAGCGTTTCGTGAAAAAGCTCGCGATATATTTTCAACTATTTGAACTTGCCCTTTATTCGTTTCCAATAACATGGCCAATCAAGAAAACTATTTGATGTCTTGTTTATTGTTCATACAATGACGCCGTTGTTTATAGAAATATATAGTTAGTCAATGCCTGTGTAAAATAACGTTCGAAGCGTTTTTCTTACGCCATCTACCAGTATAATGTCTATATTTCCGTTTGCTTGACAATGAAATATTGAAAAAAGATAATGAAGCTTCAAAATAGGATTGACGATGAAAGTTTATGAAAGAAAAGAAAGTTCAGACATTAAGATAATCTCCAAAACATGAATGATCTACGATATTGATGAAAAATTCCGCATCTCTTTGACTAACTAGTATCAAACAGGCAACAATATAGAAATATCATTTGAAAGGATGGACACTACGGGCAGATGGCACTAGTGATGTCGTTTCCCAGTCATGTCTTTTCTCTCATTTTTCTAGGGCGTAGAGCAACCTCTGACACCCAAATTTTCTTGAAGTGGATTTTTTTGCCGTAGATCGTTCATATTTTGAAGATTATTTCAATGCCAAAACGTTCATTTCCTGCTTAAACTTCTATCACATCCATACAGTAGAGCAACACTTGAATGTCAATTTTCTGTGCTCGGAGTGTGTAATGTCATATTGTGGCGGTAAATTTGATTTTACGGGAACAGTATTCATTTTGTTAAAATGAATGTTTTCTATATAATAAGGTTTGAAATGAATGTGAAATTTCTCAAATACTTATAATAATAACGTCAAACATAAATATTATTTGTTTACAAATAAAGGATGAAATTAAGTTTCTTAATGTTATCAAAGTTGATTTGAAAAATTGGGAAAACATTTAAGAAAGTATAAGAAACATTAGAATGTTTATGCCAGGTTCATAGACCAAACCACTTTGTTGAGTGTATTAACTCCTCCATTGATTGGCATCGTGACAACTCAGGGCAAAAGTTTGAGTTTAGTCTATGAATCAGGTATGAAATTTGGTACAGAGGTACCTATGAAATTGAAAATCTGAACAATAACTCTATCCTCTGGCATTTATGAAAATTTCCAATTGACACGATTTTTGGATTTAGTTTTGAAAAATGTCCAATTTCACGTGACACTATATATAATACAGTTTTTTTTAATAATGAAACTAAATAAAAACCATTTGATACATTGATGAAATCATATGAGGAATTTGAGGGCGAGAAAATTTTTACTCAACTCAAAACTAGTATTTATTCAAAATGTGGCCCAAAATTTGAGATGGAACACAATAACAATTGAAACTATTCCTGAACACTCGAGATAAAATAATGAATCCTAATATTTCGATATTCAATCATTGAAATAACTATCTATATCCTTCAACAGATCTTCTTCCGCTTTCAAAGTAACATCGTCACAATCTTCATCACTATCTAATAAGAGACCTTCGTCCAGTGTCCTGCTGGAAAGACTTTCGACATCGCACTGTTCCGGTGAAAAGTCGGTATGATCCATTTTGGAAACGTCAGAACTACACACAGCTTCCCTTTTTCCACAAACATCGAAGTCGGGTACTTCTCTGCGGAGTTTAATTTTTCTCTTAGGGCTAACGGTTTTCGAGTCCTCGGCTGGAATCTCCTTGCAATTTTCGGACAGGGTTTCGTCTGTGGAGGTACTGGTCACTTCGTTCTCCTCAACGCTGATGTCGTTCATGGACCTGTTCCTTTTCTCTGCGCGAATTTCAGCAAGAGTTTTTATTTTTATTTCGGACACATTTTTATGAGGCTTCTCGGTAGGAATTCTTCGTCTTACGACTCTACTGTTCGGATCACGCACCACTGAATAGAGTACTCGGCTTTCGGGTTTTTTATTTACCTTGACTTCCAGATTCCCAGCTTCGTTCTCGTAAACAACTTTCTGTTTTTTTCTTAGCGATTCGTCACCTGAAATAGTTACAATTACTTTTACAATTTGCAAAAAAGAACTTTGAAGGCCATTTATATTTCTGACAGAGAAAGAACGCCCTGTTTCGATTGCATATTCGTGTTCAGCAGCTCAAAATAAGTAAGTACGACCGAAAACACTTTTCAAAAGGCAATATATATTATGGTGACTTTTAGCAAGAATTGAATGATAGCTATAGAATTTCGCTTCAGTAATTAAAAAATACAAATGACCCACCGAGTATTGTTGCCAGTTGATCATCACTGAGCCTCTTTGTTGATCTGCTGGAGGTTGTAATTAGTGGAAAGTTTGGCCGAACTGCTTGAGGTAGGGTCACTATTCTCTCAGGAACTGCTTTATTCACCATCATTCGGTCCAATATCCTTTGCCTGAGTTCCTCAGCATCACTTGGATCTTCGAATGGACGCTCATCTTGGTCTGAAATGAAAGTCGAGTTAAAAAATGGCGCCAGCTCGGCAATTACTGACGAGTTCTAAATCAGAAATTTGGCGAAACGTGAAGCGCAAGTGAAAACCACAAGGAATCGTACCTATTGGGAATTCATAATGAAATATCACTTCTGGAAAGATGTTTAACATGTCGTTCATCATGAAGTCAAAATCTTGAATTGTTCACTAGGCTTATACACTCACGCCTTGTTTGATCAACAAAAACAAAGCTGAACTGTTAACTTTCGTTTGTTTTCTGAAGTCTAGGCATACTTATACCCTTTTGATGTCTGAATAAAATGCTGTTTGAATATATAGTTAAAAAGGCGAATAGGGGATTTTTTGGACATACTCGAGCGCGTCAGTTTGAAGGTAAGGGAGATACCTTAGACCCAATCAGAGTATATTAGCCCTTTATATATAGTGACGAGCGCCTAGGGCAGACGATCAGATTAGTAAAAAAAATCCCTAGTCTGAAATACTCGAGCGCGTCAGAATAAGATATGGGGGGGTACATTTTGATGTTTTAAAACTAGAGGTTTCAATAATCTGACAAAGAGGACTTGACGCGGCATAGTTATAGTGCCACGAACTTGCAAACAAAAATAGTTAATCCGGCATTCTCGAGCGCGATAATTTTTTTATTTCACAGATAATAGTCTAGAACTTACAAAAACACCATTTGCGCGTGACCGGAAGTACAGGGGAGCGATTTTTTCACCCGAAAAATGTGTTGCGTAGTATAAGTCGCAAACAAAGCAATACAAGGTACAATTTTTGATGTCTTCTTAATATTCATTTAATGACTAAACTGAACAGAAATAATTCTCAAATTCGTCAGATTTTTTCAGTTTATTAGTGATAATTTTTTTGAAGGATTAAAAGAATTCATTAACAAAGCTACGCATCGACCAACTTAACTTAATCTGTTGACTTGACACGTAAAAAATGAAAAACATAAAACTTCATTTCATTTTCTGTCTATTTTTTGTTACAGAAATACAGATTCAAGAGTAATTGTGTTCTGTAAAATGCAGGAAAAAAATCTATGAAAATAGTGAATTTTTGATATTTTCCTTGATTTCATCCAAGATTACAATAATTTTATCAGCTCTATTTATTATCAATACTCTCTTTACTATTGATAAATTACTCATTTCATCGTACAGATGAAAATAAACTGAAAAAAATGCATGTATATCCTCAGAGTAAGAGAATCCCCAACATTTTCATAAGATAAAGGAAGTACACTTTCAGGACATGAGGATAAACCCCCCATATGAAAATCTGATGCGTTCGAGTATTTCGAAAGATCGATATTATTTTGACATTTAAAAAAATTTGCTGCACGTTTGCGTCACGTTAAAATTAACAGTTTTTGGAATTGGAGCTCCCTTAGGACCTACTTGTCACCCCCTCTGGAATTTTTAACGCGTTCGAGTTTGTTTTTTTTCGAATTATTGACAAATTTTTACGATATCCCCCACTCCGCAAACCAGCAGATTAGTATACCTCTATTATCAGAGGCACTTACCTGGTAAGAAAATCTGACGAGCTCGAGAAAGCCCAGGTAACTGTATTTTTATTCAACATTTTGAAAACCCCTACAAGCCGAACCAACCGCCTTTTCTTTTTCAAATGATATAATCTCGCAATTTCAATAGCTCTCGGAGGCGCTCAAGTATGATCCGATTTAGAAGCACGACCTCCCTGGAGCTTTCATTTTCAGATGGTTCAAAAAAAAGAAAGAAGAAAGTGCTATTTAATCACTTTCAAAGAGGGTGCTTCTTGATGATATGCGAATAATCAAAGATGTAAATCTACAAGAAAATATAATGATAGGTTTCTAAATAAACCATGGTCCAAAAATGTTCATTACGAAAATGCGACATGTTAAAGTTTAAAGAAAATAATAGAAATTATTATGTAATATTGCCGAAATCATTTGGGATACGGTAAGCAGTGACAGTTGATAGAAGTTTATATTTTTCACTAAAAAAAATTAATTTTTCAACTTCAACACGGGCGTGGATACAGGAATTGACTCAGATATTTTTGAATAAAAAATGATATACCTATGATTTTTTTCAGTAAAAATTTATTTTTAAACTCTTTTCGATTATTTGGAATGGCAAAGTCTCCTTGAGTTTTTTCTAGGATACGATGTTTTGCTGTATTATTCCTATAGATTATTCTATATCGGATTCATTTAAAATTATCTGATGAAACGAACCAATCAAATAGTTACGATTTTGTTTCCATATTAGGGCATAGGCGTCCTTGAAAAATTCAAGACCTTGATTTAAAAGTTATTCACTTCCAACATAAATTATACCAGAAATTGATCATTATTCTGTTACATTCCAATTGACGTAGCATATACTCAAAGTTAACCAGGGGTGTGATTAATAATTTGAATCATATGTTACAAAACAGGCAGGATGTCAAAATAAACAGGAATTTTAACAAAATAACAAAGTCTATTATTGACAAATGTTAGTTTTATACTAATTACTTAACCATCGAATGTACTTTTTGTATTCAACTCATTCCAAGTGATAGTATTGTGTCAATTATTGAAAAGCTAAATTAGTTCCACACTAGAGCTTTTTGATGGTTCAGGGAGCACATATTTTCATGCTTATTACGTGAATGATGCCGACCCGCATCATCCTCCCTTCGTTTGGAATTCATGGCCTTTCAAATACCGAAAGAATAAGTGCATATCCAGCATTCTTTTTTCACAAAATAAAAGAGGATTTTTTTTCCATCAGATACCTTTTATTCCTCATTCTACATTCTTCAACTTTCTTTCCCAATTAAAACCATTTCACTATAAAAATCGACTGAAAATTCCCTATTTGACCAAGGAAAATTGCGTTCCAACATTGAAAATGACGATTCGGATCAAAAATTAAAAGTAACGGTGATCAAACCAATGCACAAAAAAGACAGCAAAACTGAAATCTCAAATTACAGACCTATAGCTTTGATCTCAACACTTGCAAAAATTTTTAAAAAAGCCTTGAAAGAATTTTGGTTTACTCAGAAAAATTTGATATCATTTCAAAAATGCAAAGTGCCTATCTGAAAGGAAGGTCTACACTGAGAAGCATATATATCGCCTTGAATGACATACTTGAAGGTCTCAATGAAAACCAGAAAATATTGGGAATATTCATCGATAATGTAGACCATGAAATTTCATTGGCAAAATTATAAATAATAGGATTCAGAGGCAATATTTTCAATGTCTTGAAATCATATCTACTAGGGAGACGTCAATGTGTTGCAGCCACTGAAGGAGTTCAAGAGTACAAATCAAAAGGGATGACAGTTGAACGTGGAGTACCTCAAGGATCGATTTTATTCCTATTGTATATCAATGATTTGCCACAAGCAGTATCTCAAATGGTGAATATGTTTGCTGATTATAATTCATTGATAATACGGAAACAATCCAACGACAATTTGTTAGAAACAATTCCTGGAACTCTAGAAATTCTGGAAAAATGGTATAGTGCAAATAATTTCATTCAATATTCCAAAATCAAGTGCTATCAAGTTCAGTTTTAGAAAGGAACCGACACTGAAAATTACCCATAAGAATAAAACAATTGAAACATGTCAACATACAAAATTTCTTGGTATTGAAATTGATGCCCAGCTAAATTGGAAGGAACATATTAACAGTTTGACAAAGAAACTTCGGTCATTTACATTTGCTTTACAATTGAATTATTCGTTAACCGAAATGCAGCCTTCAAAGCATATTATGCTTATATATATATATGGGAAAATTCTGTCGAAATTAACTAACAGAATTTTCAAAATACAAAAATCCTGCATAAGAAGTATCTTTCACCTTGAAAGCTTGTTTCACCTTGAAAGGAGAGACAGTTGCAAGGAAGTCTTCAAGGAATAGGGAATACTCACTCTGCCATGTATATACATATATGAATGTGCATATTTTGCAATGAAAAATTATGAAGAAATATGAAACAGTAAATCTTTACAACACCAGATATATATAACTTAAATTAAAACAAACACGATATGCAAAAGTTAAGAAGAATGTTGTTAACCAAGTTTGAGAATTTTGAACAATGTTCCCAAAGAATTCAGAAAACTGCCAAAAAAACAATTCAAACTGAAATTCAAGCAGTATTTATCAAAGAAAGCATTTTATTGTGTTTTAAATTTTTATAATTGATTTTTTTTAATTACATATTCGCTCCACACTGTAAAGTATTATGGAATAAAGTGATTATTATTTACAAAGATTATCTCCCACTCTCTAGTATTATTGTGCAAAGAGTAAAGATCTTTACCCAAACTTTTTGGAAGACCATCGAAGGAAAAACACCTGAGTTTCGCATTCAGATTTTTTGTTCCACACATGAAAATAGGAAAGAGCGACAATCTTCTTTTAAAAGGCTCTGGTGTGACATACTTTCACTTGGAAATGTTTGAATGAAAGTGTTTCAATAATACTCACCAAAATACGAATAATAAGCAGCAGACTCTGCTTGGATCTTTTCGAGCCTAATTTCCTCCAAAGTTTTCACTGTCACAATGCGATTTCCACTTTTTTTTGGAGAATATGTGGGTCCAGATTCATTGTCAGATTCTGCAAGAATACACCAATTCGATCAAATTATACATGAATACAAGAGGTGCATTCTTGCAGACCGATGAATAAATAAAGCCACATCTTGTACAAAAAAACATTTTATTCCAAAATTTACACAAAATAAATTCAACTATGAACATCAAAAATTACCAAAATGAAATGGATTCTGTTTAATTGTCAATTATAAATGTATTTATCAACAGTAAAAAACAACTGAAAACTTCAACAATTCTTAAACGAAATGAAATACATTTGTGAAATGAAAAACGTTTGTACATAGAGCAAAACTAGCTGGAAATGTAGCTTCAATGAGGGTTCTGCATTATGTACAATGAACAGTAAAATTCTTACAATAAATACTATTGTAGACATGTTAGTGCTGAACACACCCGAAACCCCAGAAAATTGTAATATCCAATGTCACAAGAATGCACCTTTTCTGTTACTATCATAATTTTAAAATAAACTACGATTATCACATAGAAATATTTGCTGCTTCTATAGTTCTGGACAACTAAAATGTAACGTACAGCTCGGATTCCACAAGAAACAAATACAAAAAAACGCAGGTACAATTTCGAAAACTAACCGCATAGAGTACTAGTTTCAAAAACCAACAGTAAAAAGAAAACAATCTTTTCCGACAAATCATTCTCGAGCCGATTTCCAGCACGTGACATTTTCATGAATATGTTACAAAAACAGATATTCATCGTGAAACAGCAATATTATGACAATATCATCCTTACAAATAGTTGTCAGGATTGAGATGCAAAGAATTGTGGATTGGCTCTATCGATCACAAAAATTCACTGCACTGCAATGTCAGGTTCAAGAATTTGTGGCAATGACTGTTAATTAGTCAGAATACACAAAAATTATAATCATATTTATTTAAATCAACCTATTAAAACTAGGTTTTCACAAGAATCTCAAAACAATACAATCAATAAAGTATCAATAAAGTCAACTCACACCGTATATTAGTACATTACTAATGAGTAGGAATGATTCTCTCAAGGCTAGAAAATTACTATAATAATAATTTGAATCATTATATAACTGATATATAAGTTGCACTTGGGGAGACTGTAATTTGCTAATGTATAAAATTTTAAGTGCTGACATTGTTAGTAATTATATTGAAAAAATAAAAATCAAGATGAGCACAATCCATCGATACACCTGATTTCCAACAAAATATTTGAGAAAGTCCAAAATATTTGCACTTTCGAGCATTTTAACAATTATTTATATTTAATTGTATTCAATGGCAATGTATAACTTTTTCAAGCAATACTTTTCAAAAAATATTTGCAAATCCCTTCGATAGATCAATTGATTAGGCTCATTTTGAAATGTTCTAAACCATTATTTGTTAGGTCCAAATCTCATGTAATATCGACAAACTGTAACTTAGCAACTTGACAGAATTCTGGGAAGTACAGAAAATTCAAACAAACTTAGTACTATAAGGCCTCAGTTGCCGAATTACAGAGAGATGTGAAGACATTTTGAATCAATTACAAGGCCAACTACATTGAGATTGTTGAGTTGTATAACAGAATAGATTCAACGTGTTCTGCTTGCATTATTCATGGACTAGCATCGAAAAAAAATTACTAAAATTTTGTTAAAATCTACACAAACTTGTGTATACAATTGGCTAAAAAACAACGATATGCAGCTGCACTTGCAGGAAGCTCATATATCATCCATACTAAACTTTCGTAGTCACTATGCGTAAGAATTCAAAAATATCAAAATAAACATATAACTCGAAAATCGCAACAAAACAATAAAATACAACAAACATAACTCAAGCTTTCTCCAAACTCAACTATTGCTTCTGCCTTCTTCGTTTTAATTACTTTACAAGTTGCATACCTTCTTCAAAATTCACTACCAGGCTATCGACAGCAGTGACCTTGCGTTCGCTCTGTTGGTTCAGCTCGTCGTTCAGCATGTTATCGGTCACGGATCTGTCTGAAACTGAACAAAAAAAATTTGGAATTTGAACAGAAATGCCTTGTTCATAGACCAAACTTTTTCTTATAAGAAACTTCTCACATTGCTTATCAATTGAGGGGCTCATACACTAAATGTCAAAGTAAAATTATTGTGTATGAACTTGATTAGCAGTGGGAGAACTTTCTTGAAGTGAAAGTTTGGTCTATGAACCAGGATCAACACAGCTACTAGAAAACAGCTATACAGGCAGTAAGAAGAGCATATATATGATGCTCGTCAATTTAAATCTGTTCCTAAATACAGTAACTTGACAAATCTTCACCAGTATGGTTAATATGTAACGTAATAATAAGGGATTCGATAACTTATTGTCATGTTTTTTTATTTCTAACTGGAAATAAAATAGAAGTAATGTAAAAAAAGTGGATTGGGCAGAAGTTTGTTATCTAGACACAAAACCTTTTGAAAAAATCGGTGGTGGCGGAACACGCACTGAGTGAGGGTGACCACAGGACTCTGTTTGAAAATGCTAAACTGATTGCCCCCAACCAGGGTTACCATAGCCGACTGGTGCGGGAGGCAATAGATATCAAAAAACATGACAATTTCAACAGAAAAGAAGAAGCGTTGAGTCTGAACAGAATTTGGAATCCCACTCTGAGGAAATCAAGAATAACTAATGACATCACGACAGGTAGTGCGGCAACTAATAATGATGATTATTCCCCGAACCCGACAGAAGTAATTAAAACTCCAGACTACCTGCATCAACATAAATACGCCTTAAGAAACGAAACGTTTTGTCATCGGATGAGTAAACCTCTGAAGAAGCTGGCCACCCGCGCAAGCGAAACGTTGGGAAGAAATTCCAAAGAACGACGGCCATCAAGCCCGAAGAAAAGTAGTTATACTAATAATACTAATAACCTCGGCCGCGAAAGTCTTAACCATTTTGACACATTTTAATTACGAAACTACAATGAGGTGTAAAGATCCTCCGACAATAAAGCACATTTAATTTGATATTATCAACAAATCAATAACAAAAACTCATGATTCGTATCAGATTATCATTCTGTTAAGTAACGACTTGCCAATCTAGATTCAGGAAAAATTATAGCTGTTCTACTGCACCTTTATAGATCACTGATAATATTGCTAATGCACAAAATAAACAGCAACGATTTTCTTTGATATGCCCAAGGCATTTAGACTTCGACTTCAACTTACTACTCGCTTCAGTATATCATCACAACTTTGATGAAACACCTGTTAATTGGTTCATTGATACATTTGGGAGGAATCAAATGGTGAAAATATTCAATAGAAATGGTAAATATGAAGGGTGCGCTGCGTTGTACCCACATTTCGTAACACCCACAGTCTCCGAACATACCCGAATGATGCCTGTTGCAAAATTCAACCTAACCTAACCCATCCTAACACATTCATTGTGGGCCTATTGACAAGGATGAATTTTGCAAAAGTTGAATCATTCGGGCATGTTCGGAGACTGCGGGTGTTACAAAATGCAGGTGCAACAACATGCTTCCACTATGAAAATTCAAGCACATAAACCACCAGGCCAGGAGTTCTAAAAGGGTCCATACTTGGTTCTTTGTTTTTTCTCAATATTTACTGTTGATATCACTAAAATAATCGAAAATTCAATATATACATAGATGACTTAAGAACTACTTTGTCATTTCACTGGGAAGATCATTGTAGTATTGGGTCATTGATATTAAATGCCGACAAAAGACAGGCAATTCAATTCAATGAAAGTGCTGCCAGATTGGCTTAGGTTGATGAAGCTAAATGTCTCAGTCTTGAACTCAACACTTGCCTCAGTTTTGATAAACATGTTAATAGCAAATACTTCGCTTTCAAAAATCTTTATGAATACAAAAATATTACCTAGTGAAACAAAGTTAATTTGAAATGAATTGCTTGTACTGCCTTACCCAATTCAATGGATTATGTTAATGGATTTTGTTCATCAGAAGTCACCAAGAATTGAATCAAAAACTATTTGAATCAAGAAGGGAAGAAAAGCCCATCTCTTCGAGATGCAGGTAAATTGAAAATGGAAGAGAGATTTATTCATATGAGTGGCCTGATAACTGATATTACAAATAACAACTCACCACAATATTTTTTTGAACTACCTAGTAAACAGAGTGATATTTTTGATCTAAATATTAGTTTAGCAACCTCTCGATTTCAAAACAGAACACATTTCTTCAAAAATAGTTTCAATTATCAGGCAGCTCCTATCTATATTGTTGCCAATGAAATCTTAAACATGCACAAAATCATTTAAACAAAGTTAAAGAAATATATTGTGGATTTTCGCTGGGGCCTGTGAACTCAAATAAGGATATTTCAATTTGAATGCATGTATGGGATTTATGCGTCTATAATTCTAGGGTGGGAGGACAAAAGGGTATAAATCCAACTGGGGTCAAAAGGAGTTGAGTAGGCCCACTGACAAAGAAACTCGTGCATGATTTGGCATAAGTCCCAACACACAATTGCAGAAATTCACTGTCAAATGAGAAATCTAATTTTATTCAACTATAGGTGTTTACATACACAATACTATAACTGGTTGGTAAAATATTTTCCAATAAACTAATACATTTTTCTTCTCAATGACTCTTATTTAATTATGAAATAAAATTATATTCTCATTATTTAGCTCTCCTGTAGAAGCGGCATTTTGGACAGATAATCTTTTGCTCCACACCCTAGAATTGTCATCTAAATGAATGTGTATATGTGTATTATGTGTGTTCATGTTAGCCAATGTTTATTTTTAGTCCCAATACATTGCAGTACTATGTACCCTTTATCACAAATACTTTGTATTTCATTGCAATAAACATTATTACCATTCAGCAGGTCCTGTTAAGAGGATGATTTTTTCTAAGAAATTGATGGCAGTTATCAACTCATTATTTCATCCTGCCTTAATTTGAAAATGAGTAAGAGGAGAAACATTCGAAAAGCTCTGCTAAACCATTATTTACAATTAGGCTCTACAGGAAACTCGTTCAAAATACCAAATATGTTACTCACCTGAAGATATATTTGAACGATCAAGTGAAGAATCATCAGATGGTCTCGGGTTTTGATGAAGAAAAGGGCAATGAGCTTTCAGACATCCTACAGGCTGAGACTCCCAATAGCAAGGGATGGCCTTACGGTTTTTTCGAAGCTCCATGTGGCGGAAGTTACAGTGAACATTCAGGCATTTGCCTTCCTTCCAGAAGGAACACATAGTCTCACAGCCCAGAGCTGAAGGTTCATGTCGAAAGGTGCAATTGTCACCCTGGAAATAATGAAATGTAAAAATTTGTCAGCAACATATGGTATGAGGTTTCCTTACTTTGGCACAAGTGGAATAATAATAAAAATAACAATCGTTATTTTTCTTGGGAGAATCCAAATCCGTCATCTTCTTGAAGAAGTTATCTGGGCTATGAAAAAAAATTCAAGTTGGAAAGTGTTAGGTTAGAATCACATGGCTGAAATCTGTGTGGTTAAACTTTTCAAAAATTCTCTTGTACTGATGAGTTTGAGACTTGGTTATTTACATTTATATATGAATGAAAAAGAAGTTTACCAGTAATAATTTTCAGCTGGCATTTTGATATCACTACACCTTCTATCCCACCAAAATCTTTACTTGATATTGAAAATATAAGACAAACTCTTCCATACAAAGAGAATAGCAATATGTCGTGCAGTCACAACAGTGGAAATATTCTCTATTTTTTGCAATTTGATAAAAAACTCACCAAAAAAGCTTAATTTTCTTCCAAGAGTTCCAAGCTTGGCCTGTTGACGACGTCACAGGTTTGTTTTGGGAACTGAAAACTATCTATTTCAGGATTACCAATCAAAGTTTGTTGAAATAATATTTATTCAGCAAATGTTGGCAACAATTATTTTATTTCAAAATAGTCCAAAACCACGAGTCACTCTAACGTTCGTATATTCTTATTCTTCCCATTTCGAAATTTGCTATGTCTTTCCTCACAAAAAAAATAAATCAAATCACAAATACGATTCGGGCGAGGCAAATTCGAGTTTTTCAAGAAAAAATTAGAAAAATTATTAAAGAAAAAAGGCACAAAATTTGACAGTTTTCCATGGTGAAATGTGAGGCGGCTTTAAACGCTGTATGTTGCTAGACGCAGCCAGTGTTTTATGTAATATGCGTTATTGTTCAAGCCCCGGTGCCTTAGCTTTACCTGGTTTGGTGCCCGTGCGATGCGTTCTGTCTGGTGTTACACGTCACTTGTCACCTTGTCACTTAATCAGCGCTTTGTGTTTTGTCATCGTGTTTCCTTTCGTAGGGCGGATGTTGAACGCGTTGTCATGTTAATCTAATATTATATTGAATAATTTCTCAATTTTCTCATTACTAGTCATTACTCGTAGTTTCTAGACCATACACGAGTTTTCAGCCGTTGAATATTTCAACTGATTCAATAAGTTAGTGACCTAAATATATATAAGGTGAGTTGATTGCTTCATACACACTACTTTATGATTTTTTTCTGATAGTGAGTTATCACTATTGACATAGTAACTACTAATTATCGCGTCGACCTGAAGTATCACGACAGTATCCTAGAGCTTCGATCGTTCCGTGTTCCAATTAATATACTGACTTCACTGGATTTCAGACGCATTTTTTTATTGCAGTTTTCAGAATGAGGGATAACGATCGTGATTCTCCTGCTTCAAACCCTAAAAGGAGTCGGAGTAGAAGTTCGAACAGCAGCGGCAGCAAGAAGAGCAGGAGTCGCAGCAGATCTAGTGTCGATTCAAGGTAAATGGGTAATCCGTGTGTTATGGATTGGGGTATCGACATCATTTTAGGAGTGGAATCAAATTTGAAAGCTATGAGTATTATGAAGAGGTTGGTATGGAGGCATTGTTTTACACAACCAACTCCATCTGTAGCTCTTGAATATTTCAGATATCATCAGTTTTCACGTTCGCCAGAATCCATGTTGCTTTTGTAACAGTTTTCATTTTCAATTGCACACAAGTTAAAATTGTATTTATGGGGCTGCTAAAGCAGGACAAATGAACTTGTACTGGTATCTCATGCAGATTTATAGTCGCAACTCAAACTACATTATACAATGGTTGATGGAATTGGTAGAGAAAATGGGTTCGTGACATTGTGGAAAGTGAAGATGAAATGGTTCCTTTGGTGCGATGGTAACCCTTGATATGATATGGATTGATGGTTATCCAACAATTTTATTGCCCAGGGTTGTTGCTCATACATTATTTGTATGATAGCATTTACCTTTGGAGTAAATGATGCACAGTAGATTCCCTTCATTGATTATAGTCCACACTATGGTTGACAGACTTCTATGTAAGTCCACTCCTCTAATGATTGAATTCTCTAATTCCAATTTCCAAGGTAAATCATCACTTTTTCAGTAACTGTAATTATCAGGATGCATTTTCCAATTTCTTGAAACTGTTTGTATGATTACAACCTATTTGGCTAAAAATGTGTGACTCGACAAATTTGCAGGTGTTAAACAACTTCTGTTATGCCAATATAGATGTGTTTGGGTTCACAACAAAAACAGTCCAAGAACGGTTCAAAATAGTTGGACTGTTAAGGCGTGAAGGGTTTGCCTCCAATATATCTGCAATAATTGGGTGGGTGACTATTTTGAACCGTCCTAGATAAGTTTTTATTGCGAACCCAAATAGGGCTTATATAAATATGAAATTATATAAAATCTACGCTTAGTGGCACAAACTCGAAGGAAACAAACTGTATTGAAAACTAAAAAAAATTGCTAAAATGGAATTGGAATGCAAAAGTTATAAAATAACTTTGTTGATACCATAATGAAGCGAAATAAAAAATTTTAACTAAGAAGTTGAAAGAATATTCATTCATATCTAAGATGGGACAGTACAAACAATCATTTAATGAATATCAAATTCCATGTTATTTACTATCCTAATCAAATGTATATTAAATAATGATAATATGATGTTGAAATAATAATTATGAAAAAACAAATAATACTCATTATCTCATTACCAAGTTCAGTTAAATTTTTGAGGAATATAAGATCTAATATCAAAAAAAAAAAATCGTAATCTTTATCACTCATGAAAGTAACTTCAATCTAATTATTTCAATCTAGCTGAAGCTTTTAATTCAGATAGCCATGAAGACAAAATCCTAAAAGACTCAGATTTTCTGTGTTGAACTATAATAATGATGATTATAATTTACAATATTCTCTATTCTCATTGTCAGGTCTTATTACTACTGCCAATGATATTCACACATTTAATCAGACGTTGAGAAAACATAAAATAGGAGCACATTTTTCAACAAAATTGTATCTTCTATAATGGTTTATGATCTTACTCATGAAATTATATGAAAAAAATCGAATGTAGCTCTTTTGTTCTAGAGATATACAGGAAAACCCAAAAATCCCAAATTATGTTTTTGCCTTATCTTCTTTAGTCACAAACATATTGAAAATCTGTCCACATTTTGCTATTGGCACTTGATGTGGGCTATCCGAATATGCCTGTGAATCTTTTATACAGGGTGTCATCTGACTTGGGCCTCCCCCATCTTTGAGTTATTAAATACAGACATGTGTTTTTTGTTGTTGGATCGTCAACGTTCACTTCATTAATTGATTAAATATTATTTTATATTAAGGGATGTTTCGGTAATATTCGATTATAATTGGGTGAATCATTCCTTTTTAAATTACGGCCCTGGAAATTGGTTGACTGAGTTAAATAAAAACACAATAGCAACTTTCACGTCTCCCTATATACTGTAGAGTTAGCAATAATAATATGCCAAACGAACACTATAATTGTAATGGAAATTGAAATGAAGTATTTCATATAAAAAATTAATGGCGCACTAAATGTTTGTAGAAAATAATCGAAAAAATTAAGATATGGTCTTATTGGTCCATTATTATTGCTATCATCTCTTTTTCTTCTTATCAAAACACATTTAATCTATTTTTGTTATAGATATGTTTCAGATGATCATAAAAGGTATTGCTATTCGAAGTTCATTGCAATGGAAATGGGTAAAAATATGAATAGGTACCTAAAAATGAAAAAAAAAAAAACTCTGGAAAAACTCTACGGTACATAGGGAGACGTGAAAATTTGTGTTTTTATTTAACTTAGTCAACCAATTTCCAGGGCCTTAATTTAAAAATGAATAATTCACCCAATTGTAATCAAATGTGTCCGAAACATCCCGAAATATAAAATTAGTAATCAGTATGAAGTTAACGTTGACGATCCAAAATCTACAACAAAAAACACAGGTCCGTATTTAAAAATTCAAAGATGGGGTGACCCAAGTCAGATGACACCCTGTATAAAAGATTCATGGACATATTCTGATAGCCCACTTCAAGTGCCAATAGCAAAATGTGTACAGATTTTCAATATGTTCGCGAATAAAGAAGGTACAGGCAAAAACATAACTATAGATTTTTTGGTTTTTCCTGTATAACTCTTGAACCAAAAGAGCTACATTCGATTTTTTTATCATTGAATAGGTCTCTAAGATACGCAACTTTGCCACAATTCAACCGATACTCTCTCTTGTCGTTCACGAGATCCCCATGTACAGAAACGAATTTGAATAGCCCTATATATATTTATTAAATCATATCCTGAAGTGTTCACGTCACTAGTAGCGACGCGAAGTAATGGATAATATTTCTAAATAGAAAGATACGTCATTTGATACTTCATCTGAAAGGTCTTTTAACAACGAAATTAGTAATATTCCATTGGTAATAGGAATTTTTGGAGAGTTACCGCTCATAACCGTTCATAACATGCGGTTATACTCCCATCTATTTTTATCCTTCGTTTATAACTAGTATATAATTACCAATTATAACATGAGCCAATAGTTGTGTTGCAAATTTGATGCCTTTATACATTAATAATGCCAAAGTTGATTTACCGAAAATTCATCTCCACCCCCATCATAAACAGACAAAAATAATAACATATTTTAATGAAGTGTTTGATTTTACAAGTTGATAGCATTTTGGTATTTTAATTTCACCTCCCCATTCCTGAATGGGCGTTCAATATCTCTTCGAAAAATTCGAAGTTATTCAAATCTGAATATGAAAACCATTTCCATTTGAATAGAACCTTAATATAACTTGCGAAATAACTATTATTATAGGTAAAAAAACACACAATTTGATCTTTGAGCTCCCGCCATAGTTTTCAGTCCCCAGACTTCACTAGTAGATTGATTGATCCGTTCCAGGTATTTTTTTGAAATGCAGATTCACACGAAAGGGAAGTCCTGTAATGTTCAAAGAACACCGCGTGAATCAAGGGACAGGAGATACGAATTAACATTTACTTTGAATTTCTGAAGTTTGTAAGCCTCAGGAAAAACCTGTTTTGGCAAGGTGTTCCAAATCTCAGCTGTTCTATTGAAAAAAGATCCCTGAGCACGAGAGGTTCGACAGGTTTCCAAATTCACAACAAAGGGGTGGGAATTCTGTACTCGTCGAGTCATCCGTGTAGATATCGCCCAGGGGGAAACGATTGATAATAATTCGGACCGTGAAAGTATCTATAGAAGAGAGACAAATCTCTGACCCTTCTACGATGTTCTAATGAAGTGAGCGAGTCTGTGAGCAAAGAATCTTTTGTGTATCTTTTCTCTTGATTTTTCATGTAACTATCTCTTGCTCCATTTCTTATTCTCCGAATGATTTTTGCCAAAATAGGCAGTATTTCATTAATTGATTATTTCAATGATAATTGAAAAATTAATTTCTGTTCACTCTGTGAAAATAAAAAAAATTTTTTTTGAAAGCTCCCTGGGTTGAAGATATATTTTTCCATTCGAAAAAATTATAATGAAGCCGTTGACGTAAATTCTTCAACATATACATAAAAAAATCTACATTCAAAAATGAAAATTGTATAGTTATGAAAGATGATGATATTGATTGTCTCTCAATGAAGGATAGATATTCTAACATATGTTACAATATCTACAGTTGAATTTATTAGAATCATAACTGTCTAGAGTTCTCTACAAAACAAACTCTCTTTCAGAAACACTTTCTTTTAAAGCTTTCCATCATTTCCTCTCTCTTTATTACACGGCGTGGAAGTAAAAAGCCTCCCCCCTTTCAACTTATGAACGCGGACTAGATATCAAGCTCAGATAAAATATTCTTATACGGCATCATTAGGTCTTACGATTTTCTGTCGAACTATTTTAACCGTTCTTGTTTTTTTAATACCTGTTCTACTTTATTTGTAAGAATTTTCAAATTAATGGAAGAATCATAGTTTCAACGGAAAATTAATAAAAAACGCTTCATTTTATCTCAATTAGCTCTATTGAACCTCCATGATGATAGGGAATATGCATGATTTCTTGATATTTCATAACATCCTCATGACTTGAAAAAACATAATTAGGCTCGAAATTATTCAAACTATTCAAAGTGAAATTTGAACCATTGAATAAATTCCGTGCTTCAGATGACGTCAAGTGACCTGTCCCATGTTTGTTTACTCAAAAGCCTTTCAGTTTTAAATGCCATACAGACAAACAGATCATAGAAGAAGCTAAAACAACTTCTTACTTGAGTATTGCATAGTATCGAAGTGCAAAAACGCTAGAAATATACCCGATAAAGTGTATTTCAAAGCGACGCGAAAGTAAAAAAACAATGGTGTATGATGATGAGAAGGGACAATGTTTTAGTATCGTGATTATATTGTTGTGAATATCATTTCAACGTCTGAGTGTTATATTTATATACACTATACAGCTCAGTATGAATTGGTCGGTAGCAAGTTTTGCCACAGCTACTTAGCAGTGGAAAATTCGGTTTTGAACTAACCTAACGTATCGGAATATACATTTATAATATACGTCTCTGCTGAGGGCGTTTATAAATACCAATCTATGCTATGGACTCAAATATATCATATATTATAATGATTACCTCGCAGCTTTCACTAATTTGATCTATGCATACGTAAAATCAAGATTTGATGCAAAATATGCTGCCATCATAAATATATCCATTTAGTTTCACACACTTTTCAAGAAATTAGGTAGTTATTGATCATATAGGGTAGGGTTAGGAGATTGAGAAAAGATTTTAGCAGCAGTAGTTCTACACATGCTCTTGAATTGATGTGTTAAATCAACTTGGTATAGACAAAATGACAAAGCCAAAACAGAGATGAGTAAATTGGCCAATTTTTCGCACTCTGTCCTTCAAAGAGGAAATTAATTAAGCTAAAATGAATCAGAATCTTCGTCACATAATTCTCTTTTGTTGGAACACACTTCACACAAATACTTCGAACACTTTCGTCAATCTCGCTGGAAATCTAGTTCAATTTGTAAAGTGCATAATGTTTAAACATGCTTTAAATTGAATTTTTTTACAATACATTCAGGCAAGTTGTAAATGATTTTGTATCACGTAAAACAGTATAAATAACTTCATGCTTTAGTAGTTTGAGCAATGATTTTTGTATCTTTTTTCATGTGAATTAAGTGTGACCAATGAATAACTGTTTACTGGAGAAAATAATTTAAATGGGATAAGGTGTGGACCAACTTAAGAAATGGTATTTATTTTTATAATCTTGGATAAAAAATATTCTTCCTTTTTCAAACAACTCACATATTCATTGAACAATAACTGTACATTTTCATATTTTTCTCTCTTTCTGGTATAATTTTTTTACCAAAAAAGACAAAAATTGTACATTTTAGGGTTGAATGTATGGTTTTATCTAGGCATGTGACACAGTTGAAAAGAGACTGCACGTCCTAGATATTTTTTGGGAGTTAATTACTAGATGAGTGTCAAACTACGCTTAAATAGTACAGTGAATGAACTTTGATACTCAAAACGTCACTAAATAAATAATGTTTATTAAACAATTCAAAAACAGGTATACAATATTAAAAATCAAATTATTAATAAACTAAATGCATAATCCCACGAAGTAAAACTTGTTGTGGGATATTCGTATTACTCATGTAAGAAATGCGAAAAAATTATTAGGATCGAAACATAGGTATAATTAGTTTGTTTTCAATATTAATTATATTCAATATTTTTCTATTAGAAATAAGTATCCATTGTATTTTTGATTTTCTCTGGTACAATGTCATATAGATATGAACAAGTGAATGCATAATTTTTTTGGCCAATTGTTTTATGTACTTTTGTTTTCAGAGTTATTTTATCTTTATGTCTGGTTTCGTAGTGATGCACATTGTATTTGATTTCATATCTATTTTTGAAGAGATTAATCATTATATTAAAACAAAATAGTTGCCTGATATCCATCTTATTGCTCTCTTTATAGAGGAGGTCAGAAGAATATCTAATATTTTTTCCATATATAATTTTTAGAAAATATTTTTGAAGAATTTCTAATGGTTTCAAATGAGTAAGTATCATTTACACCTCCCCAACTAAGAATTCCATAATTCATCTGAGACTGGATGAGAGAGTAATATAGTATTTCTAAATAGGGAATTTTGAGAAATTTTTTGAAGAACTTGAATTTAGGAGGCGAACTTCTCAGTTTTTTAGTTGGAAAGATTATTTGTATATTCCACTTGAGATGTTGGTCAATAATTATACCTAAATATTTAATACTATTCACTCTTGAAATAATGTTGTCTTTGTCAATTTCTATTGATCCCAAGTTTTCATTTGAATTTTTATTACTGGTAAAGGCAATATATTTAGTTTTTTTCGAAATTTATTGTGAGTAAATTGAAATCAAACCAACTTTTCAAATGTTTTAAATCGTTTTCAGCCTTTTTTTCGATATGGTCCAATTTTCTGCGTGGTATGTTATAACAGTATCATCACCATAGCTATGAATGTTCCCAGCTGTATTCATATATATATATATATATATATATATATTAAAAAGTAATGGTCCTGATACTGTTCCTTGAGGAATGCCAAATTCAAATATTTTTGGTTTACTCAGAATTTTATCAATTTCAACATACTGTGTCCTATTTTTGAGATAATTAACCCTCCTTGAAATAATAATAAAAGGGGGGAGGGGTACTTTTTACATCTGCATGTATGTCATCAATGAGTAATATTTTTCAATCCGTCAGATCCCGTTCGAGGAGCCGCAGCAGCGAAATCGACGGGTATAGGTTACACATTGCCGATATAGGCGATGAGATCAGGAGGTCAGATTTAGAAAAAGTTTTCTCACAGTACGGACCCCTGAAAGAGGTCTGGATGACCAACAGTACTCCCTGCTTCGGATTTGCCGTTTTCAAGGACAAGAAGCATGCTGCAAATGCTTTGAAAGCTTGCGACGGAATGTAAGTTATACGACTCTTTAGAGATTTTTATGAGTAGGTGGGTATTTTTGCATACGCCTGGTTCATAGACCAAACTTTCACTTTTTCTTTAACTCATAATGCTAATTAATGGATACGTACATACACGTTTTGTTTGTCTCATTGATTAATATTGGAAAAACTTTCTTGGGGCCAGTTGTATAGGTTCAGTTTAAATATTGTGTGGAGTTTAAACTACAGACGACAGAAAATGCATGTGAATTCTGTCAAATTCTTCTTAATCGCCACCAACCTATACAATTGGACCTTGAAGGATTAAGTAAAAGTTTTGTGTATGAAACAGGCATTAGAAAGAAAAAGTGACGAATGAAAGTGATGAAATATCTATTGAGTTTTTTCATCTCCATCATAAAACTCTATTTCTGAGAAACGAACTGTTTATAGAGAGTGCCTTCTTCAGTACTGTATTGGAAGTCACACGAAAGAATTGCTAAATCAGAATTTGTTAGTTCTCCAACAAAAACTGGGTAATTATTTGTAGAGTCCAATTCTGGGTTTTGGGCTTTCTCTCTACTATAAAAAAAGAATCAATTTCTTATATTATCTAATCTTAGGTCAAATTGGTATATTTACCCCGATTTGTAACATCAATATTATGAAAAGGACAGTTAAGTACCATATTTTTCAATATTAGAGGAAATTATTGAAAAATATACGAATTTTACTAAATAAAACTCTTTCGATATTTGGCAAGAAGTTGAATTTTGGAATTATGCTCATTTTCGCTCTGGTTTTTTCGTGACCATGCATACTGATGAATTTTGAATATTTTATAGGTAGAAAATTTTTCGAAAATCTTCTGCAATTACTTGAAGAATAACTGATTTTTGTTGATAGCACTATGGTTACCAATGAAGAAAACATCCTATATTCAATGTTCTCTTGTATTTTCCCAGCATATTCCTAAAATTTCCCCAGCATATTCCTAAAATTTACTACATAGCTTCTATAGTCTTTCCAAGGTCTCATTATTGATTGGAGACAATCAAAATCAATAAGCTGCTCTTGTCTCTCACAATAATCACTTGGTCAATATTTGACGTAATAAAACTTTTCCAATAGAAGCTTATCAGGAAAGTTGCAGTAGGTAATTCCTTATCAACGGAATGGCCAATTAACATGAAAAGGAAAAATAGAAATTTTATGCTAATTAACCATTGTATGTGATGGCCAAATATATTGAAGAATATGATAATCGACCCTGAAACAACCACTAATTTACATATTATGCTAATTATTTTTATCGAACGTTGTAAATTAGGTCCAAAAATATGTTGAAACTAGACACTATTTTGGTTTTAAAATGATCTAATTTGAATAGCAAATTTGTCTTGAAAACGAAATTCTCCATTTTACGAGAATATTTGTTCCAAAAAATGGTGGCAAAGGCAATCTAAGGCTGATGGCCCACACGACGGTAACTGCGCGATTTGCCGCGCGCGATATATCGTGCCGCATCTGATGTGTTCTCGCCCACTACACGGTATATCGTACGAAACTCATTTGAATTAACTACTACATGTTGCCAAATTGATTTTAGCCAGTTGTTGCTGTGAGCTTCGAATTGATGGATCGAAGAAAAGTAATTTTGTTAGCTATTGTTTTACGTAGGCGCCGAAGAAATCGAGCTATCAAGTATCAAAGGCGATATTGGGTCCATCCAATTTTGAGAGTTAGATATGCGGAAGAGGCGTTTTATACATTATTCGAAAAGCTAAGAGAAAATCGTGGGGAGTTTAGTCGACCGATTAAAAAAGTCTATAATATGTTTGGGCCTCTCCTACTTTCTTCGTTGGTCCGACTGCATTTGTCATTATATCTGGGCAATTACGTGGTAAGGTCCAACCTTGTTCTTGTGGTGTGATCTTGGTTTTGTTGAGTGATAGGATGGATTTCCACGTTCTTGGTAATTTTTGCACGCCATCTCTCTTGTTCATACTACTCGGTCGCTTCCCAATTTCGATAGCCTCTCTGATTGTTCGAGAGTAGAAGTTTTCATCGCTCGATAGTGTTTTTGTGTTCTCGAAATTGATGTTATGTCCTGTCTCTGATACGTGTTGGAAGATGGAAGATGTGGTGCCTTTTCCTGTGATCGTGAGGCCTCGCGTATCGAGAAATGCGAGCTGGTTATCTTCTTCAGTTTCTTTGGTGAATTTGATCCGTGGGTGGATTTCATTCAAGTGATTGAAAACCTTTCGAGTTCCTGATGTCCATGTGACCAAATCACGAAAATGTCATCAACATATCTCAGACAGAGTTTTGGTAAATTTTCTCTTCGCTGACATGGGTATTTTTGCTGCAAACACTCTACCTGTATTTGACTGCATGCACGCACAAAGACAACACAGCACTTGATAAAAATATCGTCGATGTCGTCCTGTGGGCTAGAACTCATTTAATCCTATTGGCGTTCAGAAGTCATGCGATACGAATTCGCGCGATTTCTGACCGCCATATCGCAAGTGTTTGCGGTAACTTCCTGCCGTGACGGTATTGTTTATCGTTGCGGCATTTCTCAACCAGTGGGCGAACAGTGCATTTAATTGTATGAAACAGTTGTGTACGCGATATCGCGTACGATTTACCGCGCGCGGCAAATCGTGCCGTTACCGTCGTGTGGGCCACCAGCCTAAGTGTTATTTTCGAAACTTATGATGGCCTTTTTCTAAAATCTTTGGAATTCAAAATAATTGGGAATTTCTAAATGAGCTTATGAAAGTAATTGCTATGTTGATACCCTTAAGCATAACTATAAATAGAGAAAACTCAAAGAAAATTCTGAGGAAGGTCTTTGTTGTGATATAGACTTTATTGTGTCAACTTCAATCATCAACATGGGGACTATAAAAAACACAAATATTAGTTGTTTGTCAAAAAGGATCGAATCATAATACAAAAAGCTGGGTTCGTTTTTCATGGTAGATGGAAAATACAGTTTGACCATTATCAATTCGGTCCAAGTTGTCAACCTGAAATATTCGTGAAAATGTCTACCATCAAAGAAATTAAATTTTGTAGTGATTATTTTTGGAATAGGTTTGTTTTGATCATCACGAACACAAGAATTCTACCCGCTTCTTTAAAACCATTATCTTCTGTAAATTATCCATTTCTCCTGAAGTTGATACCTGAATGGCAGAAATTTGGGTTGGTACAATTGTGTTTTAAGTATACCCAACTCTACAGTAACGAAAGAACCCGAAAAAAAAAACCTGAGAATTCATGTACAAACTAAGGGCCAATTTATAAATCCTAGTTCTTATCCAAATTATTGTCATTATATTAGTCCCAGTCTTTGTCTTGAAAATTTATGTATCACTAATTTATACAACTTGAAAAATTGTAACGGTTGACAGATGACAATTACGAGAAAAATAACTTTTGCTTATTATGATTCTGAAATGATTAAATTCAATATCCTTCACAATGATACCACCACATATTTGTGGTTTGCGACAACAAATTCACCATAGAAATAACTCAGTCGCTGCAACTTATCGCACCAAAAAAGATTCACGCAACTCGAAAAACTTGCATGAACACATGCAATTTTATGAAGTTTCAGCGACAAACTTGCATCGTCGAAACAGGCTATTATGGGAATAGTGATCATGGACTTTCACAAAGTTGTCTTCATCCTAATCTCTAATGTTGAAATTTAGGAACTCTCAGTCACATCTTTTAGGACTGAGACAAGAATGAAACAGCTGTACAAATAGTTTTATGGGAAGATACACAATCAACTTATCATTTTGAAGACACATATTAGGACTGGAACATAGACAGAGTTGTATAAATTGGCCTTAAGGAGTGCAATGTCAAAACCAACGTGCTGTCCGATATCAGCCTTAGGAAAAATTGATATTTATCTGGAAATACTGGTTTTAAAGAAGCGACTGGAATTTTTAAGTTAGTTATGATTGAAACGAACCCATTCAAACACTATTTACTGCAAAATTTCATCTTCCGGTGGTAGAAAGACATTCTCACGAAGATTTCAAGTTGGCAACTTGGAACAAAGTCCTAAATTTCCATGCAATGTCAAAAATGTTAAGTCCTAACCTCAAGTAGCAATAGTGGTCAATGTGGTGCAAATCATTTGAGTTGTTTCCAAAGTGGCACTGCGATTGAAATCCTGATTGTTATGTATGACAGCGGATGTACTTTTTTTTTCAGGGAGGTTTCCGGATGTAGAATTCGTGTCACTTATGCCCGACCTCGAACCAGAGGTTCTGGCAGACGTTTTTATAATACTAACATGCGCTGTTATCAGTGCGGATACAGCGGCCACTTTTATAGGGATTGTCCAGAAGTGAATGGGCGCCCCCCAAAGAGAGAGAGGGAAGATAGAGATACCGACCGGTATAGTATTTTTTTTTGAATCAGAAACTCGTGTTTTAGTTTTTTTGGACTTGGGAATAGCAGAAAGTTTTGCTAAATATTGAATGAGGCTTTAGATATTATCATTTTGACAAAATCATAGGATTTTTGTACATCTTCTATCAGGTGTTGAGAACAAATATTCTTTTTTGTCTATTTTTCGAAATGCAGATAATTCCGGCTATATAAACAGATCCTTCTAGCATCGCCCTATATTATAGTACGAATATTTCCACCTGTGTTACACATGAAATTGGTGAACAATATCCTTACTGAGGAAAACCGCTTTGATATTATTTATAAAAAAAATGTTGAATTTTTTGTTGAAGCTTCATTCAATATCATAATACTTGTGATTTGACTCACTTTTTATGGGTTTTGAGCACTATTATACACTGGTTTATTCCTGAGAGTTTCTGAATTTGTTTTCTTGGGATCTTGTCTCCATTTAGACGTTCACATTGACAAAGTTGAAAGGATTTTCCCTTCAGTATTATTTGGAAGTATTCCCATATTTCTTCTTACATCGTTCAGAGATTCCACGAATAGTTTTTGAACAGCAAAACTTTCTGTTTTCATTTCAGGTGAATGTATGCAATCTCTCCCACTAGCCAAGACTTTGAATTTTTCATCGTTTTATTTGATTGACAATGGCAAATGCCCAGGGTAGAATGGGCAGTAATCAATCGATTTATTTATTTTCTCAAGTACCTAACATTTCACCTCTACGGGTCTTTACAAAACGTCACAGAAATATATTTATTTTTTAGTTTATCGGTACATAAAAATGATTCCTAAATTGAATAGTATGACATCTCAAGGCTTGGTTTGCGTACGTTCACCTGGATTCGCTTCAATTATTTATTTTGGCCACGACGAGTTTTTATTAGACGTTGATGTAATGGTCAACAGTCTCTGACTTTTTCATTTTTGCGTACTAACAGGCTGAATCTTCGTCGGTATATTCTTTTTGTGAGACAATAAACTTTTCTCTGCCAGAATTCTTGTTAGTGGTAACTAATAGTGTTTTCAATCTGTAAAATCATTTCGTATTCAGAATAGTTGGGTAGGCGAATTTTTACCCGTACCTCATGAACAACTGACGAGATAAACTTTTAATCTATCATATTTTTTCCACAAGGCGATATACAACACCAAACAGTTAACGCCCGTTTTAAAGCTGAGAGAGCTCATGGTAACTTTCACTCTACATCAAAAAGAGATAGATTTACGAACGTCACGCGCAGTACAATCAAATAAAAATCAATGACATTTAACTATTGCTTGTCAATTTATTGCGGCGTTAGTGAACGAATTGTTGATGCATTTCGAAGTAATTTGCATTATACAAATAGTTACCAATCCACATTTCACAGCGAGTACAAATTATGTGTTATACATATTTCTTTATCGGAGAAGTAGCGATGTTCTGCCCTTTCATAGCTTTATTTTTGGGAGTGTGCTACTCCAAGGCTTCATCTCTGGTTGAAAAATGAATTCAGTCAATAGTGAAGCCACGTTGTAGACACACGGCAAGAAGAAACACTTGTGTTTAATAATTTCTCGCTTAATGTATGCACTAGTTAATGACGTGACGTGAAGAGGTCCATCGGTACACGAAATACTCAAAAACGTGTAAATTTTTGTTATCATGTAAAATGATATAGTCGACGCCAACTAAGATGAAATTTTGGAGCCCATGGTACCCGCTCCAGAAGACGGCTATTGATCAATACTATTTACTTCTGGCTATTGCAGCCTCTGAAAATGCAAAATATGAATTACGTGGGCGGAGTCTTTCAACGCAGATAGATTTCACGTTTCTGCGCCGACTCATTTTAGTTGGCGTCGACTATATGCTATTTTTCAAGTAACCTCCCAACAATTATGGCAACAAAAAACGAAAGGAATGCAACAAACAAACTCGACAAAAAGACAGAGCCTCATGACCCCTTTTCGGTCATTTTAGTCAGTTCATACTATAAAAACATGGGAAGTTTCATTTTTCAATTTTCATGATGATCTCAGACCACATAGTTACGGCTACATCCATCAATTTATTGATGAATTGTGATTTTCCATTGAACTGAATGAGAGTGAGTCAATTCAACATACATTTCCGATATTTATTTCACTTGTTTTGACAGTGAAAAACAGGACGAAAACTACCTTAGCTAATGAAAGAGTCACTTTTTGTCAGGAAATTGCGAACAAAAGAAGTGGCTACCAAACACAATTGACTAAAAAAACATTTTCGAAAACATAAACAAGCCCAGTTTGAACTCGGTGCTGTTTACATATTGGAGTCACATTACTCTACAATTAACAATTCACGGCATAGCTTGGGACAAAGATATCACTTAATAGGTTAGTTCCATCTCTATGTGATTTCATGAATTGAACAATAAACTGAACGAAATTTTTAAGATGAACATATCCGTGTTGTTGAGGTACGAGGACGGTTCTATATCTTGCATTTCTTTCACATGGCCAATTGTGGCAAATTTATCTCGAGCTTCAACCGAAAATTTTTACCAATAAACTTTTGAAATCAACTCTACATGTTTTATTCCTGCGCACAATTTTAGTTGTAAAAGTATACAAGTGCGCCTCATCGAATATTTCCCTCATACAATAAATGTCTCATAAGAGCAATGCAATTATCGAAAACTCAGATTGACTTCAAAAATAGAAAAACATTTCGCGTTTTGGTGAGTGCTCCATACAATCTATAGAGGAAAGTATGAATGAACAAAAAATAACATTTCCTTGAGAATTTCTTAATTCGTGAAATATTCCAATGAATTACATTCGTGCATAAAAATGACCAGATAATTTTGCATTCAAGCGTGATATCTCATACAAATTGCATTCGGTTATTTTCATATTTTGTAAAAGAGCCCTCGTCCTTCGGACTCGGGCACTTTCGCCAAAATATGAAAATAAACTTGCAATTTTTAGATATCACGCTTTCTTGCAAAATTATCGGTAATTTTTATGCACTCGTGCAATTATAACCGAAAAAAAACTTTTCTCGAAGGTTCAGTCTGTAATAACTAATAGTGAAAACAGTCTGGGACTGGGGACTGTGATGTAGCGCAGTGCTCCACTACTTTTTTCTGCTCATCTAATTTTTGTTTTGTGATTTGTCAGGCACATGGTTGTTTATTTAAATGGTTTGGTAAAAGAATATTGTATGGATATGTATGATGATGATGATGGCGGTGGTTGATGCCCAAAAGACTTGGCGTGGACAATAATAGCTTAAATTGGAAAATGTGTCGCGATTGGGTCGAAGTTGATTGTTGGATGGTAATTTTTAGTTACGGTCGCACACGAAGCTACAGGGAGCGAGACGACAAAGAAGGAGGCAGAAGGTCTCGCAGATCGGGCAGGAGCGGTCGATACGACGAAAGTCGACCGAGAAGAAGCGGCGGAAGTAGTAGGCGCCGCCACTGATTTTTCAATATTCCGATACATTATTATGAGTGATTAAACACGTTTGTTCTAAGGTTTGCAGGTAGCGTTGTATATTGTTTATAGGGTGTTTTCCGGTGATACTTTCGGCGGAGACGATTAATATGCCATTTTAGTGCCTTTTTCGAGTGGGTCGCGTTTGTTTGCGATTTGATCGTGCTCTTAAACGCCTTCAACCCTAATTTGTAGGGCATACAACGCAATCGTGACGACAACCCTGAAAGTTACTTTGAAGCATTAAAATCAAAAAGAGGCATGTTTCGTTTGCCACTTGTATTCAAATGTCGAAAGTTGGATGTCTGAGAACCCTGGTGTTGCGATTGATGCCATATTATTTATAATTCTATGGCAAAACTTTTACGGATCATGACGTGTTTATTAATTTCATCGCTAGTTGACGCCAATCGTCAGCCATTACTTACAATGTTAAACGATTTGATTTTTCTTGTGCCTGGTTTCCACTTCAGTTGAATTTGAATTTTATTTTTGTTCATCGCAGTTTTGACTAGTTTCGTTATTTATAGTTTACATCAAATGTAAGAAAAATTGCATATTTCACCCTTTTTTGCCTCCTAACCATCTTCAATATATAATGCAAATATTATCATTTCACATAAAAAAAGTTTGAATTGAAATACCTTGATATTCTAGTTAGAAAATTGGAAGTTTATAGTCGGCCGACCGATCAACAAACATGCTCTTTGATATAAGCAGTCAACAAAATCCATTGTATTCATTAATAACGAAGTCGAATGAAAGGAACACAAAAAAGATCGGCTGCCGATTGGTTAGCGTCTAGAAAAGTGTAGCCAGCCCACTGTTTGGCTGACTATACATTTCATAGGGAATTTGTAACTCTTTTCTTGCCAAGCGCCATCCAAAATGATTTAATAATAATAATAATAATCACTTTATTCCATAATACTTTACAGTGTGGAACGAATATGTATAAATAAAAAAAAATCTATTATAAAAATCTAAAACACAATAAAATGCTTTCTTTGATAAATACTGCTTGAATTTCAGTTTGAATTGTTTTTTTGGCAGTTTTCTGATTTCTTTGGGAGAATTGTTCAAAATTGTCAAAACTTGATTAACAACATTCTTCCGAACTTGGGCATATTGTGTTTGTTGTAATTTAAGTTTTTTATATCTGGTGTTGTAAAGATTTACTGTTTCATATTTCTTCATGAATTCTTCATAATTTTTCATTGCAAAATATGCACATTCATATATGTATATACATGGCAGAGTGAGTATTCCCTATTCCTTGAAGACTTCCTTGCAACTGTCTCTTCTTTCAAGGTGAAAGATACTTCTTATGCAGGATTTTCGTATTTTGAAAATTCTGGTAATTTCAATTCCATACTTCATTCTGGAATATATATATATATATATATATATATATATATATATATATATATATATATATAAGCATAATATGCTTTGATGGCTGCATTTTGGTTAACGAATAATTTAATTGTTCGCAATGCAAATGTAAATGATATGTTGATATGTTCTTTCCAATTCAGCTGGGCATCAATTTCAATACCAAGAAATTTTGTATGTTGACATGTTTCAATTGTTTTATTCTCATGGGTAATTTTCAGTGTCGGTGCCTTTCTAAAACTGAACTTGATAGCACTTGATTTTGGAATATTCAATTTGAAATTATTTGCACTATACCATTTTTCCAGAATTTCTAGAGTTTCAGGATTCGTTTCTAACAAATTGTCATTGGATTGTTTCCATATTATCAATGAATTATCATCAGCAAACATATTCACCATTTGAGATACTGCTTGTGGCAAATCATTGGTATACAAGAGGAATAAAATCGGTCCTAAAATCGATCCTTGAGGTACTCCACGTTCAACTGTCATCCATTTTGATTTGTACTCTTGAACATCCTCAGTGGCTGCAACACATTGACGTCTCCCTAGTAGATATGATTTCAAGACATTGAAAATATTGTCTCTGAATCCCATTATTTCTAATTTTGCCAGTAAAATTTCATGGTCTACATTATCAAAAGCCTTCAATAAACTGATGAATATTCCCATTATTTTCTGTTTTTCATTGAGACCTTCAAGTATGTCATTCAAGGCGATATATATATGCTTCTCAGTGTAGACCTTCCTATCAGATAGGCACTTTGCATTTTTGAAATGATATCAAATTTTTCTAAGTAATCCAAAATTCTTTTGAGTAAGGCTTTTTCAAAAAATTTTGCAACTGTTGAGATCAAAGCTATAGGTCTGTAATTTGAGATTTCAGTTTTACTGCCTTTTTTGTGCATTGGTTTGATCACCGTTACTCTTAATTTTTGAGGAAATGAACCATGTTTGAAACATAAATTTATGATATATGACAATGGTCTACACAACTCATCTGCACAATATTTCAATAATTTTGTTGGGATTTCATCATACCCAACTGCAGCTGTATTTTTCAATGAGTAAATAATATTGAATATTTCCTCTGGGGTTGTTTCATTCAGGAACATTGTATTACTATTTTTGGCAACTTTTTTCGAATCACTTTCAATGGAAGATGCCATGAAACCAATTATCATAGTAGGCATGTGTCGCCAATTTTGCCCCAAGTCTTATAGGAATAGGTAAAGTAACTTTCTTACCTGACTTCATCGAGGATGTGTATTTTGCATGGGTCTAATCCATCACGAAAACAGTTTTTCACAATCGTGAATTTATGATTTACTCAACAAATATTTTGTAAATATCACAAAGAGCTCAAAAAATAATCTCGTTCAGGTTTGTTCTCATCAGACGTTAACAAGTTTGAAATCCATGTATACCGAACTATTTTTTTTTAAATACGTTATTTCCTTGAAATCATTAGCGTCTCAAAGTAAAATCGTAGGTATTCAACATAAATCAAATTCTCCTCTGAAAATACATCGATAGCACATTGTCCAGATAACCGCATAAATCAACCATTCTTTATGTTGTTAATTTGACTTTGGCCGATTTTCATCTCTTGCGTAATTATAATTCTGTAAATAGGCGCTTTTTTGCCTTTTCTGTCACCTCTAATTCGAATATTGATGTTGATCATTTTTAGCCTCTTATTTCATTACTAATCGCCTGAACAAAACAGGTTTCTCCTATAATATTTTTTCATATAAATTCTGATGTAATTCATCCCTCTACAACCCATTTTCCATTCATTGAACAAACGAATCATAACTTTGTAAACATGATTAAAAATTCAGTGATCAGTGATGAAACGAATACGGCTTTATTTTTCATGATATTTCCTCTGGACATTGGAAATTAATATCATTTGATTATCAATAGGGCTTTTTCTAAATTACAATCAGCTTATTGGTACTGCAGATGACATATATCGTGGAATGGAATAAAGTTATACTTCACATGAAATAGATTAAAGCACTGAAAACGTTCACGATGCGTTGACTATAAATCAGTAGATAGGGTTGGCAGGTTCCAACAAAAATAGCATTGATAGTTACTTGAGAAAATATTTCTGAAAATGGAATATTTTACACGCTTGATAACTTCAAAATACGGGAATTGATGTGAAAAATGAGCAATCAAGATTAGGTCAACGGATGAAAGTGATTATGTTTGTTTTGAGTGGCCAACATAGAAATGGTGAGGGTAATAATTGGAAACGACTATAAATTTTGATATGCTTTTTGACATGGTAATTGAAAAAAATAATTTGGAAATTATCAAGAATATAAAGTATCCCATTTCAATACCTCTGGACGATTCGATGTTTTCAGTGTGGTACATTAAATCCTTCTTTGTTTTTTTTAAAGGTTGACTTGTGGATTTTTATGCCTGAGGTATTCTACTCTGTTCAATGCTATTTTTGCCAAAAAACAATACAAAAGAAAAAAGGTACTATGTGATATTGTAACTGATTCGACGTTGAACGTCAGAGTACAAAGTGACAAAATATCAATGAATTATCGATGAGTTGAAAGTATTTTCTGGAAACACGAAATTTTAGTCTATAACTTGATGTATACTTAGTTATTATGACCTAATGAGTTCATGTTGTCATTTGAATTGATATGCACCGATGGTGGCATATTTTATGATGAGACCAAATACACTTTGAATACCTACTTGTTGAAATATGTTCTTTTTATTTTTTCCTCTTTCCTTTTTGTTCGGTTATGCTTTAGTATACAGAGTAATCGAAAAACTCGACTGATGGTTGTGGTTTTTGGAGGGTAGGTGTTGAAATGGGGGAAAGAAAAAGAAAAAAGGGGTTTTTAATTAACCAACTCTCTCTATAGGAATGGCAATTATCAAGTCAAAACTTGAACGAACTGAGGATCAAAATGGACTTATTTCCACCATTCAAGCTGCCTGATGATACCATGGGGAATGATTTTTTTTGTAATTGGAAAGTAGTAGTTTATGCTGGAGTCATGCAACCCAATTATAAAGTGACAATTATAGTAAAATAGAATGCTGATTGGTGAAAAATATTTCACACCCCATTGAGAATTCAGCTTTTCCATAAATGAATGCAACTTAATTGGAGATTTCAAACCTCATTTTTTTATAGGGGCTACTTCAATCCAAAATATTGCATACTGTTTCGAATGGTAATTAAAAAAAAAGTAGAAGTGAATAATTTTTCACAAAAGAAAAGTTCATATCGCCTGTGTCACAAATATCATTCTTTGAAGGTACATTACCTAACATTCCCAACACCAATGTTGAAAGTATTGGAAGCATACTGTCCGGCGATGTGAAGATTACAGCTTTCTCCAATAAGAGATTCTGTGATTGTCTGACGCATGAGCAACTTTGTACTCTGTCACGAGTATGAGACGATATACAAAAATAAGAAGTGCTAATTCTGTTCAAAATAATCGATGGAAAGTGATGATTATGTTGTTACGTTTTTGCTCGGAGCTAAAAAAAAGTGACAACTGCTACGGCTTCATTGTGGCGGCCTCTGACGGCGATATCGATCGGTGGGCGTTGCCTTCTCCGAAGCACTTGCATGGGCGTAGAGAAAAAGTTTCATTGTTTCGCAGAATTTTTGTCGATCGTCGAATTTGTAACACTACCTCCTTTCCTGAAGCTCGCCTCGAAAAACATTCGTCGGACCTAATTGTGCGAGGAGTATTTTATATACCAGTGACTCTGAAGGCGAAACAAACTGTCGAAGTGAGTGTTGTGATTTTGCTGGTCAATCAGTAAGGAGATTGAATGATAAGATTGCGTCATTGATAGAGATATGTTTTTTGAATTCCCGATGATGACTCCATCATAAGAGTCGAACAGTTCAATATTATGCACCGGATTAGTACCCGAAAGGATTGTTTTCTATATTCCAGCATCCGTGAAACACATCTTATTGCAGGGGCTCAGTCTTCCGGTATGGACAACCTTTGGCTTGCTTCGAGGTGACAATTGGACCCGGTAGACTAGGACGTTTATTTTAATCTTGACCGTATAGGGTCCTTAACAAGGCCGTTGGTACTTGGGACTCGATTTTTTTTTTTTCAGTAGACTGCATCGCCCTCTGAAAGTTATCGGCATCAACTTGTCGAAAATAATCTTCGTCTTGACGAAAGTGACCTTCATGTCTGGTTATCTGCAACTTCGACTTGGCAAAGTCGTGGACAGTCCTTAATCTCTCTCTGAGGTCCTCCACATAGTCTGGCAAAGACACGTATTGGATTTCATCAGCCTTAACACCAAATCGATGGAAAGTTTTTCAAATCCATACCAGTTAACAATATAGAGAATGTGTACCGGTAGCTTCATGTTGAGAAGTGCGGTAAGCCAACAGAAACAGAGGCAACAGTTTGTCCCAATCTTTTTGATTTTCCGACGCGAACATTGAAAAGGTAATTGTTAATCTTTCGGTTGTGTCTCTAGACCATTCCATCCGACGGAGGGTGAGGAGCTGTTATCCTGGTTTTCTTCATCCCAAGCAGGCCCATCATCTTCCACCAATCGTCTCACTCGAAATTACGGCCCTGATCAGAGTGGATTTCTAGGGGTACCACATATCTGTACATTACATTCTGCAGCGAATCTCATTGAAGCCAGTCGTCTTCAACTTGTTGGCCATGTTTTTCGATCTACCACTGAGGTCTTGCTCTTTTGTGGATCCACACCTGGTATCTTTAGGTCTCGGTCCTTTTTCTGTTCGTTCCTCACCGTATCCGTTGACAGGCCATTTTGGTCGCCGATGGTTGTCATGACGTATTGCAACCTATCTGTCGGCGGAATCATATTGGCGCCTTTTGTGACCTAAACCAAACATTCATCGTCGTGCGCGGTCCATCCATATTCCGTCTTCTGGCGCTGACAAAACTTCCAGGTCCTCCCCAGGCAAGGTCTTCTTAAGAGGCTGTCTGCGTATCCATGTCTTATTCATTTGATATGGCGTATCTTATGTTTTCAGTATTTCTAGCCATCGTGCCAGCTGTCCTTCAGGGGTCCTGAAGTTGAAGAGCCACTGCAACGCCGAGTGATCGGTTCCAACCAGGAACTTCCGGCCGTAAAGGGATGAATGGTAGTGTTCTACGGCTTAGACGCAACTGCAAGGAGTGCCTTTTTTAGTCACGCAGTGTTCTGTCTTTCCCAACGTTTTGTCGAAATAGCCAATAACAACTTTTCTTAGCCGCCTTGCGTCTGGAATAAAACGGCTCCTAAGCTATACTGAGGGGAATCTGTGTAAAGGATGAAAATACCGTCTTTTTTCGGGTATGCCAGGACTGGAGTAATAGTCAGGTGTCTCTTAAGGGTACTAAAAGCGTGCTGACACTCAGGTGTCCAGGAGAATGCGTGTTCTCTCCTCCGTTAGAGGAGGCGTTTTCCACCATTACCTGTGGAAAACGCCGTTTTCTCCTTACCATCGGGGTGGACCGCCACTTGCCAATACCCACCCTTCAGGTCCAGCGTTGAGAACCAAGCAAATTTGGCAAGTACATTCAGAGTGTCGTCTATTCTGGTAAAAGGCTATTGGATTCATATTATAATAATAAATATAAATATATCACCTAAGAACAATATGACAGAAAATTACGTTCAGCTACGTTCAGTCCACTCTCATTTTTCTGCGGAATAGGGTCGAAATCACCAATATTTTGTTCAAAAAGTTAGTTCAGGAATATTGGAAATACTTGAAAGCTGAGACAATTCCGTAGAAAAAAAAAGCGAATATATGTGAATGAACGATTAAACTGACTCAAATCGAGTCAAATGAAATACCCAAAGATATCAAATGCATAGGAATTCCACTATCATGATAAGGATAATTTGGCTCTTCTGCCTGCATCATTTATCAATATGGGCTTATTGATTTGAAGACGTTGTACCGCACTATTCATATAATGAAATAGACTGGCTATCACGTGCATTTTTCATGGAAATCTTAACAATTTCCTCAGAATAAAATTGCGAAATTTGGTACTATTGGCAGAAATTTCTCATGAGCGCCCAGTCGCCATCTTGAAATTATCATGTGTCAATTTTACTCCAAATATAGTATTCATGCATCAATTTCAATTTTTTGAGTTTACTCGTTAAAAAAATGAAGGAGGGGAGCATTCAAGCAATGCAAGTCTTTGGTTAATGTATAATACGTCGCGCTGACGTCACTGACAGGATAATCAAATTAGCGAATCGGGTCACCCTCTGCATCATTGTTTAATACCCTTGGGATAAACTCACCCGGACACTTTGGGCTACGGCTACGTTTGAGTTGAAACCCGATCTAGCGAGCAGGGCATCAGTGCATTAGCCGGGCCTACAATGGCATTGAAAACCATGGAACGGAATTCAACCCGAGTTTCAAAAGATATGCGTTGGTTACTGAGTTAATGGGTGCGTCCTTGGACATATACCCAACGTCAAGTGAAAATTCTTTAAGTCATAGGAACGAATGCGCTAACCAAGCGCGTCTGGGATGTCCCATACTCGCTCCCGTTATTGCTTTGCAAGTAAAACAATCTTATGGGCATCAATGACTTCGCCAAATCCGTTGGCATCTGGCCTGGTTACCGGCGTAGGGAGCCACCGATCGTCTTTTTATTCTTCAGTTTCTTCTAATATAACGAAATCCTTTTATCTTCTTCTTTGTCTAACAAATTTTTTTTCCTTCCTAATCTTCTTCTTATTATAGAGATAACCTTACATGTATATCACGTGTTCTTTGGTGATTATAATAACGTTCAAGTAATATAAAAATTTGCTATGCACGTTCTCGTAATGGCAGGTACACGAACAAACACATATACACGTAAAACAGGTTCCGACCATTAACTAAACAGCCATACTGGCTTCAGTCAGTGTGGAATCGCACCTCTTTGCACAGACGTCCGTACACGGCCGCCATTTGCACTGAACACCGAATCAGCTCTCGCGAATAAGGTTATTGTTGTTGTTACTAGGTTTACTGGGCATCGTTCTAGACATATAACCCAAAGTCAAGTTTATTGCTATTAGTAAGTGTGTGTGTGTATCAGGCTTGTTACTAACTCCCTACGCCTTACTCAGGAGCAGCATGGTTATTCGCGGACCCGTCAACTATGAAACGTGGCAGGAGTCATTCGCCAACACGACAGAGAAATTCTTATAAAGAAATATCTCTGCCCTGTTGGGAAAGCGAACCCGGGACCTCTAGAGCCACAGGCGCTCAGGCGGACGCGGAACCACAGCGCCAACTTCCTCGCCGCGATAGCGTTATGAGCGTGAGCGTGCCTGTTTCGGATGTCAACTCGAACGCAGCTGTGATAACACTCTTTGAAAACGGCGTATGACGTTGACAAGTGACAAAACAAAAACCCCTGAGATTGACAACTGACAGAAATATGAAGTTATGCTTTTTTTCGTTGGTGGATGCGATGTTCAAAAGAAATTGGTCATTGTTTAAAGAAATATGAATTAAAGTTGTTTTAATCCCCCACATAACTTTCTTCTGAAGATGAACGGTACTAATATCTTTTATATATTCCACAATTTGTAGATCTCATTTTGCCCAGTTGAAATTATGATACTACATTCTTTGTGATAACATGTTATTAGTTTTTGATTGATAATCGTTAATTGGGGTCATGTATTTCCTTAGGTACTAATTCATATTCTTTGGTTGCATTTCTGATTCCTGGAAATAACGATAATCAGTAACAAATACAACTGATCTTACATTTTAATGAAGAAAAATATTTTCAGTTTTTAATACTATGCCGGGAGTAGCGGATATGGGGATGGTGTGGATGGGAGCAGGACAACCATCCTCTGATGTTCCCATGGGTCTCGTTCCAGAACATAGTGATATGCTATTAGACCCTGATAACATTTATTACACTCCTTCCAATCATAGTATGTCGAACCAGTCGATGGACGATATGCCTCCTGTCCACAGCTCTCACATGGTATGTACAATTTCCTCTGATGAGACATTTCAATATATATGAGTATGTGATTGCCTTGATATTGATCTGAGTGGAATGGAATTTTCCATTTGTGAATTTTTAAAGCAAAGCAACAGGAAGTAACTTATTTTTCAGGAACAAATGGACAACTATGATATGATGCATTTGATGGACCTGAAAAATGAAAGCAATGACTCTAGTTATATAGAAGATGAAAGCCAGCACCCCATTTATATGATAACAACCTCTACACAGACACTGCCGTGCCCTACTAGAAAAATAAAACCAATAAAGCATCCAGGGCTGGTACTGAAAACTCCTATTGCTTATCAGAGCAATACTGACCCTTCTGTAATTCCTATTCAGAAAGATGGTATAGGTGAGTGACTTATCTTGTTATCTTTACATGCTACCTTGAAACTTCAATGTGATTTCTGTCAAAATTATAGCTGGAGATCTTCATGCTGAACAAGATTAGGTAGTGATATGACACTATACTATCTTGAAAAAATTGATGATATTCATTTCAATTGGTAATCTTAATCATTAAAGGCGGATTTAGTGAAAGCATAATGCATAATTTAGTAGATAATGCATGACACAAATTAAGGAAAATCCATTTACTAGCTGAAATCTGCCACTTCTCATACTTTGGTATATTGAATAAAACTTATTCAGGTGACCAAATTGAATTTTTTCAACTGGGAAATGAAATTTTTGGTTATTTGAGTTATGCATTATGACATTACTAAATCCCCCTCAAGTACAATAGTTGATACAAAAGGATACAATAAAATTATGGCCTGAAATATCAACCAAAATGTGAAAAACATTGAAATACAAAATGACTGAAAAACTTTTTTGTAAACCCATTATATTATTGCTTTTATATGGGTAAAATAATTCTATGGAATTATAAAAAAAGGTCTGTTTCAATTTATATCTATCTACAGATATGTTGAACTTGATCGTTACTTATCCTGGATAAAAGACAATTTTATATTCTGAAGTAATTGAAAAACACTTGTTTAATTTTGACCAGACAGTTTAAAAAACCGCAACACTGCTTCACTATACAATAGCTTCTTCAAGCGTAAACTGTTGAGTGAAAATCAATTGTTATCATGGATTTTTAAGAATCAGCCTAATCTATCAGTTATGTATATCCAGAAAAATTAGTAAACAAACATCATTCAAAAGATTTCAATATTTTTTAAATTTGCAGGACTAGTCGTTTCTCAAAGCTACTGAAAGTAGTGAAATGTTTTACCTTGATATACTTGGAGAAATGTTTTGCTTCCAAAGATTTTCTATATTGAATATTAGTCTTCTGGGAAGTATTTTTCCTATACAATTTTCTGTGTTTTAACATTATCAATGTGCACCTTCATGAATCATTTCCCTTTATTTAAGTCCAAGTCTCTTTCTATTGAAAAATTTGGTTATTAGTTACCTCTCAAAATATATTTTCTAATATCAATACGGAAAGTGACATAAACGTACAAAATGGTCTAATGAAAAGAGTTATAATTAACTTTATAGGTGATTTGTTTTCATTCAGAAAAAAGGACAAATTCTTAAGACAAGACACAGAGAAAACTGTATTTTTTGTCTCTTTTGTTCAAATATTGAAGAGTGCATATTATAATTATGTGTGCAAACAAGCATTTTTTGGTATCACAAATATTGTTGAAAATCAAGTTGCTACTCTTCTGTCATCTGATTACAAATCGAGTTACAAATAATATAATCTTTGAAACTTTCATTTCCAAGTTCTAAGCATTCATTTCATAGTTAGGTAAGAATTCTCATAATTAAAGTACTTTTCAATGTATCAAATATTTTTTTTTGATTTACAGTTTTTTTTATAAATGAAACAATTTTCGAATACATGTAACTGGGTGTAAACCTGTTTGTAATGGCAGTATGAATAAAATCTATATATCTGAAAGTTGTAATTTGGTTTTCTGCTTGCTCCTATTGCTTTTTCCAGTTTCATAATCATTGCTTTCTTGTATTTGTGCCCAAAGTTTTTCATCATGTTACGATTTTCAAAGACAAATCACAGTAAGGAAACCTTTTAAAGAAACATTACTCAAGAAGTACAGTATTTTATTCATCTTGAGAGTACCTCCAAAATGTTTTTTTTTGGTTTATATTTTCAAAAATTTACTGCGAATATTTCCATCGTATGTTAAAAATCCCATATGAAGCGGTACATTTTCGATCAATTACAGTGACAAATTCCCGGCGGGCCATTTTCGGGCTGGTAAATACCCGGTAGGTATCGAAAAATACCCGCTCGGTCCGTGTATCTATAGTAACGATTGTTAAAATGTACATTTGTCATCTTGACAGGCATAAATACTGAATTTTAAACGTCGTTGTTTTAAGTCCGAAAATATTCTACCGAATTACACTCGTACATCAAAATCTATCTGATAATTTTCCATTCAAGCATGTTGTCAGTAAAAAAACTGCATTCGGTTATTTTCATATTTTGCTAAAAGAACCCTCCCCCTTCGGAGTCGGGCTCTTTCAACAAAATATGAAAATAAACTCATGCAGTTTTTAGACAACATGCTTTCATGGAAAATTATTGGTAATTTTGAAGCACTTGTGTAATTACTCCCGAAAAATTCATGCCTGAGAATTTTTACTTTTCAACAAATTGCTATGACATCTACCCATTGAATTCACAGAACTAACCCCCAATTACTTAGTGAGTTTTAGTGGAAATCGTCCTAGCTTGACATCCCACTATCGTGTCATGATCTGTCAACATAGTTGTTGGAATTTTAGAACAGAGTACCTCAATGAGTGAACTAGCGAAGGACTTCATTTGATTGCTGAATGAATTCCGTCCAGAGTTTTGCCTCAGATGGATACCATCACCAATTTAATTCTATTTGCAAACAGTTTTGGGATGAAATTACAGTGTTTCAGTTCTTCATGTCGATTGTAGAGATAGGTGCAGATTTTAATGGGATGCATGCAGTGTGTGAAAGTAGGGTCATTTAAGTCAACAGAAATACACGTTTCCTCAGGTGTCCCTCAAGGATCTCACTGTGATCCTATTCTATTTGATTTTTTGTGAATGATTGATAATTGTCAGAGCTCAATATTCGTAGATAATTTGAGACAATTTTGGATAATGGATCCTTACATGATCAAACACTGTTGCAGGGGATTTCAACAATCTGGAAAATTGGTGCAAAAAAATAAATTGTATTTGAATGTGGATAGATGTCATTACATCAGTTTTTTTAAAAGTGCGAAAAAGGTGGATTCTCACTTCAGAATAAACAACTCATTGAAGTACTTCTCATCAGTCAAAGACTTGGGAGTCATATTAGATGAACAAAATTTGAAATTTGTTGCACCCAGAACTGTTTGGTTTGATTTTTTTCTGTTAACTCACTGAAGTCGTCAAGAAATTTAGGAACCATACTGATAAATCCCCTGGACAAAACTATTTACCTATATTGATTTTGATCAATAGATTTCTTCTTCATTAAAGTAATGTTCAATCCGATATAATCTTCTTTTTCAATAGATATTTGCCCAGAGAAGCTTATTTTTTTATGTAGTATACAGTTGTCCATTAATAAATAACCTGGCATAATACGAAAATGCCATTTTGATAGGAAGTGTTGACAACAATTGAAAAATTTTTTTTTTGGTCGTGAATGGAAAACGTTAAATGTTTTTCAAAAAAGTTTTGCACAGTTGTTGCAGGAAATTCAATTCTACACAAAACAGTTCTGTGACAAATTCACCTAGAGAGTTACATGCCCACACGCTTTTTTTAATCCATATTCTCAAATCGCGCTCGGCAATGGCTTTAGTAAGACTCGACTTCGCGAGAAAAAAATAGATAAAATCGGTGCAGCGTTGCTTTCGATTGAAAAAAAAAATTGCTCTTCATGAAAAAAAAATATATTGCTGATGATCTGACGCTTTTATCGTCTTGGATGTCTTCTCATAAATTGAGTCTAAACTATACTAAATCTTTGTTCATGTTTGTTTCGGGAAAAACAATACCCAACTCTTCCAATTAAAGTTCCAATCAAATTCAAGAAAGAATCAATTGAATATCCTACAAACACAAAATTTTTAGGGTTATATATATCGATCACAATTTATCGTGGTCAAAACACAGAAGTCTTGAGGAAGCGAATTTCGCCTATTTTGGGAATATTATATAGAATCAAAAATCAAATTCCAATACATTATAGAAAAACAATATATTTTTCATTAATTTATTAAAGAATCCAATGCCTCATCTCAATTTGGGGAACAGCAAGTAAAACAACTATCAAGCCAGTTCAAACTCTTCAAAACAAAATTATAAGATGTATATTCAATTTAGAGCAGCAAGAACCAATAATTAATCTTTATAAACCTAGAGGACTAATAGATATTCTTTCTCTTTTCAAATACAAACTTTTAGTATTTATTGATTTGGTCAAAAATAATGTGAAAAATTCAAATTTGGAATTTACCATAAGTGCCCATGACTATTCAACAAGAAAAGCAAATGACTTTTCTCTGGCTAAATTTAGAACAAATTATTGTAAAAAATCTATTATGTATGAAGGCGTCATCTTTTATAACAACTTGCCGAAAACATTGAAAAATACGAAAAATACTAATTCATTTAAGAAAAACTTAAAAAAATACTTATTATCTTGAACTTCATTCACTCTTTTCTTTATCATTTTATTATATCTCACCCATGACTATATCATGTATAAGTTTTTTTTTCCTTCTTGTTTCTATTCTATTATAAATAAGTGTTATTTCTTGAGAGCAATAAACGTTATACATTATAATGTATCGATGCTGACTTTTTTCATCGATCTTGAGTTATTGTCTTGATAGAGGGAATGAACACAATTATGCTGGGGTGCAATCAATTGTCTCTGGCCAAGAGAGAAGAGATACTCTTTGTTCCTTGTTAGTTGTGAAACTTTCGGAAATCTTTCATTTCCTTGTTCAAAGACATCTGAAGAAAACATGATGTTATCTCAAAGTACCTACATCGAAAAGAATGTATACTTACACTAGGTTTTATAAGAAAACAGCGAAACAACTTCCAATATTCTTATAAAACCTCGTGTTAGTAAGTATACTTTCTTTTCCATGTAAGCACTGAAGTATAACATCATGTTTTCTTCGGATGTTTTTGAAAAATGAAATATGAAAATGAAAGGATTTCCGAAAGCTTGACATGTGACAAAGAGTTTCTCTACTCTCCTGGCTTCAGACAATCGACTGCAACCGAAGATATTTATGTTTTTAATCTTAACTAGTCAGTCAAGACCACCTCTGCTCTCTCTGTCTCTTTCTCTCTCTGAAAGTAACTCGTATAATGAAGAAACTTTAGAACTGGTTATTGATAACAATATAATCTCAGATAAAAAAAACATTGGAAATCTTTTCAATAATATTTTCATGGACAATAAAATTACTGAACCAAACAAAAATAACCTTAAATTATCGCCATTCCCATATGACAGTTTATTTTTGTATCCAACTTCGTATCTCGGGGCATGGCCCTGCTCTTCAGGTTGACTGACAGTCATTCGATATCTGAAGTTAAGCAATGCCGAGCGCGGTTAGTACTTGGATGGGTGACCATGCAGGGAAATACCGTGTCGAAAGCCGGTACGGCTGCAGCAAAATAGCATATCATAGCTCGCAGACAATATATCAATGAGCACAGGAGCCATTGAGGATATACCGTCCTTCGGAGGGGACGTAAAGCCGTCGGTCTCGAGTCCATGGATGCTGGACTCGTTAAAGATCCTTACCTCTGGTTGGAACACCAGAGGGTTCGGCAAAATTTCCGGTTGGGGGAAGTGTGCTCACCGGCGTCGGTGATTGGCCTTGGTAGCGGAAATAGGCCGACGTTAAATAAAGAATGAAAAAAAATTCGTATCTCGAAGTTCAGGAAATTATTGAAAGAACTACTCAAACTTCAGCTCCAGGAATAGACGATATTCATGGAAAAACTTTGAAAGTTGTTAGCTACATTTTTGTCACCCTTTATCATTTATAATAAACAAATCTTTTTGTGACGGAACATACCCAGATTCGCTTAAAATATCGAAATCTATACCCATATATAAAAACAAGGGATCTAAAAATGATATGAATAACTATAGGAATGTATGTGTGCAATCACAATTTGTTAAAGTAATTGACTATGGCTACTATTTGACATTGAATAAATTTGTTGAGTATCATAAACTTATTTCACACTGTCAACATGGTTTCAGACAACAAAGATCAACATCATCAGCAATTTATGAATTATGTGATAACATCTATAATAATCTCAATAATAAAAAATATCCAATCGGATTATTCTTTGATTTAACCAGGGCCTTCGATACAGTTGACCATGCTCTGCTGCTTGAGATACAGGGTTCAACCTTGGCTCCACTTTTCTTTATAATATTTATGAGCGATATAGGATATTCATGTGTATCTTCCCAAAAAACAATAATCTATGCAGATGACACATATCAAATAATAGCAGAAAATGAACTATCACTTTCTGTTCAGACTGCAAATACATTGGCTGATGAATTTTCACAATGGTGTACAATAATGGTCTACTAGTCAATGGTAATAAAACTTTCTTCATGAATTATCAACAAAAAAAACATCTTAGACTACTGTCCCCTAATAAAAATAAATAATAGATCTATAGAGCAGGTAGGCCAATACAAGTATCTGGGTTTGATAATTGACCAAAAATTAACCTGGGAAAAACACACTGACTATTTGACTTCCAAATTAAGTAGTGTTTGCTTTGTACTCAGGCAACTACGTGGAACAGTATCTCATCAAGTGCTCAAGTTGGCCTATTTTGGACTTGTACAGTCAGATTCATCCTATGGATTAACCTTTTGGGGAAATTCGACACATTCTATAAAAGTATTCAAAAGGCAAAAAAGAATAATAAGATGTATTGCTGGCTCACACCACAGAGAATCATGTAAGAACACTTTTAAAAATTTGGGTATATTGACACTACCATCACTCTATATATTATTATTAGTTTTAAATGTGAAAAAAAATTATCCCTCTTCACAAAACAAAATATGATACACGCATACAACACCCGTCGGTGTAATGAACTGAGGCTACCCTATTCACGGTTGAACATCGGGCAGGACTCTGCAAGCTATCAAGGTGTCATCTGTTATAACAAAGCAACAAAAATATTGGGAAATGTAGACAATTTTAATAGATTTAGGACACTTTTTTCAAACTATCTTTTATCAAATGCATTTTATTCTGTCGAGGAATTTATAAACGTTTAACATTTAAAATTGTCAGCTTTAGATCTTATTATTTAACATTGAAGCTATTGAAATTTTATTTTATCTTTACAAGTTTATTCTTTTATCATTACATCAACTATATAAGGAATTTATACAACATATTTAAGATTTTCAGCTTTTAGATTTTATCTCTACAATTTTATTATTTTATTTTTAAATCAACTATACTCAACTGTTTTTGACTAGTCTGATAAAATGTTATATATTATGTGTGTAATATTATTATTTTATGACGAATAAATTATTTTCTATTCTATATATAAATTGTAATGGAGTTCAACCCTTTAATCAAATTAACGTATGACTAGCTATTTTCGACCAATTGCGTCATTTGCAGCGGTGTGCGAAAAATGCGGCGCCATCGGCGTCAAACACGCCTTCTACACCAGAGAGCGGAGGTTCTGCAGCATGGCGTGCGCGAGAGGCTACAGCGGCCTGATCCCGGAGCCTCTGCCGCAGGCGAACCAAAACACGCCCGACAACAAGCAGCAGCACTACGCCAAATACCGGTTCGCGATGAAGATGGAGGACGACTTCCGAGACACGTACGTCGACTACCCACTGCCGCAGCTTTCGCCGCTGCCCGAGTTGCCGCCCCCGGACGATTCGCTGCCTCTGATCCGGAGGAAGCCGTCCGAATTGGCGAACTCCTTCGAGTGGGACTCGCAGCTCGAGAACCAGTACTTCATAGCCGCTCCGGTGACGTGCTTCAAGCACGCGCCCATGGCCGATATGTGGGAGAACATCATGGTCGGGATGAAGGTGGAGGTCGAGAACACCGATTGCGATAACGTGTCCGAAGCTTTTCCGGATTCATTTTGGGTGGCGACGGTGATGAGAATCGTAGGTGAGTGAATGCAGGAAATACAATTGGAAATATAACGGCTGCCTTCCTGCACAAAGTTCAAAAGCTATGGGCCGCTCGTACAACCGCATTCTGTTGGAGGCGCAATGCATTGATCCACATTTGGTGCGCCACAATGCGTTGCACCCACATTTGGTTACACCCACAATGTGCTGTACCAACATTTCGATACACCTACAGTCTCCGAACATACCCGAATGACCCACCATTGCAAAATGCACCGAATATTCTACAATTTTCTGTCATCCAACCTAATCTAAATAACCTAACCTCAAAGAATGATGAATTTGGCAACAGTGCATTATAAAACATAATATTTTGAATAAAAAACAGTCTGGATTTTTCAATTTCAAATTATTCGAAAAATAAACAGAATTGTTGCTTTGCAATGAGTTCGAGCTCACTTAACTATATTTGTCGATAGATGTATTAGTGTCTGTATAATAAACAAATTAATGAAATGATAGGGCATTCAGTTGATTTAGAATTCAAGAAAAATAAACTTCCTCCGGCAGTATTCGAACCCACATCTTCCATCAAATAGATGGATGCTCTTACCACTGAGCTACCGAAGACAGTGAGTTCTCCTGTTCTCCATCGCATATTCGGAAGTCATTCCTCTCAAATTCTAGTGTTAGTTGTCATATTCAATGGAGAACCTCTGGTGGTTTTCGACTGAGGTGTTAGATGGGGAGGAATTATCAACTGGTCTTAGTACCAAATTGTACCTTTCAACCAATGTGTCGTCGATATATTATTCGATTTGAGGAAGTTTATTTTTCTTGAATTCTAGTGTGTTTGAATGCCGCTATCATTTCATTACACATATTTTATTATATGACTAGCTGACCTGTGCTGTTACAATTTACGACAAGAATAAAACGCTCTGTTCACTTTAACGGTTTAATAACGACTAACTAACTGCAAGACAAGACTGACATCTAACATGAATCGTCGTAAGGTGTTTTCAGTACAGCAGTTTCAAGATAGATAGCATTAGTTAATTTAGAATAATTGGTAACATTTCAACATGTGCCACTTTGTTGGGCGTTAATTATTTTTCTGATGCAATTATATTATGTAGTTCTTAGTACTAAGGTTCATCAGGTTCATTACAGCTCTACCTTCTGGGCACCCTCGAAAGAACGTTTGAAAGAAAATGTTATGAAGACCTTTTTTCACCCCTTTAGGCAATGAATTTCAATAAAATACGAAAAACGTCTTCCATCAATTATGACGAAGAATATTTCTGCAAAATTTGTAGTAGATTGTTCCTAGAAACCACGTTATCCCATACAAACTTTGACCCCGTTGTTCACTCCCTTGAGGGAGAAATTTCGGAAAAACCTTTATTATCGAATACCTACGTCATACAAAGAACACCACCTTCAAGTTTCAGATCTCTACGATCAGCTTTTAGGCTATGCGTTGATTCACCCCAAAATGAATTTCTACCCCTTTTTAACCCCTTTAGGCGATAGATTTCATTAAAATACGAGACCTGTCTTCCATCAATTCTGTAAAAGAATATTAATGCAAGATTTGAAGTAGATTGGACCGAAGGCATCACACGTTGTCCCATACAAACTTTACGCCTGTTTTTCACCCCCTTGGGGTTGAATTTCGTAAAACCCTTTCCTACTAGATGTCTTCGTCATACAAAGAAAGCACCCTCCAAGTTTCAGATCCCTACGATCATCGGTGTAGGCTGTACGTTGATCTGTCAGTAAGTTATTCAGAACAAAGCATTTTATATGTTCAGATTAACAAAAACACCTTCGTAGGATTTATGAGAATATCATTCGGTGGTCTGAAAGGAATTGTCTGTTATTGAATCATAACAAAACAGTCACAGTATTTTTCGGGCGCTCCAAACAAATATCACCTGTGTTATTCAAAAATACTGAAAAACAAATAACTTGTAGTGATGAGGTGAAACTTTTGGGAGTAATTTTCGACAAACATCTGCAATGGACAAGTCATACAGAACTATTGTCTAATAAGCTAAGAAGTAGTTGCTACAGCATAAAATATATGAAGGACCATTGCAGCAAAAATGCCTTGCTTACGCTGTACTTTGCACACTTCCACTCCCACATGAAGTATGGTATACTTAATTGGGGAAACAGTGCCGGTATGAATAAGATCTTCATTATTCAAAAGTACGCAATTCGAATTATGGAAGGTATTGATATGAGAACCAGTTGTCGTCAGTACTTTATAACTCTGGGTGTTTTAACGGTTATTACACTATAAGGTAGACACGATTAAATTTCCACAAAATTTATTGTCTTCGCGAAGACTATAAATTTTGTGGAAATTTAATCGTGTCTACCTTATAGCGTAATAAATATGGATTTCCATCAAGTAAAGCCCACCTCAATCCAAAAAAAAACGTTTTAACGGTTTACAGTTTATATATAAGCTTGCACTTATATCTATAGGAATAAAAATAAGTTTGCGATAGATAATCACTGATATAACACTCGTCATAGAAATCTCTTGCAGCCTGATTTTCATCGCACATCGCTGTATCAGAGAAACTTTTATTGTATTGGTTGTAGGCTCTATAATGTTCTTGATGATCATGTGAAATCATCCCCCAATGTTCATGTTTTTAAATCAAGGCTGAAAAAGATCCTACTTCGTAAGTGTTGCTATTCCTTAGACGATTTCTTTTTATGATGATTATTTTTCATTTTTGAACTGTATTATTGATATTTTTTATATGTACATGTATAAGTAAATTTGTAATTGTTGATATGTCCTTGTTCAATGTAGCTGAAATTTTGACGTTTTTAATCATGTATGTAACCTTTGTGCATTCAAATGATAAAATAAAGGAATATTATTATTATTATTAGTGATTCAAATATAATAGCTAGCTATATAGTACACATAATTTTTTGTGGAACCGATAGAGACCAACATTTTTAATGAACGTTACTTCGTTTATACCGAACTTTTCAGTCAGCGCACACCACTTTCCTTCGACTTGTCTTACTCAAACAATCATTTCCCACTGGATTTTTCATTCAATCGTAATGTTACGATATTTCCTTGGGTTCCTTCATTAAAACAACACTAAACTTATTTCATTACAACTCTTTATCAAAATACAATACACTAAGCACATAAACTGCTCAGCTAGACTATCCAATGCTCTGTATTAAAAATCTTCGATAAAAACTCTGACTCACCTCTAAGCTCCACTACGCTAGAAACTCCTGATAAACTCTCCCTTTTTTAACTTGCGTTCGCCTATGGAGAAACTTCCAGAGAGGTCTCGATGTGTATTGAATTTTCTACGCGAGCCGAGATCCCGCAAGTAAACAATCTTCCTTTGACCTCTCATATTATTTCCATTTAACGACCGACGACCGCGTAACAATAATAAAATATACCCTATATCACTCCTGATTAGTGTAGCTTTCTTTTAGTGAAAGAATTTTCATGATCGGCTCAGTATTTCCGAAGATCACCCCTACAAACGAACAAACAAATTCAGTAACGAATCTCTTTATAATATTAGTATAGATAAAAAAAGAAATGTCATTGTTTCAATCCCAATAAAAACACCGAATCATGGTCGGCAGGTTATAAAGCGCAGCTGCGCTACGAAGGCTTCGGTTCGAACGGCTCCAAAGACTTCTGGGTGAGCTTGTGCTCCAACCAGGTGCACCCTGTGGGCTGGTGCGCCACGCGCGGCAAGCCGCTCATACCTCCGAAGACGGTCGAGGACAAGTACAGCGACTGGAAGGACTTCCTCAGGAAACGGCTGACCGGCGCCAGAACGTTGCCCTCGAACTTCAGCAACAAAGCGAGCGACAGTCTCAAATCGCGCTTCGAATGCGGCCTCAATCTCGAAGTCGTCGATAAGAACCGCATCTCGCAGGTGAAGGTCGCCATCGTGCACAAGATCGTCGGCAAGCGGCTGAACGTCAAGTATTACGACGTGCCTCCCGACGACGCGGGCTTCTGGTGCCACGAGGATTCGCCGCTCTTGCATCCCGTGGGGTGGGCGAAGAAGGTGAGTGAGACGGGAACGGAGAGTGAGTAATTTTGAAGATTTTTACCTTTCTATCAATCGGTGTGTATTAAATTGATGAAGTTTTTGAAATAAGAAATACTTCTTCATTCAGTGTCGCTTGAGAATAATAGCAGAGGTTGGTGTATATGTGTATATTGACCACTTGATTTCATTAGGTTACACCGATGAAGTAAGATTTGATGGTTGGCGGTAGTTTACCTGGGCGCTTGAAACAAAAATTATTTTACTAATTTCAATGCCCAATCCATGAACACTTCAAGAACCCTAAGATATGCTGGTGTGTCACTATTCAGTGTTTAGAAAGGAAGTCATCTGAGATTGCAGACACTGCAGTTATTCCAACCTAATAAAATTTTTTTGAAGGTTTACAAGCAGGTGACATGATAACGCCTTCTGGTGAAGAGTTTTCACCAAAGTGGCGCTGCGATATTATTGTGGAACTTTGGAATATGATTAAAATTATTACTAATGTTTAACAAGCCCAATTCATGGTTAATGTTCACATAAAACGTGAAAAAACACTTAAAACAATAATAGTTGCTCACAAAATTCTACGGTTTGGGATTTTCAATAAACTTCAAATTGCAATAGTTGTCAAAGTTGTGCTTATTAGCTGGAGTTTTCTTCAATTTGGCGCTGCGATCTTAATTTGACATCCCAATAGCTTTAGAGGCTTTTCTGTGAAATTTTGAAATTTTTAAATAATAAAGGAGCACTGGTTATTTGTAGTCCTAGATAGGCAGAATTGAAACCTCTTCACAACAAGATATTGTCGAAGAAGGAGCATATTATAAAGATCTATACTAAATACCATTAAATGAAGACAATATGTGTGTACATCGTAAGTTTTTCCGGGCTTGAGGGTCGTGTTCTGTAATTTTGAGTAACGGAGCTTTCGACTGCATCCGCGGCAGCCATCTTCAGCGGCGTGGTCGTAGTTGAATTCCTCTCTTGAGTCTACTATGACTAATGGCGACAATATGTGTGTTCACAGTCATCATAATAATTAGGATATTGAAGGTTTAGGTTCTGTCAAGATTGTGTGATTTGTATCATAGAACTATTTCGATACTTTCTCAGCAAATGAATGTCCTAAATGAGTTATTCATCACTTCAATGAGTATTTGAGTGAATTATGTGTGATTTCATTGTAAGAGTGAATACTTTCGTTTTACATCTCGTAACTGAGTGATATGAAAGTAAGGCGTTTTCACGTTTCCGTTAATTTTGAAAAGTGCTACCTTATATGTCGAAATGAAAAAACTTTAATCAGTTAATTCGGACTTACATTTGTTTATGGTTATTTCAACGGGTGTTTAAATTCTTTCAAATTGTTTAAATTGTTTTTTTTTTCGTTAACAAGCTGACGAACGTCTACCCTCAGAAGTCGATACTTGTGTGAGCGATGGATTAGCGAGGCCTTACCTTTTAACGTATGAATCCCAGCGAGGTGGCCCGGCAGGGATTTAAACCCCGGTCTTTCGCTTGAAAGGCGGATGAGCTTACCTCTACACTACCGAGAAGTGTATATAATATGTATATCGAACCACCGCACTATAAATATGAAAATGTCAATATCTTTCCGAAGATTTCATAACAGTAAATATTATTATTAGTCATCACTAACAAACGAAGAGAGCTCAGTGTTTTGACCTGCAGAAAAAAGGAATGTATACTTTTTTATCTTCAAAACGAGGTGCCCTCCGCCAATCGAATATTCGCCAGATAGGGAAAGATTTCGATCGATAAGGGCACTAATGTTTTCATCAAATGTCGGCATCAAACGGTAAACAGCTGATTTTTATGAACGATCGACCAATCATAGGCTTCCTTTCACCGTTTGGGTTTAGTTCAAATTTGTCCGATAAGGGTCGTTTCAGGATAATGAAGAGGGAATGTAATCTCGGACCGGGATCAGTGAATTCGGATTTTAGGAGCAAAATGTTGCAATCCGGGATCTATTTTTGTTTCATTCAAAACATGAATGAAATGGAATAGCAATTCATATATAATCAGGGGCGCCGGAATCATGGGGGCAATGGGGGCTCGAGCCCCCATAGAGAATTGGATATGGGGGCTGAGCCCCCATAGTGAAGTTCTGGTTTGCTCTCATAGCAAAAATTTTCTCGTTTAGAACAAATTATGTATCGGTCTCATTGGTGTCGAGTTATAAAGATTTTTATTATCACGCTGGCAACAGTGTCAGTGACAAAACCGCCGCAGTTACTCAAAGCCGTAGTCAATATTAACAAAGGTGCGTACGTATACCGTATATATTGTGATAAAAAATAAAAAGATGTGATATCTGATATATCAAATCAAAAACGTATTCACGGTCCACGATGACACAGCAAAGACTGAACGATTGTGCTATTTTGAACTTCTTCAGAGCTCCTTTTTAAAGAAGTTAGTAATCACGAGATAGCAAATATTTTCATTTAAAAAAAAAAAAAAACAAAGACGGCAGACCTTCTAACATGAGATAATTGTTTCTTTAACAAATTTAAACAACAACAACAATTTTGTAGTATTCGGACTCGCCATTTGGCATTTGAGGTTTGAAACTGGCTGTGATTATCATTTTTTTTTTTGTTTTTTCTATACTTCACCGAAGAGTTTGGAAATTATTTTTATTATTTTAAAAATGTTGTACTTGGGTCGTTTATATTTTACCTATTTTATTGTGATAAATATATATATTTATTTCAAATTGTGACTGTATGCGTTATGTAGAGAGACTTATTTGGGTTGCAGTCTGCAACCCAAATAAGTCTCTCTCTCTCTCTCTCTATATATATATATATATATATATATATATACCAAGCCCCCTTAGTAATTTTGAAGTTCCGGCGCCTATGTATATAATGAAGTTATTGCAAATTGGAATTGATGCATACTACATATTAATGAACCTGTTTCAAGATGTATATATTCCTGGTGCGATCTCCGATTCGATATTGTTTCGTCAAAAACTCTTGACACGATCAATCATATCCACGGAATTTACTGCGATTTCCAGTAGACGGTGCAAGAATCGAATTCTGACAGCTTTTGACATTTGCATTCCAATTTATTGAAATTTTGCCAGAAGTTTTCCATAATTTGTCGTTTCCAGATCAATTCTCTACCAAAGTTTTTTTCGTTATTTGTCGTTCATCTGCCGTTGCTTTCAATTATTAGTTGTTTTCCGTTTGTTTAGTATTCAAGTGTTGTTTTAAATAGTGCTTCATCAGTCAGCAAATGCATCTATCTGTAATATATGTATCAAGATGCATATCTTTATTTACGTATGAACAGAAACAGACAAACACGCTGACTGCACGAGTTGTTCTAGAGAATTCCCTAATAGGAATTTCGTCAGACTTCATAATGTCATATGTCTAGAGGTGCCGCTTGACGGCATCTGTAAAGAAACTTGAAGAATGTGAATTTCCCTGGATGTCATCATCAAGTAAGCTGTAGGTCTAGCGTTTTTGACGAAAACATTAACATTGTACTGGTATAGAAGTCATTCCACCACGAATATATGCACCTTGACCTGTTCTATCTTGTGACTGTTGTCATATGATCTGTTTTTTGTTTCTGGGCTAGCTTAGTTTGTGAGCGGAGCTTAACGCAGTGTTGCCGATTCTAATTTTATGCTGTCAGATCTAATTAATATTCTCATAGGAATATTCCTTGGAGAGAAAATATACTCATTTCAGATCCCGAAAATCCCGGGGTTGACTTTTAACAATCCCCGCCAATTTCTTCTTCCGGGATCCCGTACTCCTTGATTGCATTCCCCACTAATGATCTGCCCAATCGTTCGCAGGTGAACCACCACCTCGTCGCGCCCGTCAACTACCTCGAGCGCGTCAACCAGGGCATCTTCGATGAAGACGACGCCACCGAGGAGCTGTTCACGCCGTTCCAAGTGGGCTCGCCGGAGAACTCGCGCAGCGGCGGCTTCTGCGTCGGTATGAAGCTCGAGGCGGTCGACCCGCTCAACCTGTCGTCGATCTGCGTCGCCACCGTCATGGACGTCCTCAACTACGGCTACATCATGATCCGCATCGACACGTACGATTCGGACGCGACGGGCGCCGACTGGTTCTGCTACCACGTCAAGTCGCCGTGCATCTTCCCGGTGGGGTTCTGCGAGCGCAACGACTTGCCGCTGACGCCGCCCAAGGGCTACGACCGCGACACGTTCGATTGGCGCACCTACCTCATGATGACCAACAACAGGTGAGCGAGTTCTAAGCATCTCTTTCGTCAAAATCTGATTTTCATTAAAAAAAATCAAAAACAATTGATTTAAAAAAAACGCTATTTATTTGATTTTTTTTTAATTTGAATATGAAATTTTAACATTTTGATTCTTTGAAATTATTGTTAATTATTTTAATGTATAAGTCTGAAAATTATAATACAATTTGCGGCTCAAAAACTTGTGACAACGCATTTTTCGCGCTTCTTGCAAGAAAATTCTTTTCGCGATTTGTTTTCCTATACACTCGCTATACAGTGCCGAGTGAAGCACGAACACGAACGCGTTTGTTGTGCTTTTTGCAAGAATATTCCTGTCGAGGCTTGTTTGCCCTCTCAACCTATAAATTGACGTTGCCCAACAATTTCACGCATTTCGCTAGTCAAGTTAGTCGAGAGAAGTGAAAACATATGAATAAAAATAAAGTAAAATGAATGGAAGAAAAGAGGACCCAATATGGCAGTTCTAGAATTTGGAATTATGTACTTTTTTGTTGTTGTTTCTGCTAAAAGCAGATACTCCTTTTGATCTTTGCGAAATATTTTATATTATGCTGTTATCCTGAATAAAAAGAAAGATTAAAATCATGATTTTAATTTTAAAAATCAAGCGATTCAAATCATGATTTCAAATACTTGATTTTAATCAGCCCAACCCTGATGACCAATAGATGAGCAAGTTTTCGGCCCCTTTTGTTTTTCGTTGCTTCGTTTCGAATTACCTAGTATGCCTTTCGGACTGTCTTTCTCGCCTTCCACTGGGCAACATTCCTTTTGAATTATATCCGAAAGAATAGGGAATATGCATGATTCATTGTTGTGTCTTGAGTCGATCATTTTCATCTTTATAATGTTGAAGAAAATATAAATAGGGATGGAATAAACTTGAGTCGTTCAAACGTCACCCTGAAGCGCACCCTTTGGAAGACATCATAGGTCATGTTTTTTGTTTGTTAATTGTAAGCGTTTCATTTCACCCAATCATATGTTCAGTTTTAATTACTATATGTATCTTAGAAGAAACTAACGAAATATATCACAAGTATTGTATTGGAGGTTATTATATATAACAAGCTCCCTAATGATTTGAAAACAATGACAAGCCCCTGAATTGTTCAAACATGCTGTGAAAAAAATGCTATTAAACAGCTCATTTTATTCTGTGCAAGAGTATTTAGATTTCAACTTTTAATGTTTCGACATTTTTTTTTTCTCGTTAAGTTCACCTAGTTATTGTATAATCGGAAGATTTTGTTCTCGGAACAATAATTTTATGACGTGTTGCATACAGGGTTGGGCTGATTGAAATCACGATTTAAATCGCTTGATTTTTAAAATTAAAATCATGATTTGAATCAATTTTTGTGTTTCTATGCCTAATCTGTTTCTAATGTCCGAGTGTACAACTAGCGAAATGCGTGAAATTGTTGGGCAACGTCAATTTATAGGTTAAGAAGGAAAACAAGCCTCGACAGGAATATTCTTGCAAAAGGCACAAAAAACGCGTTCGTGTTCGTGCCTCACTCGGCACTGTATAGCGAGTGTATAGGACAGAAGGAAAACAAATCGCGACAAGAATAATCTTGCAAGAAGCGCGACAAATGCGTTGTCACAAGTTTTTGAGCCGCAAATTCTATTGAAATTTTCAGACGTATACATTAAAATATTCAACAATAATTTCAAAGAATCAAAATGTTCAAATTTTATATTCAAATTTAAAAAATCAAAAAAATCAAAAAAATCGTGTTTTTTTTTTGCCCCACATTGGTTCCATATCATGTAATTGATTTTATTTAATATCACACCAGAGGAATAAACACGCTGCAAAATATTTACAGAATTATTATTTCAATAATACAAAAGTGGTTACGACTGAAACAAACTTCCAAATATGATAATCATAAAGACACCGTAAAAATGCCGTTAATTAATAACAAGACACAGATGGTTTGAGCAAGTCTTATTTCAACTTAATAAACTCAATTTCACAAGGGGAAAAATAAGAGAATGAAAAATGAGATGTTGAAAAGTGAATCCTCTCCGCTAGGCATAACCATATCAGTTGATAAATTATATATTTTTCAAGCGAATTATCTGCTTACTATCACCTCAACGATAACTGTATACATAGAAGGTGTTTCTAAAAAGTGAGGCGAAGTGAATCAAATCTTAATTTTTAAATAAGTTATCCGCATCTTAAGTATATCTAGAGAAAACATTCAGTGTACTGTTCAACAAAAGAAATCTTATCTGTTGGTGGGTTCAGTGTATGAGGTGTTCACCTAGTGTGATATCTGTGACATTTACACTATTTTGAATTTCAAATGTATGTTCTTTCTCTTATGTATATTTTCAATGTTTGTAACCCTGAATCCACGATGGTATTGTTGCGCTAAATAATCGTGTTCGAACTGCTCAAATTTATTCAATGTTTTGAACTTCACTTTGAAAAATAGTTTGAATATTATCAAGCTCATTAATTTTATTTCTGCGTCATGAAGATGTAAATAATTAATTTATGACATAACAAAAAATCGTACATATTCCCTATTCCGTGCTCGAATCTTGCATATTGTTACGATTTATCCTTGGGGTTCGTTGATTAAAACTCCAAACAACACTAAACTACTTTTATCACAACTCTTTGTCACAATACAATCACTTGAACTGCTCCGCTAACTTTTCAATGCTTTATACTAAACACTCTGATAAACTTTCTGTAATAGAAATTCTCTCCTCGACTTCCGCACAAAGCTCTCTCCACTTAGCTCTGAATTACTCTGCCAAACTCTCTGAATAAAAATTACCTCTAACTAACGGTTGAATTACTAACTCTCTGAATAACTGTCTGAATAAAAACTATCCCCGCCGCGATGTCCCGTCTGCTTATATACCTGCGTACACCTGGAGAGTCTTCGAGAGAGGCCTCGATGATGTGTATCGAATTTTCCACTCGGTTCAACAGTTCCTGGAAAAGTGACGTTTGCTCTCCGACTCCTGCGTAACAATATTATTCTGGCTGGTCTCCAGCAATATTTCATTGCAATTTGAAAAAATTATCGATTAGGCAATGTTTTTTTAGGTTCGATGAATTTGTGTCTTATTTGTTTCGAAAACGTGATATTTCTTACAATATGGGTATTTACTCTATTACTGATTTTCATATTATCGGTTTCAAGTGTATCTGACTTGCCCTATCTATGTTTCTACTAGCCTACAGGATGAATAAAAAATACTATCAGTCATTGCCATTTTGTACATGATTAGGAACTATATTCCTTTGAAATATCTAAAATTAATTTATTTTTCACAAATTCATTCGAAAATGCAGTATTTAATTAGCATATGGGGTACTGCGTAGAATACCATTCTGAAATCACTCGAGTCTTGACAGAACAAAGAAATAAAATGCATTTTCCATTTACCTTATTTGGAACCAACGAGAAATATTCATAAACCAAATCGTCTCCTCGGTATCAATTATATTCACATACTGAAAATATGTACTATTTTGCAATCGATCAATCACAAAACAAGGCAGTTCAATAATTTGTTAACTAAAATCTCAAGACTGAATTTCCCAGAAAATCTATTTTCTATAAAGATAATAATAATAATAATAACAATTCATTCACAATAAATATCAATAACAATGCAAAAAAAAAAACATAACAATATGTGAATAAATAATTGAACCTCACGAAGTTGTGCACTTGTGAGGAAACATTATATTAGATTTTTATATAATTCAAGTGAATATGAGAATATAAACGAAAATCATAAATATCAAAGATTAATAGTAGTGTAAAAATGAATAGATACAATATTATCATGACACAGGCTATATTGGATATTTTCTTTCAATGATATTTTGGAAATATAGTCTAGGAGTTTCAGTAATCCATGTGTTAACTCTTTTCTTATAAGTGTATTTCTATTTGGTAATTTTGATTGAATTTGGTAATTTATCATAAATGAATGGAACTAAATACAGAAAAAAAAATTGTGACTTTACATATGTTATTTTTTACAGTTATTTCATGTTTATTTCTTGTATCATGAATATGCTTACTATACTATAGAAAATATATAAGTGAGTATCTTGAAACTGAATGATTGCCTAATATCCATTATTTTACAGTCAGAATATAATTTATCAGAAGAATCTCTTAGGTTTTTATTAAATATCATTTTCAAAAACCACTTTTGTAATATTTCCAAAGGCTTGAGATATATTTGGTCAACTCCCCCCCATAATAAAATACCATAATTCAATTGAGATTGGACTAGAGAAAAATAAATCATTTGCATGTGTTTTCTATCCAAAATATTCTGTAAAAATTTGAATGTAGGTAATAACAGTCGTAACTTTTTTATGCCATATTCAATTTGGAAGTTCCATTCCAAATGTCTGTCCACTATGACTCCTAAATATTTTATCCGATCTACTTCTTTAATGCATGAATTTTTTATTTCAATTGGGCCAAGATTGGGTAAATGATTTCGATAAGAAGTGAAAGGAAGATAATTAGATTTTTCAAAATTTAATGTTAACAAATTGTGGTCAAACCAATATCCAACATTATTGAAGTCATTCTGAATAAGTTCTTCGAGAGATTTCCATGTTTTTGACTTGTAAATTATTACTATTTCATTCGCAAAACTATGTATGAGTCCACTTGTTTTCAAATGAAAGATATCGTTGATGAATATGTTGAATAATATGGGTCCTAAAACAGTTCCTTGTGGAACTCCATAATTGAATATTTTTTCTGAACTTATAAATTCTCTTACTTTAACACATTGTTTTCTATTTTCAAGATAAATCTGTGGTAGATGTTATCGCATATAATGGATTACACTGGAATGAAATGTTTTTCTAAAATGACCAAATTCAAAGTTGCTATGAGTTATTTGTGGGAATAATTATTTTATTTTTTCGTTTTTGAAGAATGCGCAATTCTGATGTAGCTTATGTAATGTATATGTTCCCTATATATAAACTGTAGTTAATTGGGAATAAACAACTGTTATTATTCATTTATTTATAACCGCGTTATTTGACAGACCCGCCGATCCTTCTCTCTTCAACACGTACGTGCCCCCGCACGGCTTCGTGACCGGCATGAAAATCGAGGCGGCCGATCTAATGGATCCCCGGCTGGTGTGCATCGCGACCGTCGCCAAGGTGGTGGGCCGGCTGCTGAAGGTGCACTTCGACGGCTGGGAGGAGGAGTACGACCAATGGCTGGACTGCGAAAGTCCTGACATCTATCCCGTCGGTTGGTGCCAGACCGTCGGGCACAAGCTGGAGGGGCCGCCCGTACCCGCGAGGACCGTCGCCCAGATCGTCAAGTCTCCCAAGGGTGAGTTTCGAAAAGTACGGTTGGTGCGTGTGTGTGTATATTATTACTATTAGCAAATAATGCTCTTCACAGTACAGTCAGTCATTCATGAAATACGAAACAAAAAATCTATTAATAGAGACAAGTCACATTGTAGAAACAAGAAACCAGAAAACAATCAGACCAAAACTATACAAAGAGTCACAATCTATATGCTCTCTGTTGATATAAAAATTTACCATTGTTATGATATTTCCTTGAGTTGGTTTTATTAAAATTCCAAACAACCCTAAACTACGTTCATCACAACTCTTTATCACAATACTGTTACGATTTATCCTTGGGTTCGTCGATTAAAACTCCAAACAACACTTAACTTCTTTTATTATAACTCTCTATCACAATACAATACAACACAATCACTTTAATCGCTCCGATAACTTTCCAATGCTCGGTACTAAAACTCTCTGTACTAAAAATTCTACACTTCAACTCCTGCACCTAGCAATAACAAAGCTCTTTCCACTTAGCTCCACTAAACTCGCTCCCCTTAGCTTTGAATAACTCTGCTCCGAATAAAACTTCCGAATAACTAATTCTGTCCGCGACGAAGTCACTCCCGTATATATACCTGCGTCGCCTATGAAGAATCTTCGCGAATTCTCCACACGCCATTTACGGGTTCCTGGAATTTGACGTTCGCTTCGACGCGATCCCTCATCTGCGTTTACAATCTCGTCAGGGCCGGCGCTAGGAGAGCGCTAGGAGATTATTAACAATACAATCACTAAAACTGCTCAGCGGAACTATTCAACGCTCTGTACTCAATCTCTTCTTCTACAACCTCGACTCTCCGCTAAGCTCTGAATTCTCCAATCTCGATACTACATACTCTCCCTACTAGAAACTCTCGTTTCGACGGTTGCTCCTCTATATACTCTGATCGAAGCGGATCGATATATCTAGTAGTTTAGATGTTCCATTCGCGCCTCGAACTTTCGGATCTAGAGCGCCTAGAACATCGGGAGTCTTCGCTCGGAAACGACTCGATCGTTGAGCTGTTCCGAGAATCTGCCTCGGAAAGCTACAGCGCTTTCGGGATCGCGCCGGTTGGCCAAGTTTAAGATGCCTGGGAAACCCTGGTGTAGCTACTTATACCTGAATAATTTTGGGATAAACTTGGCGAAAACCGATTCCTTGATTTTTGAGATCGGTATTGTAGATGGCGATCAGTCATATACCATATGAAGCTTAATTTTCACTAGAGAGAAATGTGCAACCGAATATTCTACTACTGTTTATTATTTGTCTACTAAGATTTTGACAGCCCTGACAGCCAATCAAATATGTTTCAGAAAACGTGCAAGTAACGTGGAAACCTACCGTTAACAAACTGTCAATTCTGTCACTGTCACCTGCTACAAGTTTTTAGTGTTTTCATATCAGTTTGTAGGACTAGACTTTTATTCCGAGAAAATATACTTTGCCAATTTACCTGAGAATGTACGACAAAGTTGCCTTCTGTTGAAAAAACATGCTAGTGTATTGAAAGTGATAGACTGTCTTGGAATTGGGGATACACACATCAGTTATGCAATGGTTCAAAATACGTATCACATCGATATTTCCTTTATTTAAACAACACTTTGTTTTCAATCTCTGATTGATAAGAGCTATAGATGTTTCCTCCTCGATAAAAGACTTTCGCTCAAGCTGAAACGAATAAAATTAGCTACGACGCTACATTCATATTATTTTTTGGGCCGATTTGTTTTGTACTTACGTTAAGTACTGATTAAAGACGAATATCTGAATCCCCAGATTTTGACTGTCCACACAAAATACAAAATCTTCTACACATCGTGAAAAAGTACTTGTAATAACTTCAAAACTTAGACTTTCAAACACTGTTGAATGCGAAGAAATAATTTCAGATAGTTTTTATTGACAACAATAAACCGCAAAGTTACGTCAATCTGACAAAACCGACATTTGACAGGTTTTTGAAAATGCTCATATAACGCCCCATATACAAAAATTAGAAAGCTCTTGTAATCGTCGATTGTTTTTCCCAAGAAATTTTAAACAATATCGAATCACTAGATACACCAGGGTTTCTGCTTCCTATGCTATGCTATTTCTAGTGGAGTGTGTATGAGTACCACTTGTGTAAGTTAACCTGGTTAACTGATCACTCAGATGATTTGGCAACATATTGTGTTAAATTTTAAATACATATATCGGCATACTCAGTGTTATCCTTCGTTTATCAGACATAAGAGATGTTTCCAACTTGTATTTTACAGATGGCCGTTTATTACAATTTAGTATCGCCCTTATGGATCTGTTTTGAAGCTTCTGTAGTCTGTTAAGATTTTCATTGCTTACTTAAAAGAGGAATGAACTGCGATAGTCGAAGAGAGGTACTATTAATGTTCAATTATTGATCTAATACCACTTCCAAATATTTGAAAGTTCAACCCTCTCAATGATGACATTATTAATATAAATATGATAGCAGTTCTTCTTGCAGTTGTCTTGAAGAATATTTTCTACCTATTAACATGCATTTTGATTCCGGGGTGTTTTTCGGGTTTGTTTGCTGTGGTCCATAGGTATGCACTCCTGAAGTTTCGCCTGCAGCTCTGGTAGGCATTATCAAAGTCTATGAGGTAACGGAGGTTCGACAGGTCTCCAAGCACTCAACTAAGGGGTGTGCATTCTGTACTATGGCAATAAATGAAAGTGATTTTATACAAGCTCAATTGGACAATTCACCGAAAATAGATACATTTATGATGACAGCATATTTTGCATCAAACTTTGATTTCAAGTACGCAGAAATGAAATGAGTGAAAGCTGTGAGGTAAACATTATGTTATAGGATATATTATAAATCTAAATTCCGATATGACTGACCCCGAGGTTAAGTTGGTATAAAACCTATTTTTTACTGCCAAGTAGCTAATGCAAAAGTTATGACGGACTAATTCACACATAGGTGTATATAAATACAGCACACTTACATAAAAATTATTCTCACAAGAATGTTAACACGATTTTGGAGATACATTATTCCTTCTCGTAATGTTAAACCATTGTTTACGTACGTTCGCATCGCATGAACTACTAGGAAAAACGCCTTATTGGGTGCAATATTCAAGAAGTTGTTTTAGCTTCTACTATGATCTGTATAGCAATAGAAACTGACACACTTAATGTAAACACACATGGCAAACGTCACTCGAGGTCATCTACAGCGCGATAAATGAACGCGTTCAAATGGCACAAATTTATTCATTGTTTTGAATTTCACTCTGAAAAATGACTTGAATATCTTCGGTCCTATTCATATTTTATTCTACGTCACACAGTGGGGCAGAATCCCAAAAAGCTGGCCAAAAATCAAATTTTTGAATTGTATGTATTCGTCTATATATGTTAAGACCTGGTTTACAGGTAGTCTTAGCATGAAATTCCGGACCTAGCAGGTATATACCTGCTCTAGGGTCGCCTCGGCATCAGTCGACATTCAGCCGTCGTTCGGTACGCACTAAACAAGTATACGCGTCAAAAAATTCTTGCCTGTTTCAAATTGCTGTGAAACGGACGAAACTATCGCAATTTGGATTCTGCAAAATGGAATCACTTTCTGAAAGTATGCAGAATATATAGTTATGCACAGTTATTGCGTATTGTATGTTAGAAATATTTAAATTTTGCAACAAGTAAACATAAAAAATTGAACTTTTTTTTTCTAAAATCGATTTTCTAATAGAGTTTTAAAAATGTCTTCGCGAGTCTCGGCCTCGTTTCGACAAGGAACTAATAGTGTATAGTATAAAGTATAATATAGTAAAAAACTGGCTGCTCAGGAGTGCTCAAAGAATAGTTACACTAATTTTTTGGGAGAAATACGTGGCGTGACATCAACGGACGTGTATCTTCAGAAAATTAACCATATTTTTTGTGGACACCAGTTAGCAATCTAACATGCATCATTCATATTAAAAATATTCGTTTTCGAACTACGTACAGATTATATCATTCTAGAAAATGCTCTAGAGAATCGAATATGAGAGACATTTTCAATAGGCTTCTCGTAACATCAGATCCATTTCTCTCAAGCATCAGGAAATTGCCCCAGAGACCGGCGAAATCTCTATATAAAGAAGCTAGAGAGATGTTTAAACAACCTGAAGTCATCAGACAAGAGACAAGGAACGATTCCGATTTAGTACAAGTGGGTCAACATCAGAATCTTAATCGAATGATTCGAACATCGAAGATGACATTCAAGATTTTTGTTACTAGAAATAAATAAGAGTTATTTAATTTGTTGCAAACTTTGTACTCGAAAAACTTTTGATAAATAAATACATTGCTCAAGAGATTTTTTACTCATTCAAACCTAAAAAAATCATGAAATATTTTCTATTTCAATATATTAAAAATTGAAAATTTTTACGGAATCGACCATATATCGCGTCTGCTATTTCAAAAATTAACATTTCAATAACAAATTCATAATCAGCGATCCCAAAAACCCTTAAGAAATACGATTGGGTATTTTTTACTGAATAATTTGACTAATCAGTTAAATTATGTCTGCCATTTTGGGTCCGCCATTTTGAAAATCGTGATTCTGATAACAGATTCGTAATCAGCGACTCCGGAAACCCCCGATGACCAATTCATTCATTGTAGTCGGACGTGTTTTATGTGAGCTCCCAGTAAAGTGCGAATAAGTTAGTTCTGAAAGTGCATAAATCTGTGTTATCGTGAGAAAAAATCCCAGTGATAACCATACATCTTCACGTAGTTCTTATTATTTAACCGGATTAGACCAAAAAGAAATATTTGATTTCAATTCATAGCCAAAGAAACGAATAAGTAGTAAATAATTCAACATGAATACGGACCAAAAACTAGACTTGCTCATAAAAACTATGTCTGAAATAAAAACAGATATACAAGTGATTAAAAACGATATGAGTAATCTTGTACAAGAAAATGCTGAACTCAAAAACAGGGTTAGTAAATTGGAAACAAAACTGATATACATGGAGAAACAACAAAAACTCAACGATATAATATTCTACGGACTTCCAGAAGCCGACTTCCCAACAAATGACGCAGTAATGCAAAAAATCATATCAACTTTTAGAACAATTTTGAATGTTACTCTCGATCCCAGCCACATAGTAGATGTTCACAGAATTAGCGCCAAAAGAGACAATACAATTCGTCCAGTACTTCTTAAACTAAATAATTCACAGAAAAAATATGAATTATTCAAGAATGCCAAGCAGCTCAAAGGAACCCCTTTTGCTATATCTGAAAATTACACACAAGCCGTCATGGAAGAAAGAAGAAGCCTTGCACCCTATCTCGATATTGCAAGGAAAATGGGGAAGAATGCTTTTCTAAGGCAGAACTTCATCATTATCGAAAATAAAAAATACTCACTCGAAAATATTGTAAAATGTCCGGAATACCAGATGATTCGAGAACAGAGCCAGGGTGAAACCACAACGTCATCATCGCAAGGTCCTCCTGACTATAAACAGAAATCTTACTCATTGCGCAACACCTCAAGAAAACCATAGGATTCAGCACTCTCACCGCCTCATACTCTTACTCTGATGCATCTGAACATTCAATCCTTGAGGAATAAGTTGGATGAAGTGAATTCTTTTATATATGATTATAAGGAAGAAACTAAAAATATTGATATAATCTGCTTTTCTGAACACTGGCTGAAAGAAGAAGAAGTGGCGTTCTATCAACCAGACGGATATGAATTAGTTTCTTCATTTTCTCGTAAAACATTTATTCATGGTGGTGTAGTAATTTTTGCTCGTAAAAATATCAATTTCAAAAAAAATTCTATTAGTGATTCAATCCCAATTGAAAAAGACATCGAATTCACAGCAGCTTGCTGCCGCGAATTGAATGTGATTGTTCTCTGTATTTATAGGAGTCCCTTGGGTAAGTTTGACATTTTTTTAAATGCATTCCTAGGTGTGATGGACGACCTATATGTCAAATTCAAAAACTATAATATTATTGTTTGCGGTGACTTTAACTTAAATTTCGATGCACTTAGTAAATACTTAAGCGATTTGAAGCTTGTTCTCAATACGTTTGAACTAACCATTACTATCAATGAACCAACAAGGGTAACCCAAATCACATCTACAACCATCGATAATGTGTTGGTCAAAATCGATAATCCCTTCTCAACAGCCGTTATGGACGTGGGCTTATCTGACCACCATGCACAATTCTTATACGTTGAGTATGACTCCGAAAACGACGATAAAGTGCTGAATAGGCAAATAAGATTATATAATGAGAAGAATAATGTAAATTTCACTAGGCTACTAAGCAATATGGACTGGAATCAAATATATGAAGTCACAGAGATGAATGAGGCGCTTGATTTATTTTACTCTTTATTCAATTCATGTTTTTCCACAGCATTCCCTCCAAAAACAGTAGCCCTAGCAGAAAAAAACAAATTCAAGGGATGGTTAACCACTGGCATAAAAATATCCTGCAAAAATAAGCGTTTCCTCCAAATTATGAAAAAGTATACCAATAACTTGAACATATTAAAATATATACGAACATATCAACGTATTCTAGGAAAAACCATCAATATTTCTAAACTTAATTACTACAATAGCACTATCACTGAATCTGACAACAAAAGTAAAACTACATGGAATCTAGTCAATCATTTCACTAAAAAGAAAAGTACAAAAATCGAAAACATTTGCCTAACAAAAAACAATATGCTCATTCAAGACCCTCAACAAATTTCAGAAGAATTCAAACAACATTTTTCAACTATTGCCGCACACACCAACATCGATAGAAATAGTATAAAGAGTTGCGATGAATTCCTTAAAAATATGAACCTCAATTTTGTGAACTCGTTTTTCTTTTCACCAATAACAGAGAATGATATGAGAAATTGCATCAATGCTCAAAAACCGAAGAAGTCGACTGGTATTGACGAAATTCCAATGACGTTGATTAAAAAAAATGTCGAACTATTAATCAAGCCCCTAACTTTTCTAGTCAACAAATCTTTTTCCACCGGAACTTTCCCTGAATTATTTAAAACTTCAATTGTTGTTCCTATTTTCAAGAAAGGTAATAAACTAGATACCAATAATTATAGGGGGATTTCATTGCTTCCCAGCTTCTCAAAACTTCTAGAATGGATTGTAAATTCTCAACTACTGACGTACCTTAGGCAACACAATATCCTAACAGATTCGCAGTTCGGTTTTCGCCAAAACTTGAATACAACCGACGCAAGTTACGCTTTATTAGAATATGTAAATGAACTAATAGAATCAAATAAAAATCCACTTGGGATTTTTTGTGACTTATCTAAAGCGTTTGATTGCGTCGATCATAATATCATTCTGAACAAGATGGAGTACTATGGTATACGCGGTATCCCTAAGCGGTGGTTTGAGACATACCTCGGCGGGAGGAAGATGAGAGTCAAAATTGAACATGAAAGAAATCGGTTCATAACCGACTCATATTCGGAAATGGCAGATGTAAAGGCAGGTGTCCCACAAGGGTCTATTCTTGGGCCCACCCTATTTCTCATATATGTGAATGATATAGTGTGCAACTTTCCTGAAGTGACCTTCACCCTTTTTGCCGATGACACTAGCATTATTATTAATGACTCAGAGATACAGACATTACTTGGTTTCTCACAAAGGACTATGAATGGTATACTGGACTGGTTCGTGGCGAATAAACTATCTCTCAACTTAAGTAAAACTCATAATATTTTATTCAATCCCTATAGAAATGACAAAATGGTTAAGGCTTTCGCGGCCGAGGTTATTAGTATAACTACTTCTCTTCGGGCTTGAAGGCCGTCGTTCTTCGGAATTTCTTCCTGACGTTTCGCTAGCGCGAGTGGCCAGCTTCTTCAGAGGCTTATTCATCTCCGATGACTAAACAGTTCGATTTCTCAAGGCGTATTTATATTGATGCAGGTAGTCTGGAGTGTTAATTACTTTTGTCGGGTTCGGGGAATAATCATCATTACTAGTTGCCGCACTACCTGCTGTGATTTCATTAGTTATTCTTGTTTTCTTCAGAATCGGATTCCAAATTCTGTTTAGAGTCAACGCTTCTTCCTTTCTGTTAAAATTGTCCGCATGTTTTTGGATCTCTATTGCCTCCCGCACCAGTCGGCTATGGTAACCCTGGTTGGGGGCAATCAGTGTGGCATTTTCGAACAGAATCTTGTGGTCGCCCTCACTCAATGCGTGTTCCGCCACCGCCGATTTGTCGGTTTGCCCCAGCCTGCAGTTCCTTTGATGCTCTTTGAGCCTTGTACCCATGGATCTTTTCGTGGTACCGATGTAAACCTTCCCACAGGTGCACGGAATGCGATAAACCCCTGCCGCTGACAGTGGGTCTCTTTTGTCTTTAGCCGACCTGAGGCTTTGCTGGATCTTCTTGGTCGGCTTGAAAACTGTTTTTATGTTATATTTCCCCAAGAGTTTTCCAATTCTGTCAGTGACCCTCGGGATATATGGCAGATATGCATTCGCAACTACCTGAGAGTCCTCCCTGTTATGAACCGTGGGACTCTTCGGTTTCATGGCCCTGTTGATCTCAGATACACTGTACCCATTCGACCTCAAGGTCACTTGAAGATGTTCCAGTTCCTGCTCTAGATGTTCTGGTTCACAAATTCTTCGAGCACGTTCAGTTAGGGTAGATATGACTCCTCTCTTTTGACTGGGATGGTGGTTCGATAGTGCGTGCAGGTACCTATCCGTGTGCGTGGGTTTTCGGTATACTTTGTGGGTTAGTCTAGCGCCACATCGTTCAATCAGAACATCTAAGAAGGCTATCTGCTGGTTCTGTTCGGTTTCCATGGTGAATTTGATGCTGGGGTGTTGAGCGTTTAGGTGGTCCAGAAAAAGGTTCAGAGAGTCCCTTCCATGTTTCCAGACGACGAAGGTGTCATCCACGTAGCGTAGCCACAAGGTCGGCTTCAAATTAAAGGCGTCGATTGCCTTCTCTTCAAACCGTTCCATAAAGAAGTTGGCTATCACTGGGCTCAGTGGACTTCCCATCGCCACTCCATCCAATTGCTCATAGAAGTTTCCCCTCCATTGAAAGTAGCTTCCCGTAAGGCATGCTCTGAAAAGTCCGACAATATCACTTGGGAACAGGCAGGCTATCTCCCTCAGAGAGTCTTCCAGTGGGACGTTGGTAAACAAGGACACAACATCGAAGCTGACCATGATGTCGGTCGGTTCCAAGGTCAAGCCTTTAATTTTACCAACGAAGTCTGTTGAATCCTTGACGTAGGAATTTGTTCTTCCGACATGAGGCTGGAGGAGTGAGGCCAGATGTTTTGCCAAGTGATAGGTAGGTGAGCCTGGGGCACTGACTATAGGTCTCAGTGGCATGTTGGGTTTATGCACCTTTGGAAGACCGTAGAGCCTGGGTGGAACGGCTTCAGTTCTGATAACGGTTTTCTGTATGGTTTCCGACAGTGAAACATACAGAAAACCGTTATCAGAACTGAAGCTGTTCCACCCAGGCTCTACGGTCTTCCAAAGGTGCATAAACCCAACATGCCACTGAGACCTATAGTCAGTGCCCCAGGCTCACCTACCTATCACTTGGCAAAACATCTGGCCTCACTCCTCCAGCCTCATGTCGGAAGAACAAATTCCTACGTCAAGGATTCAACAGACTTCGTTGGTAAAATTAAAGGCTTGACCTTGGAACCGACCGACATCATGGTCAGCTTCGATGTTGTGTCCTTGTTTACCAACGTCCCACTGGAAGACTCTCTGAGGGAGATAGCCTGCCTGTTCCCAAGTGATATTGTCGGACTTTTTAGAGCATGCCTTACGGGAAGCTACTTTCAATGGAGGGGAAACTTCTATGAGCAATTGGATGGAGTGGCGATGGGAAGTCCACTGAGCCCAGTGATAGCCAACTTCTTTATGGAACGGTTTGAAGAGAAGGCAATCGACGCCTTTAATTTGAAGCCGACCTTTTGGCTACGCTACGTGGATGACACCTTCGTCGTCTGGAAACATGGAAGGGACTCTCTGAACTTTTTTCTGGACCACCTAAACGCTCAACACCCCAGCATCAAATTCACCATGGAAACCGAACAGAACCAGCAGATAGCCTTCTTAGATGTTCTGATTGAACGATGTGGCGCTAGACTAACCCACAAAGTATACCGAAAACCCACGCACACGGATAGGTACCTGCACGCACTATCGAACCACCATCCCAGTCAAAAGAGAGGAGTCATATCTACCCTAACTGAACGTGCTCGAAGAATTTGTGAACCAGAACATCTAGAGCAGGAACTGGAACATCTTCAAGTGACCTTGAGGTCGAATGGGTACAGTGTATCTGAGATCAACAGGGCCATGAAACCGAAGAGTCCCACGGTTCATAATAGGGAGGCATCTCAGGTAGTTGCGAATGCATATCTGCCATATATCCCGAGGGTCACTGACAGAATTGGAAAACTCTTGGGGAAATATAACATAAAAACAGTTTTCAAGCCGACCAAGAAGATCCAGCAAAGCCTCAGGTCGGCTAAAGACAAAAGAGACCCACTGTCAGCGGCAGGGGTTTATCGCATTCCGTGCACCTGTGGGAAGGTTTACATCGGTACCACGAAAAGATCCATGGGTACAAGGCTCAAAGAGCATCAAAGGAACTGCAGGCTGGGGCAAACCGACAAATCGGCGGTGGCGGAACACGCATTGAGTGAGGGCGACCACAAGATTCTGTTCGAAAATGCAACACTGATTGCCCCCAACCAGGGTTACCATAGCCGACTGGTACGGGAGGCAATAGAGATCCAAAAACATGCGGACAATTTTAACAGAAAGGAAGAAGCGTTGACTCTAAACAGAATTTGGAATCCGATTCTGAAGAAAACAAGAATAACTAATGAAATCACAGCAGGTAGTGCGGCAACTAGTAATGATGATTATTCCCCGAACCCGACAGAAGTAATTAACACTCCAGACTACCTGCATCAATATAAATACGCCTTGAGAAATCGAACTGTTTAGTCATCGGAGATGAATAAGCCTCTGAAGAAGCTGGCCACTCGCGCTAGCGAAACGTCAGGAAGAAATTCCGAAGAACGACGGCCTTCAAGCCCGAAGAGAAGTAGTTATACCCTATAGAAATATTGATAATTTTCAGATAACTTTGGACAATGATACAATAAATCCATCACACTCCACCAAATTCTTAGGACTCACCATTGATAGTAACTTAAACTGGTCTGAACACATAAAACAATTAAACACGAGATTGAGCAAAGCTATATTCGCCATTCGAACTGTCAGAATGAACACAAGTAATGAAGTCGCTAAAACCGTTTACTATGCCTATTTCCATAGCCTTCTGCAATTTGGTATAGAATTTTGGGGTACGTCTGTTGAATCAACATCTACTTTTGTTATACAAAAACGTGCGATACGAACAGTTTTCAATCTGAGTTACAGGGATTCATGCAGGGATTATTTCGCAGAACATAAAATATTCACCTTAACCACCTTATATATTTACAAACTTTCACTACTCATCCACAAAAATAGAGGTTCCCTGTTGCGCCCTTCAGATATACATTCCTATCCAACGAGAGACCAATCTATAATCCTACCAAATTACCGACTCAACAGAACTCGTAGGGGACCCCTGTATTCAGGGATTAACATATATAATCAGCTTCCTCAAGTTTTGAAAGCTCTCTCCATGACGAAATTCAAAGCCGAATTAAAAAAATTATTACACCAACATGTTTTCTATAATATGAATGAATTTTTCAATACTGATCTGTAATAGTTTCACACTGCTTCATACCGATGTCAAATGCATTGTGTTGTGGTGGGTGTATATATGTGTGTATACGTATATAGATATGTGTGTATATATATTATTTGATCTGTTGATGTAATCATTTACATTATGTGAATTGGTTATAGCCATTTTCCCTAAGCTCTATGCGACTGAAATACATATATGTATATAATAGATTTGCTACCTACAGAAATATTGTAAATATGTATTTTTGGGAAATAAAATTCTATCTATTCTATCTATCTAGTTATTTATGCCACTTTCTGATTTTTGGCCAGCTTTTTGGGATTCTGCCCCACTGTGCGTCATGAAGATTTCTATAATCTATTTATGACATAACATAAAATTATGCATGTTCCCTGTTATATGGATGAAATATATTTTCATTTCTCACACACTCATGCATGAGTTTGGTCTGATGACAGCATTTTTTTTTCTAAATTTGAAATGGAAAATATCCGATAAAATTAAGATTTCCACGTGAAGTGTACATATATGTCTGCTGTCTCGCTTGCTTGTGGCACGGTCTCTGCTCGTTGTTTGCGCATCTCAAAGATGAAGTGAAATTGGTCGAGCTGTATAAGTAGATTCCAAAAAGCACAATGCCGCCATGAATTGGCTTCACTGACGTTCTGGTGTTTGCTACGATTACTGTGATTCCAGTCAAGAAAAAACAAAGGAAAAAGAAAGCGAAAGACGGCCCCCCGAAGATGACGCAGTCGGCGGCGACGTCGACGACGATCGATTCGAAGCCGCCGCCGCCGCGCGTCGATAAAGTGGAGGAACACGCGCAGACGACCTTCATCGAGGACAACGTGACGGTGACGAGCGACGAGACGAACGAGGATCACCAAGGGCCGGAGGCCGGCCAGGAACCTGCGGGACCCGATCAGAGCATGCCGGTGTCTTCGGAGGTTTCGGAACCGCCCGCCGAAAGGAACGACACCTCGTATGTTACCGTAAGTATCTTTTTTTTCTACGTGCATGTGTTCACGACTATAAAATGAGAGAGAGAGACAATATACTTCATTGTACAAAGATACAAGATCCTGTTGACAAACTGGGGACCTAAAACAATCTTAAATTAAGGTAAAGTAATATACAATACAAAATACACACATACAGAGAATAAATGGGACAATACGTTGACACCAACATTGCACTAGAATGTCCAATACCTACAATATATAAAATCTAGCACATGAGAACTATTTTACAACATATTGAAACAAGCCTGAGCCAGAATGCATCATTATAAAATTCTTGTAAACTATAATAGAGTTCATCCAACAGGAGGACTTTTACTGCCTTTCTGATATGTTTTACGGAGCTTATTTCTTTGATGTGTTTTGGTGATTGAACATCTTGAATGACAGCACATTATGGAAAATTTCGAAACAAACTATCATTCGAGGATCCAACTATATAGCAAGATGCATGAAAACTCTGGTGAATGACATGCTTTTGTTCAGCCAAATCCCCTCGATCTGAGAAAAAGAAGTGTGTTTACATTTTTGGATGGTAGATGGTGATGCAGATGCGATTTTGCCAGTAGTTAATGATGAATCATTTCCGCATTATGTTTGGTGCAAAGACTTTATAAAATAGTTGAACTGGACCTGATAGAGAGCTTCGATCTTCAGACTGACAAAAATGCAATGCCGTGGTTGTAACGTCTCATTTTTGGTTTAAAAATGTATAGTCGACGAATTTGAATTTTTTCTGAAAGAGAAATTCTGTAGCTATTTGGTTTATTCATCTTTGACTACTGAATTCAAAATTCAATTTTTTCTTTCGGGTGGTACTTTTTTCGAGTCTCTGACGTTAGCGTAGGTCTAAACACTTCCTGTATTCCCGTGCTCATGGAAATAAGCGTTATAATGACCTCATTTGCCAACCAAGAATCTATCTTTCACAGTATCTCTCATTCTGATGTATTCTGCTCTAAGTTTAAAGCATTTTGAATAGGGAGGTTATGTGACAGTCAGTCAAGATATTTTATAAGGTGGGTTTGTTGTTTGCGCAGAATCTAAAATCCATATCTCAAAATAGCCACCGCGGGTAAATTATTCCTTATTGTTAGAGAATATAGATTTTTTCAACACATATTTCGAGAGATGAAAATTCTCAAACTTTCAGAACCAAATTTGATGGCAATTTGTTCGTGAATGTTCAGATTTCATAGGATAAAAATGAATGAATGATTCAAGCTAGCCTCTAATTGAAAAATTATGAGATCCCATTGAGAAGAATAATTCCCGAATTAACCAGCCATTTAGTAATCGTTTTTGAAAAGAATCACTGCTGTTTGGAGTTTCATCTTCAATTATTTGCTATCCAGGAAAACATCAGTGATTTGAGTGCCAGTTGAAAATAAAACAATAAAATCCAAAGAATCAAAGTAATTCAGGCAATAGCAATAATCTCTTTAGAAATACATATTTCGGTTATATATTTTCCAAAATATTTTCTGAATAAGGGTCCATTCGTAGGAATTTTATCGTGAAACTTTTTCATGCTCAGTGTGAAATGAATTTGAGGACAAAGATGGAAAAGCAAAGAAATCTTTTCTTTTGTGTTATCGATATTTTAAGAAGAAATTATTTTCTCCGGCTCAAAACAATATTTGTGAACATTCCATATATTTTTTTATTTCTTTAGATTCTGGTGGGGAGAATAACTACATAGCGGTGCTGTTTGAACTCATTATTTTGAGGTGGATCAATATTTAATCTGTAGTTTTTCGGATTTGTAACCTACCACAATCTGAAAAAACATGAATAACAAAGAATTAATATCGATACAAGTGTAGAAGTTGCTACGTCTATTGAAAAACAGTTCTTTCTGGATAGATCAAGTCCAATTAGTCGGCAACTTCTCGTATAACTTGAATTTTGCCTATCAAGAAAATAATGAGTACTAATAAATTATGTGACAAATTTATGAACATAACCTATGACCCAAAAGATGCCACGGGCGCTCAGGAAATGTGACGTTGGCGGAATCATCTGGTGCGCCTGATGTTGGCTTGACAATCTCTCAAAAATGCGTGATACCGAAAACTGGGGCTTGCTATTTTTTTTGGTATAAATCACGCACCAGGCTTTTCATTTCTATGAATATGTGAAACGTAGAAATATTCCAACAAAGATTTTCAAAGTGTTGAGTGTATGACAATCAACATAATATTTGACGAATATCTGATTGTGATTCTAAAAACAATGTCTGATGATATAGGGCATGATAGCCTTCCAAAGTTCAAACTGAATTTTTTTTATTCTATTGAAGGTTATCCTGTGGAAGATATTGAGACTTGTAGAATATCTCTGCAAGAGAGTGAATCTAAATCCAGGATTGCTTATTTGCTTAGCTCAGCTTATCTTGTGTTGTGCTAATTCATATAATTCTGAGTTTTTACGGTCTTTGGATTGTAATAAAAACATTTTTTTAGATTTTTCCAGACCCATCGTTTGTAAAAGTTGCTAGAAAGCTCGGTTGTGACAGTAATCTGGCTACACTGCTGTATCTAGTGAAAGTCCAAACTAATATTTCAAATACCAGTTTGGTGATAGGTTAATTGAAATCATTCTCTGACATCATTTTCAATAATTATAAATAAGATAGTATACAAACCTCGGCAAAAGTTAACATTGCTCTATCGAAAAAGTGCTTACCTAGGCCTATGGCTTTGGTAAGTAAACTATTTTTCTCGATCTGTATTCAATATAATCAATCAATCATTATGGACCCCAAGAAACATTAATGTTTATGAAGAAGGGATCTTAAAACTAAGTTACTATTACAATTAATGCATATTGATTTCGATCATGAATCAATCCAAAGTCAGGTGGAAAAAGAGAAGTGTTACTGGATCAAATACTTTTTCAAGTTTCTTTTGAAACGTTTGTCAAAAAAATCTTCCGTTAGTTTCTTTGGTAGTTTGTTATATATTAACACTCTATTGTATAAAATAGATTTTTTTTCCGTAGTTTGTTTTGATTCTACTGATAGTACTCAAGATTTTTGGAGTGCCTAGTTTCGTATTTATGAATTGTTTCAATTGTGTTGAAGGTTAGAGATGAATGTTTATTTTTATTTTTTACGAAATGGATGAAAGAACAAATTTTCAATTTATATAAAGAGGTTATATTTAAGAGCTCGTTTTTCACATGTAAATCGGAAGTGGGATATCGAAAAGGTAATTTGAATATGCATTCGATTGTTTTATTTTACAGAGATTATACTGATATCAAATATTGTAGTTTTGAATGAATAAAGCTATATCATATTAATTTGAGATGTTTCAAACAAATATAGTTGCGAATTTTGAACAAAATACCAAATAATGGTGATATGTTTTTTCTTGAACTTTCAATATGATGTCTCCAAAAGAGTTGTTCAATGTATAATCCTAAATATTCTGTTACTCCCAAATATTCTATATTTTGCCCGTTAAAAATAATGTTATTCTTAGTATGATTTGGTTTACTCTTCGCTAATGACATAAATGAGGATATTCCAATATTTAAAGTTAGCTTGTGACTATTCAACCCAACGATTTTTTTTTAAATTGTCATTAATGTAACGAATAATTTCTTCTTCTTTTTCTCGCAATAAATCAGTGTTGTGTCATCTGCAAATAATTATATTTCACCCCTCAAATTCAGCTTCGAATCCGAGTTTATATATATATATATATATATATATATATATATATATATATATATATATATATATATATATATATATATATAAGAAACATGTCGACTTAAGATGAACATCACCTTGAATTCACAGTTGTTTGAAATCTTTGAGAAAGAGTTTAGTCATTCTAGATATTACGCATATACTCTAAATAACTCTAAATTTGACCGAGTAATTCGTCAGTTAGGTATCGTATTTTTTATAAATTTGGAAATTCAAAAAATATTGAAAATTAATATCCCTTGGCGACCGACGTTTCGGAAGCTAGTCTTCCCCCTTTTTCTAGCTTTTCAATTCATTGATAACCATCCCAAGTGGTGATTTTGACACAGCTTACTATCAATTGAATATTCAATATGGTTGCAAATGCATAAATTAACGCTTAATTTTGAAAAATCTTCTTTCATGTACATCTCAAAAAAAACGATACCTGATTCCGATCTATCACCCCTCTCTCTGAATGGTTCAGTGATACATCACACAGAATGTTTGAAATTTCTAGGACTGCTTGTGGATGAATCTCTCTCATGGTCACAGCACGTCCAAAGTGTCAGAAAAAAAATTTCTCCAGTTATTGGAATTCTTTATAAATTGAGATCGTTTGTACCTATCAAATATTTAAAAATTATATATTTCAGTCTGATATATTCAAAAATTCAATACCTAATCTCAATTTGGTACACTGCTAATAAATCTATTTTGAAACCTCTCAAGTCTTTACAAAACAAGGCAATCAAGTGCATTTTTAAATTACCATTTTTGGAACCAACTTCGAACTTATATAGACCAAGAAATCTCTTTGACCTCGATTCTTTATTCAAAATAAAAATTTGCATTTTCATCCATTCAACAAAACATAAGAACAAACATTCCTCAATATCTTATGTGATAAATTCAGATACTCATAATTATGATACCAGGCAATCCAGTAATCTAAAAACTGCAAAAATTAGAACTGAATTTGGAAGAAAATCATTACATTCTCATGGAATAATCATTTACAATAGTTTGCCTCATAAGATTAGATCAACTAATTCCTTGACCAAATTCAAGAATGACCTGAAAAGATATATATTGAACAACTGACTCATTTTCTTTTTTTTTTTTATGAATTGTTATATATGTGTGTGTATATATATATATGTATATATATATATGTATGTTTATGTGTGTATGTGCATGTATATGTATGTATGCATATCATATTCTGATTTAACCATTGTGTGTATTTGTTGATAATGTTAATATTGAAAATGTTAATTATATTATTCATGTATTTTTTTTTAATTGTTCCTCTATAAACATTACATGTTTCTTGGATCAATAAACGTTAACTAACTAACTGAATGTATAAGTGGCAATCTCTTCATTTTCGTTTAACAAAATGCAGGTAGCCTCTTTGGGTTTCCTTTTTGTTTCATTTTGTTCTGTCATAACTAAATGGATGTTATTCCACTCAACCATGTGTGTACCATTTGTTGATAATTTGTTCAGCTAATTTCGACTTATCTATTTCTCAGGGCATTTCTACCTCCTCAAAAAATATTCGAACAATATCAACTGTAAATATTGAAAATATTCTTCAAAGTGGTTGTCACATCACAACAATTTTTTCACAGGAAACCAATGAACCTAGTCCGAAACTGATACCAAGGTTAGTGGATAAGGCAATCAAGTGCATTTTTAAATTACCATTTTTGGAACCAAGGTAGCCTCTTTGGGTTTCCTTTTTGTTTCATTTTGTTCTGTCATAACTAAATGGATGTTATTCCACTCAACCATGTGTGTACCATTTGTTGATAATTTGTTCAGCTAATTTCGACTTATCTATTTCTCAGGGCATTTCTACCTCCTCAAAAAATATTCGAACAATATCAACTGTAAATATTGAAAATATTCTTCAAAGTGGTTGTCACATCACAACAATTTTTTCACAGGAAACCAATGAACCTAGTCCGAAACTGATACCAAGGTTAGTGGATAAGGCAATCAAGTGCATTTTTAAATTACCATTTTTGGAACCAAGGTAGCCTCTTTGGGTTTCCTTTTTGTTTCATTTTGTTCTGTCATAACTAAATGGATGTTATTCCACTCAACCATGTGTGTACCATTTGTTGATAATTTGTTCAGCTAATTTCGACTTATCTATTTCTCAGGGCATTTCTACCTCCTCAAAAAATATTCGAACAATATCAACTGTAAATATTGAAAATATTCTTCAAAGTGGTTGTCACATCACAACAATTTTTTCACAGGAAACCAATGAACCTAGTCCGAAACTGATACCAAGGTTAGTGGATAAGGCAATCAAGTGCATTTTTAAATTACCATTTTTGGAACCAAGGTAGCCTCTTTGGGTTTCCTTTTTGTTTCATTTTGTTCTGTCATAACTAAATGGATGTTATTCCACTCAACCATGTGTGTACCACTTGTTGATAATTTGTTCAGCTAATTTCGACTTATCTATTTCTCAGGGCATTTCTACCTCCTCAAAAAATATTCGAACAATATCAACTGTAAATATTGAAAATATTCTTCAAAGTGGTTGTCACATCACAACAATTTTTTCACAGGAAACCAATGAACCTAGTCCGAAACTGATACCAAGGTTAGTGGATAAGGCAATCAAGTGCATTTTTAAATTACCATTTTTGGAACCAAGGTAGCCTCTTTGGGTTTCCTTTTTGTTTCATTTTGTTCTGTCATAACTAAATGGATGTTATTCCACTCAACCATGTGTGTACCATTTGTTGATAATTTGTTCAGCTAATTTCGACTTATCTATTTCTCAGGGCATTTCTACCTCCTCAAAAAATATTCGAACAATATCAACTGTAAATATTGAAAATATTCTTCAAAGTGGTTGTCACATCACAACAATTTTTTCACAGGAAACCAATGAACCTAGTCCGAAACTGATACCAAGGTTAGTGGATAAGGCAATCAAGTGCATTTTTAAATTACCATTTTTGGAACCAAGGTAGCCTCTTTGGGTTTCCTTTTTGTTTCATTTTGTTCTGTCATAACTAAATGGATGTTATTCCACTCAACCATGTGTGTACCATTTGTTGATAATTTGTTCAGCTAATTTCGACTTATCTATTTCTCAGGGCATTTCTACCTCCTCAAAAAATATTCGAACAATATCACCTGTAAATATTGAAAATATTCTTCAAAGTGGTTGTCACATCACAACAATTTTTTCACAGGAAACCAATGAACCTAGTCCGAAACTGATACCAAGGTTAGTGGATAAGGCAATCAAGTGCATTTTTAAATTACCATTTTTGGAACCAAGGTAGCCTCTTTGGGTTTCCTTTTTGTTTCATTTTGTTCTGTCATAACTAAATGGATGTTATTCCACTCAACCATGTGTGTACCACTTGTTGATAATTTGTTCAGCTAATTTCGACTTATCTATTTCTCAGGGCATTTCTACCTCCTCAAAAAATATTCGAACAATATCAACTGTAAATATTGAAAATATTCTTCAAAGTGGTTGTCACATCACAACAATTTTTTCACAGGAAACCAATGAACCTAGTCCGAAACTGATACCAAGGTTAGTGGATAAGGCAATCAAGTGCATTTTTAAATTACCATTTTTGGAACCAAGGTAGCCTCTTTGGGTTTCCTTTTTGTTTCATTTTGTTCTGTCATAACTAAATGGATGTTATTCCACTCAACCATGTGTGTACCATTTGTTGATAATTTGTTCAGCTAATTTCGACTTATCTATTTCTCAGGGCATTTCTACCTCCTCAAAAAATATTCGAACAATATCAACTGTAAATATTGAAAATATTCTTCAAAGTGGTTGTCACATCACAACAATTTTTTCACAGGAAACCAATGAACCTAGTCCGAAACTGATACCAAGGTTAGTGGATAAGGCAATCAAGTGCATTTTTAAATTACCATTTTTGGAACCAAGGTAGCCTCTTTGGGTTTCCTTTTTGTTTCATTTTGTTCTGTCATAACTAAATGGATGTTATTCCACTCAACCATGTGTGTACCATTTGTTGATAATTTGTTCAGCTAATTTCGACTTATCTATTTCTCAGGGCATTTCTACCTCCTCAAAAAATATTCGAACAATATCAACTGTAAATATTGAAAATATTCTTCAAAGTGGTTGTCACATCACAACAATTTTTTCACAGGAAACCAATGAACCTAGTCCGAAACTGATACCAAGGTTAGTGGATAAGGCAATCAAGTGCATTTTTAAATTACCATTTTTGGAACCAAGGTAGCCTCTTTGGGTTTCCTTTTTGTTTCATTTTGTTCTGTCATAACTAAATGGATGTTATTCCACTCAACCATGTGTGTACCATTTGTTGATAATTTGTTCAGCTAATTTCGACTTATCTATTTCTCAGGGCATTTCTACCTCCTCAAAAAATATTCGAACAATATCAACTGTAAATATTGAAAATATTCTTCAAAGTGGTTGTCACATCACAACAATTTTTTCACAGGAAACCAATGAACCTAGTCCGAAACTGATACCAAGGTTAGTGGATAAGGCAATCAAGTGCATTTTTAAATTACCATTTTTGGAACCAAGGTAGCCTCTTTGGGTTTCCTTTTTGTTTCATTTTGTTCTGTCATAACTAAATGGATGTTATTCCACTCAACCATGTGTGTACCACTTGTTGATAATTTGTTCAGCTAATTTCGACTTATCTATTTCTCAGGGCATTTCTACCTCCTCAAAAAATATTCGAACAATATCAACTGTAAATATTGAAAATATTCTTCAAAGTGGTTGTCACATCACAACAATTTTTTCACAGGAAACCAATGAACCTAGTCCGAAACTGATACCAAGGTTAGTGGATAAGGCAATCAAGTGCATTTTTAAATTACCATTTTTGGAACCAAGGTAGCCTCTTTGGGTTTCCTTTTTGTTTCATTTTGTTCTGTCATAACTAAATGGATGTTATTCCACTCAACCATGTGTGTACCATTTGTTGATAATTTGTTCAGCTAATTTCGACTTATCTATTTCTCAGGGCATTTCTACCTCCTCAAAAAATATTCGAACAATATCAACTGTAAATATTGAAAATATTCTTCAAAGTGGTTGTCACATCACAACAATTTTTTCACAGGAAACCAATGAACCTAGTCCGAAACTGATACCAAGGTTAGTGGATAAGGCAATCAAGTGCATTTTTAAATTACCATTTTTGGAACCAAGGTAGCCTCTTTGGGTTTCCTTTTTGTTTCATTTTGTTCTGTCATAACTAAATGGATGTTATTCCACTCAACCATGTGTGTACCATTTGTTGATAATTTGTTCAGCTAATTTCGACTTATCTATTTCTCAGGGCATTTCTACCTCCTCAAAAAATATTCGAACAATATCACCTGTAAATATTGAAAATATTCTTCAAAGTGGTTGTCACATCACAACAATTTTTTCACAGGAAACCAATGAACCTAGTCCGAAACTGATACCAAGGTTAGTGGATAAGGCAATCAAGTGCATTTTTAAATTACCATTTTTGGAACCAAGGTAGCCTCTTTGGGTTTCCTTTTTGTTTCATTTTGTTCTGTCATAACTAAATGGATGTTATTCCACTCAACCATGTGTGTACCACTTGTTGATAATTTGTTCAGCTAATTTCGACTTATCTATTTCTCAGGGCATTTCTACCTCCTCAAAAAATATTCGAACAATATCAACTGTAAATATTGAAAATATTCTTCAAAGTGGTTGTCACATCACAACAATTTTTTCACAGGAAACCAATGAACCTAGTCCGAAACTGATACCAAGGTTAGTGGATAAGGCAATCAAGTGCATTTTTAAATTACCATTTTTGGAACCAAGGTAGCCTCTTTGGGTTTCCTTTTTGTTTCATTTTGTTCTGTCATAACTAAATGGATGTTATTCCACTCAACCATGTGTGTACCATTTGTTGATAATTTGTTCAGCTAATTTCGACTTATCTATTTCTCAGGGCATTTCTACCTCCTCAAAAAATATTCGAACAATATCAACTGTAAATATTGAAAATATTCTTCAAAGTGGTTGTCACATCACAACAATTTTTTCACAGGAAACCAATGAACCTAGTCCGAAACTGATACCAAGGTTAGTGGATAAGGCAATCAAGTGCATTTTTAAATTACCATTTTTGGAACCAAGGTAGCCTCTTTGGGTTTCCTTTTTGTTTCATTTTGTTCTGTCATAACTAAATGGATGTTATTCCACTCAACCATGTGTGTACCATTTGTTGATAATTTGTTCAGCTAATTTCGACTTATCTATTTCTCAGGGCATTTCTACCTCCTCAAAAAATATTCGAACAATATCAACTGTAAATATTGAAAATATTCTTCAAAGTGGTTGTCACATCACAACAATTTTTTCACAGGAAACCAATGAACCTAGTCCGAAACTGATACCAAGGTTAGTGGATAAGGCAATCAAGTGCATTTTTAAATTACCATTTTTGGAACCAAGGTAGCCTCTTTGGGTTTCCTTTTTGTTTCATTTTGTTCTGTCATAACTAAATGGATGTTATTCCACTCAACCATGTGTGTACCATTTGTTGATAATTTGTTCAGCTAATTTCGACTTATCTATTTCTCAGGGCATTTCTACCTCCTCAAAAAATATTCGAACAATATCACCTGTAAATATTGAAAATATTCTTCAAAGTGGTTGTCACATCACAACAATTTTTTCACAGGAAACCAATGAACCTAGTCCGAAACTGATACCAAGGTTAGTGGATAAGGCAATCAAGTGCATTTTTAAATTACCATTTTTGGAACCAAGGTAGCCTCTTTGGGTTTCCTTTTTGTTTCATTTTGTTCTGTCATAACTAAATGGATGTTATTCCACTCAACCATGTGTGTACCACTTGTTGATAATTTGTTCAGCTAATTTCGACTTATCTATTTCTCAGGGCATTTCTACCTCCTCAAAAAATATTCGAACAATATCAACTGTAAATATTGAAAATATTCTTCAAAGTGGTTGTCACATCACAACAATTTTTTCACAGGAAACCAATGAACCTAGTCCGAAACTGATACCAAGGTTAGTGGATAAGGCAATCAAGTGCATTTTTAAATTACCATTTTTGGAACCAAGGTAGCCTCTTTGGGTTTCCTTTTTGTTTCATTTTGTTCTGTCATAACTAAATGGATGTTATTCCACTCAACCATGTGTGTACCATTTGTTGATAATTTGTTCAGCTAATTTCGACTTATCTATTTCTCAGGGCATTTCTACCTCCTCAAAAAATATTCGAACAATATCACCTGTAAATATTGAAAATATTCTTCAAAGTGGTTGTCACATCACAACAATTTTTTCACAGGAAACCAATGAACCTAGTCCGAAACTGATACCAAGGTTAGTGGATAAGGCAATCAAGTGCATTTTTAAATTACCATTTTTGGAACCAAGGTAGCCTCTTTGGGTTTCCTTTTTGTTTCATTTTGTTCTGTCATAACTAAATGGATGTTATTCCACTCAACCATGTGTGTACCATTTGTTGATAATTTGTTCAGCTAATTTCGACTTATCTATTTCTCAGGGCATTTCTACCTCCTCAAAAAATATTCAAACAATATCACCTGTAAATATTGAAAATATTCTTCAAAGTGGTTGTCACATCACAACAATTTTTTCACAGGAAACCAATGAACCTAGTCCGAAACTGATACCAAGGTTAGTGGATAAGGCAATCAAGTGCATTTTTAAATTACCATTTTTGGAACCAAGGTAGCCTCTTTGGGTTTCCTTTTTGTTTCATTTTGTTCTGTCATAACTAAATGGATGTTATTCCACTCAACCATGTGTGTACCACTTGTTGATAATTTGTTCAGCTAATTTCGACTTATCTATTTCTCAGGGCATTTCTACCTCCTCAAAAAATATTCGAACAATATCAACTGTAAATATTGAAAATATTCTTCAAAGTGGTTGTCACATCACAACAATTTTTTCACAGGAAACCAATGAACCTAGTCCGAAACTGATACCAAGGTTAGTGGATAAGGCAATCAAGTGCATTTTTAAATTACCATTTTTGGAACCAAGGTAGCCTCTTTGGGTTTCCTTTTTGTTTCATTTTGTTCTGTCATAACTAAATGGATGTTATTCCACTCAACCATGTGTGTACCATTTGTTGATAATTTGTTCAGCTAATTTCGACTTATCTATTTCTCAGGGCATTTCTACCTCCTCAAAAAATATTCGAACAATATCACCTGTAAATATTGAAAATATTCTTCAAAGTGGTTGTCACATCACAACAATTTTTTCACAGGAAACCAATGAACCTAGTCCGAAACTGATACCAAGGTTAGTGGATAAGGCAATCAAGTGCATTTTTAAATTACCATTTTTGGAACCAAGGTAGCCTCTTTGGGTTTCCTTTTTGTTTCATTTTGTTCTGTCATAACTAAATGGATGTTATTCCACTCAACCATGTGTGTACCATTTGTTGATAATTTGTTCAGCTAATTTCGACTTATCTATTTCTCAGGGCATTTCTACCTCCTCAAAAAATATTCAAACAATATCACCTGTAAATATTGAAAATATTCTTCAAAGTGGTTGTCACATCACAACAATTTTTTCACAGGAAACCAATGAACCTAGTCCGAAACTGATACCAAGGTTAGTGGATAAGGCAATCAAGTGCATTTTTAATTACCATTTTTGGAACCAAGGTAGCCTCTTTGGGTTTCCTTTTTGTTTCATTTTGTTCTGTCATAACTAAATGGATGTTATTCCACTCAACCATGTGTGTACCACTTGTTGATAATTTGTTCAGCTAATTTCGACTTATCTATTTCTCAGGGCATTTCTACCTCCTCAAAAAATATTCGAACAATATCACCTGTAAATATTGAAAATATTCTTCAAAGTGGTTGTCACATCACAACAATTTTTTCACAGGAAACCAATGAACCTAGTCCGAAACTGATACCAAGGTTAGTGGATAACTCGACCAGCCATTGTGAAGCGGGAGATTTGTGCCCGGCTGATTGGAATGTGTTCGACGTAGCCCAATTTCTGCGAGTCAACGACTGTGCAAACTACTGTGACTCCTTCAGTAAACAGGTAGGAACATGCACGTGAAAGGTAACTAGGTAAATGTCAGTTATCTTAGTCGACAGTGTGCAGTGGAACTGGCTGAGGGTACAGACCGAGACAAAGCACATAAAAATTCATTGACTTGCTCATGTAACTCATATTACTCCAGTCTATGACGGTATAAAAAGTGTAAACTGTGTATTTATCCATACACCACCGATTCGTATGAAAATTTGGATATAGGTTCTACTTACCTCTATTTCAAAATCTACCCTGTGCCAAGGGTTGCTTTCCTAGAGGGGGGGGGGGGGGTAAAAACCACCCCTATTCGCAAAAAAATATCAAAATTTTAGATTGGAGCATGTAATAAACTGAAATCATATTTGTATCAGTAAAATCAACCAATTGATAATTTTTAATATAATTTATGGTTCAGTAATCAGTGTCAGCCCTTAACACCCCCTCCTTATGACAGAATATTATCAGAAAATAATAATTTACATGTTATTTGGCAGTTATTCAACTTATTCAGTATCTATTTGCATTTAATTTTAGGTTTAGCTTCTAACTACCATCTACTTCAGAGTTGAGGTTGTGCCTGGGGTTGATTTTTATTCATCAGAGGTTAAAACTGCCCCTATTCAAAAAAAATTACAAAATACTAGTTTTGAGCGTGAAGTCATCTGTAAATACGTTGAATTAACCTTGATAGACAATTTCTGATCTATCAAACAGTTTTGATCCCTAAAAACCACCCTTATGATAGTTTTCATTAAAAAATTATATCAAAATTGTTATTGAGTAACCGGGAAACCCAACTGTATGAAAATTCAGATTGAGACTCTACTTTAAAGTTACCTCTGTACTCAAGGTTGATTTTGATTTTTTAAGGGTGAAAACTACCCCATTAAAAAAAGGTTAAGTCTAGATTTGGATGTGTGATCGATTGAAATCATCTTCAAATGTATTTAAAATATTTTTCAACAACTTTTATCATTAATTTATATATTTATATATAACCTCTAGGCCTAAAATATAGTTACTCTGTGTATTCTTCAATATACTAATGTATTTATTTATTTTATTTTTTTATTTATTTATTAAATATACAGCTTCCAGACAGAACAGGGTTCCGGTATGAGGAAGTCAAAAAAAATCATCACAAGATTATGTACTATAAATAATAAATTGGAGTATAATATTCATTTGATAATTTGGTGAACGTACTCTAATTTCTACAAAAATTGTTTTTGTTTTTTTTTCCCATTACTCGCTTAATCTTTTAGCAATCAAATCCACCAAAATAGTATTTTGTAGCTTTTTTCAAGAGCTCTGAGGTCATTCACATTATTTTTCGTTTCAGATTATATTTTTGAAAAGGTTCATGCTGAGAGGGCTCAAAAAAGGTACTTTGCGCGAACCCTCACAATATTTAACTGGCCATATCTTACTCTATTTTCATCCTGCAGAAAAAATGAAACATCAAAATTTTCAGAGAAGAATAACCTTCAATTTTGTACCCTAGAAAATTTTTTCAATACTTTTCGAGTTGTTTCGAAGAAATGGTGATTTTTCGCTGAATTATTTTGATGCTAGAAACTTTTATAAATAACCAAAATAAAGGATTTTTGAAGGACTTTAAAACAGGTCCAATGAGTTTTTTCCGAAAAATGCATTGGTTTTTGGTTATTGTACGTAGAAGCTTTCCATTTTGGCGTTTGAAAATACTAATCAACTTTCAACAAGCAATTATTCAGTTTGTAGTGGGTTTGCATACATCACAAACGATCGCCTTTGTTTTTTCAAAAGCTATAATTTTGGACTCCGCAGGTTTTTCGATTAGATGCATATTTTTCCAGTTATTCGCGAAAAAAGATCTGAAAACGTGTTTTTTTTGCCTGAAAACCAACAATTTCACTCGCGAATAAGTCGAAAAGTATTGGTTTTCAGAAAAAACCTTATTGAACAAAAAGTGCTTAGAATTAGTCAATCTATTTATTTCCGCACTTATTTCCAATAAAAAATTTTCGCCCCAAGAAGGGGTGGCATCCACCCTCAGGGAGAAAGCAACCCTCGGCACATGATAGATTTCGAAAAAGAGGGTATGTAGATCCTGAATCCAAATTTTTATGCGAATCGGTGCTGTATGGGATAAATACACGGGAAAATGGTCATATATTGCATGTAAAGAAATATAATTTACTAGACTTACAGCCGATTGCACCAACTTTTTCTTATCGGAGCATCAAGATGGGCCATTAAAGTTTTTTCAACGCACTGGAGCGTTTGTACCATAGTTTAAGAGATTATTAAACACCCATTAATGAATCCTAACCTATCATAAAGAGTCCTTTTATTAATTGACTCATAAGAAAAAGTCGGTGCAGTCAGCTGTTAGTTATCATTGTAAGTAATAATCACCTAATAGAAAAGAAAAAAATCGTGCGAAATCGAACGAATTTATTGAATGTTTATGTCTCGGGCTATGTTTGATTGATTGCTTCCAAGTCATGTCTTCTCGTACATTTTTCTTGCGGAGGGATAGATGATGGCGTCATAAAAACGCTTCACATGCTTTTTATACAGAAAAAGGCTAACAATCCTACTTATATATAAACAATGGCAATACATACCTTAAATGATCTTTCGTGGGGGATTTGAAAAACCTAATGATATAGAAGACATGCCATTTAGATGAGTTGTTACTTATATTGTAACTCTTATATCCTGTACATCAAACTATTTTTCAAAATGGGAAAACAAATTTAAATATCGAACTATTCAATATTTTATTTGTTCATGAAAATGATGTTTGTCAAAAAATATATTCATTCTAGCCATTACGTCGCACTGTAACCAGTATGTTTATTCCAAAGTTGAAAGTTCATAAGGCTTTCATATAAAAATAATCAATATTATAACCACAGTTATATTTTCATCAGTAAATCGTGAGCTTTAGAATTGGCTGTAAAATACTTCTGATAGTCAAGTTCCTTAACAGTGTATTGAAGAATCATCCATCAACAATCAAATTTTATGCTGTTTGAGAGTTGATGTAGCGTGGATTCAGATTGTAAAAAAACGCTAAGGTACATTTCATGATCATATTGATTTTGGTCAGAGACGTTTTTGGAAATCCTAATCTGAATATAAATCATTTTTGAATCTATTACCCCTAAAATGTTTCGCTTACCACCCATTCCATTGAAGCAGTATGCCAATATAATAATAATAATAATAATAGTATTTATTGCAACACGATCATCAACGGACACAGCAAAAGTCAAAATTTCAAAAGGTCAGTTTGAACAATGATTAAAATTTAAAATTCAAATTATTAAACCACATCAACAAGTTACAATTTAAAATTCAGGTAATCTTTAAGAGTCTCAAAAATATTCATGATAAACCAGTTATAGAACAATTTTTTCTATACAAATTCCAATTTAGCCATCAGTTGAATGAGTAGTAGCATTTTATGTCGCAAGTAAGAACTAACAGAGCTCCTGAACCTCTTGTAGACTGGTATATTTTTCAGTTCCTCCAGTAGAGATCAATATGCTTTAATTGCCTGATAGTAAGGTCCTCTCTAATAGTATGTAGAGTTATGGCTGGGGATAGTCAGTTCGTTGCAATGCCTGGTATTAATAGTCATATTTTGAGAATACTGACTGCTATTTCTGGGAAACAGTTCAAGATATTTTTTTACAAAGCAGACAAGACCTAAGAAGTACAGCGAGGGCACCGTCAGGATGTCAAGTTTAGAAAAAAACTCCTTACAAGAGCTTCTGCGATCTAGAGTTAGGATACATCTCAAGATTTTTTTTGAGTAATGAATATTTTTGTGAATGGCCTGATGAACCCCAAAATATGATACCATATGAAATCAATGATTGCACATGGGCATGGTAATATGTTCTCAGACTACAAACAGAGACTTGATCTCTCAGATATCGTATCATTCCACAGTTAGAGCTCAATTTGTTATTTAGTGAGTTTATATGGGTTTCCCAACTGAGTGTAGAGTCCATCGTGACATCTAAAAATTTAGTATAGTCAGATATTGGAATAGAGTTATTTTGGAGTTTCACATAGAGAGATTCCTTGTAGTTGATTGATTTGTTAAAAAGACTGAGTCCTGTTTTGGCGACATTTAGTTTGAGCATGTTTGTCTCTGACCAGCTGACCATACTATTTGAAATTGCTGATGCTTTGGTTGAGAGTTCAGATGTACTAATTCCTGTGAGAATAACGGATGTGTCATCTGCAAACTGGTATATACTACCCATATATATTATGTATATAATATATTAATATATATAATCTATGAATATATTTCACTGAATTGAGTCCTGAATTATCTAAAGCTCTAGAAATCGAATTGAAAATAATCGAAATTTCGGGGGTTTTTGGGCTATGAGATTTTACATTTTGATTTCAAACCATTCTGAAAAACATGTAATGATCCTGATTATTTTTTATAGCGAGTCGACGGAAAGACGCTGTTGAATCTCAGCAAAGAGGACGTGCTGGACATCACGGGGGGTAAGGTAGGACCGTCTCTAAAAATTTACGATCTCATCCAGCAACTAAAAATCAAAGTCGACCCCTCGAAAGTCCGCCACATGAAAACGAGTATCAAAAAGTTCTTATAGTGCCTAATGATAACTGTAGCAATGAATTTGTGAATCTATCCAATTTGAACTGTAAATAGTAGATTATGCCGATTGAATTAAGTTATTTTTTTCTATGAATTCAGTATTTATCCGTCGATAAAACGAGAGTTTTTGTGTGTGAATTCGGTTGCTCATTAATTACATATATTATAATTTGAACAATATAAGAATTATTGTTAAGCGGGGGGTTTTATTTTGGACAATTGTGTTCATGAATGTTTCACAACGCCCAATTTGAATTTTCTTCAGTTTGGGACCATAACATGAATCCAAGTGATTGACGTTGAGTTTGTTGATATTTTTACAGGGTAACAGTCTAACAACAGCTATCTTGTCCCCCTTGTTTCGTGATATCAAATTTAGCGAATATGAAATGACATGAATAGCTATGACGTATCTGTATCTTTTCACCACATGCAACAAAATCATCATCTTTCCTGGAAGGCGGGCTTAAGCTACATTCTGCCATTCCCTTTTTGTACTAATTTTTCTCGCATGGCGAAGATCTTAGTCTGGTAGATATAAGAGAAACACTGTTAGATCTGAAGAAGCAATGAATCATTCGAAACGATTTATGTTCATTGGATAGTTTGATGCAATGTGTTTATGTTACTGGGAGTTTTCTCATATACCCTTCAAGTTTCGATTTTCTTGACCATCTTGGTGCTTTGACCTCTTGTTGAAGATGTTGTACCCTTGAGGAACTATTAGTTCATGAAACCGTTTGTACATGACCACCTTTTCGAAATTGATCGATAAGTTTGACAGTTCAGGTTGTAACGAACGGTACGGTTTGTAATTGTTGTTTTACCTTTTATTGCTCTTCTAGGTACCCACAATAACCCCTCAATATTTTCTTTCTAACACTGCACCTCAATTTCAACCTATCTTTATCAGTTTATGTTTACAGAATAGACAACTTTACAATTTACAATCCCACCGCTCTGTTACTAGTGTGCTAATTGCTGAAATGGTATTATTTTTGTATTATTTCAACATTATCATTTGCTTATCAACACTTCTCAACTAGTTCACACTTTAGCAAAAATAATCCCAACGCTAGATCACCGGATGTAACGGCTGCGAGAGGTATTGTAATTCTGCACAAACGCTTCTAGTATCTTATTTCTCTTTATGTAAATCATTTATCAACAATTACTTTATGCTTTCCTCAAAAAAATCATATATCAGATTACATTCCCTCTGCACGTTAGGCAGCTTGCTGTCACCAGACGAGAAGGCTAACTCCACGTCAAATTTTGGATATTTAAGGCTATTTCCGAAAGAGACATGAATTCGGCCCTTTGCACGAAGAAAGGGTCTTCAGTGAGAAATTTCTGCTTCCTCGTATAATCTGAAATCTGAAAATAGGGTGGCTTGTAGGAAATGAAATCCTCTGATAACTTTAAGCAATATATTAGCAACGAAATAAAAATAGGAACTTACAAAATAGATTTAAAAAAATATTACAAAAGAACTTATGTATTGAAAACAATTTATAACAAGAAAATGACATGTACCGTACCATTTAGTTTAATCAAAATATTGAAAAATGAACTGTGACCGGCAATGGTCTCCTCTATGCATAAGAAAAATGAAAATTCCACAAACAGAAAAGTGTGTACTCGGAACACAATAATCTGATTTACTTATATCTAAAAATGCCTCTAAATTTGCCCTACTGGTTAAATGTATATTATAGGCCGCCCTACGGCCCATCTCAATAACTACTCGATGTCAGAGAGAGTCAGAAAGATTTCTTCACTTGTGATTCAAACAACAGATATAAGATTAATGATGGCTTCTCTTCCCAAAAGTGAATAAAATGGTTATTTACGTTAACACACATCGAAATTGACATACTAAGTCTTCTGTCTATCTTGCATGGCTGTTTCTATTCCATTCCATAGATTTCTTGGTATTCCAAGATATGGCACTTTGCACACGAATCAATTTGACGTTATTTATTTTCCCGATTTTTTTTCGACCGTAATTGGATTCTCGTAATGAAACGCGATCCCATGATTTAGGGAGGGATTACGAATCCCTCCCGCGCTCAACGCGCGATTCCCGCTCGCTCAGATCTCTCGATCTTCTTTCTAGCGCGACTTCCGTTCAACTCCAAGAGCGACTTTTTTCTCCTCTCTCAATTCGAGCCAAAGCCCGTCAATTTTGCTGATTTTGCAAAAATCTATTTTCTCGAGCCTGCCGCCCACACAGCGCTGTCCGTCGTCTGATCACACGCGAAGGCGATGTTTTGTCTACCAAAAGTTTACACATGGAAATCTCATATCTTGTCTGGACTGAAACAAAGACTTCATTTATTTGGTTTTTCGTGAGAGGAATTCTCAAATGAATTTTGATACATTGTATATGAAGCTTTCATATACAGGGTACGAATATACTTATATTGAGTTCACTTAAAAATGCTCAGCATTACAAGGTTGTTTTATTTGAATGTGTTTAGAAATGTTAGAATACTATTCAAAATGTTGTGAACTGAAAAGGAAAAGGAATGTCAGAATATTAGAATTTGAAAAGTTGCATTACAACATAGAGATGATTTTGATTTCTTGGAATCAATTTTTTGGTTTTCTCTCCCATAGGAAATTTTAATTTCAAATTCCTATGAAATCTATTTTAAGGGCAAATTGGTTCATTTCTCCTGATACCAACTGCAATAATATAAAGAAGCAAAATTGACTTGAGTATTTTGTAAGTTATGCAACGAGAGAAAACCCAAAAAATTGATTTCAAGGTATTTCTACCTTCTCAAAAAACATTCAAATAATATTGTTACGATATTCCTCTGGGTTCGTCGATTAAAACACAAAACAACACTAAACTTCTTTTATTATAACTCGCTATCACAATACAATACAACACAATCACTTAAATCGCTCTGATAACTTTCCAATGCTCGCTCGCTACTAAAACTCTCTGTACTAACAATTCTCCTGTCAGCGTGAACGAGTCCCGCTTATATATGCGCTCATAGAGTGAAGATTCATCTAGACAAATCATCACAATCGAATCTTCTGGATGAGCCGCGAATACGCGAGTATAGTCGTTCTTGGAATCGTCGACGCACCAATTCGCATCGATAGGCGGCAGGGCCGGCGCTAGCACATTTCGTTACAATATGATTTTAATTCTTCTTTTGGGAATTGTTACATCAAAAAGACTACATTTGGGATTTGGCTATTAATTTACCAAGTATAATTTAACGCAACAGAATTTTCATGCATCTTGGATACATAAATTCAAAGAAACATTCACGTCAGTAAAATTAACGACGACTTGACAAAAATAAAAGAATGGGGTAACATTAACTTGGTGGAATTTAATGCTACGAAAACACAGGCATGTCTCTTCTCAAGGAAAGCCGATCTATCATCATCAAATATTCAGATGTCAGGAGTAACTATTCCTTCAAAATCAAGTGTCTCGAGGCTAGGAGTTACGATCAGTGATTATCTCTCATGGGAAAACCATGTGAGATCTATCGCTAAAAATGATTCCCAGAAACTTTTTTTTTATTTCGTGCAAAGAAATATTTCACTTCTTGTCAGCTTCTAATGATCTACAAGGCTCAGATACGACCTGTCATGGAATACATTTCTCACGTGCGGAGTTCGGCACCACAACATTCAATGAGGCTTCTCGATTCTATTCAGAGAAAGGCAATTCGTCTTGTTGGCGATTCTTCGCTCACAGACTCGCTCACTTCATTGGAACATCGTAGAAGGGTCGAAGACTTGTCTCTCTTCTATAGATACGTTCACGGTCGATGCTCTTCCGAATTGCTATCAATCGTTCCCCCCTTGCCAATATCTACACGGATGACTCGACGAGTACAGAATTTCCACCCCTTCGTTGTGAATTTGGAAACCTGTCGAACCTCTCTTGCTCAGGGATCTTTTTTCAATAGAACAGCTGAGCTTTGGAACTCCTCGCCAAGAGAGATTTTTTCTGAGGCTAACAAACTTCAAGAATTCAACGTAAATGTTAATTCGTATCTCCTGTCCCTTGATTCACGTGGGCTTCCCTTTCGTGTGAATCTGCATATAAAAAAAATGTATGAAGTTATTTGGTAGATTGAAAGTCCTTTTTGCTATAAATTACGTAATAATCATCATTGTTGAATATGCTATTTGAATTTCGTCAATTTCGGAACCAACTTTATTTTTCCACGATTTTCTGCATATATTTTGTTGGCACACTTTTTGGCATGTGAATCACAGAACTTTTTAAACCCTGTTTACAGTCAAAACATATTGAATAAATATTGGAAATGCGTGTTGATTTGATTTACTGTTAATCTGTTCCTAAGCTTCATTATTCTGATTGAGTAAATGGGATTCCATCACATTATCATCAAAATCATTATTTAATAGATATGCCTCTGGCAAATGTGTTTCCGTCAGAGAAAGCAGGAGTCGGAAATATACGCTTCCAAGATTTTCTTTTGAAATTTGACGACCAAAAATTATTACTTTGATTTTTTTTGTGATATCAAATTTTACGTGTATAAAACTGCAGAATCATTAATCGACTGTTGTGACTAGAGAATGGTTAAAACACTTTTTGATCTTACTTCACATTTTCTCACCTATAATAATTTATTCTGACACAACTGTTCACAGCATCCTACGAATATTTGATAATAAATTCGGCTTCAAAACTATAGTTGTCGAATACAACAAAAAATGGTTTAATTTGAAAATATTGAAATTGACTTAATAAATCCACTTTGTCCAATATATTCCCCTTTATCACTATATACAGCTTATCCAATCCATCTTGGCATAAAACTATCAACGTTTATGCCCAGCAATCTCTGTGAAGTATAGTAAGATAGAAAAAACACCTGTTATATGTGTTCACTGTGTTGAAATTCATTCCTAGGTGTTTTTTCTCGTCATGGTCTACACTACCAGAGTGCAACTGGAAAAGTATCTGAGTTTGTGCCAAGATGGATTGGATATGTTGTATTATTTTCTATCTCGCCTTGTTGAAGCCAACCTCGACAGACAAAATGCCAACGTTTTTTTCTATTGCCACAATATACAATCTCTGTGTAGTGACATAAGATGGAGGTAAATGGTAGATCTCCACTGCGCTTGGCTTCATTTGGTCCATTGTGCTATGATTTTACATCATTTTGATGAACATTTTTCCAAAATTTTCACGATAGTTTCTACTTTCTAACCGTCCTTGGAACCAGCACCAGGGAGCTACCGACAAGCTGCCCTACCCACACCATAAATCGACACAAATCCCCCACTTTATATTTATTCATCTACTTACTTCTGGTGTCTTGAAATTTCATAGAATGTTGATCGTCAGGAGACCAATATTGTATGTATAACTTATGCACGATATTGTCTATACTGTTGAAAGTTCCGTCGTATTTGGACAAAGGAAATTGAAACAAAAATATTGTGGAAATGGTAGCTGAGGAAGCTGCATTTTTTCAAACAGGTTAACTCCGCCCCTTTCTTCAAACAGTTGAAGGATTTCTGTAAGCTCCGTCATTGAAGTTGTCAACGTTTGAGGAAATGAAGGAGATTATTATTATGTCACTTAGTACTTCGAAATAGGCGACCACCTGTGACCAGTTTCGGTTATTTTTCTCGTTATGGGTACAGGATAGGTCGCAGATAAACAATGTGATGTCTGGTTGCAGTGATCATGACAAGTATAGTGCAAAATATAAAGCGTTGTTTTCGGCTCATTTGTAGAAGATGGATGAAAACTCATGAACGTTTCTTTTCAGTGCATTTGCTTTCAAACATGTAGCAATTCCGAATTTATATTTCTGAAATCTGAAAAGTTCGCAAATTAATAAATTCATTTTTTTCCAACAATAATTCCACTTCAAATGAAGTAGTAGTAGTGGTTTTGACGAAGAATTTAATGGTGAAATATGGATTGAGAAATGCGAACGATCATCTATCTAGTATAGAAAACGTTGAATTTGAATGTCATTATTTTGTGATGGATGAATTCTTAAAAAAATTAGGAATAATATTGGAATCTATACAAGTGTAGAAGGTTAGATTTTCAATCTACCATGATATGGAGTCATGGTCGAATTGAACTTGACATTTTTTTGGAACATATTAGCAAACAAGAACCAACAATAAAGTTCAAAATGAAAGTAGAGAAGAACAATGAATTTTCTTTCCTTGATGTGATGGTAAAGAAATTAACACTACATGTAGATACAAGTGTATATCGAAAGAAAACATACCAACAGATATCTTCACTATGACTCAAACCACCATACAAGTGTCAAAAAAGGTATAGTAAAATGTCTTTTTGATGGAACAAAAGTAGTATGCGATTCGTCAGGAAAAATCGATGAGGAGGATAATTCCATAATATCAATATTGAAGGAAAATGAATATCCAGAGAGTGTTATAGAAAATACATTGACTGAAATTGAAATTCGTAACACCCCATAGTGAAGACATACAATGATACAACCTGCACAAATTTCAACACATCCTGTTACAAACATTAAACCTTATGTCCCATGACTATCTGAGGAGATAAAACTGATTGGCAACCGGTATAATGTTAGAACAAAATTCAAAACAACAAATACTTTATGTTCAATACTGACATTCACCAAACCAACTCACATTACAGAAAACACAAATGTTTTTATCGAATCCCTTGTTTGTGTGGTCAAAAATATATGAAACGTCCAGATCTCTAGAAGTGCGAAAGAGTGAACACAAGATGTACATCAAGAACACACAGATTGGCAGTTCTAAATTATCATTACACATTCTCGCTGCCGATGGAAATCATACAGTAGATTGCAATGATATTCAAATGATAGCATAAGAGAGCAATAGCAAATTAGCAAAAGATGAAAGTTGGAGGGACATTTCCCGAAAGGTCAACGGTGGGTATTTTGATAGATAGATATTCTCGTATTTTTTGATAGGCAAATTTGGGATACACGAAAAGTTGCTGACTGATAGAACATGTTTCATTCAAAAGGAACTGTTTTCGAAATAACCCAGGAACTTGTCGTAGTTTATAAAAAATCTGCCTTTCTGCACTAGTATAGATTACAATACTATTTCTATTTTTTTTTCATATTGTGACAGGTTGAGGTTAGGAAAAAACTACGAAGGAAAGAAGAAGGAGATATTCTCTGTTGAAAAAACAAACAAAAATCGTGTTGAATTATTTATACTGTTTTTTTTTAATTGGACATTGTATTGGATAGTGATCGTTGAGATGACAGTTATTAATTATTCTCGATGTGTGCAGGATGAGCTGAGGCATGTTAGGTGAATAATGTCTTTGTGTTATAACACAAGTATATTTTTGGGTTAGAAGGCTATAGTTATTCTTTCAAAATTCAGTGTCTCGGAGAAATAGCTAGTACTGTAAATAATCCCTCTTAAACCTCCGTAGTTGAAACCATTTCCAAATTTTGTAAATATAAATCTCAGTGCTCATTTTCACATTTTGAAGGCACTTGTTCAAGTTTCTCTTTCAGGATTCGTAGTATTCCGAAAAAAACTCATTGTCGTCTCTTCTGGAATATACAGTGCAGCGAAAATAATTTCATTGTTCAGAAAAACTCTTCATTTTGGTCAAGTTATTATTTAATTTGAATAAAAAAACTCTTCCAAAATAACAGAAGGCTTGTCTGAGAAGATGAAAAGTGAGTACAAAAATCATAATAGATATATAGATATATTATAATTGAATATTTGAGATTTGTTGAATGAAATGAAAATTTGTTGCGTATTAAGTGATGAACTAAAAGAATAGTTACCAAGCAAATATATTTCAGTACATTTCGATGAATGCTGACTTGAACTGCCCGCTTTCTCCAATTTATACTTGATACTCCAGTATCAATTTCATAGGTATCTCATATGGATAAGAGTATTTAGTCAAGTTGGCATTGGGGAAAATTAAATTACTACCATTTGTGCCTCACTACTATTTGTACTGTTTGAAGTCCGGAAATAATTATTAACTGAGTTACATATATCCGAAACAAAAAAAAATATCAACGTAGAAATATATTTCAGGAATTATTGGAATGTTTATTTTGGCAATTAACAATATTAGCCGTCCATTGATCGTGACTTTTTTATTATATATGAATTGAAATTTTGTGTGAAATGTATTCAATAATCATCAATATCTTTCTGCAATAATAATAATGAAGTTTATTCAAAATTCATAAAATCATAAAAAAGAGCATATAGGTACATCAATTTGTAAAAAGGTGAATAAACAGTTCAATTATACCCGCGAAGTTAAAAACTTGTTGCGAGAGATACGACTTACATTTATGTATAATATATTTGATAAATTTGTAGAATTCAACAAAATAATATAGAAAAATCAACTAATTTTCTTAACTGAAGTGAGAGATTTCATGAAATGAATTTCGACGTGATTCTTGAATCCATTTTTTAATCTGTAGTTTGAAAGATACTAATGACTTGATCATTTTTATATGATTTGGAATCAAATCATAGTAGAATGGCAATAAATATTTAAAAATTTTCTGAGACGTTGTTGTTTTAACTCTATTTTTCAATGTGATTTTATTTTTATTCCTTGTATTATAAATATGATTATTAAATTTATATTGAATTTGTGTTTATGGATATAAATCATGATGTTATATCCGAATAATTGTCTTATGTCCATTTTATGTGTTTCCATGTACAGATTTTCACTTGGATACAAATAAGACTTATTATATATTATTTTCAAAAATCGTTTCTGAAGAACTTCAAGATTTCTAATGTGGTATTTCATGACCCCTCCCCAAGCCAGAATCCCATAATTCAATTCGGATTGTATTGATGAAAAATAAATAATGTCCAGGGTTTTTATGCTCATGAATGTTTTGAGATACTTGAATTTTGATAATAAATTTCGTAATTTCTTCAAAAGGAACGCTATGTGTTTCTCCCATTTCAGATGTATATCAATTATAACTCCTAAGTACTTGATACTTTCAGTTTTTTCAATGCTAGTATTATCATGAAGTATTAGTGGTCCTAAGTCCGGTAGGGAAATATAACAAATGAGAATGGGACATATCTTGTTTTCTCAAAATTGACTGTGAGTAAGTTATAATCAAACCAATTTTTAATATTTTCAAAATCTGATGTAGTTTTGGTTTGTAATTCATTCCAGTTTTTTCCCCATATAATATGACAGCAATGATTATCTTCTCGACACCGACAACCGAAATATTCCGGATATTCAAAATCACGCATTGCGACAGTATTTGGTAAACCGCAAAATTCGTTAGGAAACAATTAGTAAATGATATAACTTTGGACTTCCCAGAGTTAAATCGTTTTACAAGTCAACTTATCATGTTATTAATTGCAATAATATAATTCTTGACCAGAACAGGCTTTCATTTGTTCAATTATTTCAACAAGAATCAATTTCGGTCTTATATTTTATTTAGTTGGTATATTTTTTGTACCACACGGATTGGTTGATTTTCCCTTTGAAGTGGAAATTGACTGAAACGTAGACAGTAAGTTTTTACTTTTTTTCCACGCTTGTTTCTCATCAGCATCTCATCGTATGCCACCGTATATTTGCCAGCAGATGTTTCCAATTTTCACAAAAAAATGTGTGCGTTTCAATTCGAAAATTTGGTGGTAACGCCGGGAACAGAACAACAAATTTCAGTTACTGAATTTTAAGCCGATATTTTTTATTAAAAATGGAAATATTTTCTGGGAAAAAGTATTGAATAGAATGAAACCGACTGTGAGAGGGGAGTTCGGTGACTAAAAAACATGCGCCATAGTTTGCAAAAGAGAACGTGGATTATGCCTTCTTTTGATCCATGAAGGACTCTAGCTTCCGAATGAAAGGAGAACTCCTCATTCTGAATTCGGATTCGTGTTCAGCAACTCAAAATATGTAGGCTGGTCCTGGTGTTAGTCAAAACTGGGTGCTGTAGTTGAAACGAACGTTTACCTAGATAGATCTAGTGGAATAAGTTCACAACACACTTAACGAAGGAAAATTGCCCTCTAACATGCTGGTGGAAATTATGAAATGTTCGTTAGTTTTGGTGGGTTATTATTCAACCAGGAAACTTTTTCGAATCATACTCCCACCAAACATTCCCTTTGATTCCATAATTCCATTAATCTTCTCATCAGAAATGGAAAGAATCGTGATAATTTGCAATTATTGAATATCTGAATTTTTGTCCAGAATCAAAACAGACCATGACTACTATTTTTGTATGATGTTGCTCTGATTGATTGTGTTCAATTGAATGACCATAAATTTGATATTTTAAGCAAAAATATTCATGGTTAACTATTTTTCATATCTCGTAGTAACCATTAACTTAAAATAATTATTCTTCATCGAAAAACTGCATCTGGATTGAATTATTTTTCCATTTTATTTCAATTAGGGGAGTTATCAACTTATATTTGTGGAAAAAAACCTTTTTTTTCATAAAGTTGAATCATAAGTTTCAATCATTATAAAACAAAATATCCATTTGCATAAGGAACTATTCTTTCAAAATTCAACTAGGGCTGTTTATGATGAAAAGTATCTACCACACTTGATGTTTTGGGTTTCACCAAAACCAGGTTATCAGGTATTCTTTCATCAGAGTTTTCTATTTGCACACAAATCCACTGCAGCATGAAACTATTTCTGTTCATTATGAACTTCTATAATTCATTTACCACAGAGTTTTTATTTTCTATTGGGCAATGAGGCTTTTGAGAATGAAAATTTCTCAACCGAAAATGTAGTTGGAATTCGATGTTACTGGAAACTTTGTTTTGTTATTTATTTCGATATTTTTAATCTTGTATAGATAAAGTTATTTGCTGATGACACAATGCTGTTTTTCAGGTGAATCTGATGATATCGAGATTTGTGTTTGTGGATGACACAATGCTGTTTCTCATGTGAATCTAATAAAATCTAAATATCTTCAAATCAAGATAAACTAATGGCATTCAAACTGGTTGTTCCAATATGCATATTTTCAGATAAGTCAACAGAACCTCAACATTATCTCATTTGTTTCCGAGTAATGTTATTGAATTTGAATGAACGAAATTGAATATTACGAGTTCAAGAGAAGTGATAGTCCTGGATAAATGTTTCAATATCGAAGTGGTGGAATATAATTGAATTCTTGATCATAGAAGCGCTGCCATTTTATTTTCAAATTTTAGAACATGATTTATTTGGAATTATTACTAATATGGATATCAAGCAATATTCAGGATTTATACGTTTCATTAATTGATTTGAATCAGTTGAATTATATCTTGAGAAACAAACGATGTCCTATTCGGAAGGGTCTCTCGAACACTGTGTTTGCCAAGATAGGTACATTTGCTATTTCGTGTATCTAGTTTGGTCGTGGTCCGATTCCAGTAAAAGGAAAGAAAGATATATATGGTTGTCTCCTTATGCAAATTATTGCATTCTGAGTTTGTACACTATTATTATTTTTCAAATTTATTTTTAATTCAGCTGAAAGTGTTTGTAGGTACCTATTCAAATATAAGGATCTATGTTATATATGTGTTCTACAATTTCTCAAATTTATAACGTCAACATCCCAGAATTCTTCAATTATTTTCATTTTGAATCGATTCTTTTGCTGGTTTGAGAATACGAATGGAGTGGTTATTCCGTATGTTGAAGCTGATTTATCATATGAAGTGACTATTTTCAGTATTTTGAAAAGGATAGTGGTATATCGAACCTAAATATAAGTGAAAAAATATATAATTATTGTGTTTTTCACCTAGAAGTCTTGAGATAAACGAGACTGAATATAAAAAAACGGCACTTGATCGTTTACTAGATATGAGGACATGAATATACAGGATAAAGGTTTGAGATGGGTCAACATGGTAAGTTGTTGCAAAGGAGAACGTCTTTTTAAACCGATTTCGACACCGCAGACTGGCAGAAATAATAAGATATACTCATCAAAAGCGGTAGAAACAACACAAGGCCTGAAATGAAGACTAGCAATTCCAGTTTATGTGAAATATTATCCTTCAGTTATGATTTATTCTGCTGATTGTTGCAAACTCACTTTGTATTGATTCCGAAGAAACTCATTGAAATTTGAAACCCGATTCCAGTGAATGACTTTGAACTTGGAAGTAACAGGAAACGCTGATGTTAGTATATATTCAATGGTGGTTAATAAATAAATGTTGGAAACGAATTTGTTCAGTGAATCAACATATAAATTTTGGATTATACCCTGGAGTTGTTAATGTACAGTCTATCCGATCCATCTTGCCAAAGAAATGAAGGTGAGCTGTTATGTGTGTTTTACTGAAAATTTGTTTCTATTAGAGGTTTTTGCTTTTGTTGAAGTCTGTACTTCATCTGCGTAATTGGAGAAGCTAACCGAACTAAAAACTACTGTCAGGATGGATTGGATGAGTTGTAGCCATGATTTTAACGGTAAGGATATAACTTAGGATCTATAGAAACAGAACAGAAAACTGATCAACCTATTCTATGAGAGCACGTGCTTTTTTATGTTCGTATTTATGAATGTAGTTTTTTCATTCGACGTACCTATCTAAAAGTAAGAACAGTCGTACCTATTCAGAACAAAATTATTTGAAAAATGCAAAATACACACTTTATTCGTGCAAAAATATTACACTTCTAAACTCAACATTACAAAAAAAATGAAACTGCCTTATTAGGTATAAAGAATAAAATTCGAAAAGTAATAAATGACAGGATTCCTAGTTAACAACACTTTCCACTATTGTAGGGAGAAGGTAAATTACTTTTAAAACTAATAGTGTAAGTATTGTGTATTGCTTGAAAGTCATTACCTACTCATTTTGTAGTGGATTGATTTTTATACGTATTTTTGGGGGGTTCTTAACCTACCACAATCTGAAAAAATACCTATTGAAAAATATACAAGTTTAGAGGGGGAGATTTTTAATATACCCCGAAAAGTTAATTGAAACCCGTTCCTTTTGAATTGAACACGTTCTAGGTATTAGCCAGCAACTTCTCGTATAACTCGTATTGCCTATCAAAAAAATACAAGAAATAAAATTTATCAAAATACTTATCTTCCTTAACGTTTTGAAGTTTGTTCTCAAATATTCCGAACCTAGAAGACCATTTTTCTAAAAGGAGAACATATTACTCAAATTTCTCTTAAAAGATCTTTTTACGCGTTAGGTATTTTCATACTTAGACGAATATCAATTAATGATCGAATGTAAGATAAGTGGAGCTGTGATAAAATTGCGCTCTTGAATCCAATTCTGCTGCACTCATGGGTTTAATCCAAACCCATTTGTACAAAAAAGTCCCACTTCTCCGTCTTGGAGTAGGTACTTGAAGAATTATCAACGTAAAATAGTGAGAATAACAACGAAAAAGATAGCCCATCTCTTTCTCCACCCTCAACGTTGGCGTACGCCACTGACTTGCAGCAAAAACAGGTAAATCAATTAGTACAATCCCCTTCTGAAAGAAAACATTTTCCATTCCCGTCCAAGAGTCTCGGGAGAAATGAACGTCTGCCATGCTCTCTCTGCAGTGTCTTCTGCGATAAAAGTTCCGGTCGATAATCCCAGAAAGAGCTATGAAAAAGCGATCTTAAAATGAACGACAAACGTCCACAATCCAAGTCCCTAATGAAAATTCAGTGCGAATTTTGTTTTCGCACTAATGACTTTCGTCTGAATCGAGTGCAAACGTAGGGTCGAGTACGAGTACAGAACAACTCCACAAGCATTCACACTAGGAGCGAGCGGTAGTTGGCGGGAAGGACGGACGTAGTAGGCTTAGGTCTATAGTCAACGGGAGGGGCCACGCCGCCAGCTGGCAGACGATGAGCGACTCTCGGTAATTGTTTCATCCGCGACGTAAATAGATCCCACATGTAATCGCGAATAACTTGCGAAATATTCTCGACATTGATAAACAATGACAGGATTTATGTTTGACTAGTCAACAGTAGTAAGTGATAACAATTTCCTGCTCGATTACAACTTGAATTCAGAACCGAGAGATTTGATGCTATCGCGTAGGAATATTACATTGGCGTCGACCTGGCCTCAGCTGTTTCCCGCCAAACGCCGCTACCAGAAAACTGCTGTGAGGCGTAGCGTATGCTGGTTGTCCCGCGCTCCAGCGTACTATAAGTGAATAGTGATTTAATAAGTTAACATTTTGATTGTCAGTGATACGGACTTTTTAATTAGTGGAAGTTATGTCCTTTCACGTGAAAGAAGAAAGGACAGTGTTTGAAGAGAGTGGCGACGAAAGGAAGGACATTATGGGGAATATATCCAGGTAAGAATCCCGAATTTTAACTACGCGTTTGTACACATGATTTTGACGTTTGTGTTTGACTGATGACTGTCACTCCGGATTTTGTGTGAGCGTAGGGTTGGTTTGTATACGGGATGAGTTTGAATTGTCAACTTGCCTGTTATTGAAACCGGCTTCTTCGTCTTTTTAATTTTCGCCGTGGTCGTGTGAAACTAGATGCCGATACTGAAATGCTGTTCGGTTAGCACTAACGTGCTGGCGAAACGTGACGATGCAATCGTGTTGCACTTGCAGTTGATAGTAGCAGATAAATGCATCTCGAATTGTTTTCGGTTTTATTCATTCTCGTTCGGCGCATTTAAAGCGACCGATGTTCTCGTAAATTGCTCGTTATTTGTAAACATGCAGTTGGAACTAGATCGGAATTATTTGTTGAACTGTTTTGTGTTTCGGATATTTGTTCAAAATCTATCTAGGTATATTGAAAACTGAATTGGTAAGGATTGTTTAGGCACAAATAGGTATTTATTTTCTTTTCGTTCTCTATTCTTGGCAATCTTGGATGTGTTGTGTTTACCTATTCCATTGCTTACATCGAATTTATGCAAGTACCTTATGAGTACTAAGCTATAAAAAATTGGGGTTGGTCCGGTTTCTTATTAAAAGTGTACTTAAACACTTGTAAACATTGTTGTAGTTAAATTGTGAATTATAAATTTCTTACAGCTTATTATGTAGGTACTTGAACGTTATTACACAATTAGGTATTTCTTATTATTTGAAACAGTTATATAAATCTGGTGTTTTTGTTCAATTGAGATTTTTGATTGTAGTTTGCAGTCAAATCTAATGGATTGCACCATATCAGTTCCCTTCAGCAGTGTATACTCGAGTGTATATCTCACAGTGTAGGTACTTTAGCACCTGCAATGCGTTTTTATTGACATTTTATCATTTTTATCTGTTCTAGGTGCCTAATTAATTGTTATCATTACTCTCATTACCAAGTGGGTATTTCATAATTTTTTGAAATGTTGTTTCCAGGTATTCAAGTTCAATGAAAACTTCTTCAGGTTAGGTTAGGTTAGGCAAACATGAGTGGATTAATGAAAGAACATCTAAGGAAAATAATCTGGTGGCTATATTTCAAGGCGTTTGATACTTGGTTTAATAGCTATTTATTCTCATGTATATTATCATGTCTAGGTGTTGGTGAAATTATACAATAACTTCAAAAAATAAACTTTTCGGCTACTTTTGTACGTTTCGCGGGAAAATAAGTATCACAATATTTGTGATACCTATTTTGGGTAGTAGGTTTTACGATTCAAAACATAAATTAGCTGATATCGGAACCGCAGTGCATCGCCCTACCCACATTATTTATAACCACCCTTACCACCCCTAACCCGTATTCACCCTCCTCCGGCTCGGGCCTCCCAAACGTATTGAATTTCGACTGTTTTCGTAGATTGTAACTATCCGAGCGAACAGCTGACGAATAAGGACGGGACGGCCTGAATTCCATATATTTCATTCAACCATGAATCATCGATTGGGTGTATAATCTAGCGTGCGTTGGATTCTATTTGAACTGCTGCTGCTGCGGTGAAATGGTTATCATAGCACGGTTGATTTCGGTACTGACCGAGAATAAGATGTTTCGTGTTAGGTGTGGATATGGTGTTTGCGAAAAATATAAATAGTTGGATGATAGGTATCGTTGAGATTATACCACCAATTCGTAAACTTTCTTCATTTATTTCCGATTATGTTTGAACTGAGACAGTGGCGGATCCAGGATCAGGTCAAGGGGGGGGTCTATAACTCAAATATATATATATATATATATATATATATATATATATATATATATATATATATATATATATATAGGAGAAGAATTAGTGACTGGCTATAATATAATTCGATTGATTTTGTGAGGTTGCGAAAAATATAGGTACTTGACTGCAACCTCACAAAATCAATCGAATTATATATATATATATATATATATATATATATATATATATAACAGAAAATTATGAGCTACCGTATACCAACAACTAAGTAGTCAAGATCCAGAAAGGTGAAAGAGATTGACACGAGCAAAATTTGAGGGTGTAGCCAGAAGGTAAAGTAGGTTCGAAACTTTCCTTTTTTTTAATCGAGTCGAGTTGATTTAACCTAATCAACAGCATATTCTACTACTCATACATAGTATATTCAAATCGTTACCGGCATACACAATACTCATTACTAAATGTAACAAGTCTAATTTTTCAAATACTGCACCAAAAAGAATCCAATGGCAGCACTGTCAGAAATTTCTCGAACTTTTCCTCGATAAGCCTGACAAGTGTCAATTTTCTTTAAAGTGTCATCGAGAAAAATTGCAATTTGATAGTTGAAAAAAAAGCATTTCATTTTGAACCAACAACATGAAGAGGACTCTATTTTCATATTTTACTCGGCTTGATCCAGCGTCTGAACCGACTGAACCAGAAAAAAAAAGAAAGAACAATCGGTGAGTCCAAAAATTTCAAGCGAAATTTGATTGTTTCAATTCTTGAGAATTATTTTTTCAGGAATTGGATAATTATTGAATTGAATGAATTGATGAAATTGGTTGTTAAAAATAAAAATTTACTAATGTTTAAATGTAGCCTGCTCTTAAGTTTTCAATGGAATGTAATAATAATTATTTAAGTTCTTCAATTTTAAAGCAAAAAAATTTATTCTATTTTTATTTTTTCGACTTGCTCATGTGACATTTTTTCGTTCCCTAACCAAAATTTGGAAATTAGGAGCCGATAAAAATTAAAAAACAATCTCTTATATTTTCCCAATGGGGGAGGTCCGGACCCGACCCCCCCCCCCCCGTGGATCCGCCACTATTATTTCTCCTGAATGACCTTTTCCCCAGATACATAGTTTTAGATCATAATGAATATGTTCTACTTCGATACTGTGGATTCCACGAGTGGTTTATTTAAAATAATCAATTTACTTAATATCGAGCTTAATTTTAATGATGAATGAGAATAGGAGCCTAGATGGTGATTGAAAAAATGAAATTAGTCCATGTTGTTTTTACTAGGAATTTTTTGAAATTCAACATTTTTTTAGTAACGAAAGTCAAGATCAGTATAGAGATATTTCGAAAAAAATAATTACTTACTAAACGAACATTATTTTCTGTATGAGTGCCTTATGAATTTCAATGGAACTAATCTATTTCGATACTACTGTAAATTCCAATACGGATTCATTGGGAAAAAACAATGTAACGATGGATGTGAACACATAACGAGTCTAGGTGGTTTCAGAAAAAATAAGATGTGTCCATCATGTTCTGTTTACTAGAAAAAAGCAAGGAAATGTTTAAAAAATTTTTAGTCGCAATGATCAGTGTTCAGGGGATTTTTTGGAGGGATTTTTTTTTTTTCAGTACGAATTTGAGTTATCAAATCGTATCAAATAGATATGTACTGTCTAGGTTTTCATGAGTTCATTTATTTCGAAAAACCATCGGAAAAATCAAATTTATTTTAATCAGTGCATTTATCGCTGCATTTACTGCCTAATATTTGAAGGATTATCCAGCCTCTCATAGATTTGATGAAATTATATATTACATCTTTCAGTTCAATGCCACATTTCACTCAGTCCACCTGTAGTAACTGTTTGCGCACCAGAGTGTTTTTTTTATTATAACTGCAGTTGTTCCATTCATTTTTACTATTTAAATGAAATATTTTTCACTTTGAAAAGTCTCTTCAATGCTATTGTGCTTTTTTTGGTTATTCCTACGTAATATTCTTGGTACATATTTTCCTGTAATTGGGTTTTTGTACCTGTTGGAAATAAACGACTTATTATTATTATTTATATCAGCATTTTCAAGACGAATTTCAAGATTTATTTTGTTCTAATTCGATTCTATTCACATAAAGCTACTTTATATCTGTTATTTATGACCGATACATTTTTTGGGAAGGAACTTTTAGCGTAGGTCTGCGTAAAAGTTTGAATTCACGACTTGTTTGATGAATCTCGTATTTCCACACGAAAACTACTTATGATGACGTTAATATCTACCTAAGTGCAACATTATTAGACCGGACCCTTACCCGCATAAACCATACAATCTGCCTCAGGGTACTATTTTACGAAGGGTTCATTGAGTGGGGTGACTAATTTTATGATTATTTAAGTAACAATAATCATATTGAACGTAAACAAAGTGCTAAGAGGTGTGATAACAACCCAGCTGCTTATCATAAATTTAACTGGTGAAGGACCGAAAAAAAGACATATTGATTTGGACTTGTTTTACAAAAATAAATAAATCATTCAGTTGTATTTATGGTTAGCTCACAGGGCTATTTTTTCATTTCTGTAAAGTTGTTGTCAGACGGAAAGTTCTACAAGTATCTGTACAAATTAGAATTAATTTTGGAATCTAGACAAGTGTAGAAGTCATGTTCATGTTGTTCGCACCCTTTTACTGAAAAATTAGAATAGCTTGGTAATTTGACTTAAGATTCCCTTTTCTATGTTTTTTCGGTTGATCTATCAATCCCGAATACGTAAAAAATTGCGATTGTGCAAAAATTATTGATTCAACAGATCTTTTGCATATAAGAACCACACTTAGTACTTTCATAAAAAAAGTACAACTTGAATAATGATACCTAGTGTAATGAATTGTTAGAAAAACTAAATTTTTTTGGATCTTCCTTCTCTTAGCATCTGATCAAGCTCATTTTATTTGTATTTCAATCTGAAGTTGTCCATTGATACCATTACGAACAAGTAATCGATAACGTACAAAGTTATGAACAACATATTGAATAATCACCCATTTTTTCCTCTAGATGTTGAATTGTGGGTATTTCGATGCTCTATTGCTTGGCCTACCATGCCTTTTCTTGTTTTCTGCACTCTTGTACACGTGGGCGGCGTATAGAACCGTACACGATCCCTGCCGTTTAAATGCAGCTTTCACGCCCTTGTCACAGCTTTCTAGACCGCTTTCGGAGCAGCGTTCGCTTTTTTTTGCATAGTAGGCGACGGGCGTGGTGTGCTCTTACGTTGTTTGTGAGAAAAGTTGTAGGTAGTCCGTCGCTCTCTCGTTCATTCAAGGCGGCGATCTTTCAGAGTCGATTGTTTTGCATTATGAATGGTGAAATTCGAGCACTCTTGATGAGGAAGGAATTCATATGTTTAAGTATACTGGTAACAGGCTTTTGGAGGGAGTTTTTTTAGTCTAATCGTTTCACATCAACTCAGGGCTGATATTACTTGTAGTAACTGTTTGATTATTAAGTTACATACCTAGTATAGTCGAACATCCATGTTTTTGTTGTTGAACTTACTACCTAATCTACTTAGTTGAAAAAATGACCAGGACGTTTTCAACTTTGAAATGGTCCAAGAAAAAACCTCCATAAAGTTAGCATGGCCACTTGCAGTAAAATCATTGTAACATTTTTTTTTAAATGTCGTATAATTGTCGAGAATTTGTCGTGGAAAGAAAATAATCGTCGCGCTTATACTTTTTTTTCTAAGGGGTGGCTTTGCTTGCAATATTAAGTTAGCACAGCCACCATGCTAAAATTCCTAATGAAACTCAAATCTCGAAACTATTATCGTACATAATTGTCGAGTAATTGCCGTAGTTCATTCCTAACATTCAACATTCTTTCATAAAATCGCGAAAGGAACCGGGATATGCAATTGTCGAGATGTCATCACTATTTTCGTTGAAAAAGTGCCTCGTCTTGAACTATCGATTTTATCATGAAACCCTATCGAAAAACAATTTTTTCAAATCCCCAAAGTATTGATCAAATGTCGTGTGATATTCGACAATTGGTAATGAAAAAAATCAATTGTCGCGCATATAGTTTTTTTTCTAAGGGGTAGCTGTGCTAACTTAATATTAAGTTAGCAAAGCCACCCCTTAGAAAAAAAGTATAAGCGCGACAATTATTTTCTTTCCACGACAAATTTTCGACAATTATACGACATTTAAAAAAAAATGTTACAATGATTTTACTGCAAGTGGCCTTGCTAACTTTATGGAGGTAATAATTTTCAGTAAAATTGAAAGTAATATTTGTCGTTTGGCTTTTATTGTCTGAATATATTTCTTGGAAATATCTCACCTTCTTCACTGATTTCTATTATTTTTCAAAATACAGGTTTTTTCATAAATATATGGTAAATTTATATTTATGTGATAGAATATGGTTTAGGTCCTCAATGCCATATAAGTCAATTCGATGAAAAGTACGTCTTTGCTCCCTAAAATGGGGCCAGGAAATGCATACTTTGGATGGAGGTAGGCGGAAATAGTGTGTTATTGCTGTATTTCTGTAATTTGGTTGCCTAGACTTCAAGTTTTCCATCAGTTTTCCGCGCTGAAAGAAATAATCTGGTCAATCCCTCAGCTTTATCACTTCACAATAAAATTTTTTTCTCACCTCGTAACTCCGATGGAATGTTAACGACCATTTGTTATAATGTCGATTATTTTATTGCGGCAATAAACTTGCACGGAAGAATAATAGTTCCTTTCAATAATAACAATTCTTTGCGATAGGGATCGAGGAATTCCAAACATCCGAGCGTTCCGTCATCGTCGGCGAGATCGCAACAAGAACCGATAACCGCCCATATTCTCTAGAAGGAAATGCTTTGGATAATTGCACGTAGGAATGTGCTATATTTTATACCGGGTGTATCGGGAATCACCGCAACGAAGATGATTCACGTCGGCAAGGTTGTGATAAAGGACGTAGCGCCGATTATGACGTCTTTGTTTATAACTTTATAACCAATTTTGAGCGGATGACCAAAACGAATTGGTATTTACCGATTCAGATTGGTACGAAATACACCATCTAAGCGACTTTGGTTATTCGTTTGGTTATATATCGGTGACGTAATAAATCAGCTGTTAAATGTCATAGTATCACCGCACAATTTTGGTATTTACCTACCTATGGAACAATTTTTTTTCCGGTTGTAAGTTTTGAAAACATTTTTCCCGGGAATTTGCCATTTTGATTTTTGAGGTTAAGATCGGGGTTTATGTTATTTGGACCCCGAGCTCTTTGGTGATATTCATTAATATTATGGATATATATATATATATACAAATACTGTTTAAGTCTTGACTACGAGGGTAATAATTTCCAAATAGGGGTCTCGAGACTCCACACTTCAAATCTGCTTTCAAATGGTAGGTACAAAAATATTTTTTCCAATTATAAATTAAGCTGTTGAATTATGATGTAGCATTTATGAGTCAAGAATTTGTTTCGAAAATTTTAGGAATAATATCCTTTTATTCGTTTCAAAAACAATATAATTTGGCTAATTTTTTTTTCCAAAAATGCCATGATGTAGAATGTCTTCAAAAAAAAGCTGTCCACCCGTGAATACAGCAAGCTTTTTGTTCTCCATTATTTAATTTTCCAATTGACTTTTGGAGCAGAAAGAATTTTCAAAGGATTAAGGATTGGAAATAACGCTAACACAACAATAAAAAATTAACAAAGCAGTCTAACCAAACAAATAACTGTGCTTAAAACCGCCGGATTCAAGTGGTTCTAATAAATGACGTCTTCAAGTCGCCCGCCATCTTCAACCAAAGCCTCGACCAAAGCTCAACCTTGGAAAATACCTCAAAATTTTGGTTTGTCGCATAAACTTGATTAATGTGTGCTCGACAGGCGGCTGAATCTATTCTCAAAGACAAACCACTGTTGGATAGAGAATTGGAAGACCTTTCGAGCATGGCGTCATGTTTTATTTGACAAAATCAATCAAAAATTACTAAAATGATGTTTTTTTAAATAAACTGAGCGTGTCTTTCTCAGAAACTGTTATTACCAATTTTCAAAAAGGATTGAAAAAGTAGACAGACTACTCAGCTTATACTTATACTTATATAAACTGTTTTTTAATTGACGTGGCAACTTTTCCGGGTAGATGAAAATTCCGCCCTTCTACACTTGTATAGATTTCAATATTATTTCTTATGCGTCAGATTGTGAAAAACTACGGAGAAAATATTTATCCACCACAAATAACGACGTTCAAAAAGTACCATTACTCCTCCCAATACGACCCCAATGACTTCAAATTGTTTTACAGCTGTTTGTCGAATTTCGAAAATTTGCAGGTAGAAATATGGATATAAATCACGCATATTCGTGAAGTGTCATATTCCGCATCGAAAGGACATTTTTGTCTCTTATTGTAGTCACTGTGAATTACGATGTCACAATGAGGAGTTAACGAATTCTTAGTAGTACATTATACCTGAATTTACGGGGTTTTGAACGTAAAACGCACTCTACACTGTGCAATATGGAGCAAGCAATGCAGACCCTCTTTGTATAATAGCTGACGAGCCTATTGTGAAACGGCACATGTTCCACGTGAAACTTCCAAAATAGAAACCCCCGGGTCAGGTAGCTACCTATAACTAAGCCGGGGTTTCATTTCGCCGTGAGAATGTTGGATCAGCTGCTGATACAAATGATACAATTTTTTTTCGGAATAAGGATTGTTATCCGATAAGTATCAAGTGAAATAATCTAGAAGGCTTGTTGTTTTGCCTTCCGCCTAATGTAAGACGGACGTTACAGAATAATCTTCAAATTCCCTATTGTTTGTGATTTAAATCTCGGAAATTAGAATCTCCGACAATAGAGATCATCCTCGAGATCATCTCTACAGATTATTAGCACCTTTAAGTAAGTATCTGTTCTGATTGTTATGACGGGAATTCGAAGCGCTCACTCAGACAATTAACCCAATATTTAAGTGATGATATCAACTTTACGACTGGTGGAATATTTTCGCAATGAGTCATTCAATCTACTGATCCCATTAGTACCTCCAGTACTGTGTGGCTGCTTGCAAACGAGGTGCACATTCAGTACGGTTCCCTTTTCTCTCAGCTTGGTTTTATCTTTTTGTTGGCAAACGTACAAGTAGATCTGGAAGACCATTTATGAAAATAAATAACAATATAATAATAAAAAAGAGTTGGGGAGCATATTGTTGTATTTGTTTCATCCTAACAATATCAGATAAAAAAAAAAAAAATCCAGTTACTGATTTGGGTGCAATTTATAAATTTTTTTTACGAAGGTATCTGATATATAACCTTTTACTTATGTTGCTTCGTATATTGACTATTTTTCAATGAAAAATGTTGAATGAAATACTAGGATGTGTTGCGCGTCCATTGCATTGCAACATCATTGAACTGCTAGTTATCAAAATAGAATAATTAGTTTTCCAATGCGCGTGCAGGCTTTCGGTTTTGTGTAAATATTTCGCCCTGCATCATTATGATGCATTTTATTTTGTAGCGTTGTTATGGTTCGCGATTATGTGCATTTTCCGATTTTTTGGTGTTGTTCGGGTGTTGATTTGATGAAACTATATTAGCTTATCGTAATGACATCGTGAGGTGCTTAATTTACATTCGATGTTATTTCTTTATATTTTATGATCAACATGTGATGATATTTTTCAAGTTATCATTTCGTGACATCATCATTGGATTATGACTTATGTTTGTTCATCATATTAAGTATAAGTATCATGTTTTGTAGCACTATGATGTATTCATTCTGTCCTGTATCATTATGATGCATTATCTTTTGTAGCGATGTCATGAGCACTTTTTTTTGTGTTTTAGTGGCGTTTCGATGAAAATATGTAAGCTTATGTCGATAACGTCATAAGGTGCTTTGTTTACATTCAGTGTCATAACGTCGCACTTCATGATAAACTATGCGATACTAATTTTCATGATGTCGTTTAACGATTCCGTTTTTATTTCGTTCCTTCATGATTGGATTATGAGTTATGTCTTCAATATATTGAGTGTAAGCATTTTGTTTTGTAGCACTATGATGTACGAATTCTTTCCTTTGATGCATTATCTTTTGTAGCGTTGTCATGGAGTGGTGATTACGAGCACGTTTTTTTGTGTTGTAGCGTTTTGATGATAACATAATGATTATAATGGCTCGTGTTAATAACATCATGAGGTTCTTTGTTTACATTGAATGTAATTACTTCGATTTTCATGGCTAGCTTTGCGATTATATTTATGACGTTATGATTCTGCTTGTTTTGATTTCCTGCCATTATGATTGGATTATGAGTTATGTCTGTTCGACATACTCGCCGCAATATATTGTGTTGTTATTTGTAACATTCATACAATTGCAAGATGGCAGTGATCGGAACTCGTTGTTTCTGTCTCTCCTCGTAATAAAATTGCACGTCAAGTAGTTGAGGATAAGCGATTGAAACGTAACGTCGACCTCAACGTACATAAAAGTTAATTGCATTAGAAAAAAAAAAGCGATAATGTTTCTATTTATTAGCTCTGCCAACCGATTATTAGAGGAAGGCCGTTGAAGGTGATTGCGTTTATTTATATGCATACGCTCGCCGACGATGGTGATTTTTTTTCTCGCCTCTCCTCCGTCCGCTATGTGATTCATAGTGAGTGTGTACGTGTATATATTAGTATTATTGTTGCCTACGTGTTTCGTATGCCGGTTACATTGCACCGATCCGTGATCCGTAAAAATAGAATGGCGATCCGATCCACTTGGTCGTGGGTAGTAGGTGCGGATACTGCGAGAGGCTGTTTTCAGAGGTTGACATATGGGATGTGGAGGAGAGATGATTTGTATTGTTCGAAAGCCATTTTTTGCTTTCGGATGAATTTGCTCTTGGTAGTTTTTTTTGGAATGTCAACCTTCCAGAGTTTGAAAAAAAAAGAAATAGTGTTGGAATTCATGTTGGAATAATCACAAGTGATGAGGGGCAGACTTCTAAACTACCCCAAAAAGATGTTGCGTTAATGAAAATTATTCCTTTTGAGCCAGATTGGCCAAGAAATTTTCGGAAATCTCAAAAATTGCTTATTGATTAATAAAAGAACTAATTTATTCAAAAATGGCTCACCTTTGTTTCGGAAACTCAGGAGGAAATGACATTTTTCTTCTTCAAGTTAATGCGAAAAGAATACAAATCTTGTATAAAAGAAGTAACATGGAATATTTAGCTGTTGATGTGTAACTCGTTCGTAGAATGTGTGCTGAATATATGTTACTCGTTTCAAAAAAGTTTTGTATTTTTTTTTGGACTGACTTAAGAGAAAAGAGAAAACCTCGGATATAGCTAAAAATCACAACCTCAAAACTTCCTTCCTTCCACGAGAATAATCATGTTCCTTAGAATTTCATTTTGGCACAAAACATCGAGTGACCCTTCCACACATACAGCACTTTTCTTCAATGCCCTTCCTTTTATTTTTTGAACGGGTTGATTAAAACAACTGAAAATTGGGGCAATGGAATTGATGCATAAATTCTATATTTTGGAGAAAAATTGACACATGAAGATTCCAAGATGGCGGCAGGGTTCCACCAGAAAAAAAAAATGAATTGAAAGGGGGGTCTTGTGATACATCATTTTGAAGCTCTTGAGGAATACTTTACAACCCTGGAATAGGAAGTAAATATCTCCACCTACCGCAAAATGGCGGAACATTCAATACATCGACGTTCAACTTCATTCTTTGAAAAAATATGCTTGGTTCAGTACAGAAGATGCTCGAAATGGTTGCCTCAAACGTCTTGACATAAGGACAGCCTAACCGATATGTTACGTCGAACAATTTTGAACACACAACGTCGATATTTCTACAAATAAAAAACATTTTCGAACACAACAACGTCGATATTTTTACAAATATTCATTATTCTCCGCCGTATATTCAATATTGAAGCAGGTTCAGTTTCGTTCACCTTCTGCTTCAAACAGCCCTATAAAAAAGTCTCGAAGAGTCAAATCTGGCAAGCGGGCTGGCCATTCCGTAGGAACTCGATGGCCAATCCAACGACCATGGAAAGTATTATCCAACTAGTTTCTTACTTGTTTGGAGTAATGCATGTGGTGGTGCTCCATCTTGTTGGAATAATAATATTCATATCGAATTCATTATGATTCGCTTCGACGATTTCGGTGATTAGAGGATCAGCAGTAGTTTCCAGCATATTCAAATCCAGTTCCCCTGTTGAATTTTGTTCAATTGACCATTTTGGAGGTAGTTTACGTGGTACCTATCTATCATAAATCGAAAACTAAATGAGGATATTTGAATTGAACAATGATTTTCTTTTTATTAATAAAAATAACCTATCAAACCTTATCGGGTTGTTGAGATTGCCATATGACAGAGAAAATCGAATATTTCTAGAAACGTTTCTCCATTTTGTAGTGGGTGATGATATTGACTTCATATGATATAGGGTTGTAAAGTATTCCTCAGAAGCTTCAAAATGATGTATCACAATGGAAAGGGGGGCTTTCCATTGATTTTTTTTTCAGATGGCGCCCATTTGCCATCTTATAATTTTCATCCGTCATTTTTTCTACAAATTATAGTATTTATGCATCAATTTCATTATCCCATTAAAGAAAAGCAGTGTAAAATTTTCATTGTTAATATGACGTCGTAATGGTGCTGGGGTATACCCGAAGTATCAACAATAAGGAATCAGTCTGCAGGTAGTCAAACCATTGAATCGAGAATATCTGTGACTATGGTTAATATTTTTGACAGTTGTCTGGCTTTGAATTAAACAAGTAGGTTAGCTCTAAAATCTTGGAATAAATAAAGTGCATGCTCATGGAAAAATACAAATAATATTTGTGTTATGTTCTGGTTCAAGTTCGGTCGGACATGCATTATTCAAGGAGGTTTTTTCTTACAAATTTCAGCCATCCATTTCGAAATCGAACGAAAAAAACAACACACTACATCAGATAGTGTAGTTACCTATTCATTCAGCGTTCAACATACAAAATGCACTTTGCTCAGACACATCAACAGCGGCTTGTCTGCATAACAATAATTGCCAACTTTAGTTTCGCTCCGAAAGTCGGACGACGTTATCTGTCGCTCGCGAGAGGTCATCGCGAAAAAAACATGCAAATGTTGACACCAGGTGGACTTAATGGCCGAAATCCATTTCGAAACAATCGCATTGTTATCTGCGACGAGAGCGTATCGAAAACACATTTCGAGTATTACTTCCATTAGCATTCGGACATTACCTTAGGAGTTAGACGGTCATTAACGTGCCGGGTGACAACTAACAGATAAAGTTGCACGTTGTGATTCTCGAAGTTGGTTGGGTTGAGGATCAGCATTTTTCAATGACAACACCATTTATTTATTTTATAAGTTCAAATATTCAGTGTTCAAAACAATAATGAAACAAAGCTTCAAGTTGAGTATATTTGGAACGTTTCGAATGCCAATATATGAAAACGTCCTCAGGTGTTGATTGGGTCGCTCATATTGGCTAAATTCTTTGGTGGGTATGGGAAATTTCTCGTTCGGTGAGCTGAAGTTGGTTCATTTATCAAATGATCAGTCAAATATCGGTAGACAGGTTTAACTGGTAATCGTCAACGTTATGTTAGTTCTCTTAGTGTTTTGTTTTGTTTGACAATTTCTATACGATGCTGCAATGTTTATTGTCTTGGAAAATAAAGGATCTATCTATCTATCTATGATGTATTCGAACGGATCTAAAAGATTGTGAAAATCCGTTGTAAAGACAAAAGCGAGAAAGATAAGTGGACCCACAATAGGAACTTGTGGCACGCCGTAATGTTCGAACAAGGGTTAGAATTAATCCCCAATTTTCATAACATTTCGAGTTCGACTTCGGAAATGACTTTTAGTGAAGTTGTTGCTGCAATTGAGAATCTAATGAAATCTACTGGCATGTGATATTGTGCTTGACTGTATCGACGGATTTCAATTTGAAAAGACGTCATTTTCTCCGTCCAAAGAATAGAAATTTCGTTTGTGATCGAAGTCAGTAGTGCTGTTGTAGTCATGCTATACAAGGCTTGAAAGACGATTTTCAATACTTAGTATGTCATATCTCAAATTCATTTTTAGCTCTAGATTTAGGTGTGGAAACATGCTTTTTTAGAACTAGTGTAGTAAAGTATATTGCCATGCGGTTTTAGAGTATCCGGAAGTTATTGAAATTAAAAGTATATTTTGTCTTTGTTTGAGATTAATCAGCAATTTTCATAATAGTTTGACTTCTGAAACGACTCTCGAAGAAGTTATTGTTGCATTTGAGAAACTAATGAAATCTACTGGTATGCAATATTATGCTCGACTGTTGTTTCCATGCTATCGGCAGATTTCAATTTGAAATATTCAGCTTGTCATATCGTTTTTAATGAAAGTTGTTCGAAATATTATGTGGTTATAAAAATTATCGAATCACGTGAAGAAGAATCAACAATTAAAAAATAGAAATGCAAGGAATTGTGATGAAATGTGTAAAAATATAAAATATTGGAGCTCATTACAATATATTTAAATGATATTATGGCTAATTATTTGAAATATTAAAAATTTGAAAGAATCAGAAAAAAAATATAATAAGATTTGTAGCGATTACAAAAGTCATAAAAATAAAATGATTAAAGTTTATAATGAAAATGTCCATAAATTGAACAGATTATGGGTAATTAAGAAAAATCAGATATCAATGAGGAAGCAAAAATTTGAAGAGTCAATCATTATTGATAATGGAAAATGAGAGTTGATAAAAACTAGAAAGTACAAATTAACTAACGAGGACAGCCCAGCAAAAGTAGGAATGATAATACGAAAAGTCTTCGCGCTTAACATCTTGCCTACACATGCAGAAAAGTACCACTTTCTGTTCTCGTTAGTTACAAAAACTGTCACTGAACTTTCGCAGTTTTTCATCACAAGACAGGTGCAATAGGGAGAGTCAAGTACGGTCCACTTCACATGCTCCTTCCGATATTCTAACCCCAACCGTTGCAGAACAATTTCATAACCAGCACCGCATATCGGAAAAATAAAACCTAAACCGGCAAGGAAATATCATCATCTTCCGCAGACGTTTACCTGCAGGACGATATGTATCGGAAAGCTCGGCCCTATGGCAACATGTGGGCCGAAAAGATATTATTTTGAGAGAGCGGGGTCGCAGGATCCGGGAAGCGTCCCGACGCCGACGGCGAACACGTGAACGCGTAGGATACGACGTCGATTTCGTGGCGTTATCGATTCTGACTTGTAGCGTACGGAACGGTTTTGGAGCGTACGTCCCGTTGGGGTTAGAGGGTCTCCCTGTTGGTTTTGTAGGGCGGGCGAATCGGGTCGAGAGAGCGTTGCTTTCCTTTTCGACAAAAAATGTGTATACATTGTGATCCATGAAGTGTGCAACGAATGTGAATTTTTTATGTTAGATGTTTATTGAATTCCGGCAAAATGTTGGTGCTTGTTCGATAAGCGTATTAGATGCACCAAGGATGGTTTCGAACAAAATACAGGGCAGGTTGAAAAAACTAAATTCCAGAGCCATGGCCCTCGAACAGAATTTTCCTTATTGTTACGTTTAGTATTAGTTTGAGTTAGTTTTTCTTAGTTTTTTGAACAGTCTATTCTTATACTTGTCAAAAAAAGAAAGTAAACTATATATATTACTACTTCCCACTACTAGAAATATTTTCTCAGTAATCTAGTTCAATACATATTCAAAGTAGCCACAACGAAATCATTCTGGCATAAAATTGAATTGAGGACTGTTTCTGAAATTTATTTGACATTTATATTCTTCTGGCAACAATATTCTCAATTTTCGCAAATATCTTATAATAATATTCCTATGGAATAACTGAACTGAAAAAGAACGTCAACCCGCACAAGTCGAAACGAGCAATGGATTAACGAGACCCTACTCGTTAACGTGTGAATCCCAGCACGAAAATTAATGTACCACATTTTTAAATATTTGGGAAAATAACTATATCAAACATCAATTAAACATACCAAAACTATTGCGAACGAAGAAAGCGCTCAAAGAACCTACATTTGACTATTTGTTGTGTAAAAAAATATTCTAGAAATTTCGCAATTCTCTTGAATAATATTACAAATACACTTCAATTTGGAAAAGATTATGCCAGGGAGCTTTGATCGTGGCTAATTCGCATGTGTATTATGATCAGAATTTCGAGAAAAAAAATCATTCGAAAATAATTCAATATTTTCCACAAAAATTGTGAACATTTCAAAGAAATTCAGAGATGATGTTCAATTGTAACTTTTTCTAAAGATCAATTACCCAAACTACATTATCGAAACGCACATCGAGTGCAGGCAGTATCATTTTGGTGATAGGGTAATATTTAAAAAAAATCTGAACTTCTAACACGGAACTTTCAATCGAATAATTTGTTTATGATTTTTAATTACGAATAGAATGCCATTTTTCCTATTGTTCGAAATGAAGGAACTGTATTATTGAACGAATTCAATATTTTTTTATTTGTCTGTTAACTGTTTGACTAACTAGAGCCATTCAAAGTTCCTCTAATATGGTATCGAACATGCACTAACTTCTGGCGGCATACATATTGTGCAACTGATGATAAAAATTCCATTCGTTGGCACCTTGTGGGCCTCACTGTATGAAGGGCTACAGTAATTCTTTACTTGAAGCTTTTGTATAGCGAAATACAGCTCATTTTGGTGAAAATCTCACAGAAAAACGAAATTCGAACCAATTTTTTCCTTGGATTAATGGCGTTGAAGAAGCCACTAGATACTAGATTGTCTCAAAAACGTGTTTCATATGAACAGTACTTCATCTATCAAGATGATATCTGAAGTTTGATTACTCCAAGAGTTCTTCAAGAAACCCTCTTTTCATTTTCTAGTTTCAACTAAACATGGATCTCCCTCAAGATTCAAATGGCAAAAGAATTGATACCAGAACGCAACTTTCGAAATATTGGAATGCATTTTATGCAGAAGAAAGGCACAACATAGTCTGCCGACTCTGAGCAATATTTCACATTATATATAATTTTTGTCAGGTTCCGTTGAATTTCCCTTGAGGTAGGCAGGACGTGATTTGCCAGTTGAGCAAAATATATGTTCGGAAAGTCGTTTGTTATGTTTGGACATGCAAATCGCTCTGCAAGACCACCAAAGGTGATTGTTGTACAGCGAGGAATAAGGTCGAAACACTTTGTGCATATTTCAGGATGGTTCTATATCGAATGCGATATGAAATTGAATGGCCCAGCTACAGTTTATGTTAGCATCCACTTCAACGTTACTACAGGTGGGTCAGGGAATCATTACTTGTGCGTCATCAATTGGTGCATACGAAATGAATGGAAAAATGTGACAGTACATGGCTACTTCGATCGAGAGAAATGTATAATAGTCTGTAATATTAAATGCGTACTTTGTGCAGTCAAGGGCGCACGTACAAACAGTTTTTGGGGATGGGGGGTGGACCGGAAGTATCTAGGCCTACATTTTTTATTTTTTCAACAAATTTTGTTGAATTATTCAGAAAATAGCATAAGTGTTATAGGTACTCAGTTCTAAAAACTTCTTATTCAACTCAGTATAACGTACAGAAATTTTTCCCTGTGCTAGCAAATGATATTTACGACTGGATTTTTTTTCACTATTGAAATCTATTTTTTGTAGCTATATTTGTAGGCATACTGATATTTCACTGAAATGTACTCAAAATTACGAGGCCTGAAACTTTTCAATCACTATTTCCTGAAATAACTGTTATATCAGGAAGAAACGGGCTCATAAATTCATTAAAAAAAAAATGACTGAATTTTGACTTGCGGTACGAGTTCAATTACGACAAATAAACGTTGAAACTCACTCATTCTGAAAGTTGAAAGTTTTATGCACTAGACATCTCATTCAACCATTTGAACCAACAAATTCCCTAAATAAAATTGCATAATATAATGTATTCAGTGGTATTGAGCTAGGAAACAATAAATAGTCACCTACGGTTTTGTTTCATTGAATAGTATCTTTTCCCTTAGAGGCTAGGGGGGGCTGCCCATAGGTATGGTCTACCATGTGTGCAGTATAATTATTGACTCACGCAGACACTTTATAATTACTCAACTTTAGGGGCCGTTCATAAAATACGTCACACTAAAATCAGCTTTTTTTGACCCCCTTCCCCCCCATTGTCACACTGTGTCACAATTTTTGTGACCCCCCTAGAAATATTTCGTCACAAAAACTAAGACCCCCCTGCTGAGTATGATAAATTCTAAATGATCGTACACAAATTCTGAAAATTAAAAATATTTAGTTTTTATAATAAAATTTAAATAAATTAATAAATATATTTCATAACGAACATATAAATAATATTTCTAAGATATTCATAAACAATTTCAATATGGATGGCCACAAATAATATAGATATTTTACATAATCAGAAGATTCAATGCTCAATAACACAATGAAACAGAAAAAAATCGCTTTTTTTTTTGTTTCATTTGTATAGTGAAATACAGTGTATTGTAACAAGATTAATTCGCATTCTCAATTGAAAATTCATTCGCAAAGATGGGGTCACTATAGATAGATCAAATTAGAAAATCTGACGAGTTTAGGAATTCGTTAGAAGATGTCGCACATGTAGATTTCTACCAAAATCTACTGAAGATTTCTTTCATACCAAAATTTTTCAATTTTCGTCAGAAATCTACTAAAAAAGTAGATTTCTACCAAAAGTGGTCACGCTGGCTAGCGCTCATGTCAAAAAATATAAATGGCGAACGTCACGTTGCCGTATACCCCCCCGTCCCCCCTTGTCACATCTTGTCACACTCGGCCAGACCTCTCCCCCCCTTGTATGCGAACGTATTTTATGAACGGCCCCTTGTCCAAATAGAGAAGCTAATGTTGATCCTCCACATAAAAAGTTGAAGTTAGGTAGATCATTATTGTGATTAAACTTTTCGATTTTATTTTTCATTTTTATGCGTTTTTTTTCTCATTAACAACTTTTCGCCGGGCTGTCCTATAGCTTTGGGAAAAATATAATGACAAACGATCCTCTTGGCTGTTTTCTCTGCTCAACAAGGTCGGAGAGAGGAAGTTCTCGAGTTCCTCATCGCGAATGCTCTGGTTTCCATTTTATCGAGCCTCGAACGTAATCACAATACACTACTCGGCTCTCTTGATTCTAGTTGGCATGCGACCATGACCCCCGAAACGCACCTTTAGCGTGTCCCAGGGTCGAACCGGCCTCAAGATTGTTCTGTACAAGATGGAACTGGAAGTGGTAGCACTGAGCCTGAGACTGGTACATTTTCATAGTTTGAAAATGTCCTCTCGGTTGGGAGCGGAAGTTGCGGTTAACCTAGAAGTAGTATCCGAGTCTAGAAACAGTTCTGCCTGTATATCGTGCATTTTCCTCCATGTCAATTTTGTTTTACTGTAGGGAAACATTAATATTTTTACACTCGAAGAACGTGCTTCATGTTCAACAGGCCATCAGGTACCAAGATGTTTGCAAACCTATTCGAAGACCTAAATATTATGTATCAGTTTTCATGAATTAATGTCGACTGGAGATACCTCAAAAAGGATTGGAACTGTTGTCAAACACCTCAAGGGAGAAACAAATGGCAATTTATTTAGAGGAGAATTTGAACGTGTGAATTACATCACTTTTCAATTTCTCAAACCTCGGTTGCATTTTTTGATAAAAAAAGGTACATTTTTAGTAAAAATATATCGGACATACACAAAATGTTGTGCGTTTTACTTTTGTTTCGGTAGCCTACTTTGAAATGAAACTGCTTAATTTTTTGTAGTGGAACATAAAAGTGAAAAACATTGTATCTTTTGCATGCTTTTGCAGAAAATGGCATACTCTTTCAGGTAAATTTTGAAGGATACCATTCCCTATTGAGATTCTTTAAAAAACTGGTGAAAAATGGCAGTTTGCATAATTCATCATTTGTGCCAATAGTATCATCGTCATCATTCTAATAAAAAAAAGTTTGGGTAGTATCATTGAAAAGAATATTTTGTTTCCTATCGAATACTATAGAAGAATTAGTATGGTTTCATTCAAAAATATTGAAATTATGGAATATTCAGTTCTCACAACCCAAACAATAAAATGGCGCCCAGTGAAGTATTGCGCTAGTGCTAGTGCTAATGAAAATGCAAGTTATTAAAATAACTACAGAAACCTCGTTAACACGGATCCCTGTGAATAGCACCAACTGACAGCTTGTAGCTAATCGACAGTTTGAAATGTGACTAGTTTCGAATATATTATTTTCATTTTCCGAAAAATTACGTTTATCTAAATCTTGGTATTATCAATTACATCATATGATTGTAGTTACAAAATAAATACGGCTGTTACTTCACACCATCCTTAATCCTTTAGATAAAAATTTGTCAGCACCTGGATCGCACAGATACAGTGTGTATAAGAAATGATATGCCTGTCACAGTAACACGCTCATGGATATAAGAACTGTTATACTTCGTTTCGAGAAATATGAAGTTCGACCCTGTCCCGTATCCTGTACTTGGAAAAGCCTTTTGTTATTCTTCTTCAAGTTCCCACCGGCATTATATCCACTCGAGGCCCTTTCGTCAACATCACCTGTCCCTCTTTTTTTTTTTTTCATTGAATTAGAACATATTAATTCATCATATGGTATTTTAAACCTGTACTGAACGGAAGTTAGAGAATGATAGGGTCGCATACAGAACGTAAATAAAGAATCTTACGAGGGATTATTGAGAGGATACGTTGTTTACTCTCAGTCAATTAGATGTTTCTTTTATTCAAAATTAATGAAAATCAATAATTTTCTGACTGTTTCACAAACTTTATTTGTTCATAGGTTCGTGTATATCATTCATTGAAATATGGAAGCTCATCCTTGAAAAAGTTCTCTCCCAGTTTTCCAATAGGAAACTTACAGTTATATGCCCTTCCGAAGGTTCAAATCATGTTTTGAATATCCACATCCAAACTATTGTAAAAAATCGTGATTTTCCCAGTTTCATTAACTGCAAATACTTTCTTCGTTCCTACATAGTATAAATATTGTTACGTATAACACATATATCCGCAGTATTGCAGTATTTGTAAGCCTATTGGTGGTTTGTGAGCTTTGTTATCTTCAATCTTTTGATAAATCGCACTGATAGTATACATTCTTGACTTCAAATCGTCTGCATATAAGAATGAATATTTTACAGTAGATTTTAAATATAATTTATCTACACCCGTACTCTAATAATACACTTATATGCCCACAACTCATTTTATAATGAAATCCATTACGATACAGATTTTCAACCAATAGAAACCCATTATTTTTCAATCAAGCATGATGTGCATGCTCTGCATTTGACATTTGTCATGTCAAAATCGGTATAAGTATTGAATTTTTGAAGAATATAGCCAAACTTCGATAATCATAACAAAATGTCTGATACCAGCGATATGGGAGAATCACCTTCGACACCTTTACCGGCAAAAATACAGTTAGAATGATTAAATTTTTCATTTGACGAATGCATGATTTATTCCTTTATTTTTTCTCTCAAATTTTCTGAGCTCCTTTTAGGCGAGCGGTCCAAGGCGCTGAGATTATATTAGTTACTTGGAAGAGACATGGGTTAGATTCCGGCCTCGAGTAATCTTTTTTTTATATTTTTGATCTTCTCTTCATTTCTCATCGTTTTATTTCTCGAAGTAATACCATTAATTACAATTTTGTAGAATTTTTCAAAGAAATTCCCTAAGTTAGTATTATTGTGTGCAATACAAATATTAATATAATATTTGTAGTTCTTCACTATTCATAGGGTGTAGATAAAATAGCGTATGCAACTCTCATGTAATGGTTATTAATACACTCGCATCAACCATACGAAACTCACCTTCGGCTCGTTTCGTATCCCGGTTGATGCTCGTGTACTATAATAACCATCATTACATGATCGTTGCATAATATACTATTACTGTGACCACTGCAACGTTCATTCAGTGCGGTCAGCCATTTTTTGGCTGCTCTATCAAATGGTTTAGGTTTCAATAATGTAACCAGCTTCTTCAGCATATACAATTCAAGTTAGGCAGTCGCACTAAGCTGTAGGTGAATGATTTCATACAGTCACATATTGGCTGATATATGACCCCCCTCCCGAGATAAATTTGAAATAGTGAGATTTTTATTTTCAATTTGAATTGGTTTTAAAATCGTCTCGTTATTCGAGTCTCATGTCCAGTTCTATCTTCCAGAAGTTGTTGTTTTTAATAGATGTCGACATAGTAAAGGATGTTTTTCATCAAGTAGGTATACAAAAAAAACTGACCCGGAATTTTGTGTGTTATGTTAGGTTAGGTACTTTAGGGACTACCCCTTTGAAGAGAAATGGATTTAATTTGTCTTATATTCATTGTAAAGCCTTTTGACTCATTCCGAATCCCACCCTTCCGGAAACGCATCATCCCTCTATACAAGTCTATACGAATCTCCCCCCCCCCCCAATCCCCGTACAACCATGGAAATACGCCAAACGTTCTCCTAACAGGTTCTTAATTCGAGCATCGGAAGTTGAATTGAATAATTGGAGTGGAACTGCGGAGATATCTCTCGGCTTATTCATGAGCCTCACGAGGAAGTCGGACCTTTTGTCATGCAAAATATCGGGCTCCGCATTCTGTGAATGGATGAATAAACGGGCGTTTTTTTCTCCTCTTCTGTAGATCAGGAAGAACGTATATTTGGTTAACAATGGCACATCGAAATGTAAATGAGGTAATTGGAGCGGCGGCCAATGAGAGTGCAGCGTTGTGTGAACGTTTTTAAGAATGTTGAACGATAAATGCGCGTCTCGTAGTTGGTGTAAAAATATGTGATAGACTACTGATATTGTTTGCATATCGCTAGGAATCTTCCACATTTCAGACAAAATTTCTTTAAGAAAAAGTCAAGATTGAATGATGATATTTCCTTACATTTGTTAGTGTTCTACATATGTATATGATTGAAAACACAGGCGTCCAGGAATGATTGGCTTTATCTACCTGGTAAACAATATACTATTTTTAATCAATACCACGTGATGAATTTTGGTCCTTTCAACCTAAGGTCTAGGGTTTGATGGCTGTGGTAGTACTTTTGCGAGACAAACCAATTTTTGACAATCGACGCCGGGTTGGGAATACTACGTTAGGATTTTTCAGTCGTTTCTTATATTTTTTTCGTTCGGTTGACGATTATTATTGGGAGATGCAAAGTGTGACGTTAGCAAAATAAGCTGATTCATAATAGTATTGGTTACGATTTTCATTTGCAATTGTAAAATATCTTCATAAGACTTGATTGTATTCTTTTTTATCAAGCTTTCGTTTTCCGTCTAACAGATGATTCGACTGCAACCTATCGTAACGTTCTGGTATTCCTCAAGATTCTATTTAGCACTTATATAATAGTTATTTATGGTACTAGTGTGTTATAATGAAAATAAGTCACGCGAGAAAGATTTATATAAATTCTCAAGTAACTTAGGAAACAACACACGAGTGGCATACAAATTTTTATCCAACAAGTGAAAGGAATCGTTTTTATTAGGAGATAATAATAAGTTTTATCTACACCCGTACTCTAATAATACACTCATATGCCCACAACCCGTTTTATAATGAAATCCATTACGATACAGATTTTCAACCAATAGATACCCATCATTTTTCAATCAAGCATGATGTGCATGCCCTGCATTTGACATTTGTCAAGTCAAAATCGGTATAGGTATTGAACTTTTGAAGAATATAGCCAAACTTCGATAATCATAACAAAATGTCTGATACCAGCTATATGGGAGAATTACCTTCGACACCACCGGAAGAAATACAGTTAGAATAATTAAATTTTTCATTTGAGAAATGCATGATTTATCTCTTTATTTTTTCAACCTAGTTTTCTGAGCTCTCCGTAGCCGAGCGGTCTAAGGCGCTGAGTTTAAATTTGCTAGCTGGACTAGTAGGAAGAGACATTGGTTCGATTCCGGCCTCGACTAACCTTTTTTTTCAATTTTTTATCTTTTCATTTCTCACCGTTTTATTTCTCAAAGTAATACCATTAATTACAATTTTGTAGAATTTTTCAAAGAATTCAGTTTAATTAGTATTATTCTGTGCAATACAACTATAAATATAATATTTTTAGTTCTTCACTATTTATCGGGTGTAGATAAAATAGAATATATGCATCTCTCATGTAATGGTTATTAATACACTCGCATCAACCATGCGAAACTCACCTTCGGCTCGTTTCGTATCCCGGTTGATGCTCGTGTATTAATAACCATCATTACATGATCGTTGCATAATATACTATTGTGATCAAATTAAGGCTTCCTGTGTCTCAGTAACATATAAATGTCAGAATAACTTGACTGTGACTTCTTTACATTTTGGTCAAAGTAGGTTGTTTGTTTGGTGGCCACGGGCATGATACTTTGTCAGCAAATGTTTAAATAAATGTTGACGCTTGTAAGTTTTTGCTGAAAAAAGAGATGCTTTTTCGAAGAGAAAAAACTTAAATAAAATGGAGGAAACTGATGAAATATACGTTCCTGAGGATTTCCTTACGGAAGCAGAAGAAGCAGCGATGCTGATTTTGCCAGAAAAGTCCCGAGATATCTACGACAAGGACTTCAAAACGTTTGAGTCTTGGATGAATTCACGGAAGATAAAAGGTATCGATGAAACTGTTTTATTAGCTTTTCTTTTACACTTTAAAAAAAATTAGCCCCATCGTCGCTATGGACCAAATACTCGATATTCGGCTCGACTATTCACCTTTATAGAAAATTCGTCATTTCAAAATATCGCAAACTGACTAGCTTTTTGAAAAGCAAATCTTAGGGATACAAACCTAAGAAGTCCAAGACATTAGAGCGACCTGAAATAGAGAAGTTTTTGAACGAAGCCGATTCCTCGGGCTCCGCCCGTTGTTCTTTGCTCCTTGGTTTCTCTCTTTTTTTTTTGTTTTTTTTTTTTTCCCCCGAGACGAGTACGAGTAAGCTTGTGGAGTTTGAGTCCTGACAAATTATATGCTTTCACACATTTCTGTTCATCATTCTGCGACTCGACTTATGATTTTCAACGGAAATGAGTTTGTTTGATAAAAACTCACGAATAAAATTCTTAGTTATTTCACTATTTACCTAAGCATAATGAACCTTCGTTAGCACTGAGCCCAAACCGTTAGAAGCGTGGAAAACAAAGTCGAAGTTGAGCCTGCAATATAAATCTTAAAACAACTGGTATTGCTATTTTGAACTTGACTCATTCTTGGACTACATTTAAACTCGTACCAACGCAACGGGTCTAAATGTCAAAACGGGTTAGATTGTATTGTTTTATTCTCTATCGGTATTTCTACCGTGTTATCGTCGAGCTTCCTGTAGAAAAAAACAAGTAGCTTATTCCAAACGTTTGTATAATGGGGTCAATGGTGCCTCGACTATTGTCGATTTAAATGTGGTGGTTTTAAATAGATCAAGGTTATTTTGGTGCATTGGCGAGCGAGCAGTGATATACGTTACGTAAAGGGGTCTCGAGGTTTTCACTAGTTTGTGCAGTTGAATCTAGACAGGGTATTTGTTTCGTGGTAATTTATGTGGAACGGGATGTCAAAAATAACTCCAACTACAGTTTGGGTGTGAACATTTGAAAAACACTAAGTGTGAAGGACGTAAAATGTACATTCGATAAGCTTTGCTATGGCAAATACTTTAGCGAGTATTCTGTTGATATTATGGAACTGATTCGGCAAGTCAAGATGTTCAAATCATCAACAAGTAGGGCATACATTCTGGAGGCGATGGAAATATAGAAGGTGAAGAGGAACATGTGAATGCTTTGAACACAAAAATATTCTATATTATTTAATAATAAGAGCCCTAACAGAAGTAACAAGTTCAAACCATCTCATATTATTATCAACCGATGTAATTCTTGGGTATTTTAATGATGCTGTCCTTCTGAAGGAAAAGTTATGCCATTGTTTCCGCATGAGGGATGTTTTCGAATTTTAAGTTGATCAACCAGGAAAAAAGTTCTGTGATTGGTATACGTCGTCCTGGTTGGCAAAACTTGCTCAGTGCAGTTTTTATTCCACATAAGTGCCCAACAGCATGTGTTATTGCTAAATAACTTTCAGTTGCAGAAAAATTCAAGGGAGCATTTCCTAAGTAGAAATTTGAGGTGATTCCCTCAATGCGAATAAACGATGAAACAGTTGAAGGCTAGACTCTTACAGATTTTACAGCGAAAATCACTAGACCTTTAACCGATAAAATGTCCAAAATAAACCGGGCTTGGTCCTTTTCGGTCCTTCTCTGTCTTTTTTTCCTTTTTTCGTTTTTTTTTCCTGTTTCTTTTTTTTGGTTCTAACTTTCCCCCCTTCCCCCTTTAATCCGCCAAATTCCTTCCTTTTCTTGTTTTCAATTTTTCTTTCAAGCAATGCTTTCGTGTTATATTTAAATAAAATCCCCCCCCCTTCGGTTTCTGGGTTTTTTTCAATTTTTATTCCATTCAGTTCTTTTGCTAGGGAAATTTTGGAGTGGCATGGCATTGCCGCACCCTTCACCGTCCCTGGCCCCCGATTATTTATTCACAAAACACGAACCGTAAAACTGTTCATTTTGCTGGAATTTGGAAATTTATTTGCCTGTCCCGACTCAACTCATCAGTCAACTGAAGTTCACGACAGTTTTTGATATTTTGAACGTTGTTTTGATATGGTTACCTAAAGTTGAGGAAAAATTTGGACCATCTCACATAATCTGAGCAGCTGAAAACATAACCGAAGTAAAAACTCGATGCTCTCCTTCCATTTGGAACTTATGACCCTTCAAAGTAATTGTAATTAAAGAGCTGATTCCAACAAAGTTACATATATCTTCTAAACTATTCTAAAGGAATACTGTTCAGGAATGTATCGGTCGTAATGAAGGAATCAAAGAAATGTAATTCCATATTCCGCTGAATGATAACTTCTTCACGCATTTTATCTTTATATTTTTCCTATTCAGATCAGCACGAAACTCTCGACGAAACTCGACTTAGGCATAGTTCATATAAGTACGATTTTCGGGAAGAAATTGCGATTAAAATGAGATGGCGATCGAACACTGGAATATCATTGGCCATTTTTTAGTTGCATCTTTTTTCATTCGGACGAATTTTGCAAATTTCGTATCTACATGAACTCTGCTTTAAACTTGTATTCCGAAACACAATTTTCTCAATGTGGGAGAACCCTTGGACTTGAAAATTGTTTCTGAAGTAACGGAGATCTGTCTGAAAAATACAACCTACTTATCCGTCTTTCGATCGATATGCGGGCTGACATTTCCAAAAGGTAATCTATTCACAGCTGTGGGAGATGTTTGTGTTGCGTCTCTCTCTTTCGTGCGTTCGTACTACGAGCAACAAACACGTAAATACTTGGTTCTATTGATTGAAATATTCTGTTTGGATTATTGACCTTTCGGGAAATTTCGAGACCGATTCAGGTCAAGTCGTGAATGTTGTATATACGAATAGGAAAAAATGAGCCAGCCAGATGTCTGATTTATGATTTCTTTATTAGTTTATTATTACCTATTCCAATCGGTAATGGAAACACTTGATGGATCACACGTTTTTCCACTTGATAATGTAATAATGTCTGGAGGGGCTAAGTAGGTAATATTTCAGTTTGTAATTTCGGTTCTGGGAAACCAATTCAATAATTCATCTATATATGGGGTTCAATTCGAATAATATATTATATAAAACGATTTGAAAGATTATTTATTATCGTAAGTTGGGCTTTTTTGTTTCACACAGTAACATTTTTACTATTTAGACACTTGTGAATTTACATTAGTGATGTTTGGAGGAATTCCGATTTTATCACTTTATTTTCCTTTTCATTTTCATTTATATTATTGTACTTTTTGTCCCAACTATAAACATAATGTATGTTTCTTGGGAAATGAATGAATGAATAATAATAATAGGATGTTATAGGATGATGCTCTATTTTTACCGACTTCATTCGTCATAAATTCTATCGGTGTCTATTATAAACTCATCGGATGTGAGTGTAGAAAGGAATTTCAAAATTTTGATGAGCCTAACAGGATTAGCTGTTGATTATTTTTTGAGCATTTTGGTGAAAAACGAAAAGTAAGAATGAAGTGTTGTGCTTTGAATGACTTTGAGTTTTATTTCAAGGTACGCCAAAAATATTAGTCCAAGAACAGTCTTTTTTTACTTCCAGAATTGATTCTTGATTGGGGGTCCCCAAATCAAGTTGGCGGGACGGGGGGGAAGCCGCCATCTAAAACACGTTTATCAATATCTCGTGAACCGTGCATCGTCGACAAAACAGTAGGATCATGATAATAAATTCTCTGCAACTTCTATTTGAAACTTTTTTAAGCATAGGTTTAAGGCGCGCCAAAATACTGCCATTTATACTGTTTCATCAACCGTTCACTATATATTTAGCAATAACCATGCTGGGAACAGTTTCGCGCGCTATAAATGAAAATCAATGCACTATACGAAAAAAAGTTTCGGATAAAAGTTGAGGATAATTTTATTATCTACGAAAATGATCCCCACTGTTTTTGTCATACGATGCACGGTTCACGAGATATTTGATAAAACGTCTTTTCCAAGATGGCGGCTGAAGCTCAACCCCCCCTGTCCCGCCAACTTGAATTTATATTCAGGGACACCCCCAAACATTTTCCAACAAGAAAATCAATTCTGTAGAAGATTGCATTATGAACCTACTTTTTTTGCTCTGGCTCTTGGCGTATATATAAACTTTGATATTCGTACTATCCAAGGAAAGCTGATATATTGACACCTTGATGTTGAAGGCAGTAAGTAATTGAAGGTAACCCCCATTATCTATCAATTTTTCAATTAATTTCATGTTATTGCTGACATATGATTGGCAAAAGGAGTGTTCAGTATTACTGAAAATTAAAGAGTAATTTTTATGTAATAAATAGCGATACGTCAATTCAGAGATAGTACGAGTGTAATAATTAATGTCGAAGTAATTCAAATTGACGAGTTTGGTGACGAGTGACTTTGACACTATTAACGACTAACGTGTGTTCTTCACAAATAATCGGAACCTTATTTTAGCGTCACATTATAAATGAAAAACCCATACTTTCGAAAGAATACATTTTGGACATTCTAAAATTGATGACGTAGGATACGAAATGATTTTTGAAATTATTTTCGAACCTTTTTAGCGAGAAAAAATAGCTCGAATGTTTTATAGAAGTGTATGACCGTTTGAATCGAAAAAGAATCTTGCTATTCTTGGAACTGATAAAGGAAAAAAATATCGTCAATTTCTTTCGATGGCAATTAATTACATTTTTTCACGTGAGGTAGGCAGCTTCGGAAATTGTACGATGTTTAAAAACCCTAGGTGTTACAATTGATGCGATATTGTTTAGAATAATATGGCGACACTTTCACTTCATTTTCACGTATCGTGGAGTGTTTTTCATTTTCATCGCTAGTTGACGCCTATTGTCGGCCATTACGTCAAATGATTTGATGTTTTTTTTTCAGCCGGTTTTTTAGTTCTCTTATCGTTCATCGTAGCTTCGAATTGATTGATTCATCATTTATACTTTGAAAGTAACAGGTGCGATATTCTTGCTTTTTGTGCTTACCAGAAGTCTAAATAAGCCACAAATATGACTTGCGATGTGCAGTACCGAAGGATATGTGATCTATCTATAATACATATCATCATTATCACAATGATCTTGAAGAAGCATGTTTGAAATTTGTTTCTTTTGAAGAGTTGACGATTTGGCTTTCGATTCGTAGTAAAGTTTTGTTATCATAGTTCTTCACGTTTGATAAATATTCTCACAAAAACTTGTATTCTGATGTGAAGAATTCAAATGAGGGAGTAAAACGCGGTGATATTCCCTAGTTCAGAAGTTATCGTCTTTCAAATTTGGGAAGACATGCCTGTTTTACCTTTTCCCAATCATAAAACCAAAGAAGCACAAGTTACTAATCACCTTCACACTTTCGTGTACATGCTGCGAACCATTCTTTCTACAAATATTTTCATTCATCTTGGAGGGACTTATGAAATCCTTTGACGTTTAAGTGGGGAATTTGAAGTGCATAGTCAACCGATAGATCGACAAACTGTACCCTTTCATTCGAGCAATCAACAAAATGAGCAAAATATAATGTCATATTTACGAAAGACGAAATCGAATGAAAGGATAACAATTATGAGGAATTTGACCGGTATTCTAAAAAAATAACATAAATGTTGTTGGCAGTCAGCGTCCAAAAGTAAAAAAAAGTATAGCCTGCCGACTGGTCGCCTGTTCATACATTTCCTAGTAAATTTGTAACTCTTTTCTTTGCAAACGCCATTTGAACTGATATACTGGAAGGGGCCCTGCTGCCTATTATCATAGCAGACATGGGTCGCCAACTTTGAGGTTTTCAGGCATCTCAATTGGAAGGGGTTCAGATCGTTCCTTCAAGAAAGTGCAACAACATTCGCATGTGATTACCATATGACTATTCTCACGTCACTCGACTTCTCAATTTTTTGGAAATAGGCCACCAGGATATATTCACGAACGTGTAACGTGTCTAAGGAATTCGAAAAAATTACTAACGAGCTGTTGCGACATTCGTTCGGTTCATTCACTCACACATCACATGGTCTCTTATAAGCGTTGGCTGTGTCAGCCCGTGATGTTGGAATAGATATCGTAATGTACGTCGTCAGGGGGTCTAGAGAAAGTTAAATGACGACTTTTTTAGGCGATACCGCTTCGGAGGCTGCGGCGACCCATATTAGTCGTCGCTCTCGGTCAGCTGATCGAGCGTACGTGGCAATGATGATTTTTTTTGTCGACGTGTGGAGGCGAATGATATCATCGATTGCTTCACTCATTGCGAACGGGTTCGGTGGTTGTAGTCATAAACCTACTGATTGCTTTCGAATTTGTTGAAAATCATGCATCGGCTCCTTAGAAAACGGTACATTTTTGCTAATTTTGCACAAACATATTTACAGCTGATTGCACCGACTTTTTCTTATGGGAGCATTAAGCTAGTCGGTTAACGCACTGCAGCGATTGCACCATAGTTCAAGAGATTATTGAAGACCCAATGGCCACGTTTACACCGTGCGCTAATTTGGTATTCTGACCAAGTTGACCATACCAAATTCAGACAAAGTCAATAAGTTACTGCCTGTTTACACCATCTTCAATTAGTAAACGGTATGGTTCTTATTTGGTAAGCATACCAAAGAACATGACAGAAGTATAAACAGGTTTGCAACTCTGCTGTAACTCATATTTTTTGACATGAAAACATCAAATAATTCATGGATTAAAATCAGAAATAATAAGAATTAGATTTGGATTTGAGAGTAAGGGCAATTATAGTACATTGGCAAATGATGAATTGTGAAAGAAAGGCGAGATTATCAAAAATTATAAGGCTTCATAGAAGGAATATGAGAAAATATCAGGAGTTGAGAATAAAACAGGTAAGGAAAATGATAATAAAATGATAAAACAACGAAATACACAGAGCTCGGACTTATGCTTAGCAAAGATCCAAACCAAATTTTGCAACTTGCGGATAGTCAATGCCGTAGGTGTTAACACCATCTTGGTCACTTAACTATTTTGGTCTGGTACGCAACAATTTTGGGTACCAAACCAAGCTGGTCACCTGACTAAGTGTACTGTTTACACCAAGATGACCAAGACGATTTGGTTAAAATGAAGTCATTAGTCAGCTTACCAAGCGACGCGACGGTGTAAACGTGGCCATTAATAAACCCCCACCAAACTGAAAGTCTCTTTGTTTATGGTCTCATAAGGAAAAGTCGGTGAAATCGGCTGTGAGTTTCTTAAACGTCGACGAGATGATGTTTCATATCCGAGTATACAGTGTGGTCCACTAAGTCTGCAACAAATGGGAAACTTTTTTATTATCGATTTCTCAGAAAATTTTATTCTTGACAAAAGTTGGTGCATGTTCCAAAACTATACCAAGTGTACCTGAAATGGCCTTATGACAATCACCATACAGGATATGCCAAAAAATATAAATTTCGTTCAAGAGTAAAGTACCCTTATTTCAGAAAATATAGAAATATGTTGAGGAGAAAAGTTGCTTAGAATTAAAAGTTATGTTCAGATACGAAGTCATGGCCTGCTATTCGAAATTTTTTGATGATGATACTTTTCAGAAACATTTAATATACTATTTGATATATTTTTACTACCCTCCCAAGGAACTAGACATCTATTCTGGTAGAACTATTAACTTTGGTATTGTTACGATATTTCGGGGTTCGTATTTTCAAATAATACTTCGAGCAGCACAGAACTGTTTTTATCAACTCAAGCTAATGGACCATCGAAGGTTCGTTAACGCACTGTAGCCATTGCACCATAGTATAAGAGATTATTTATTAAACACCCAATAATAAACAACTCATATAAAATGAAAGAGACCAATAAAATCAAAGAGCCCCTTCGTTAATGGTCTCATAACAGAAAGTCGATGCAATCGACTGTTAGACTGACTTCAACGAAGTGAAGCATCCGACTCGAAGGTCTGGAATAACCGGAAAGTCACTTCCAGAAGCGTCCAGCGTTCATACGTTACGCATTCCGGCCCGATTGTCTTGCAAATGAGCGGCGTTCTATTTACGAGCGCGACTCAGTGGCGGTGCTAGGGGATTTCGTAACTAATTCACAATGAATTTAGCATATATGTAGTAGCATTATATTTCTTGCTAGTACTAGGGAATACTTCTTTAACACTTAAAAGTTACTGTTTAATCAATGAAGACATTTTTGTGTTTTTCGTTTTCGTAACTTCTCAATGGTTTCTTCCGAAGTAATAATTTCACAGTCATTAAAAGTACTGACAACCTTAATCACTCGACAATACGCGTATTCCAATCTTTTCACTATTGATTGCTTCTCAGCGATTGATATCTAAATGTTCGAAAATAATATATTGCCACAAACCGTTCTTCGGTAAAAAAAATTAAACCCTTAGAATGGACTGTATCATCCCCCACGAGCGTTTATGTCCATGGGAAGCGGTTAGGGACATCGAAATGTTCTGCTCCTATGAAGGAAGCTTGCGCCGGTGCCGATGTAGTGGTTGAAAATGGAATAATGTAGGAACTTATATGTACATTTTGGTTTCTTTCTGATGATATTGGTCCCATTGATAGACAATATAACAGATTATTTTAATTTTTCGAAAACTGAGTGAGGCTCGAATTACTAAAGAGGTTTCTGGTATAGGAGAACTTTAGTACTTTATCTTTCAGTAGGAATTCGTGCAAGTGGCACTATGACTTTCACAGCCGATTGCACCTACTCGTTCTTATGAGACCTTCAACAAAAGCACCCTTTAAGTTAGGTCAGGGTTTATTCATGGGTGTTTAATAATCTCTCAACCTATGGTGCAATCGCTGCAGTGCGATAACTGAACTTTATTGGCCCATTTGCTTGATGCTCTCATAACAAAAAGTCTGTGCAAACGGCTGTTGATCTGCCAGAACCCAATCTATTCGAGGTCGCCTATAACCTCTCCAATGTATACTTGAAATATCACTCGTTTGACGCATATACAATTCCGAAAATATGAGTCGCATTAACAGCTGATAGATAAAAACAAAAGCATAATGTTGTTCGTTACCGAATCGAATGTTGTTCAGGAGTTCCTTTACGTAACTTCGTTGAAGCGGGTCGTCAGATATACGATAAACGTGATAAGGAATTTAGGTGGGGCACGAGAGGAATCTGTTGATATCGTCGTCGTGTCAAACAAAACAATAACAGTCGATATCGTTATCTGGATTGTTACAGGGTGGTTGGCTTTGTTGTCTCTTGTGACTGGGACTTTGGATAGGGATGTGATAGAAATATGCGGTTGGGTCGGGTTCACTTTTCTTTTCCATGGATGTGATGGAATGGCGAACGATAATTTCGAACTGATGGCCATTGATGGCAACTGTAACAACACGGTGATGATGATTGAAATTCAAATGTATAAAATGACAGGGGATAAACTAACTCATCCTTATGTTTGATCCTCGAGTTTGTCGTATGGTTTTATTCGAAGACAGATTATTTCGATATATGTATAAATTTGCGATTGACGACTTTCATGAGTGGAATTCGTTTTCAAGAGATGCTGGTGCCCTAGATAGTTGTGAAAATTATTCACTTGTTTTTGCGAATTGATGTTTTTTTGGTCTTTTGGACAAATGAATATAAATGGGTGAATCTGAATGCCATTTCAATGGAAGGTGTGCCCAAACCAGTCATTCGTCAACACTTTCTATGCATTTTCAAGCTTGAGTCAAATATATTCAATTCGTTTTTTACTAATGATTAGTCTAGATATGTGTCTTTGCATATATTTGCTATTTCCCACATATTCCTTGTTTATGACATAGAGGAGGAAGTGTAGACTTGCAGATATTTCAGTGGGGTTTATAAGAGATAAAAAAAGGTGAAGTTTCCGAATATTCTACAAAGTTTGTTATGGCACTGTCTATAAATCATTTTCCTTATAAATGTCGTGTCAAAAAACATCACTTAAATACCATTACACAAATTTTAAAAGAAACAGAGACTGAAATTAATACAGCCGTTTTCAAACAGAAATATCGTTTGGAATCCTAAGCCGACATTGAGCGGAAATTATACCGAAAAAAAAATTAAAACGTGCAGATCTCACTCAAGGGAAAACTTATTTTGAGAAAATTTGATAAAGGTCAGTTTTGAATGTTTTAAAATGGGATCCATCCTGTAACTAACAATTCCCGTTCAATATATATCTCCGTGAGTAGTCCCTACATCTTTGAATCGTGTGTACTTGTATTAACCTGTTGAGAAGCTATTTTCATTTCTTATTCAATAATCAAGTTTCAATAAAAAAGTTCTTGATCAGTAAAGGGTTAGAACTACTCCAACTAGCTTGAAAGGAATATAGGAATTATAATTTTATAAATGAATGGTTATGAATAATCATACGCAAACATGTGACAATCTTCATGGCAGCAATTTTATGCGATATCAGTGTTAATTTTTCAGCTGTCTCCAGAGCCTACTATTGTTACATCTTATAATCAACCAGTTTTCCCCTACCTCCTTTATTTGAAGATTTTTGATTGCATCGAGAAGTCATATACATTTCGAATCAATTTCTAATAACTCTTTTCTTCATCTAGGCTGGACATCAGATTTTATGATCTTCCTTAATGATTATGTGTATAATGTTCATTGAGACGAGTTTCGGTAGCTTGCCCACTTTGGCCAATGTAGAAAACCTTGCATCTCAGTAAGGGTATGATTAGAGTGAATGGTTACCCCACATTCATAGGATGAAAATTTTGGCATTTTCACTCGAAGTGATGGAATTCAGAAGTGTAATTTGTAGGTGTAATGCCACTGCGAAGATTGAAAATCGATATATCTCTATACTTCCAGTTAAAATCGAGATATGAATTAAGTTCGATTTGTTTGTTACACGTTGTATGTTGTACTTGGCACCAATAAGTAAGTCAGTCAGCTGAGAGAGACAGAGAGAGCTCGGTAGCGGTGTTTGTGCATTGTTCGGTTTCGTCACATGCGATCACGCAGGCTGTATGCTGCGCGTCTATAAATAGTTTTTGTGAAACAATTGCAGTCGGAAAACACGTTCGAAGAATGACGGGATTACCCAGAAACGCTGATTTCTATAAAAGTATAAACATCTAGGCGCTTCAATCGGAAGGAATGTGAGAGGATTAGTCTGTACAGGGATGTCGTTGTGTGTTGGAAGACCATGTAGACCTGCATAATAGTATATTATGCAACGGTCGTGTAATGATGGTTATTAATATATGAGCATAAACCGGGATACGAAACGAGCCGAAGGTTTATGCGAGTGTATTAATAACCATTACATGAGAGTTGCATACGCTATTTTATCTACACCCGATTAATAATGAAGAACTACAAATATTATATTTATATTTGTATTGCACACAATAATACTAATAATACTAATAATGTCAGTACCACACACGGCTCGGCTACGGAGAGCCCACTAAATTTGATGAAAAAATAAGTAATAAATCATGCATTTGTCAAATGAAAAATTTAATCATTCTAACTGTATGTCTGCCGGTGAAGGTGTCGAAGGTTATTCTCCCATATCGCTGGTATCAGACATTTTGTTATGATTATCGAAGTTTGGCTATATTCTTCAAAAATCCAATACCATGACAATGACAAATGCATGATTTATTACTCATTTTTTCGTCAATTTTTGTGGGCTCTCCGTAGCCGAGCCGTCTGTGGCGCTCACATTGGTTATTCTAGCTGGAGGAGACATTGGTTCGATTCCGGTCTCGAGTACTCTTTTTTTTCTTTGATTTTTGATCTTCTTTTCATATCTCATCGTCTCATTTCTCGAAGTAATACTATTAATTACAATTCTGTGAAATTTTTCAGAGAAATTCGTTGAATTAGTATTATTGTATGCAATACAAATATAAATATAATATTTGTAGTTCTTCACTATTTATAGGGTGTAGATAAAATAGCGTATGCAACTCTCATGTAATGGTTATTAATTCACTCGCATAAACCATACGAAACTCACCTTCGGCTCGTTTCGTATCCCGGTTTATGCTCATATATTAATAACCATCATTACACGATCGTTGCATAATAAACTATTATCTGGTTACGTAGCGTTCTGATTGAGTAAGGGTTAACCTATCGAGATTACTATTTGAGAAGAATTGAAAATATTGTTGTGTTTTCAGTAGGCGATCCTTTTTTCAATTATATTTGAAGTAGTTTAATATCAGGTGAAACATCTATGTGAAGATTTCAACAACGTTCCAACGATCATCTTTCAATAAAATCGAGTTTTTTGTAACTTAAGTTTCTGAGTGTGCCCGGAGTCTTTCATCGACTCGGATGGTTTTTGTGTTAATATTACTCATACTAATTCATTTCATCATAAAACGAGACCAAAATTTCAATTAGTCATACATTTTTCGGCGAAGATACTTTTGGAAATATCGAAAGTTCATGCGCGTACACCACATATTACAGAAACAAGTTTAGATAGACAACATGGTACTTGTAGAAACCAACTTTTCTATAAAAATGGATTGATTAGAGAAAACTGTAAAAACTACAAAGAAAGAATTCTGAATTATCGACGAACTGATGACTGATTTTCTATACTCTATTCGTTCGATACAAACCAACCAATAATAAGAATTCATCTCGCCACCAAAAGGGTATATTATTTTCTGTAACTTACCTGCAATTTTAAGAGACATGATAGCATTATGTAAGTCTCCTCTCTCCTAGTACTACTCCTAGTAGGAACAAAATAACCGTTATCAGCGCCTTCGGTGGCCGTTGACCTAAGCTTCTAAATTTTGCACGGGAAGGCGGCTGTCAAATTTCCAAATATATTCCTGTATTCTGTGACTCACACCTAAGAGCATCATCAGTACCCCCAAACCTTAGACAATACAACTTACTTACCTAACTGTCAGTTTTCCATATAACACGGTGCGGTTTACAGAGAGAAAGGATATGCACATTGAAGTGGTATTGTGAAACACAGAATGATAGTTCTATACTTGAATGACTCTACCCTTCTTAACCTCTCTTTATCTACACCCGTACTCTAATAATACATGACTCTACCCTTCTTAACCTCTCTTTATCTACACCCGTACTCTAATAATACTCTTATATGCCCACAGCCCGTTTTATAATGAAATCCATTACGATACAGATTTTTCATCACGATACAGGTTTTCAACCAATAGAAACCTATTATTTTTCAATCAAGCATGATGTGCAAGCTTTGCATTTTGACGTTTGTCAAGTCAAAATCAGTAGTTATCGAATTTTTGAAGAATTTAGTCAATTTTCGATAATCGTATGAAAATGTCTTATAGCAGTGATATAGAAGAGTTACCAGCGACTCCTCCACAGATGTCTTAGACAAGAAAAAAATACATTCGAAAGGATTATATTTTGACAAATGCAACATATGTGTTTTTATTTTCAATCAAATCAAATGAGCTCTCATGGCCGAGTGGACAATGGCGCCGACACGTCCGAGTTCAATTCCTGACCTCTGCAGATATTTTTTTATTTTTTTTCTCTTTTTATTTCTCATTGTTGTATTTACGTGGTTATACCATTAATTATAATTTTGTTGATTTTTTCGAAAAAATACGATTGATTACCTACTATTATTGTGTTCAATATAAATACCTGATAATATAATATTTTTAGTTCTTCATTATTTATTGGGTGCAGATAAAATAGCGTATGCAACTCTCATGTAATGGTTATTAATACACGAATAAACCATACGAAACTCACCTTCGGCTCGTTTCGTATCAAGTTTTATGCTCATGTATTAATAACCATAATTACACGGTCGTTGCATAATATACTATTATCTGATACATTGAGGAAGGAATGCGCTTTATTAGGTTATACGTTATAATTAGGCATTCCAGATACTTGTCAAAAATGTCAAATGAATCGAAATGAACCAATACGGTGCCATCTGCCCCCCAGAAACTATCGTTTGTTTTTTTGCAAACGAGTGTGTGATTGGTTGAAACTTGTGCTAGCCACCCAGACATCACGTGATCTGGAATGCCTAATTGAAGTATTCTATCTTGCTCATTTCGTAGTCCTCTCTGTCTTAGGTCGCGTCTATTAGTTGTAATGCCTATGCCCGAAACCCATAATGAAGGAGAGAATTTTGTGATTTTGTCACGCAGGAAAATGCCTTCAATAAATCACGGAACACAAACGTTTTATAGTATAGTTTATGGAATCCGTTTGATGATATCCATATAGGACACAACTACAATACGTTATTAACAAATCTAAGGGACATACACATGCTTCAGTAAACTGTGGTTCAAGTGAAGTTTAGTTGCTGAGCATTAGCCAATAGAACATATTGTTGCTTGACAACAGAAGTCGGTTCCTTCGAACCACAGTTCACTGACGTATGTAAAACTGGCCCTTAGTGGCATAAAAACGGAAAGTTTTTTATTTGTCAATTCTTCATGCTCATAAAAAACGTTCGTATCTGCCCTAAGTACTCACAGGGGAGAACGCAACTCCGTACAATTAGTATACATATTCGTATCTCTCTGACCTCGATTTTTTCCTGCCATTCCAGCAGGATCAACAAGGGCGGCGAGCCGCCCACGGCCACGATGGAGCAGGAGAAGCGGATCCGCAGAGAGATCGCGAACAGCAACGAGAGACGCCGCATGCAGAGCATCAACAACGGCTTCCAGTCGCTGCGCTCCCTTTTGCCGCATCACGAGGGCGAAAAATTGAGCAAGGTGAGTGACTGAACGTATCCGGTCGATATTTAATCGCGAACTTTGCAAGATGGATGAAAACCCTGCGAGAAATTGCGAGCGAAATTTTTCGATATCTCGCATTATTGATTTTGACAAATTTCACTAAAAAAAAAACAGATTTTTTACAGAAACGCACTTTATGAATCTGTCAACGTCACATGCAAGATTATAGGTTATATTCATAAATTTTTCACGTCATTTCTAACCCAACGACTTACGTAAGTCCTCAATTCACCGCTAGCTTTAGTAAAAGACCCGAAAATTTTTTATTGCTACGGCTACGTATTTTTAAGCGTAGAGCACGTATCCGAATTCAAAACGCGCCGCTCTCCCTTCATTTCGAGGATATGGCCCTTCAAAGTTCGGAAGAAGGATATATTCCACCTTCTTTTATGCATCGAAAAAACGATAAAATCACACGTTTTTATTCGTCAAATACCATTGACAACTGATTCCTTCTTCATCACTTCAACCGATTTGTAACAATTCTTTCACAAAAAACTTTTGAAAATAATCCCGATCGATTTCGAGGTTAAAAACCTACCTAATCGTTTATTTTCACCGTATGATTTCAAAACAATATTGAACAATATCAAAGTTTTGGACTTTCCAAAGGTAACTTTGTTTCTTGAAATAAGGGTTGAAAATTTTATATATTCTCTAATACTGACGAATCATTTACCTGAAATAACTATTTCAATGGACAGTAGATTCTGCACCAACACCACCACCACACATGATGCAAGAATGCTTCATCATGAAACTAACCATAGATAAACATCGAACCCATCAGCATGAACTGGTGATAGGGAACAAGATCAAACTTATCAAATATCAAATTGAATATTATCGAATCTACCGAATGAATTCGAATCTCAAATAAATCAAATCAAAGTAACTGTAGCTTTCGAACGAAAGATCCCTCCAGAGTTTAACCAATGATATCAGAAATCGCGTTTCCAAACTCTCACTTTGCTTTCTCAGATCGACGGGATTTGGCCAAACAAGTATCAATTAACGCATCAGCGTGTTATGCATCTTGAAACAATCTCCAAAAAAAAATGTGTCTTGAGGCTGTTCATGCATACCTTTTCCCTATGCCGTTTGATGCATATTTTCAACAATAATATCTTGAAAAGTATGGAGCAGAACTGTGTGCTCTTTCGCTTATCGGAAGAAAATTGAGGTTACTGCGATGTCGTTTTTCTTTTTCAAAAAAATTAAATCGTTAATATAGTGTAATGAGTTGACTATTCCAAAAAAAACATATACCATTTGAATGATATCAGAAATATCATAAATGATCTGCTGTCAAAACCTTATCAATGGAATATCCACTGATTAAAAACCCTTTGATAAATTTTCTGACCAAAACCTAGGCGACATTTAAAAAAACTAAGTCTCTCAACACAAATATTCTAAAAAATTGTTCTAAAATCATTCATTTCTGTTAACCAGTTGACTAACGTCAACCCTTAGACGTTTAAACTTGTGCAAAGTGCAATTACCCAGCATTGAGTGAATTTTGTTATCAATTTCATTTTTTAAATCATCCCTATAATTACGTGTAATCAGGTAATTAGATGTCATAAGGAAGGACTTATTTGTTTTTTTTTTCTCTTTAACATATTTCAAAGCTCAATTAATTTCAATGATCAATTGAAAACAGCATCGTAGAAAAAAATTGAGGGGAACAGTCTTGAAAATCACCAACCTGAATCGATTCCTGGATATATAAAAACAATTATTCCACCCATCGATTCTGACAGATACTTGAGAAGTTTGTTGGCGCAATCCCCAATGCCAACTAATCTTAATTACGTCTGGGGGAGATAACACCATTTTGTGATTATCGAATGTTACGGGAAATTCATAACAAAATACTGGATCATATAACTGATAATAAAAAGCTGACAGGTTCAACAATCGAAAATGAAGCTATTCGTATTTTTTCACGAAGTTACACAGTCGTAATGTAATTAACAACAATTGGTTACCCAACCGTATGTTGATGTGAAAATAAGTGCTGCGATCAATGATTGGGAAATAATCGTCGAAAGAATACAAAAAAATTATTCGTTGGATTGTGTGAGAGTCACAATAGATGTTTCCTACTGCATTTTTACTCGCTTGAGAAATACATGTATTCGGTTTATGTTTCAAGAGAAAATTAACGAGAGGTCATAGCGTCAGAATCGTTGGACCTTAACGACATGTCGTAAAACTTGACAATAATAATGTTTCGACAAGAGGTACGTTTCGAGATTTTATTTCGTAGAAGGTGTGAAGATTCGTGTTTCTGGACAATGTTGGCGAACGAAATTTGAAAATTGTTGATACCTCTTTGTTAGCTTTTCAATTGAAAAAGTTTGCGAAACCGCTACTCTTGCGCTTGCTATTCGTGAAGAGCCATCTGAACAACTAAGATCCGAATTAACCAAAAACGAAAACTGAATTTAAACTGAACTGAATTTGTATGCAATTTTTGTCAGATTCTTCATGAGCCCCACTTGGAATTTAAACTTAATGCTAAGTGCTTACGCCTAGTGCTCAAAATTTTTCACTTGTGCGTAATTGACACTTATCCCCCTCTATTTCCCAACAGTTATTCCTCTTTGCCTAGCAGCCGGTAGATTCATGGAAATGCCATTTTCCTTCAAAAATGTCATAAATATTTTCGCTCGATTTGCGGAAAAAATAGTTTTTGGTGGCACGCAAACGTCGATACCATGTAGTGAAAAAAATCCTTGTCTAGTAACGAAATTCAGTGTTTCTCTACTATATTATGCATTCATTATACATATAAACTTTTCCCTTGAATTTTTATCTATTGAAAAAACTCATCAAAATCCATTGCGTAGATTTGAAGATCTAAGCTTTCATAGGAACAGACAGACAGATAGCTGGAAGTAACTTTGTTTTATATACTGTGTAGTGGTTTTTCTCTCGATGTGCTTGGTTGTAAATTATTACAAACATCTAATACTTTCTGAACAGTAAATGTACTCTAAAAATCTTCGTATTTCTTAAAATCAATATTCAACAAATCTGAACTGTTTATAGTATGAAAATCAAGGATATAGTTATTTGTTTTACTAGGCAGCTAGATTGACTGCCGCGTCTGATAGTTCATAGCCGAGCGTAGCAGCTATGGCAGTCTATCTACTGCTGCCGAATTGAACATATAATTTTTTCTCCGATTGTTCATAATGATATATGTGCGATATGGTATTTGCAGATTATTGAAAATTTTTCATTTCCTCCTGTAATGATAAATTAAAACAAAATTTGACAGAAATCACAAGTGTTGAAATGGTTGGATGCTATGGAAATGTATATGCCCATAGTAATTATAGTGTTACATCCTAGCGCCGGTCCTGACCAGATCGTAAACGCAGATGGGGAATCGCGTCGTGTCGTAGCGGACGTCATTTTCCTAGAAACCGTAATGCCGCCTGGAGAATTCGGGACGCGTCATCGGGGCTTTTCTCGACGATTCTCGATTGACACGCAGATATATATATATATATATATATATATATATATATATATATATATATATATATATACGGGACAGGTTTCGCTGCGAGAAGAGAATTTGTATTACGGAGAGTTAGTTAGTCGGAGAGAATTTGTATTCAGAGCTAAGTGGAGAGAGTTTTGTTATTGCTAAGTGCGAAGGGGAGAATTTTCAGTACAGAGAGGTTAGTAGCGAGCATTGGAAAGTTATCGGAGCGATTTAAGTGATTGTGTTGTATTGTATTGTGATAGTGAGTTATAACAAAAGTAGTTTAGCGTTGTTTGGTGTTTTAATCGACGAGCCCAGTGATATATCGTAACAATAGTTTCTGACAGTTTTGTGGAAAAATATCGGTATATTTATATTGTACTCAGTGATAGCGAGTTAGAAGTACTTATTCCTCCAGGCTCATATGAATCAACAAATTATTTCTTTCGCCGCCTAGGCAGGAAAGTCCTTACTTTGCTGTCTAGGCAGAAAAAGTGATACTTTGCTGATTGATATGTGTGTACAGAATTAATATTTGCTGTCGATCGAAGAAAAAAACTTACAGCAATGATTGTGCTTCGGTTTTGTTGTGATGGAAACGACGACAAAAATGTTTTCATCAGCTATTTGTATTTTGCGTGTCAATCTGACATGTAACAATTCATGGCTAACTCGTGTTATTGTTAGAACTTTTTTCTCACTGAAATGGCGGATATTTGTCACTGCTTGAGAAACCTTTGTATTTGAACGCATGGAAGAGATGAGAAAAGTGGCACATTGAATCGCATGCGTAGAAAATAGTATATTTTGCAACAAGTGCAGAAAAGTGCTTTCTCACGAGTTTGGAAAAGATGCGGCACGAGCGTAATTCAAACGAATGAAAATTTGTATTTCTGCTCGTGTTACACACTATACTTTTTTACAACACATTTTTGCTCAAAATAATACTATGAAACGGAATTAAATGTCAGTGACTAATTTTTAGCTTTATGGTGGCCCCAAGAGAAAAAAAGAGTCGATTTCAGCATTAAATATATTGCATATATAGTACAGGCTTTTCTTGATTTGGATAGTTCTTCAGAATTATATTTTCAGAAACACTTTTAGTTTTTTTATTTTTTCTCTCAATCCATAAACTGTTTGTATGCAGTTTCATATTTTTCTCTTGAAGTTGAAAGTAGTGAATTCAATGACAGTGAATTAACTTGTTCTCTTATTTCTGGAGGGTATTTTCAATTCGGGAACTGTCGCTATCCATTTTAGTTCTCATTTAAAAAATTATGGGCGGAGAATATTTTACAAATATTTTATGCTTGACGTTTGTTGACATTCAAATGATTCCATAGAAGTTGCTCCGTTGCCTTACAAAGGATAGTGTGTATGTGTGTATTCAAATTTTGACGCAGAATGGATACTTTTGTGGCACAGAAATGCCACTTTGCAACACACTGATGTCAAATTTCAGTTATTGTGAGAAATAATCATGTTTGCGAACGTAAAACTATGCAGAAAAGCGTATTTTGCAGTGTGGTCGTAGAAAAAAAAGTATTTGTTTTCAACATACGCCCCGAATAGAACGTGTCCCGTCTTCATGTTTTTTCTTCGAATGGTGTTAGTTGTTAGTTTTTCGTTGCGTTCATTCGATCAGCTGAGCGCTCGAAAAAGCAACGCTGCCCGGTCTCGTTTCGCGCCATTCACGTTTATTTCGACCTAGACACACACATACACACAGAGAACGCGTCTCGGCAGTCTAGACAGATATACCGGCTCGTTATTTTCGGATATATTTATAACAGGATTAAATAACAAACGAGAGACGATGGATGGACGGCGAAGGTTGTGAACTTTCCGTTTTCCGTTCGATGGAAATTAATATTACGAGGCGTTCTTCGTGTTTCGTTCGGTTCGCTATTTGTTTTTTCTCTTGGTGCTACGGATGGTGTGAGAGGGGCATAATAGGGGGGCTGGGAAACGGGGATCGTTGGTGGTTGTGGACTTCGATAATTTCCAGAAAATGAAGAGGTGGTGGTTCCTATTGACTATCTTCGTTCTACTCACCATTGGATTTTTTCCAGCTTTTTTATTTTTTTTTCAATCATTTCATTATGGTTTTTGTTACAATTAGTTTTGTTGTTTTCTCAATTCTCCAGTTTCATCTCGAGTTTATTTCGATTTTTGTTGATTTTTTCTGGATTTTTTTAAATTTAATGTCATCACCACTAACTAACCCAACAGGGAACATTTTCAACAAGGCCCAAAAAAATATGGTTCAAGACGTTAAACATACCCACCAATGGAAATTTTTGAACCTATGAATAGTCACAAAATTTGTCCGAATGTATTTGTTATGTAGTGATGATGAGTACGAAAAAAATTAATAAGAGAATGAACTTATTATTAACGGTAACCGACTCTCTGAAAACTAAAATATTTGATTTGACACATATTTGAATACAGAGCTTACTCAAGTACTGAAATGTGCAGAGCATTTCAGGCATGCCAGTGTCAGATTCGTAGCGTTACGAAGGAACAGACGTTGCGTATTCTTCGCTGCATATGCTCTGTTCCTTGCAGGTAAAACAATACTACTGATGCCATTCGCCAAAATCACACTCGTCTTATCATTTCGTGATATAATTTCAACCCATTTCTGCCGATACTTCTTGAACAAATTAAATCTCGGTTGAATAGTAACAGCATTTCTTCTTTCAAAAAGTTTATATGTTTCTCTGCTCTGCTCTCTCAGTTTCTAAAGCCGACATTTTCTTATAATCAATATTCATTTTTGAATCAATGTGAATTCTATTCAAATTATTCGAATAGTTACATGCTAATTATCCATTAATATTGGTCGTCAGGTGTTAAAATGTCGTTTGCGACCTTGTAGGATATCCGCAAACAGATTCTTTCCGATTCAAATATAATGGTTCATTCATTTTTAATTTTCTTTACTATCTCTTGCTTGTCGACAATGTCTGAAGGGTCATCTGAGAATTACAGTTCACTAAACCATCTTTCAACATTTGGAAAAAGATGGAACACTGGAGTCCACAATTCTATAAAAATGTATTTCGGAATGTTTGTGAATTAATTAGCCTGAAAACGTTCGTGGTTCATAACATTCGTGTTTTCTTGTGTCACCTGCAAAGCCAATGAAAAATATTGTCCAATCTGGTCGATTGACGATCGTTCTCGGATTCCGAAAAAAATTCAGGTGCAACTGACGATCCAAAGTTAATTGACAGAATAACAACGTTTCGTCGCCATTACTTCGCGAGCAATTAAAAATAGAATTACCCTCTGGAAAACGTGAAATTTCGAATAAGGGTAATTTGAAGATTGATTATTATTGCGATGTCACTTGTAGACGTTAATTGGTTTCACTTTTTATTCGAGTACGACGGCTCGAGATATCCAGCAGCGTAGAAAATGCTATTCATTCGATTTGATGAGGACGTACTTAAAGAAAAAATGATTCATTCGAGGAATTAGGTGATGGTTCTGATGATAATTGTAAATTGGGTAAGACTGACTGATATGACATCTGTAATTGCGATAGTGAGATATTTGAAAAAAATAGATATCTGGTCCAAACATATTATTGAAATGAAATATTTTTTATAAAATGTTAATCAAAACATGGAATCGAGTTTGAGGTCATGTAATTGAGTAATAACCAGTTTGAAAGAAATAAAAAGAAGAGCTGAATTGTAAATGAAATTGAAGAAATTGTTTTAGGTGGATCATTTTTGAATGAGATAATAAAAATTGAGAAAAAATCCCCATGAAAATATGTGAAAAACGGTAGATGTCAAAACGAAGTGCCAAGTAGTGTGTGTGATGATCATTGAAATTACAACCAATAAAGCTAGCTGCGCACTAGTACATTTTTTGATTGACCGACATAAAAGTGGCTCAACCAAAAATTGGCTAAAATGGCTGATAAATTTGTGTTCCACGCACTTGACTAGTTTATTGCTCTGTTACACGGATTATTCTGAGACAGCAGTTATTGCCTTCATTTTGAAAAACAGAAAAATGATAAAACAAACTTCTCAACTTCTTCAACTAAGTACAACTTATTTTTAAATTTCTGTCCGAAACTTCTTCTTATTCATCTTTTTATGAACTTTCTGTCTTAGAATCACCCCTTTGAGTTTGGCCACATACTTGATTATAGTCGACGCCAACTAAAATGATTCGGCGCAGAAACGTGAAATCGTTAAGATTCCGCCTACATGAGTGATATTTCGCATTGGCCGTAACAGCCAGAAGTAAACAGTCTTGAAGTCTTGACCAATAGCTATCTTCTGGGGCGGGTACCATGCGCATCAAAATCTCATCTTAGTCGGCGTCGACAAAAACACCCTGTATATTGAAATATCAGTTTCTTATAGATGACCCTGAAAATTTCGTCGTCTTCCATTCGGATCCCGATTCGACGAAAACGAATCTCTTCACGGTTTTTATCGCCTTTGGAGGAAATATATCACTGTCGAAGTGAGCGTATCTGTTTCTCACGGTATTCGGGCGGTCGCCACCAACTCCGCAGTAGGTATAGTAAGTATGCGTTCGCCTCGAAGCTGTTGTCCGACACAAAATGTCGAATAGTGAAAGGTTTGAGGTCAACCACTGTCTGCCGCGATCTCTCGAAACGTTCGCAAAAACAAAGCCAACGTTATTCATTCCCGTTTGAGAACCTTTTTCTCTCTCTTTCGCCGCGGCGGTCCCCGCATTCTTGTGTAGGTAATGGTTATTTATTAGCCTGTTTTGTTCATTAACAGAGCCTAAATGATAGCGAACAACGTTGCCGAATATAATTTTCGTGTTTTTCCGTCGGTTCCTACATAAATGGCACTCGGTATATCGAGTATAAACAGAAACAAAGACATTTTGAGTATGATCGAACTATTACACAATAGCAACGCAGAACCAGACTGATCGCTTTTTTCTTGTTCCGCGCTTCTCGATACACTTGACAACGCTGCAAACTGTCATATCATTACTGCAAACTTGTGTTCCATGACGAATAACTCGAATATATAGGTGGAATTTTCTTGCGAGTCCTTTGTTGTCAACTTTATCAGATTATATAAGGAAATACTACGTGAATGCTGATGCGTAAGGAAAGTTAGCGTTTTAATTATTGACTGTCACCGTTGTTACAACTGGTTAGATCCGTGCTATATAACGGTATTGGGCCTTTAATAGGGAAGAATATCGACCGATGAGGGCGCTGGTGGTGGTTAAACTATATCCACCATTTTGAAATAGTTACCTTGTTTACATTTGTGCAATAACGCACCAAACTGAAATCCAGTCATCAGTTGCCCCCGCTAGACAAGATTTTGGTGTTTTATTGCCATATTTTCATTGAAAGAAAATTTTCTCGTGAAGGTTAATATAACTGTGTTCATGAAGCTTCGAACATAGATGCATTGTGTTTCAAAATCTAATGATATTTGTTCCAGGACATTTTTTAGTTTTAGTGTAGTGTTAGTGAACCAAAGAGGCTTTTATTACATGGATGATGAAATGCGCCATAACTTATTCGCCTAAAAATGGACAAACAGATTCACCAGGCAACAAAAAATCATCTCTCTTGAAATGCAAGGAACACATTGAAGCCGCTCTAGGTGGTAATTTATGCAGTTTCAGTTCAATTTTCCAAGCCTTGTACCTTGTACCAGTCTATTTTCTCTTTCAATCCACTCTCCGTAATGGTTCCCACCAAAGATGTATTTCTCTTTGGAAACGTGTGGAAAGACAACTTTGGATTTCGGTTCGTAGAGTTGCGGCAACTTGGCACCAAACACTTTATACGGCTCACTGAGCGATCTGCATCCATGATTGTTTGTTATTATTAATAAAAAAAACTACAACCTCAGATGAGATTTCCTAAATCAACACCAAAGAACTCAATAAATTCACGCACATAAAATGGAAGCCGTTTGTCAAATTATAGCAGTGCGTTATATTTCCGCCAGACGTCGCATAAAATTATGAACTTCCTAATACCAAAATCGTTTTAAGGTTTGTTGAAATTCCAGCACATGCGATATATTTGGTATACGCGACTGCACACAAGAAAAATTGAGCTTCTCATGCAATAAACGCTATTTATGTACCAGTTAAAAAGTTACGTTTTTTATAGCGAAGGCGATGTCTGCGGGATGAACGTAGCAAGATCTCGCAAAGTAGCGTGAGTTTACAAATGAAATTTTCTATCGTGTTGCATACATGATTTTTTCCAATTTCGATGAAAGATATTCCTTCATCATTCTCCAGTAGTAAAAATGTATACTTCACGAAAATTATCAAGATTGTTTACCATATTACTTCTACGTCTTTAACAAGTTTATAAAATTCAGTCGGAAATCATTGTTTCCTGAAATATTTTATACTCTGTTTCTTTTAGTAACTGGGTGTTATGAAGTAATCCATAATATAATTATATAAAAAGAAAGGCGTTTTGACATTCCGTCATTCTAGAAAAATGCCACTGTATATGGCAAAATTGAAAAAAAAATATACGACCTTTCATTATCCGAAGACGAAATTAGAGAACTACACAATATTCATAACGGTATATAACATACCGAGGCGGAAAGTTTTTCATTTTTCACGGTAGAAGAAGTTGCTTACCGAAGTGAAGGCCGATGTGAGCAATTTCTTGACAGAGAAATGTTGAACTTCGTCCAGAATCGAATGATATTCCATTCAAAATCATTCGTATATATAATATATCAATATCCCTCAAGAATAATTTTGATGAACTTCATCTTCAAACATATCATCACAGTTTCCTTGTACGATTCTCACAGACAGTTGGTTGACAAAACCGCTACACGTGTTTTGCTATACAATACCTTCCTCCTGTTTGTAAAGGAAAACACTTGTCGCGGTTTTGTTAATATCGGTGAGGATCGTACAGAAATTTGTAATATTTGTGTTAATATGGAATTTTCATCAAGTATCGGTCAGTTCAATTCAATGAATTTTATCTTTCAACTCGGCATTGCAAATAGACGAATTTGATTCAGCTTCCAATGAATGTCTTGATTGTCATTGTTAATGTCATTGGCTACGTAGAAGCTAGAATATGTCTTACATTTCAGCTTCGTTTTAATGAATGAATTTGGCTCCCGAATCCCCGTTATTTTTCACGAGGAGTGCTGCAAATAAGCAACATTTTATTAGGAGAGCCCACGATGCTAAATCGGTATTTACTCGAGCGTCATAGGGACCTATTGGGTTATGAAGCGTACATGATAAAATGAAAAAATTGTTATATAATGCATACCTTTTTATCGGTGGGGGAGCGGCTATAGACTTTCAAAAATGTAAAAAAAATCTGTTGTATGGACATACTCGAGCGCGTCAGATATTGATATCATCTATGTCCTACATATTTTAAAAAATGTACGTATGTTAATCTGATTGTTTACATGATGGTGGTGGTCGTACGTAAGGGTTGAAAATAAAAAAAAAATCTCGAGCGCGTGAGATTTTCTGAGGGGTTGTTGAGTGAACCTAAAAAAAAGCTCTTACATAATAATCTGACGGTTTGGATGTGACGCAGACTCGCGGCCGTTATTAGAATGTGAAAAAAATTTTGTCATTTTGAAATACACAAGCGCGTCGGATTAAGATACATATGGTTCATCTTTACGCCCTAGACGTTGCAGGGATTCGTCTATTCTGCCAATTCGATTTTTTTTATTCCAAATTAAAAAAGTGTAAGTTTTTTACAGTGAAATACTTGTATTTATAAGAAAATAATTATAAGCTATTAAATTTTTAAAATTTCAAGAAGTTGGATGTTCGTTGTAAACAATATCATTCCACCAACGAGTCTGTGTGATCAACTGTCGTGGCTCCGTGGGGACGGAGTGAAAGAGCAATAGAAAGAGAAAGAAACGTGGAGAGGGGAATATAGGCATCACGTAGCTGCACGCAATAAACTTTATCGATAAATTTTCATTATTTCGGCTTGTGGAAGACGTCAGAATATATATTTTTTGCAATTCTTGAATTATTCCCTTCAAAATAAAAATCAAATCAGCTACGCACGAGAATGTCGAGATGACGTTTTTTTTACAACTTTGTAGCCCTCCTCCTTTAGGTCACTCTCGAATTGTCAGATTAGTGGAATATACACGTTTCAGGATATAACTAACTCACCCTACTTTAATCTGACGCGCTCGAGAATTTCAGATGATAATTTTTTTTACTAATCTGATCCTTTATCCTTGAAAGGCGGCCATATATATATATAGGGCTCATATATGGTGGAAGTACTCAACCGGGTACAAGGTATCCCCCTGTATATCAATCTGCCGCCTTTTATTAAATCCCGAAATCCCCGCTTAGGCTCCCCTATTATTTAATTACCTACTGAAACATAAACGGGATTTTTCTGTTCTTGTTAAAATGGGTAATAAAGCGGTAACGTGCTATTTTTGGAAACTAATCGTAGTAGTTAGTATGATTGGGGGTTCTGAGGGAAAATATGACTACTTATATTTTCGGTCCGTTTAGTACTAAGATTATGTGTAATGTGTAATTACTCTAATATCATATCAGGGATAGGTAGTTTTGTATATCTGCGTTAGTGTGTACACACTAGCGGATAATGAGGGGATCTATGCCCTTCACAAATTTCCATGGTCAGAATGACGTTCAAAATAAAAGAAGACGAGGTCGGGAAAGTGTTTTCCGACTTTGTCTTCTTCTGATCTTTCTAATCTAACAGTTGGTTAAAAATGAGCACATTTTTGAATGATTGTGATGAGAGGGGAGTATTTTGGAGATCTAATGGAAAAATGAAACCAAACTCGGAAGTAACATCAGAACTGAACTTTTTGACAACCACCGTCCGAGGGCAGTCTCAACGTCCCCCGATTCACCTGCTTTCATGCGTACCAGTCATCGATCGATCGATGTGTGGTGGCGAACATCGCGAATCATTTTTGCAGTTTCCGACGTGGTGGAAATGCCATTCATGTTCATGTACACCTCCACCTACCTACCTGCCTGCTATTATGTTATTGAAATGGCGTTACACGTGACCTACGCAAATGAGTGCTAGCAGCCGGGCGCTGTGTGTCCTTATGCAAAATAGCTTTCCCATTCATCATTCATTCATGGTGTATGTACCTACTAGTGTAATTTCATTTATCGGGTGTGCAAGTATAAAAACGTGAGCGATAATTATTTTTCAAGGTCGCGCGTCGCTTTGCATGACCGATCGTAGACGTTCATCTCGCGCTCGCGATTGTTATCGGCTGGTTGTTGATTTTTTTTCGTGTCGAGCCCGATATTTTCATTCGTTCGGGAAGTATTTTACTTGGACATGAGAGTGGTTCGTGCAGACATCCAAAAAGGATGAAACCTGTCAAAACTACCTCACATTCTCAAAAAAAATCTAAAAGGGCAGAAAGTTGATGAGATATCATAAAAGCATTGAATGAATGAAATATAAGCTGTTAAGGTACATACCAATTCTTAGCGAAAATAATATACCGAGATTTGTGTCAGTGATAAGGGTATAAAGCACATGTTTTTGTTCTGGTGGTGACCTTATTACAAAGCCGAGGACCTTTAGCGTTAGGATATATACATCTGTTTTTCTAAACCCGTACTGTGATAAAACACTTATATGTCCATAATCCTTATCATAATGGTATTCATTATGATACAGATTTTTCATTATCATCCAATAGACACCCATTATTTCTCTTCAAGCATGGAGTCCATTTGACGTTTGTCAAAATAACTAGGTAGGTATGAAATTTGTATAGAATACTAGCTAAACTTCCATAATTATATTATCAAAATGTCTGATATCAGCGATATGGAAGAATTACCATTGACCCTCCACACATATCGGAGACAGCAAAAAATGCAGTATAGAATAATTATATTCTTCATTTGACAAATTTTATTATTTTCGATCATACTCGGTAAAGTGATATCATTAATTACAATTTTGTAGAATATTTCAAGGAAACATTATTTACTATTATTGTGTCCAATATAAAAATAATATTTATAATTCTTCATTATTTATCGGGTGTAGAAAAAATAGCGTATAGAACTCTCATGTTGTTATGGTTATTAATACACTCGCATAAATCATACGAAACTCGTGTATTAATTACCATCATTATTTGATAGTTGCATAATATACCATTATCTACACCCGTACTCTAATAATACATTTACATGCCCACAACCCGTTTTATAATGGAATACATTACGATACAGATTTTTCAATATGATACAGATTTTCAACCAATAGAAACCCATTATTTTTCAATCAAGCATGACGTGCATGCTCTGCATTTGACGTTTGTCAAGTCAAAATCGGTATAGGTATTGAATTTTTGAAGAATAGTGCCAAATTTCGATAATCATAACAAAATGTCTGATACCAGCGATATGGGAGAATAACCTTCGACACCTTCATCGACAGACATACAGTTAGAATGATAAAATTTTTCATTTGACAAATGCATGATTTCTATCTTTATTTTTTCAAAGTTTCTGAGCTCTCTTTAAGCGAGTGGTCTAAGGCGCTGAGATTATATTAGTTAGTTGGACTAGTTGAAAGAGACGTGGGTTAGATTCCGGCCTCGAATAATCTTTTTTTTTTTAATTTTTTATCTTCTCTTCATTTCTCATCGTTTTATTTCTCAAAGTAATACCATTAATTACAATTTTGTAGAATTTTTCAGAGAAATTCTTTTAATTGGTATTAATGTGTGCAATACAAATATAAATATAATATTTGTAGTTCATCACTATTTATCGGGTGCAGATAAAATAGCGTATGCAGCTCTCATGTAATGGTTATGACATGATCGTTGCATAATATACTATTAGATTTATTACTATCATTTCACCTTTGGATCTAATACCTAATCATCTAATGTTTGATAAGACACTGGAAGTTATACATTCAGGCAAAAGTTTCCGGAAACGCAGTTGCAGATATATCGCTGTAGATGTCCTTTTTTTTCAGTTCTGAAATTTGGATATACTACGAGAATTAATTCACTTGAGAAAATAATTGGAGTACGGGTACGAAAGTCTCGCTGAGGATAATAATATCACGCAGGAAATTCTGAGTGTATGTATGACAAACGATTGCTTTCAAGCAAGAAGAGGAATCGTCAAAAAACCTTGAACAGCTCATTGTTAGATTCAATATTCCGTGAGGTATCGACCGTGAAATAATTATTTCCCTTAAGTCAGTCATACATTATGAAAGTCCAAAAACTACAACGCGATTGTGCGCGTGCAATTCCCTTGCAAGTCGGGCGGAATGGAAACGGCTTGAATTTTCCATGCTCGTGCAATTCCAGTAGTTTTTATAGTTATAACCAAAATACTAACCCAAACTAAGAAATCACTACGGATTTCCAACCAGTTGTTATTGGGCCAATGAACCTGTACTGCTACCTGTTTCGTGTTTGTTATCATAATCGCACCACCTTCTTTTGAAGGAGAGTACATTCAGAAGATCATTATTATGACGTATAACCGATGGCAAGAGGCAAGTGCTATGCTAGAAATTTCTTGCATAGCACCAAAGTTGCATTGCCTGGAAATCGCATTCAATTTATTGCTGACTATGTTTTCACTGGAAAGTAGTTGGAAAATTTTTCACTCGTTTTCATCAACCCGTCGCGTCGTTGGATCCTTCATCCCACGCCGGATAATCGTATCCATTTTCAGTTTTGCGTTCGCCGATCGCATCTGCCTCAAATTCGCCCGATATTTCTGCTACTACTACCCACGCTACGGCCAATATGCATTAGGCGCGTAGGCTGACGTACAAATGGGTCGGCCCACGGATGTGTTCTCTCAAAGGGATTTCATTCATCGAACGATGAACGATGGGAAAATCACGGATCTAGCGGTGGGCGGGAAATCGCCTGCAGATGCCATCTAATCAATTTCGCAGTTGGGAATGTTGTAATTAGATTGGTGGATCGAAATGTTGAATGCGAAAGTGGTTCGGGAATTTCCATGCACCGGTGATAGTATAAAAAATTATAAAATACTTGGGCTATGCCTAAGAGAGAGCATGGGTCTTCAGACTGCAAAAAGATGCGATGACGTTGTTGGCAATAATACTAAAACTCCGGTACCGTCTCATTTCTTGCTCAAAAATGTATATTCGAGACGTATTTGAAGGTTTTTTCGAAGATGCACGCTGTATTTTTTCGGTTTTCATCTTTGATTATTGAATTTGGGCAATATCTGATTGAAGAATCCTTTTTTCGAGTAGTACTTTTCGTGTATCTCCGACTTTAGCGCGGAGGTCTAAACACTTCGTATGTATTCCGGTGGCCATGGAAATAATGAGGACTAGATGCATGAAAAGTCTTCAAACTATCAGTGTGATATTTCTGATGATATATTAGAAATTACCTCATTTTTTTAAATCCTTTGGAAATAACGTTGTGCCAGAAATAACGATAGCCTCAAATTTGTCAACGTAAAAACTTAAAATGGCCTAACAGACTGTTGGATGTTCAGTTGATTTCAAGAGCTCGCCCGATTAGATACATTGTAATTGAAGAATTTGGAAATTGACAGTTTTCAAGTTTTTAGCCTGTCAAATTAGTAAAATCTGATTTCTTTCACTTATTTCGAACTAATAATTGATAAAGAGTTCGCTAAAATAATTCGTTTTTTCATAAAAGTATGCGAATCGTCTATAACCTAGAAATGCATTAGCCAAATTAAAATTTTTTTCACTGCCCAAGGTGGACATCAAAAACTAAAATTCCACCCAAAAGTTGGGTAATTTTATTAGAACATTGAAAGTTTTAATGTCTCTTTCAATGTATGTATGTATGTATGTGAAAACAATCTATACGAAGATTTGCAAATCGAGCCTTCTAAAAAAAAGTAAATTGTTTGTATACGCCCTTTTTTTTTCTAAGAAGATGCATGTTAACCCCTTTCATTTCAGCTTTAATATGATCTTCCTCCTTCACTTTATCGAAATTTGTGAAATTCTTTGACTTTCCTTTATATTTCTGTATAAATCCAACGGCATAGTCGAATTTATTGTGTAAGTGTTGATTTTTTTCTTACAAAGTTACCATAGCATGAACAAAACATCTAAGTATCGTTATCTGCAAGCTATGGAAAGTACTATTAACAATAACTTCAATAATGATTAACAGATATCATAACTGTTTGAAAATTTTTATTTTGTGGTGGTTGCATTCTTTCTAAGTAGTTTTTTGGGTGACTTTGAGGTTTTCTTCATGTTATGTTGACTTTGCACCTAGAAAATCAACAATTGTGCAATCATTTTGATGAGGGCGAAACATTTATATCGAAATGTGAAGAAATACTAATAATTTAACGTTTTTTAATAAAGTGCAGTGGTAAGAGTATAGCTAAAAACAGTCAGTACCTACTTCAAAGATGCATTTTTATTTAGAAATGAAATAACAAACATTTATGTAAAAATTTTCATGAAGAAGAAACTACTGTTAGTTTACTTGGATGAAATTAACATATATGGATGACTCATGATGATTTGCAGGTCGAAAGCAAGTTTTGTTTGCCAATTATTTTTGTGGTGGATGCTGTATCGCTACGTATATTCCCACAACCATTGTTTATGCAGCAATAGCGAAACTAGAGATTTTCCGTGGGAACAAAAAAGTTCTCTCCGCTTTTCTGTACGTGTTTCCTATTTCGTTGTGTGCTCCAAACAGATATTGAACGTCAGGCCGCCAGACCAGACGAGAAAAGGCCAATCGAACTTCATTCCACGGCAGGCTGTGTTCGCACGGCCAAATACCCTGACCTAGATTCCGTATTCAGAGTCTGGGTAGGCAGCAAGCAGCCTCGCTCTCCCGTGTCTGCCATTTTTAAATGTCCTCTCGCCGAGTCTCTCAGAAATAGAAAGATGTGTTTCTATCACTGCGAATATCTGGCGGCGATAGATGAATAGATATTTTTTTATGGGCCAGTTCTCCTTATCGATTAGCAACGTTTGCCGGACTACCCCAACGTCTACGTCGATATCAGATTATTTCTTATCGGTGTTTGCTTTCGTATCAGTCTATGTGATGGAAATTTTCGGATCTCGTTATATAACACCAACGTTGCCAGTTCGTTCACCTGAAAATGTCTTTCTTGTCACTTTTTCATTGGGAATTGAAGTTCAAATCGATATACTTGACAGTAGTGCTTGGAAGAAACACTTATGCATGTTAGAAAGTCGAATGGTTCGTGTCACTATTTTAGAACTTACCCATGATAGCTATGTATGACGAAGATTTTCCGGTTTTTGAATATCAAAGATTGTTTGAATGGCATTATTTTCTGGATGCTTTTCTTTTTTTTTTGTTCTTAACCTACCATAATCCGAAAAAATATAAATCTATACAAGTGTAGAACAGCAGATTTATAATCTAGTCCATTTAGTCAGCAACTTCTCGTATAACTCAAATTTAACTATCAAAAAAATACAACTGATATTTATCAAAATACTCATCGTTAACGTTTCGGAAACTAAATCCGCTTTCGTTTTCAAGACTCAAATCGAGAAGTTGGAGACTAGAAGAAGGAACTAGGAGTAGAAAGAACTGTTTTATTAACGCAGCAACTTTTCGGGGTACTTATAAGTCTACCCTTCTACACTTGTATAGATTCCAATATCAATTATAATTTTTTCAGATCATGGTAGGTTGAGGAAGAACCCAAAAAATATCAAAAAAAAAATATCAAGATCTTACTAAAAACAGTGACCTGGTAGAATAGTAGTTTTTCTGTATTTTTCTCATCGGGTTTGTTCTATTTAAATATTCCCTACTCAAATTTATACCAAATAAAATGAATAATATATATTTATCTACACCCGTACTCTAATAATACACTTATATGTCCACAACCCGTTTTATAATGAAATCCATTACGATACAGATTTTTCATTACGATACAGATTTTCAACCAATAGAAACCTATTATTTTTTAATCAAGCATGATGTGCATGCTCTGCATTTGACATTTGTCAAGTCAAAATCGCTATAGGTATTGAACTTTTGAAGAATATAGCCAAACTTCGATAATCGTAACAAAATGTCTGATACCAGCGATATGGGAGAATCACCTTCGACACCTTTACCGACAGAAATACAGTTAGAATGATTAAATTTTTCATTTGACAAATGCATGATTTATTACTTATTTTTTCATCAAATTTTATGGGCTCTCCGTAGCCGAGCCGTCTGTGGCGCTGACATTGATTATTTTGGCTGGAGGAGACATTGGTTCGATTCCGGTCTCGACTAATATTTTTTTCCTTTGATTTTTGATCTTCTTTTCATATCTCATCATTTTATGTCTCGAAGTAATACTATTAATTACAATTCTGTGAAATTTTTCAAAGAAATTCGTTAAATTAGTATTATTGTTTGCAATATAAATATAAATTAAATTTTTCTAGTTCTTCACTATTTATCGGGTGTAGATGAAATAGCGTATGCAACTCTCATGTAATGGTTATTAATACACTCGCATAAACCATACTCACCTTCGGCTTGTTTCGTATCCCGGTTTATGCTCATATATTGATAACCATCATTACACGATCGTTGCACAATATACTATTATTTGCATTCGGTTACGTTACTTTTTGAAAAAAACTTCAGTCTCTTATTTTTTTGACAAATATCATCATCTGTGAAATATTTCATGCCTACTCTCAATGATGGTGTTTGTGAAAAAATATTGAATCTTTGCTATTCCTGGCTTTCCTATTGGGTGCTGGATAATTAATTCATTTCTAATCTATTGGTTTTTCATTTTCAGTTTTGAAACCCAATTCAATTATCGTTTTGTTTCTTTGGAAGTACTCTGAATATAATTGATATGGAGCTGGCAAATATTGTCCTGCTTTAGCAAATGTTGGAATGAAAATGTATTTTACACCTGCCTGCAAGGAGGTCTGACGAAGGTATCTGCAATAAGTTACAATCATTGGCAATGGCAGTTGATAAACATGATTAATCATAATAGAGGTAATATGTGTATAAAGTGGCTAATAGTGTACTGGGAGTGATCGTAGTAAGTAGTAACATGTTTAATTGAGATGATTCAACATTTTTTCTTTCCATCCGTCAAACAAGTTTGTTGAACACTCTCCATTCTAGGAGTGATTAATCGATTTGGTAGTTTTTCTCCGAATGACGGTATTTGTTGAATGGAGTTATTACACAACATTAAAAGTGGGGTGCGTGTCTGACATTGGTGAAGATTGAATGTTGTTGCTGATGGTGGGCGAATAAACAATCGACCAATAGGGAGAAAGAGTGGTGGATTGGTAATCATCTTCAATAGGAAAGTGTGCTTAACGCAGAGAAATCAACTTGTGAAAAAGATAAAACTCACTTTTTTAATTAGGTTTGCAAAGGAATATATCACATTCCAATTGTTCAACTGCGTGAAAAATTTGGTAAATCTAGTTCGAAAAAAATGAATAATAACTTCCGACCAAAAAAAATAAGTATTTACCCAAATATAAAATGTGATTGAATGCACGATATGCTCCTTAATGTTCATAAAGGAACTATATTCATGCATTGTTTGATGCTAGGGAAGATTAAGACCGCCCTTCTTACAAGAAGTTCGGTACTTATTTGTTGAATTTTCAGGTGAAGTTGAAAGTTGAATGTTAGAAGTACCTCATTGAAGTTCAATAGCGACTTCTTTGAAGATATTTCAATTCTACTTCTGTTATCTTCGAAAATGACCTGACTCCAGGAAGGAGTTTCACTCTAGTCACATCACACCAATACCCGATTGGTTTGTTTAGTGACTATCTCCGAGTATCAAATTGCATTCACTATACTATTCAAGCAAACAATAACATTCATCTAGTAATTAATGGCAAAAAAATGCCTAGGACGTGCTGAAACTCTCATCAACTTCGTCATATTCCTAGATAAAATCATACCCTCAATGTTCAGATACTAGGTGCATCCTGATTCGAATTGTTCATGCCATTAGATATCTTTAAATTTGATATTGTCATTCGATTTTAATTCTTAGGGCTTTGATTTTTCCCTTGAATTTGCCTAGTTTCGAAACGATATATTGAGTTATATAAAATGTTTCGAACATTTTGATTGGTCTTATGCTAATGGTATGAATACATAAAGCGCAATAAGCCCTAGAGGCTGAAGTGCTTTCCTGGCAGTGAAGGACAGGTCATACTGCTTCCACAAGGGGAAAAATTGTATGAATTAATCTTTCAGTCATATGTATACCAAATTTCAAATCATCACCCAATCGTAATATGAGAGCAATATGACAAAAAACGACCGTAAATTTGCAATGAACTCATCTATTGGAACTCCCACCTTGAATTGGCTCAAACGTTCCAATGAAGGCTATTCATGAAATGTTTTCTTTAGAAGCGGCGAGCGTTTAGAATTGAATTTGCATAACAAAGACACCATTAAAGACTGCTATGACAAGTTATGACTAGGGACATAATGAGGCCGGCAAAAAAAAACATGGTGTTGAAGTCGTTTGAAAATCATCGTACGTCAGAGTGCCACCGTTGATAATGATGCCTTTGTATTTCGCACGTACTGTGCCGTCATTAATAATTGGTGTCTAATAGGATTGTATACGTAAGGGTCAATATTTTGTTGTTTTTGTTTCTCTGAAAAAATGTACAAAGTTGTAATGAATGGTATTACCTCGGAAAATACAACAAAAAAAATGAAGAGAAATAAAAGAAAGAAAGTGAATGCTCGAGACTGGTTTCAAACCCGCGTCTCATATAAGATATGTATGGAATAGATATATAGAATCTAGAGCCTTAACCCGCTTCACCACGAGTTTACTGAGTTATGTCAAAAATAAAGAAATGTATCATGCATTTGTCAAATAAAAATATGATTATTCTGTACAGCATTTTCTGCTTTCTCCGATATCTGTGGAGGAATCGATGGTAATTCTTCTATATCGCTGATATCAGCCATTTCGATAATATAGTTATGGAAATTTAGATATATCTATGAAAATTTAATACCTTCTGATTTTCAACAAACGGTAAATGCACAGCATGCTTGCTTTTAAAATAATGGGTTTCCATTGGTTGAAAATCTGTATGGTAATGAAAAATCTGTATCATTATGGATTTCATTATGAAACAGATTATAGGCTATTAGTATATTGTGCAACGATCATGTAATAACCATTACATGAGAGTTGCATACGCTTATTTCATCTACACCCGATAAATAGTGAAGAACTACAAATATTATATTCATATTTGTATTGCACACAATAATACTAATTGAACGCATTTCTTTGAAAAATTATACAAAATTGTATTTGATGGTATTGCTTCGAGAAATAAAACGATGAGAAATGAAGAGAAGATCAAAAATTTAGAAAAAAGATTACTCGAGGCCGGAATCGAACCCATGTCTCTTTCAACTAGTACAACTGGCTAAAATTATTTTAGCGCCTTAGACCGCTGGCCTACGGAGAGCTCAGATAATTATATTGAAAATAATAAAGAAATAAATCATGCATTTCTCAAATGAAAAATTTAATCATTCTAACTGTATGTCCCGGTGAAGGTGTCGAAGATGATTCTCCCATATCGCTGGTATCAGAAATTTTGTTAGGATTATCGAAGTTTGGTAATATTCTTCAGAAATTCAATACCTATACCGATTTTGACTTGACAAACGTCAAATGCAGAGCATGCACATCATGTTGATTGAAAAATAATGGGTTTCTATTGGTTGAAAATCTTTATCGTAATGAAAAATCTGTAATGGATTTCATTTCAAAACGGGTTGTGAGCATAAGTGTATTATTAGAGTACGGGTGTAGATAAATGTTTATTATAGTAAATTGTACGGGTGTAGATAATTATGATTGAAAAAGTAACATTTTGTACTATTCCGCAATGTTTTATAGCTCGAGGATGGCAGAAAACCTTAGCCGGACAAAATCAGAAACTCTTCTTCTGATTATTGCATTTATTCGAGGCACGTTATTCTTAGACTCAATAATTATTCATCTCAAGGATGTGGGGAATTATTCTTGGGTGATGATGCCAGTGGGTCCTTCAAATGTGTCCTCAAAAGGGCTTGAATGGCATTTTGTTTCGATAATGAGAGATCATATGACTTTTCACGAATCAACTTGCTTCCGAAACTCGCGTTAAAATAAACAAAAAACCAGTTTTGTGTCTATCGGCACCGAAACGAGTGGAATGGCACCGCATAATTTCGCGTGAAATATGAATGCCTATGAATGTGGACCATGCCGTTTCTTCTACGGAGTATCAGGTTTCGACGACCTCCGATTTCACGGATCGACTGTATTCGAATTTTCGGCTGGTACATAATGATTGAATATGTGTGGCAGATTGCGAGCGCTTCAAGGACGCCAGTCGAAACGCGAGACGACGACGACGAAGGCGGCTGTGGAACCGCGGCCTTGCATTCGCCATTTGTTTTGGCGGGAAAACGACGAGAGGCCGGTTCTTGTGGGTGATGGCGCGCGGTGGAGGTTATTACGCAGCCATTGAGAATGGTTAGTTGTTGTTTATACGCGGTAAGAACAAAGGAGGAGTCTGAAATAACTGATTTGAAACAAGAAATGATCTGTGATGTTATTTCCATCAGTATTATTATCTCTATTATGGAATGAGATCCTATTGTTTATACTACACTGTGTCGAACTTATGAGATGACACCTCTAGATTTTTTTATTCGTTGAAATACAAATGAGATGTATTATAGGTTATTGGGTTATATTTCTCGAAATACTTGACCGGAATCTTAACATCAAACAGCCGACTACAAACTATTTTTTTGTCTCCCACCCGTAAATATACTCATTTCTTTATAGTCCACTAAACAGATAAGAAGGCGATTCCAGTCAAATGAATCGTTATGATTTCATATCCACATAAGATAGGATATGAATTCCACCAATCACAGAGAACAAACTACTTGGTTACCAGGGACAACCTTGAAGAAACGTCACGATTCTGATATGTTTTTCTTGTAGAATTGGGGAACTTACATCAACTCTTCACATCAATAATTGTTAACGAAAATCGTACAGTCCAAAATAGCTCAGCTGGTTGAGGCGTACGCCCTCTGAGACTGTCCACTTTGTAGCCGTTGGTTCGAGTTTCACCAGAAGCTATTTTTTTTTTGTATTTCTTTGATTCGACATTACTAATTCAATCTGTATCGTTCAATATTGAATTCAATAAGGTTTCTCTCCTTCGAGTTTTTCATAAATACAGAAAAAATAAACTATTCTAAAATGGATTATCAATATGATACTTGAAGGAGAGTTCTGAAATATTCACCTGGTCGTAGAAAAAATATAAACTATATAGCTCGAATGGATATTAGCCACATCGCCCTCGGACTTTTGAGCACGATGCAGTGCGATATGGCCACCATATCCACTCTTGTTATACAAACTATTATACCTTCTTCATATGCTTCGTGATCCCTTTCCCCAATTGTTTCTCAACCCCCTTCCGTTTCAACTTTTCAGATTGGTTTTGAAGGCTTCTGTCATCTCATTATAAAAGCTCAATGATGGCTATGATTCATTAAAAAGTAGATAGTGGAAAATATAATTATCTTCAAAAGACAATAATCAAAATTCAAATCGTGTTAGGGATCGCATGTTTAAATGATAGACTGTCTTATTCACAAGCTAACACAAGTTTCAACTTTTGAGTGTTGACTATTGAGAGGGGAACGTCAACTGTTCAACGGAAAACCCAATTTCGAAAGCAATTTTCGTTCTTACCAAGAGCGAGTCTTGATAATTTGGATGTGTTTTCTCTCACCTCATTATCAACGAACAAAAAACTATTGGATCAGTCAAGAAATTATATTCTAACCATGATTTTTTATTAATTATGCTCACTGTGGACACTAGAAGCCGTAAACCACAATTACGCCAACTCCTTGATTCAGAGTTTATTGGCATTGTGGATGAAAGCGACTGAACTTACTCATTCTTCTATTATCTTTTAATAATCCAATCTCGAAACCGGAAAACACTTTATTACCACGTCGTAGACTCTTTTAGTCCAGTTAATGTTGCTGTACCTACCTCAACAATTTTCTTATACTATTTTATAGGGAAAACTAGTCAAATAATAGTGGTTCTCGGTAGTGTAGAAGTTAGCACGTCCGCTTTGTCCGCGAAAGCGTTACCCCATTGCTCGCCCAAGTTTCGCCTTCTGAGGGTTGACATTTGTCAGCTAGTTAACGGAACAAACAATTCCAGAACAACAACAATAACACACCTTAGGTATGTCATTTCTATAACTTTGGTCGCAATTTGGACCGTTCAATATAATTATACATTGAAAAACTGTTATTTTATTTCCTCTCGATTTGGTTTGGGTGCTAATTATAAACGAGGATGAATACACACGAGTCCCTACGAACAAGAATAATCAATATTTCCAGGAATAGCCAGGCTTCATTCATAGCATCAACAAACCCTTGAGTGGCCTATCTCCCGTATGGTCATGACGTGAAGAGTGACTGACTCTATACTGGGGGTCCCAGAATAAGCAGGCAACAATATTCCTAAAACAACGGTTTCACTGTTCCACATACGGAACGAGGTGAGAGCAAAACCAGATAATATAACCAGTAATTGTCACTGGAGAACAACCATAAAGGAATCACCGAAAAAAATTGAAGAACTGCTCATCAGCTGAGAACTATGGCAAATCTAGTGACTGGCTGATATCAAATCGAAGAAGGATACCAAATATTCACCTCTTCTTCGTTTGAAAGTTTTTTTGTTAAAAAGCTCTATCTTAGAACTGGTTACTTAAAGCCCATTAACCGACCAAACATTTTGCTCACAGTTGAGTTACACTATAATAATACTTTGACAGTATCCTTATACCGTTTCAATATGATGTGGTTTGTAGCACTATTTTATAACATACTAGATATAGTTCTGAACTCGTTACCAAAACTGCTTTCCATAGCGTCTAGCACTAGGCTTGGCTTCAACCGAACTCTGATGCAGTTTTCGTGTTGAGTTACTATGAATTGTTTTTTTTTTCCAGAAGCAATACATCTATTGAACTGCATCGATGCCGTCTACGAAACCTTGTATCGAAGCACGTGTCACGGTTTTTTAAACTGAATTTCGGTCAAAATCTTGCAGTCAACTGTAAAGTTATTTTCAAAGTATAAGTTCTATTCAAGTTAAATTACATTCAATTCGCTGAGACCCGTAGTCGTTAACATCATTGCAAAAATCCAACAGTTCTGAAACTTTGGCAATTCAATGATATATAGGATGAATAAGAAAGGGCCCATAACTGAACCCTGTGGAACCTCGATGCTTGTATAATCGACGGTTTCTTTGTTAACGTTTTGCAAGGAACGTCGAAGTGATTTTTTCAGACGCAAGTATGAAGAAACAACCCGATATCTTCACTACGGATCCGAAGAATAGAAGATCCGCCTCTCGTTATCGATGTGCGACGGGCAGAAACCTTCACGGTCTGGCCGTCACACTGGCTGGCCGCGTCGGCCGATTCGGATTGTCTTCATCTCTTAGTTTATCTTCTAGCGAGTGAATGAGACATCAAGGTCCTCCTCTGTGCTCGATGGCGAGTCAACGTCCTTGCACTTTTTTGCCGTCCGCTGTTATGCAACGCGTAGGTTTGTTATATGATGGCGTTTTTTGCCGCCGAGTTACAGAGGTAGTGGGTTACGACTTGACCGATGTTTTTTTTGATAGTTGCCGATTCCGAGAATGCCTGTCGATGTGAATGGGTTGAATATTTTTATGGGGAATTTCATAGCACCGGAAGCTTGTAGGTAGGTGTTGGTACGTGATGATATATTGACCAGCCGTGCCTGGTAATCGTTTCACTAGCGTCAACTTTTTATGAGGTAGTGCCTGAAGCACTTCTTTTCTTCGTATTTTTTTTTTCTTTAAGCTACCAACAACTGAAAAGATCCTTTTGTATAATTTGAATTGTTCCGTCGAAGAATTCAAGAACTAATGTTCATGAATATCATTTTTGACATTTCGGAAAGCACATCCGCTAACGTCCGCTAACGTTTTCAAAACTCTCAAAAATGTTGCTGTTCTATGTTCGTTTTTGAAAATCTGTCAAAAACTCAGTTTTTCAGAACGTGTTCTTTTCAGAAGGAACTATTTTTTATTTACGCAGCAACTTTTCGGTGTAGTGGGTGTTACACCCAAAAACTACCAAGAAATAATTCATCCAACATGAAAATAGTTGATGACTTTCAAGTAACACTAATTTTTTCTCTCGCTTGTCCTAGTTTTTAAAACTTTAATCGAAATATAATTCGTTTTCGATTCGTTTTCGAGATACATATTGTTTTTTTTCAAAACATGGTCAGTTTTTGTCACAAGTGTTTTGAAATTTTAATTATTTCCATCAAACTTTATACGCAGTATACCAGGACAGACTTCTTATAGAAGTTTTCTGTCACTTTTCCAATCATTTCCATTATCCTTCCGTGGAAAAAAGTTGTTTATTTTGACGAGAACCACCACATACTTAGTTTTTGTAATGTTCCGAGCAACTTCACTGAGCGCCCTAGGAGCTAAGTAAATGTAGAAAATTGTTAATATCTCGAAAACGATCACTCCCAGCGTTGTTGAGGAAGTGCCCATTTTTGACTTGGAAAAGGTGTGGGAATTAGGTTTTTTCATGAAAAGTACCAAAAGGTTACTGTCAAAAAGTTGGGGCAATTTGAAATGAATAATGACAGCATACGCAGCGCCCTCTAGATGATACATGAAAATTAATACCCAGTTATGATTTCCCACGTCAAAAAAACAGGGTATCAAATTTCATACAAATAACCTATTTTTTGCTGAATTTTTATTTCTCCGAAACGAAGCATTTTCGGACACAAGTTTTCATACTTTTTCCCTTAAACTTGAAAAACTTAATGTACTTATGTTACACCCTGTATAAACACTTCAGTAAAAAATCTGATTCGCCATCACACAGCCCAGAAGAGAGTACGTACCTGATCATAATTTATCTTTATAATAATGCCACTTCATTAGATATCAATTACTTCATGACAAGTCCCCTAATATTCCTAATAGGTAATAGTGTAGATTGTAGATGGAGATATTGTCGGTATATAGCCGCGTGACATTTTTTTACTCTCGAATATTTATAACTTGATTTCGATTGAATTGTAATTGGGTAGCAGTTCTGTGCAACAGCATTTCTATGGTAATGCAAAATGATGCTTTTTTCATGATACTATTGAATTTCTGTTTTTTATTTGATCTTGTATTGGTGATGATAAGGTCAAACATAATTCAATTGTAATTGTTTAAATAACACTGCCTGAATCAAGGGGCAGGAGAACAGACTTAACATTAACCTGGAATTTTTGAAGGCAACAAGACAGATTGCGCTTTTCTCTGAATAGAATCAAGAAGTTTCAATGAATGTTCTGGTGCTGATCTTCATACATAAGAAATATATTCTGAGACCCATATCTTTCACGATAAAACACCGTGTATTATAAAGGTTTTTTTATAGTTCTTCGATTGTTTCGCAAATCGTGTGACCCATCATGTTTGCCGACTTCATGGGGGTCCTCGACTCCGGCATCGCATGTAAACACCACCATAAAGCAAAAGCGCATAACATGATGGAATCTCGTTTTTTATATCGCTTCAGCTGCGATAACAAACGAACAAACAAGGAACGCACACGCTCTCATCCTTCAAGAATTCCCAATGTCATAATTGGTACATAAAACTTTTTTTGGTCCACGGAATCGAAAAATTGCATGTGTTTAGAAGAACGGGTGTGGAAAGTCAAGACAAATTCAACTTTCTGAGTCTGAAGAAATTTTAATCAAATACATTGCTTTTATAAGTAGTATAAAAAAGGCGGACGGTAGAAAATTCGAGGTTCCCAATTCTCAAGAAATTGAACGAAAAATTAGGATCAGACAGTAAAGAGTAAATTGTGTTTCAGTATAAATATCCCTGAGAGACATCATTATTTTAATTTTGTGAAGTAATTTGGGCGGTGAACAATATTTTTTTCTCGAGATAAGTGACTTACTTTTTGCTTATGTAATATATTTTATCTACACCCGTACTCTAACAATACACATATATGTCCAGAACCCGTAATAATGAAATCCATTACGATACAGATTTTCAACCAATAGAAACCCATTATTTTTCAATCAAGCACGATGTGCATGCTTTGCATTTGACGTATGTCAAGTCAAACAGCATAGGTATTAGATTTTTGAAGAATATAGGCAAACTTCGATAATCATATCAAAATGTCTGTTACCAGCGATATAGAAGGATTACCTTCGGCTCTTCTACACATGATGGAGTCGGCAAAAAAATTATTTTATCTTTCATTTGACAAGTTCATGATATATCCCTTCATTTTCTAAGAAATCCATTGCGTCCTTGTGGCCGAGCGGTCTTAGGTGCCAGAAATCAATAGGCTCGTTGGAAGTAACATGGGTTCGAAACCAGCCTGGGATATATATTTTTTTCTTGTCTTCATTTCTCATTGATGTATTTTCCGAGTTAATACAATTATCTACAATTTTATGGAATTTTTTCAAAAAATACCGATAATAATAATTATTGTGTGCAATACAAATAAATATAATATTTGTAGTTTTCCACTATTTATCGGGCGTAGATGAAATAGCGTATGCAACTCTCATGTAATGGTTATTAATACACCTTCGGCTCGTTTCGTACCCCGGTTAATGCTCGTGTATTAATAACCATCATTAAATGATCGTTGCATAATATACTATTTTTCTACACCTTTACTATCAATTATGAAACGGATTCAAAATCTGTATCGTAATGAAAAATTCGATCATAATCAGCTCATTATGATACAAATTTTCATTACGATACAGATTTTTGATGAATTGGAAATTCAACAAGTGGCGAAAGGCTACGGTAAAAATTCTGTTCAGAATAAAATCAGCATTTCTAATAACAATATTGAACTCCATCGAGACTAGCAATAATGAAATAAATGTATATATTCCCTCCACATCCAGATCAGTGGGACCCACAATATAAATATAATATTTATAGTTCTTATTATTTATCGGGTGTAGAAAAGATAGCGTATGCAACTATCAAGTAATGGTTATAGATACACTCACATTAGAGTATATAGGATCAGCAGTAATTTCGACGTTTGAAGATAACTTTTTCCAAATTGTCACTTTGAAGCATGCTACAGTTTTTTTCATCGAAAAGTTCCTTGAAAATATCCACCAAGAGGCTATATCTGAGGTGATTAGTAGACTTAGGAGTTTCTGCACCTATCTCAGGTCAAGGAACGAGTTACCGGGTACTCGTACAAACTTTCACCAACAAAATCGGTAAATAAAAACTCATTTCAAAAATTTGTAAACACGCCATGCTCTATCGTCTAATTTGATCGGCCTAGAGTGTGGTCATGAAACGAAGCGATTCGATGTGGCAGGATGTGACGCGTACACACACTGCGAATAACAAATACAATGTCCATCATTTCCTCGATTAGATAAGAGCTGCCGCAGAGTTTCATTCACAAAAGTCGACGTGTTACGAGGCGCGAAAGCGTCAGGCCTCCTCTCTTCTGTAGGCCTGCCGGTTGTTCATGAATGAACAGACCACGAATTATTTTTAAAGCGGTCGGTATGTTAATGAGAGGCGATCTTCGGATTATTTGGGAGATGAGTGCGAGGAATCGAGATGGAATTTGGTTTTTAATCGAGACGAAGATTTTGGAGCATGATTAGCGCAAATTCATTTTTTTTTGTTTAATATTTGACAGACATTATTTGTGAAATGCAATGAGAACTTTCTGACGTCCATGTTACTTCAGGATGAGGTTGGAATTCTCATAATATTTAAAAAAAAATCTCAACTGTCTGTCCACAAAAGTTCAAACTTTTTTGGGTATTGTCGTCCGTTGGGACACAGTGCTATTTTATCTAATACACCTATTCAGTAACTAAATATTCGAAAGAAACTTCTACAAAATGAATATTACGAACCAACTTTTTTGAGCCAATTTTCATTTTAATAGATTGGAATAATTACTAGGACTAGGGCAATTTATTTGGGTTGAGTACAAGACTTTCAATATTTTACAGAAAAATGGTTAATGGCCGTGTATGTAGAAGCTAAATATCGATACTTTTTCTTTATATCGATCCTATTATATACTTAATTAACAGAATCGAACACGTCACAATTTCCATTCAAAAATATACCAAATTGAAACATTTTCGCTGACAAAACAAAAGTATTTTGAATCACCAACTCCCCAAAGTTGGTCACATTGGCGACAGGGGTGTAAGGATAGTTATTAAAGTACTACCTTCCGAGAAAAAGATTATAATACTCTTTCATTCAAAATATGATTTAACGAATAAGTTTCTACGAATCCAAGGAAAAGTAATGAAGGATTTTTTTTATATTGGTGTATTTTCCCAATACAGTATAACTATCAATTATGTTATATTAATAAAAAAAATCCTGGAATCATGTCGGGGAATACTTTGATTTCCTAAGGCTGGAAAGTATTTCCGTGGCTGAGAGTTCAGTAGTTTTTATGTATTCGTATAAATTGATGAATTTAATGATTATTTTTCTGAAATTTATAGTTAGTAGGCTTTAATTTTTGGAATAAGTATATACGAAGAAAATTTTCGAAAGCCGATATATTTTCCACTGATTACATTTTTTGATATAAAGAAGTCATCTCCAACGCAGGTCGATGACATTTACTAATTTCTCTTCATTTCGCGAATAAGCTCTAATTGACAAGTTCCTGGTACCAATTTTTGTTTGTTTCACGTCACGATCAACGATAATTAGATAATCCAAATGGAAAATTTATCAAACCTCATGTAATTGCATGATGTGAAACTAGGAATCTGTTTTTTTTTGAAAAACGGGTATTTTTATTGATCGTGACGAATGCTGTAAAAACATTTTGAATCTCCAATATTAATATAAATCAAGTGTAACAATACAACAGCCTTCTTCAACCCAGCAAATATAGTGAAAATATGTTCAATTCACACACCTTTGGAACTCTGCAAAGAGTTATTGAACTTATGGTGCTTTAATGAGAAAAACGTATTTTCCGACATCTTACGAGTATTTTTCCCTTTTGCTATTCGTTTTCCACTTCATTTTCAGAGAGTATATATTTCTGCAATCATTGTATTTATGTCCTCATAATCGAAATTAAAATTGCAAAATTTTCACGTTTTCAAACTTGGTGGAAAAGTGATAACTTCCATGGAGTAAATGGATCAATATTGAAATGCCGAACTGTCCATAATTACTACGAACAATTAATTGAACCCACTTTTTTCATGAAAGTATCCGAATACTTCTTTGTTGAGCAAAATTCGATTTCGGAGAACCGACAAAAAAAACTGCGCACTAAAACGAATCCCACGACCTTGAGCGTATTCGCGTTGAAAACAAACGAACAGCTGTTATTATACCCAACAAAAAAGGCAGTCGAGCAGAGAACGTTTAAACGCTGTTATTGACATTTAGAAAGCAAATCGACCACCTCGTTATACACACGAAGACCAAGGGCGTAGCCAGATGTTTTAACTCTGGGAAGGTATTCGATGTACCTATAAATTTATGATGGAAAGAAAGGTTGAGAAAGTTGAGAGGACGAAAATGAACATGTATTTCTCGCCAAGTAACAAAAGTCATATTTAATTTCCAATAGATAGGGATTAGGAAGTGGAAGACATTCTGTGAATAGCTCTCAATTACATTTTATTGTCAAGTCAACACCTAAGGCATTGATAATGTGGTTGTCCATCTTCTATGGTAATTTTCATAGTCCCTGTTTTTCTGAAATATCAGTCAGTTCCATTCCGATCGACTTGAGTAGTGATCAAGATGGATAAAAACCCTGGTGTGTTGACTAATACCTGATAGATTGTAAGCAAATTTTCTCGTCTTTTCGCCATCTTGATTTTGATCAATTTTAACTGAAGAGATGCGTTCGAGAGTTTGCCAGCAGAGGCGCGCCTTACGTTATTTTAATTCAATCTGTGATGCCATGATATCCGTCTGCTAGACGGCCATTCGATTATTTATGGATTTATAGGTTATGTTTATTTCATGGTCTCATGTTTGGCATGCAATTTTTTGCTTTCCCGCGAAATGCTAGAAATTATGTAGTCATCACAATTTGACTGATTATTAGTATTCCTTTTGCTTTCAATTTGATGAAAAATGAATCAAAAACTCAGTGATTGTGATGTGATTTTAAATCTTCCGAAACAATAGTTGTGAGTGAAACTGGAAAGTATTGATATCGTATCTTTCTACTTTCTGAGGAACCGAAGATAGGTAAGTACTTTTTTCTTCATAGTGTTGAAAAAAATGCAATTTTAATGTGATTACGAGCCGATAATATGAGGGATAAGTAATTCCTACACGTTACACGAGCGTTTTATTTTGGGCTTTGTAAATCGGTTCATAATAAATCTAACTATCACTATAAAATCAAACAAATACAAAAAACAGCAACGATAAACACTTGAAAAGAATATAAACAAGAGAAACGTGAGAAGAAAAAAATTTTGAATATTAAAGGAACTTTCAAATGCATTCAAATTCAAATCGAACTTTATTTTATTTTATTTTATTATTTTATTGACCTTACGTATTTTGTATTCTGATAATTCTATTGGTGAACGAAAGATCCCACAAGAGTTTATCCAATGAGATGGCCGGTATCGAAAATCACTCGTAAGCTGCCGCCTTATTGAAAATGTACCCTTTGAAAATCGCATTTGTATGACCACCTCAACACCACCTACCGTCAAAAAATGTAAGTTTACTCTTCGATATCTCAGCTCGAGGGGAATTGGCTAAACAAAAGCATATCGGTTCACAGGTTCACACTATATTTCTTGCAAGGATACCTATAAATAATATAAGAATAATTCATATCATCATAGTTATATGTGAAATTTTTTATATTGCTCGTTCATAAAAATAAATAAATGAACATCAATGAAACGAACACGATGAAAATCACGTATATTTAATCAAATTTCTTAGAAAAAAATAATGCATGTATCATACTGATGTTGTATTCAATCGTTTAGCATTATATAGCATCATTACAATATTCTTTACTTATAGAGAGATACGATAAGAAAAAGAATTCGTGAATAAGTTTTGAGAACGGAAATTGATTTGGTTTCCGAAACATTAACGATAAGTATCAAGTTCTTGTATTTTTTTTTTCGATAATCAAATTTGAGTTATACGAGAAGTTGCGGATTATTCGGACGTGTTCTATCAAAAAGGAACCGTTTTTTAACGCAGCAACTTTCCGGGTAGATCAGAAGTCTACCCTCTTCTACTTGTATAGATTTTGATTTGTCTGTAGTCTTTCGAACACTATCGCAGTTATACTTCTTAGAGTTTTCCATTTTGTGATGGATGTATTTTACAACTTCCATTAGGAATTTGAAAAATAATTCATTTATTTATGTGCATCAGAAACCATTCTTTGAATTTTTGTTTATGTGCGTCAGTCTGAAATCTCATTGGAAATATTTCTATGAAATGATAGTAATTGCAATTCGGGATGCTGTTTTGGTTCAAAGGTGGAATAAGTAACGAAAATTATTTGGTCATATTATGGCGTTCGATCTCTTGAGATTGCAAATTATTACCATTCTGTATATCAATTCATCTTCTTGTAAATCATAACACGTTCTGCCTATACTCGATGGGGGTTTTTGCCCTGCCTGTTTTTTCCATTTTTCCCTAAGACACATGAGGCAAACCATCATTCATCAGTATTATTTAGTCTTCTTTCTGAAAGAATTACGTTCTGTTTTTTTCTGGTTATATAATCGACCGTACTATTTCCCAACTTGACTTGAAAACCTTGAATAAAAATGCACCCCGGCGACATTGCTTGATTTCTTTAATGAGAACTGAAAAATGTAGTTTTGCAGTCATTCAACAGTGTGAAGATTTTATATAGTAGTAGCACACGGCGTTGCAGTCTATGCAGTTTGAATGGAGACGCGCGCGCGTGCGCACCGCGATCCGGCCTACTAGACCGGCAAGTTGTTGTCGTGTGCGAATCGTGATGCACACACGGCCCCGATGAAATATTCAAAGTGACAGGTGACATGCCGACTACTCCACTAGCACTGTTTAATTCACGCCGTGTACTATGATGATGGAATTCCTCGCATTCCGCGATGCACGAAAGCGAATCGATTAGGCGCGATGTTCGTTTGTTGTCTGGCGTTTGACGTGCACAGGTGGTGTTTTTCTACGACAGGGATGTATGACTGATTGCGGAAGATGGATATTTTTTTACTTTGGTTCGAAAAAGCATTTGATTTGCCGCCTCCGAAATTGGGCATATATAACGACATTAGATTTCAAAAATGGTGGAATCTCTTTGACTGAGCTTAAAATATGGAAAGATTATATCAATTCGATATTGAAGAAAGTGAACAGATTACCAATCCTTGCATATATGAATATTGAAGCCTTATCGTCAGAAATTTGAATTATTCAAACACTAATAATGATAGAAAAATAAATTGCGCTCTTCGTAAATTGAGTCTATCTATATAAATCACTAAGTATTTCGATAACTCCCGATCGAATAGGCTTCGAATCAAAATTCAGTTAAGTAACCTGTATATTTTCTAGTCATGAAGAGCATGTTGTTATTTACCATTGTGTTGTTGGCGCCCAACGTGGGACCGATGGACCACAATTTTGAATCATTCAATGTGTCTACATGCAATCCGAATAAAATTTTATCGTCGATATCAAACTGAGTAATAATTGTAGGAGACTGATTATATCACGTTGATATTGCAGTGTATTTTTTTTCTAAAGATGCTAACGTTGTTAGCGAAATCCGCGTCGGGTGCGAGTTATAGCAGTTTGGTGTAGGGTAGTTGAGTTCAGTTTCACACCGAATGGGTTTTTCCGTAAACCATCTGACGTCTCCCTACGAATCTCAATCCTCATAAGTCAAAACTTTTGCGAGCTAACTATCAACCAAGTCTTACTTCTTGATGTGTGATTTGTAGCCAATCACTTGTTTTTCCTGAAGAACTCTCAATCCAGACTTTTTCTGACTGCCTATGCATTCTACTAGCTGTCTTAAATATCGTCAATTTTTGATATGTTAGAATAGAAACCAATAAAACCGTGAAAGTTATCTACTGCTCTTTCGAAAATTAAGATTGATTATGGATATTACGAAGCAACATCAAATCGGTTTTCAAGGTTGGTAAGTCTAACTGAAATATCAAAAATATATACTTCGCGACTTTAATCAATAAGGTAACTGAAACTCTCCCATACTATTTCATTATAAATATTATTGAATATTTATGAGAATAATATACCCATATAACCCAGGGGTTTGGGTCTGAAGATGTATTCTGCAAATTTTTAGCGCAATACATTTTTTGGATGTATTTGAAGTCGTAAAACGGCCTATTTGAAGTCTTTAAAATGGCGTAAACAATCCGAATTGTCAGACCTCTACGAGTTTGTCTTGAAATATATCATCTAGAAATAAACTATTTTTACGAATTACGTGTAAACGAGGCCAGTTTATATTCTGTGATGAACAACTATAGAGTAAACTGGGTCAAATTACACTCGTGCGGGATATGAATTTTAAAATTTCGATTATGAATGATTCAGGTTGCCAAGAGTTGTTTGAAGAGATAACTCGGGAGATTATTTCGTTCGTAGTTTTCTGGGTTTTCGACCTACCACGATCTAAAAAAGTAAGGAATTGATATTGGAATCCATACAAGTGTAAATTTCTGATCTACCTTGGAAATTTGCCGCGTTGAATGATATAATACGTAACAATTCCTTTGGAAAGACCACGTCCAATTAGTCAGCAACTTCTCGTATAACTCATTGAAATTTTGAGGGCCTCCACTTCTCTTATTTTCGTAACTTCGGTTTTCCTTATATATTCTATAGAAAAAACTTCAAGACAAAAAATGCCGCTCAGTGTCTACAATATGCAACGGCTTGTGATAATCTGACGAAGTGAATTTCTTTCAACAGTATAATGTTACATCGTGAATTGAAGGTTTCTACCTTGTACGGAATCATCATGAATACAAACATCCTTCAACCATGACTTTAAATGTTTCCATGTATATACAGAAGGAAGGCTCTCTAAGTTCTAACTGCTTTTTTTTCGAGTCACAAACACTGAAGTATGGCTGAAACCTTCCTACCAACCTATTTGATCTGGTAGACCGAAGTTTCATTTAACGAATATTAGTCAATTTTGATAGCATCTCATTAAACTTTTCAGCTATTTCGATGTCGATAAATAATGCCATCGCTGCACTATCACTGAAATTGCTCTCGTTTGAGTCCCCGTCGGTAATCAATATATACATTCGCAACGACGTAGACCCAGATATTTTAACCCAGTGAACCGACCGGCGCTCTCTGTTATTATCCCGTCTCCAGTACTACGTAAAACGCATAGCACTACGGTGGGAGGGGCGTCGCCTTGTTTGTCACTTGTCAATCAAAATCCCGCGGCGCGCTACTCTCTTCCTTCCCCCCGAACTGCAATTCATCACGAAAGGGTAGGATGCGCGCTGCATAGGTGCACATTGCTCTATCGACGTTTTCGGGCCGGCGTCGGTGTATGCATGCACTTTTCGAGTAGGCATGTGTACGCGTTGCACAGTGGCATTTTACGATACGATTTCTGGAGGCGCTCAGGTGATTCTCGACCCCGTCCCGCTCCCTTTGACGTTTCCGTCTCTGTCCGCCGCATGACAAGAAGAGGATGGATAGTTTACTTCTCCCTACGACCTCTTCTGGGTGAATTTGTACGACAGGGTTCAGGTGTAGTGACCTAAATCAGCATTCGGGTCGAGGAAACGTATTTATTACATCAACTGGCGTTGATTGCTATTAGAGAGATATAAGATGATCTGGCTGCAAACATCTCTGGAAAGCCTTCTTCCTGATGAACTTTTGATATTGTTTATTGAGTCTTTTATCTTGTTGAATTTCAACTATACAAACTGCAGTGTTGAATTGACTATATTCTTGGCGCCCAACGTGGGGCCGATTGAAAACTTTTTTTTTCGCGTCACCGTTATGTCCGAAAAAATATGAACATTAACTTTGATATTCTGTTGGTGCCAATTTTTTTGTGATTTTTTGTTTTATCGCTCGAAATCAAACCCCCGTAATTTTCAGCGAATATCCTGATGAGGAAAACGGGGAAGGAGATATATAAATATCCACAAACTGACTTTTGAGAAGTCGAAGAAGACTGGAGGTTAATATGGATAATTCGACAGGTTGCAACTGCATTACGGTATCGTTTTACCATCGATGCCCCGCATTTGACTACTAACCTATTTTGTCGACGCGTTCGCATGATCGAAACGATCTCCTGGGACGAATATGGTGCGTTAGTTGCTGGAGAGATCGATGAGATTACGTCACATCTGGCGGTTACCTGGGCAACGTCGACATCGATCTTTCGTCATCGGGCAATTTCTGGATGCACTTTTAGCTGCCCGGATTGCGCCATTTCCGCATCGCTATTCGAGCTTTTTTTGTGTGGATACTCTACTCACTATATCGCCTTCCCCCCCCCGCCCCTCTTCGTGGCGATGGGAAATTGGGGGATTGAATCAGCGGGATATCCGCGTGTTATGATCGGAAAATCGTTACGGGAAATACGCTGTATCGTTGGTTGGTTCATTTAATGTGATTCCGGGTGACCAGTAATGGTGTTGATGACAATTTTTATTGTAATTGTATTAGTCGCCATGATTCTAAAAAGGAAAACAGATTATACCGCTTACGAGTGGGGAGTTGTGGAATTTTTGATTCAACCCAGGGAGCTATTCAAGTGTCCTCAGCTCTAAACTGATAATTCTCTTCAACTGCTAATGTTTTGGTACTTCGGAGATTATACAATCTCCACTGATATTATTATGCTATCCTACCATACCCAAGAACATGGAATTGGAATTGGCTATGGTATTAGTATATTATGCAACGATCGTGTAATGATGGTTATTAATACATGAGCATAAACCGGGATACGAAACGAGCCGAAGGTGAGTTTCGTATGGTTTATGCGAGTGTATTAATAACCATTACATGAGAGTTGCATACGCTATTTTATCTACACCCAATAAATGATGAAGAACTAAAAATATTATATTATTAGTTATTTATATTGAACACAATAATAGTAGGTAATCAATCGTATTTCTTTGAAAAATTCTACAAAATTATAATTAATGGTATAACCACGGAAAATACAAGAATGAGAAATGAAAAGAAGAAAAAAATCTGCCGAGGTCAGGATTTGAACCTGGACGTAATTTTCCATTGCCGGCGCCTTTGACCACTCGGACATGATAGCCAATATAGTTTGGTTGGAAATAAAAACATATGTGTTCCATTTGTCAAATGAAAAATATGATCCTTTCGATTGAATTTTTTTCTTGTCTAAGACATCTGTGGAGGGTCGCTGATAATTCTTCTATATCACTGCTATAAGACATTTTCATACGATTATCAAAAAGTGACTAAATTCTTCAAAAATTCAATACCTACTGATTTTGACTTGACAAACGTCAAAATGCAAAGCTTGCACATCATGCTTGATTGAACAATATTGGGTTTTTATTGGTTGAAAATCTGTATCGTAATGAAAATCTGTATCGTAATGGATTTCATTATAAAACGGGTTGTGGGCATATAAGCGTATTATTAGAGTACGGGTGTAGATAAAATTATAAACATGGCCAAAAATCAACTGAACGGTGCACGAGAATATTGAAACAAGTAACGCAAATAGTCAGGACCTAACATGATTTAATTCTCTCGGATATGCCATATGGATGTTTAACCTGCACAAAAATAGTAAATCTCAGGCAGCGGCACGATGCCTACTCATCAATAAAGCATAATTTCCTTGAAGTCCAGGCTGGAACTTTGTAGAAAGCGGAGCGATTGCGACCCACCTAGAATACGATTGAAATTATGTACAGTGCGTCTCAAAAGTCCCCCCCTCTCATCAAAACCTTGGACAAATACAAAAACGTCGAATTAGGGAGACTAACAAAAACGTCAGCTTATTTGACAACTAACTATTTGGAGGCGGAGCTTGAATTTTGAATGGCAGTATTAACTGTTTCAATTCATCACAACTTTGCGTTTTTTGAAAGCGAGTGGCCAAAACTGACATAAACAAAATTGGTATCATTGAATAGGTTTTTTCGATAGCTTTTGAAAGAGTTGTCGCTTGCCGTTGGGTTCCATTTGAAATTATTGATTACAATGGCCTTGTGACGTCATCTTTGCCGATTTCGTCATCTATCATAACTAGTAAGGAAGTTTACAACTTTTAATATTCTGTTTCCAAATTTCACTTCTTTATGTAAAATCGTTTCAAAGATAAGAGGTGGAAAGGGGACTTTTGAGAAGCACTCTATTGTCTCACATCGGATCCTGGACCGTTATCGGCCTAACGAAATAATAAAAATGAGATACCGCCAACCTGCTCAGGGACTTTAACTCATGACGGATCAACATTTGAATCACATTGTTAATGCCACTGCGATATGGTGGTAACTATAACTGGACATTAGAATAGGCCAAAACCAACGTATTTTGACAAGATTTTTTCCGACTGGCAAAACGGTGCAATATTTTTGTCTGCCAATGCGTAAAAAACAATCATTGCGTATAAATCGTGACGGAAATGTGGTAATCACGAAACCATACATCATAAAATGGACACGTTCAGGTTGTCCGACTGAAAAAACGCAGCAGTCATTTGGTGCGCCGATAGGTCCAATCGATTGTGTGATTGTATGTTGACTGACCATTTTGGAAATAGTTCATGTGGTAATCCCGAAACCTAACCTCGACGGGTTTGACTCAGTAGGCTCATTGATTGCAGCAGTTTTTTTGTCCGCCTAACCTAACCTGTATCTTATTTGATTAATTTTCAATTCTGCTTTGAAAAATGTGGTAGTTTCATTATATAGCATCGTAAAATCGACAAGATGAGAAGCTGAATATTCGAAAAAGTAGCGCTTTCAAGAATTGTCGTTGAGGTAAAATGAGGCAGATTTGTCTAAGTGGAGCCACTCAACGAGTTTCAGAAATGTAATCATGTTTCTGTTCGGGTCACGTACTGTCGACTATCTTCATACTGAAATTGTTGTTGATAGATGATCTGATTTGATGTTAGCTGCCTGGTGAATCCTGAAGGCACTAACTGCCTTCTCAGTTATACAAGTGACGACAGTCACAGCATAATTTATCCATGAGCTTTCCAGAAATACAAGTATTTGCGATTCTTGCTACTTGAGCTCTGTCTTCTCCCACCATATTCATGGAGCCCAAATAATGATCGATATAATTGTCGAATGTCAGGTTTTATTGAATACTTTTCAGCTTTCGTATTTTGCTAACCGTTGTGGCTTCAAAAAGTTGATATTCGTATCAATATATAAGACAATTTTGATTTATTATCAATCACAGGCATTAACTTCTTCAGAACTTAACTTTGATAACCTGATAGTTGATAGACAGTGGAAGTCTGAAGACTGCAATCCAGTAGGGAATCATAGTTGAGGAAAAAAGTTAGATCTCCGGTTTCCTGAAGCCCTTCATTGAAAGCGATACTCATAAGTTTAATAGGCATTCCACCTGCGGATCAGAACTTTCAAAGCTTGAGTATTTCGCCTGAGATATAAAAAACGTGAGTCGAGTTGCAAAATGACTTTTCGTCTAACCTTCAACAACGAGTTCGGCGTGTAATAACGCCGCCGCAGATGTCGACAAATCGTTTTTCTTCTCCGTTTTTCCACCCTGAGATGAGTTACGCTCTCGGCCTCGCTTATAATCCGGGCACCGCCGCGTATGGCATTCCAGGCATGTACGTTGCCATAGTTACTTCCGCTCGCTCGCCAAAAGACACCCCTTCTGGCCGACTTCCATCTCCCCTTTCTCTCTCGTTCCCTGTCTCTCCGAACAGGGTGTTCCAGCTCTATTCGTTCGATCATAAACGCCACATAATAGGCCACCTGCATGTCTGACCTTTTTTGACCCGATTGCCAATGAAATCCTTCTTCTGAACCAATCAAAATTGGCGCACCAGGCTGCAGTAACCCCTGGAACAGAAAAAATAATAAACAGCTTTTGCTGTATTTTCTTCCAGAAACCCACTCTAAAAGTTGTCAAAATTCGTCAAAGTTTTCACATAGATGAGGAGAAGGAATATCATGGGGCTCCCGAATAAAATTTGAGCCAGCCAGCAGTCACAGTCGACCAGCCTAAATTACAGATTTTCGCGACAGACTATCATTAATGCGATTAAATTACTCTATTTTAAATCATTGGAGCCCGCAGGCGACTGCTTGCTTTCTACTTATCAGTTGTTCGTGATAAAAAGTATTGGATGTGTCATGGTGGTTCAATTGAATAGTTGATGTTCCTTCGCGACCAATTCATCTAATTATTGTAACCGGAAACATATTTTTACGAAATCGAAATAAATCTCCCAACGCCTCCGCTGAGCATTATTAAAAGAAAAACCTCTTCGAGGAAATAACGCCAGAAGTTCTCGATGCGAAGATTTCCGTCGTCGAAGCGCGATTAGACCAGTCCAGAAGGATCTTCTCTATAGAGTATAAAAGGGAGGCAATTCATTGCTTGGGCAGTTTTCTTTAATGAAGTCCAAGAAGTGTTTGTTAGCGAATTATAAGTCAGCGCAGTAGTTGTATTTTATTGTGAAGTGAATAAAAATAGTGAAGTGTTGTTCAGAGTACCATTAAGATAAAATACCCCAGAAATATCCAACAATATTCAATGAGAATAACGTTCGTCATGCCAAAAATTCATTGAACTTGAGCATCGTCACCAATAGAGATGAAAGAAAAATACCGACTTGATAGCATACAATATTTTCTTTTTGAGGGATATAAAAGTCGAACTGGATAGAAAATTTAGAACTAGACCTATATGTTTGAATTTGAACCTAGGTATAGTCCATAGGGGTTGTTGTATCGATGGTTGGGTAGAATTTCATTACCCGAAATTTCTTTCGTTTGCCTTTTGAAAAATAGTGACACCAACTGTGTCGGAGCACCCTGTATATATCTCCCTTTATTTTTCTCTCTCCCCTTCTCTCGGTAGCAAACTGCGGCTCGAATCTCGCCGACCGAGATCGAAGAATAGGCGCGATGAAACGACCGTAGACGCGGCTACGACCGCACAATGTACTACGCCTTCGTTTAATGACAGGTCGTTAGTCTGAGCCGTCCTCTTACTACGTTCGGCTAGTCCGGTGAAATTGAGCAGAAGAACGCAGTGTGCCCTAATTCATACCTCTCAGATTGTTCGTAGGACGAAAACGAATGGTCAAATGACAAAATCTACTCGAAAATGCTCGTTGAAACGAGTTTCAAGAACTCGCTAACTTTGACCGATGTACCTTCCACTACAGTTGTCATTGCTTAATTCGTGGGTCCCCGACTTTTTCTTCCATTTTATTTTATTGGTTCAACAGTTACAATTTTATGTTCATTTTCCCATAAATCTTATCCAATCCTTCTAACGGCTTTCGCCGTTACGCGTCAGCTGAATGAGGTGTGTCAAAAAGAAGATTCGTGTTCAAATTTGTTTGATATCAGGTATCAACAACGCGTCGCCAAAGCGTATACATTCGACAGATTATCCAAGAATGTATTTATTTTTAAGCTCGATGGATGCCGATTGAGGACCAGGATTTTGACAGCATCTGTGATTTTTGATTAATATTGTGCTGTTATCAATTGATGCTTCGGAATATATGCTTTTCTTCGGTTATAAACGCGATTTCTGAGGGCCAAACGCGATAAAATTTCGTAAAATAGCCTGTGTTAGATGTATTTTCTGTGATATCATATTTTAATAGTTCTATAGCATATATGCTTGACGTCTTTTATGAATTTGCTGTATAATAAGGTTTTATTGCCTTCTGTTTTATCTCGAGAGAAAAATATTGTTTCTCGAGAGAAATGTCAGTTTTGTCGACGTTTCTATTCTATTTTTTCACAATTATGGATAATAATATGATATGAACGCGAAATGAAGATTTGCTAGGTCAATTTCAATAAATTTTGTGTTCCAGTTAGGCATTGTAAACAAATCTCATTAATCTCAAATACGTGGATTGCTAAGAATAAGTATTGATAGGATTACTTACTGAAATATAGGGAGTATATTCTACAATATTTGTTGACCAGAATAGTGTCTCAACGAAGAAGCGTACAAGGTCGGAAAAATGCTAATTAGAGGTCGACAAGTACTTCGACCTCTTCTTCCCGTTGAACAGTTGGTCACCAATCAACCTGATAGGTGAGAACTGCATACATTTTCGAGTATTGTTAATAAAAAACGTTAAATGACTGAATCCAATCTCGAACTAGAATTTCCACTCAGATTTCTGAAAATTAAACAAAATTACTGAACTTTTTTCCATGTCGAAATGAAAAAAGCTTGTCATTCGCACGATGTGAAATGTTTATAACGGTCATTAATTGAATATTGTTGTTCAGAAATTATTCATCCTTTTTTCCGATGTTGCAAGGGGCTTCTCATTCAATAGACTCCAAATATAGGTTCAAAAAAAATAAATGAAACCCATTCGATAATTGCAAAAATAGATGGGTGTGGATTTTGAATTGGTTGATAACTTCACGAACCCAAAAAATTTGAACTTTTGCGAACTGAAGATCAAGGAGGTGATACCATTTTCGTGCGATTTCTAGCTAGTTAACAAACCCTTTAGATATCGATCACAACTGTTGATACGAAAAATCGGGTTAGGAGGTAAATTACTCGAAATGTCCAATCCTCTAGGAGCACCCTCGGCCTACAAATAATTAATTCGGAACCGCCTCTATAACGCCCACTCGCTGGAAAATAGGTGCCGGAGAACATTTTTCATCCGTCGAGATTCGGTGCGCGATAACCGTTGTTGTATATGACGAAACGTCGCTTTTTGTTGTGACACTTTGATGGGGTGTCAAAACGGCTGTGGGAAAATTGACCGATCGATCTCGTGGGGTGTTTTCTGGGCGATTATCAGGAGTGGCACAGAAATGGGGTTGAGGGATGTTTCAGAGGTCGGGGTGAGAAGTTTTTATTGGAGGAAATTTGGATAGAATAAAATGAACAGATAAAAAACCGTTTATGGGGAATTTAATAGGGATGATGTGATTTCGATATTTCTTCTCGAATAGTAAAAAAACTCATCGTAGATTGGAAAAAAATGTAAAAATGGAATCGGTGGTAGACAAAAGATTGAGAAAAATACGTTCATGCTAAACCAACAAGTACTTAGATTCGAATTAAAGAAAATTAAAAAAAAACTAACAAATAAAATTATGGTTGGTTAGTGATGAATATAAATAGTGAGGAGAAAATTGATGGAAGTAGCTATTACTAAGTGGTAGCAGATCATCAGGAAAATTGAGAAATGAAACTTCTTATGTTCACATACATTTAAATATTAGAAGTTTTGATTCGCAATTTTCATGCTAAGTAAAGAAGTGACTCTAGAACTGAAGAGCAAAATATCTAGAAGGTACATCGAAATGAACTTTGAATATGAATGCGTTGTTTTTGAAAGTCATTTTTATAGTTTCGTAGTTTTTTTTGCCTTACCTACTCCAATCTGAAAAAATTCGGAATTAATGTTTGAATCTATGCAAGTTTAAAGGGCAGTTTTCTTACCTTCTTCGAGGAGTTGCTGCGTTAAAACGAACCCAATGTTTTCAAGATGATATACAAGGTTTTTCATAACTACGGTACGAAACAGAGGGTGATTCGATAGGTCGGTTCAAGGAGAAAAGTTCCTATGAACATATGTCCGCAGTTGTTTCCTTTCCGAGATACAGGGCGGTGGAGTTCAAAAATATAAGCGGTATTCATAAAATATCATAAATATCCTTACACCGATTTGGTTAAAATTTGCTACAGTGCTTTGAAGTGATGAGGCGCTCATTGAGCCCTATCTAGATTGAAATTATTGGGTACAGTGGCGTCTCAGTGAGCACCACAGCTAAAAATATTGGAAAAAGTACGCCACTGCCTTTATTTGTAGTATTTAATTTTTTTAAGATTAATCAACTGAAATTACTCTTTCCGTCGGTTGTGTTTTCGTCATATCTAGCCTCGTTTTCGAGAAAAAAAAATTGAAGCTAGTTTGCATATCATGAACACCTGCTTTGGATACCAGCTAACAGTGATAGTATTGTCATATCAATGAAAGTCAAAGTTGTCGATGATAAGCGCCTCATCATTTGAAATAACTGTAGCAAATTTCAAACAATTTGGTGTAAGGATAACTATTTATGACATTTTTTTTCAAACTTCAACACCCTGTATCTCAGAAACGAAGCAACTCCGGACATATGTTCATGGGACATTTTTTTCTTAAAACGACCTAACAAATCACCCTCCGAAGTTTCGTACCGTAGTTATAATATACCCTGTATATGAGGATTATACGGTCTAGCGTCAAACTTTGTTTCATTGGATGTGTCTCCGTTTGTTGCAACCAGGTTTGTCATGTTGTTATCAAATTACTGGTTATTCGCCATTGTTGTGAAAATAATTTGATCCCAGGTTCAATCAAACCAACCATACTTTTATATGTAGTTGTTCCCAATCCGTATCGATTGGATTTTATACAATAAACTGTTCTATATACGTTGAAAAGGTGCGGAAGACGAATCCTGTGAAGTGTAGAGTTTTTTTTATAAGAATTCGGGTAATCTAATGAAGCCTTTTCAGTGCGATAATTCCGATCAATGCGTCGCGTCGCTTCGTCTCTTACGCAAATACTTCCGTGACTGCTCTGTTTAGACGGCGATTATCTAGTTTATTTCCATAGTCCAGGAAATGTATAGTGAAATGTAACCATTCTTGTCTGGGTCTGCTCCTTCAACAGCTATAACAAATCGTTGATAAAACAAAATTCCAGTCGAATCGATTGATAATTTGTGTGAATATTCTTCCAATTCTTGTTTTCGACACAAACAACTTCGAATCGAGTGTTACCTATTGAACTCACTGTCAACGGTACTGTTTTCTGGAATGGTACATACATTCGAAAGAACTTATATTCATGAATGAATATGAGGATGATCTCGAATATGTTGAAACTAATGGGAAAAATGCTAAACAATCAATCCTACAGGAGTTCATTACAAAAATGAAGTTGTATAATGTCATGTAAACAACCCTATATCAGACATGTTGGTCATATTGGCCTAGGATTCGAGATTTTTACCTAGTGTCAAGTCGAAATGCAGACGCTTTATTTTTATCCTGTTCCAACTGATCACAGTATCATTCCAGCTAGACAGGATTTTCGTGTGAAATATCAAGTTATTAACTATTCAACTGTTGGAGCAGTTCGGTGGGGATTCATCGGTGAATTATACTTATGGGTTCAAGGTGGATGAAGACGTTAGACTGAAAATAGCAGAAACCAGATGACGACTCGACCTTTTGAACAGAATTGCAAGCCATAGATACATGTGCTCAGTAGAGAGTTAAAATATATTCAACCACCTTCCTCCCGCAATGAGACAAACTCAAAGTGGAGCCAAGTTCAAGAGAGACATGAAAAATATCTTGGTTGGGACAGCCTATTATACTCCTGAGGAATATCATCTGTATGAAGTTTTTGTTCTAAGGTTCTGCTATAACCCTAAACATGACTTTCTCTGACTCTGGTAGAGTCGTCACCAGCAGCTCTTGTGAGACTGTCCAGACTTGTGTTTATACCTCTTGAGACATCCCATGCGTCAAAGTAAATGGAGGTAGAGTAGGAATCCTGATAGATACAAACGTAAAGGTTTATTGACCGTTCAAAGGAGCTGAAAAGCTTTTGACGTTGGTTGAAAGAGGTCCCAAACTGGTAATGAGAAAACTCTCCGAACGTCACGGACCAGAGGTGCCCTTACCAGTAAAATGGAATTATAAGAGAGTGATAACTTATGTCACTGCGGCAATAGTGCTGTAGAAACTGTAGAAATTTGCTCTGCAGGTACAAAAACTCTGTATGAGTCAGGAGGTTGAACCGTTACCTCCGACATCAAGGAACTATGACTGAAAAATTCATCAATATTTTTCATGAATCCGAATAGAAGACTATCCACAAAATATCTCTCAGGTTGAGGTACTGTAGGGCTGATCTAGCTATTCGACTCTCTACCCTATAAATTGCGTACCGCGAACTCTGTATTCCTCGTCGAATCCTACCCTACCCTTTCGACCTAATTCCCTCCGACTACACCGGAGCAAATAAAAAAAAAGAGCAGAGCAAGGCGGAGAGGAGCCATAGAGCGTTCGTTGCTCGTTCCGGCGGCGGATGCGCCGTTGCCGTAACGGCGGCGGCGGCGTCGTCTGCCGTCCTCGTCGGAATCGAATTTTCGGCGTGACCTTTTCGACGGAGGACGGACGGATCGATAGAGGCAGCCGGGGCGGCGGCCCCCCATCCGCCGCCGCCGTCATCCAAGGACGAGGTTCGCCGGCCGGCTACGACGACACAAACCATCATCGGCGCTGCTCTCTCGTTCAAGGCCAAAACTCTAAAACGCAAAACGGCCGGCGGATCCGGCATTACCCCGCGTTTCTACACGTGATGCTGCGATATTATTATGCTGAAAGGGAGAAGTTGATGAAGATGATTATCGATACTAATAGCCATAAGTTATCTATGTTGCTCCGAGTGCATGTGGTTGTGAGTTTTTATTCTTCAACCCTCAGGAACTGTTGGAATTCGGAATGTTGCTTCTTTACGAATGAAATAAGCCCTCAAATTGGAATTGAAATGAGATTGAATAGGCCAAGTGGATGCTGGATAGGAACTGACCTACCTGAGTACTCGATTGACGGGTAGTTTGATGATAAATCTCGATAGTAGATGACGATTTCCTAAAGAAATACGAGCATCGATGGAAAGGACTCATCTTGGGCGGTAATACTCCAACAGGGGCCTTTCGCATAGCCAAATTACGACACCAGAACGTGACAATAATGAATCGTCTTGTTGACTAGGTTTAGGCATATGCAAGAATGATACGTCAAACAATTGCCTTCCAGTTTTTTCAAATCCCATTTCATCTACAGAGTTACCTATTACGTCAACTCGAAAGATTTCTTAAGGGCATGGCCCAGCTCTTCAGGTTGACTGGCAGTCATTCGATATCTGAAATTAAGCAACGCCGAGCGCGATTTGTACTTGGATGGGTGACCATGCAGGGAAATACCGTGTCGAAAGTCCGTACAGCTGCAGCGAAATAGCATATCACAACTCGCGGACAATATATCAATGAGCACAAGATATATTGAGGATATGCCGTCCTTCGGAGGGGACGTAAAGCCGTCGGTCCCGAGCCCATGGATGTTGGGCTCGTTAAAGATCCCTACCTCTTGTTGGAATACCAGAGGGTTCGGCAAAATTTCCGGTTGGGGGAAGTGTGCTCACCGGCGTCGGTGATTGGCCTTGGTAGCGGAAATAGGCCGACGTTAAATAAAGAATTAAAAAAAAAGACACTCTTCTCTCGGTATATTTATCTTTGTTCTACTCAACCATCAGTTATGGAATTATAGTTTAAGGTAACTCATCTAACGCTAATAAATAATTCATTGTTCAGAAGAAAACGATATGAATGATGGAGTGCAATCCACGGAGTATTGTCGGCCATTTTTCATTAATTTCCTTATCGTGCCTATACCTTTTTTGCGTAAAATAATCAGTTATACATAAACCATCCAGTTATTATAATCACTCCACTCGATCTTGTTTCATTTTGAGAATACCATATACAAAATAACACAATCCCAAAAAGAATAATTAAACCTACATTTGTATAGCAAACTATGAAAAATCTGGCACAAAAGAGTCCAAAATGAAATTAAAAAAAAATTATTTCACAAAAATGCTCTTTACTTGAGAAATATCTTCAAACACCAACTATTGACATGTGAGAAATGCCTGACAGTGGTTTTCAATTTATTGTTTCATTTGAGAAATTTTGTTTTGTATTCCAAGTTTATTCGTGTTCATATCATATTGCATGATATGTTGTGTTTTGATTTTTTCAATTTTGCTCTGTACTCCATAGTATATGGATAATGATTTTATTTGTATTTTTCAAATCTTAATGCTACTGATATTTTATATCAGGAACTACTGGTCCTGCTACAAACATATTATATCGAATGGTCAAATGAATATTCTGCATAAGTGCTCTAAAAACACATATTACTATTGAATTCCCCCTCACCATACTGTATTAATACTGTATCCCAGATCCGTCCCAAAATATCAGATTTATCAGCATTATCCGGAAGACGCATCAAATTATTCGTACATACACTTCCTCTGCGATATAACAGCTCTGGGACGTTGGCAACACTGAAGTGGTGTCACTCCCTGTCATGTCGCGTCATTTGTCATCGTCGCTGGTCCACTCTCTGCTCTCCAGAAATTCCGGCGAGAATTTTGGGGTCTCGTGACAGTGGCAATCACATACTTTTTCGAGGGAAACATCTGTTGTTCTCACAAATGTGACATCCGATAAAAAATCAAATTGTTGAAAATGGCTGGTCTTGTTGGTAAGAAGGAGTTTAATAAAAAAGAAAGTCACGTCCACGCGGGTTAGCGTTATTGCTGTTCATACGGTCATCCTCAGGGTAGAGGTGTTTTTGCTCCTCAGTGTGAAATGCTTGAGGATTATTTGGCTACAACACCATAAAAAACTTTTGTCATAGTTGTTCCTTATTAGGTACCAACTAGATAAAGTTCACTCCACGGCAACTTTTCCGCCTTTTAACGTTTCAAGTTGTAAGTTTGTTTGCACCAATGGTTTGAATAGATATGCATATATGTCCTCGTGCTGCTTTGTGAGATCGTTGCTCTCAGGGCATAAAAATCTACTTTATAGCCTTAGTTCATGGATGACTATTCTTCATAATAGTATAATCAAACTGTTCGGCATATCGTAGCGGCGGTACATTTTTCTCTTGAACAAATTGCCACACTAGACGTTCTTCATTGTTCACTCTTGGAACCTGTCATTTTTAGTGTACCTTATCATTGATTACATTTTTAGGCAGAATGAACCTAGATCTGGATTCTTTTTACTTTGGAAGTGGAAAACTGAAATTTTTCATGGACGTAACAGTTAATTTCAATTGGTCTTTCCTCGAAAGATGATAGAGATATCAGAGACTGGAGGGTAATGTTATATTTCGGTTTTATATTTGCTTTTATTTTTGAAATATATATGGTAAAAGTCAGTCAAGCCGATAAATAAACCATTATTTCAGTTTATTGGATATTGTTCATCTAACCAGATAGTGGTCGTGTACCCTCATGCCCTACTATATGGTTGCGCCTATCTCAAGAGCGAGAAAGGGAGAGAGAGATAGGAAGAATTTTATTCCCTGCTATTCGGAAATAAACGCAATATATTTTCGGTCTTGGGGTGCGGAAGGTTTCGATGACTCAGGTGATTTATTCGATTTTAAGAAGTATGAATCGGTCCGAAATAGGTTTCTGATTGGATTTGTGACGCATTCGGCGTGAACTGAGGGTCGCGTTTGGGGTTTTCTGACGACCCGTCGCTTTATCGAGGTTATCCCGTCGTATTGTTGATTTTCTTTTATGATGTGACGAAATCTCGTCGTATTAGGTGCGTAGGGATGGAAAAAGGGTTGCCCTTTTTTTGACGCTTTCCGATGGAATTGGAGTTATTGCGAGCTGGATAGGAAGGAACCTGTCAGTGGAAGGAAATAATGCTACTGATCCACTTCAACATTTCTCGTAAATTTACGAATATAACTAATCGATGGTCGCTCGAGACTAACTCTTGTGAAAATCAAAAGCGACTTCGGTATTTCCTCATGTTCCGAAAAATACTTCAATATTACATGAAATGTCTTGAATATATTGAAATGGGCATAATATTATTTTTTTCTTCTCTTCGAACATGTGTAAGTCGGAAAGTGGTCGGTATATTGGGTTCAATTCGACAATGAATTTTTGCTTCAGGGATGTTATGAATGAACAATAATAATGATAAGAATGAGTGACCTCAATATTCCGGGAATACCTCTGTGGTAAACTTTCCGCCAGTTAATTCACCGCAACTCTATCCTTAAGGAGTGGTGTCAATTATTGGAAGATGTCCCATCAAGATTTTCGTGAAAAAACTATTCCAGTTGACACCACTACTTAAGGATGACCGACTGAGTTCGCTGGTAGAATCTTTTGCACAGGAGTATTTCAGGATTGGGCGAGATCATTTTATCAAATGGCTTCTGGTGGGTGAGTGACACTATGGATTCCAAATTGTTAGTTAAAAGCCTTGAAGTATCTGTTGACATTGCTTCTCTCTGTATGAAAAGTTGCCACGGTTGTTGGTCGAGTTCGATATTTTTATTTCACTTATGGAAAATACTAAATTCAGTTTCTTTTCGAGATGCCCACTTGAACAGGCTTGCGAATATACTTATTTCCTCCGTATTTTTCTTTATTTCATCAGTATCAAACTGTTCAAATTTTGATGGTTCATTCTGATACAAGAGAATCAATAGAAACATTATGCAGGAGAAACTGTACAGATGACCCTTGCAAAATTTTGTAACTAGGCCTTTGCTTGTGTCAGTTTAGGGCGGTTGAAGTACATGAGCGAATTTGCTCGATATTCGGAAACCAGTTTACTGGAGCATCGCTCGAGTAATATCAAAACTAATAGCATCGGCACTACAATTCTGCCTACTCGAGTCGTTGGTTGTTTTTCGTTGCTTATTCCATTGTCTGTTATCGTCCTCCGGCTAACGGTAACTTTCGCAAAGGCGTACCTTTCAAGTCGTCCTAATTATATTATCATACATTGAGTGCCGTAATAACGAGGCGAATATAATGCAACTGCGCCGTGCAAGAAGTGAACGTGCTCGCCCTGGAATCCACGTGGAAAGAACGACAACCGACACACGCCACGTCATCAGCGGCAACGGGTGGCCGAATGCACTTTAACCTTTTGGCGGGGTGGATATTGCGCCGCGTTCGTTTGTTCGAAGGTGGAAGTGGAAACTGGGGTAGATTTTTTTTTGTAGTTTGCTCTCGGTGCTCAAAGAAGAATACTCTGGAGGTTGGAACGATAAGTGTATTGTTTATATTATCGATATCAATAATTGAACTACCCCTCTCCTGACGCAAACTCTGCATATTGACCAACTTTACATATTTTTTGATTGAACATGTTTTCTGTAGTTTCAGTGTGAGTTTCAGATGCAAACAATTTTCAGATCGAATTGCTCACGAACAAGACCTCACTTGCCGAATATACCGTGTACGCCTTTGAATATTTTTGGTCTCTTAGTATCAGTTTGAAAGTTTGGCGGCTCATATGGTTATCTCGATTTGAATTGATGGGTTCAAAATTGCTTTGCCAAACAAGTTATTTTTTATTACTCAGTTATCAATAACAATATACCCGTGCGGGCGTCAAGTTCATTTCACACCAGCATGGGCTGTAAAACTTTTTTGCATTTTGACGGTTTGAGTTTGCAAGTGTTTCTCTAGCAACAAAAGTATCTGCTGTAACGTAATGGCCCACTTGTAATACACGTATATTATTAATTATTGACTGCCGCCAGTCGGAGTAGAAAAATGCTTGCATTTACCAAGGGTATTGATTGATTTTATAGGGTTTTTATAGCAACCATGATACAGATATCATGGTTGCTACCCAGAGGTAGAGTCCAAATGAGTTTTCGAATTTTTTGCAATGTCTTGGAAATATAAATGTATGCGTATGTTATCGGGCGACTTACAATCCCTCGGGCTAGAGGACCACATCTTTCGTTGTCCTCAGAAAAAAAAACATTAACTCTACATAAATCACTATTTTGTATTACTTTCCAACTTTGGAATCTTAATTGAAACCCCCAATATATTTATCCATTATTTGATTCAGCAGTTCATTTTACATATATTATCGAACATCTCCTATATTGCTGAGAAAATATTGCGGTGTTGAATCTGGTGGACTCGTGGGACACCTCAATTTGAACAAGTTGAAATTTTGGTGATTATAATTACATAATGTCGGTAACACAGAAATATTTTTGCATGCATAATACGACGAGACATGGTAATAACATGAAAAAATATCTGTCATACATTTTTATAACTCGTTAATTAGAAAAGCAGATACACTGAGTGAAGTTATTCATGAATCATTACAGTGAGCAAATATTTTTGAATGATCTTAAGCTGCTAGACGCAATATTTTTTTCGAGAAAATTATTCCCACTGTTTTTTCGCCAGAAATGTTGGAGAATATGGGTATTACATTTGATATTGTAAAGTTTGAGTTATCCCTGAAGAAAAAAAGGAGTTTTTTTTTGGGAAATCAATTGAATCGATATACCATTTGACTTAAAAATGCATCTTTCTTGTATTGTAATTCTTGAGAAAACACATGAATTATGAATATTTTGTTGATATTTTTGATAACATAGATATTCTTTAGGTATTCGAACAGACTGTTATAAATTTGTTTTTGGTGAAGTATAACGATTTTCTTTCCAATACTGCTTCTGAAATGTATGGTTATGCGATAATAGCTATTATTCTCTCGCTGATTTAGGCCACTCGCCTGCGGCTCGTGGCAGTAAACTTCACCTCTTGAATAATAGCCATTATCATACGCTCGTTAAATAATATACTATAAGAGCAAGTATAATTTCCTATAAATAGAACCGACAGATTGAAAAAATTGAAATGTATCCCAGCTGACTCCGTCGTCTTCGAGAGATCAACATCCGTTCCGCTGAGCGTCGCAGCGCTTTTCCGGGTCGAGGCGTCGCCCGCTGGCAGCAGCGTCGCTCGGTCCACTTCGCGCGCCGTCATAATCGGAATTAATGGGCCGTCGTCGTCTTTATTACCTGGATCCGCCGTAAAAATCCTCCTTTTCCTATTATCGTCGGCTTCGCTCCGGTTCCTCCGCTCGTTTGTCGGTTCCCCCGTCGGGAAATGAAAAGTTCGCGCGTGATTCGTTTTTTTTAATTATGCAAACGGCGACGTCTCTGAGAGCGTCTGTTTTGCCGAAGGCGAGATAGTCCAAGAGCCGGTGACTCGAAACTGCCCGACTATCGAAAAAAATCGTTTTTCATACCTAGAATTAAAGACGTAGAGGACCCGTTCGCAAGACCAGGTCGTGGAACACCTGACGGCGGCGCGGTTAGGCGCACTTCGACTGTGTCTGTTCTATCAACTACGGTCTGACTGTTTTCAGCCTCCTCCACAGCAGATGGCCTGGATTGAAGTTAACAACGCGATATCTCGGTTATTAAAGAAGACGAGAATTGTGATCATGTCGCAGACTTTCCCTGTTCACGTTCTCTAAATCAGTTTCGTTCCCCAAAAATATCCCCCCCAATTTTCCCTCCCTTTTTTTTCATCTCGAAGGAACATGAGCGAGCCTCTGTACACCATTGTAAACGAGTATATCTCCCCCTTATGATTGAACTAGCAAAGAGCTATAGTTCTTTTGTGAATTAGATCCTCGGAATGTAGAATTGTTTTCAATAAAATAAAATACCTAATATTTCCACCGCTTTTTTCCCTAAAAATAATACACTGTTCATTAATATATCTTATCTCTAAATTAACCAGGCTTCTAGGATTTGAATCAACTTGTACGAATTTCTTTCAAAAACATTCGATGAAAATAAGTTATTCGTATCAATTTGTTGGTCTTGGCAAAATTGAAACGTTTGGAAGATATCATACCAAGGACATCATGAAAATACTAGGCAAAAGAGAGTACCTACCTGTCAGTCTGTTCAGCTTTTACTATTCAGTTTATGTTGGGTATATCGGATTCTCCTGGAATGGTAATTTTTTTGGGATCTCTAGACTTTAGCCTAGCTCAGAACACTTCTCAAATTCCGATCCTCATGGCGAATTAATGAAGTCATTAGACAACCAAGAATCTATCTTTCACAGTATCTCATTTTAATGTATTCCGGACTGTCTGTAGAATGGGAAAGTCACGTGACAGACAGTCCAGGTATTATACTGATAATTCAATTGAAAATTACTAATCAACATTTTTTCAGTCAAAAAATACTCGTATCGAACTATAGGTACTTATAAGAAGAAATGGAAACATTATGACTAAAATGTTAACAAGGTTGCAATATGTTGTTGAAAATATGTCCAACTTTTCCTGGTTGATCATAGGAGATGGTGGTATAAGAAGTTCATCATTTCATACAAATGCCATTGGATTGGATTGAATGGTATAACAAAGCCTGGGATTGGTCAATCGGTCATTGAAAATCAGCTGCTTACCGTTTGATACCGACATTATTTGAGCAAACTAGTGCCCTCGGTCAATATTTTTTCTACTCCAACTATGCTCATTTCTTTATTATTTATTTATTTATTTATTATCAGCTTCAGGATACAAACAGACTGCAGTCCACAACAGTATCCACTAAGTACATAAAAGTTTACATCGATATTGTATAAAAAGTCTGAGTAACATATATCTACAATACAAATACAATGAATACGAAGAAGGGAGGTCATCAATTAAAAGATATGTTTCTTATTTGTTTCCGGAAATTCAAAAATTTACAGGAGAACAGATCAATGTCAGAACAAAATGAGTTATAACACTGACACATCCTAGAGATTGGAGAATTCTGGCACATATTAGTTCTATTATGGTAACAGATATAAAACAATTGTCTACTTCTAGTAGGCCTCGCGGGAACGAAAAACGGGATTGAGGACAGAAGATCTGAGCAGTCAATCAAACCATCAACAATTTTGTATAATATATGTAGATCATTATGCTTTCTTCTGTTTTCAAGGGTAAGAAAATTGTATCGTTCAAGTAAACTACTAGTGTCAGAAAGTTGGTAATTTCCCGTCACTTTGAAATTTAGGTATCTAACAAATTTGTTTTGAATTCTTTCAAGTCTAGTTATATGGAGGCAATACCTTGGCGACCAAATGGTTGACCCGAAGTTCAGTCTACTATAAATAAGGGCAAAGTATATTGATTTGAGAGCTTTCACAGATCTAAAGTCTCGGCATATACGAAAAATATATCCCATTAACTTGTTACATTTTCCGGCTATATAGTCAATGTGTAGGTTGAACGACATTTTAGAATCAAAAATTATACCTAGATCTTTAACATTACTTTTCTTAGTGATAAGTTCATTGTTGATGTAGTAATCCGTTCTGATACCCTGTATATTTTTGGTGAATGAAATTGCTGAACATTTTTTATTGTTGATAAACAAACGGTTCGATTCACAATAAGCCGACAGGTTATTCAAATCTTGCTGGATCCTGTCACCATCTTCAGGTTTTTCAATCACAGTAAATAGTTTTAAGTCATCAGCATAGAGCAAAAATTTACAGTGACTGAAACACTGGTTTATGTCGTTGATGTAAATCGAGAACAATAATGGTCCCAAATGGGACCCTTGAGGAATGCCAGATGTTACATAAGATGGTAACGATTTCTTTATAGTTTACTGAACAGAGGTAGGCCATTGCAGTCAAATAAATCCTTATGATTTCATATCTACACAAGGTAGGATATGGGACAACCTTGTAAAAACTATTTAATTCTGATCTGTCATCTTACAAACAAGATATTCAAGTTGCTTCATTTAGACATAAATGAATGTACTCATATCTGAAATATTTTCTAGTATATTGTGTCAAGTTTGCATCGTCACAATTGATGTTTTCTTGTGGAATTGAAGGACTAATATCTACTCTTCACACCAATAATTATTATTAAAGGGAATTTCAGAGTCCAAAGAGCCCTCTGAGACAACCCACTTCATAGTTGTTGGTTCAAGTCCCACCAAAACCGATTTTTCTGTACTTTTTTCATTTGACATTACTAATTTAATTTGTATCGTTCAATATTGATATCTTTCCTTTAAGTTTTTCAAAATATCGAAAAAATACACTATTTGCAATTGATTATTAATATGATACTTGAAAAAGAAATCTTGAATATTTCCTCGGTCGATGAAAAAATCAACTATATAAGTTGAGTGGATATTGGCCACATCGTCCTCGAGACGTTTGAGCACTCACTCGGCTATGTCATCGTGCTCAAACTTCGTCCTCGTGCGATATGGCCACCATATCCACTCTTGTTGTACAAACTACTATTTCATGAAGAAGTTCATGAATCCAGTCAATGAGTCGAAAATATGTTGTATTCGTTAATATGACGATGGTCGACTGACTTATATATACATCAGCTTTTATATTAACAAAGCCGAGCAATCTATGAATTAAATGAAAGTATCATAAGAAAAATCTAGAGATTAGTACCTGATGTTACGTAATAGCTCCTGCATGATGTATATAAATTATCACAATACTCTTTAGCCGAATCCTGAAGGTGCCTACTAGGTAGGAAGAAAGCACGTCAATAGTAAAGGTTTTTTCATTTGTTATTGGGTATCGAACTTAGTTGCAACGTTTTATCTTTGAGAGATTTTGTGCAAATCGTGAAAAATGTTGTGACATAATCAAACTAACAAAATAATCTCACAAGTTTCGAATGGTAATCTAAAACCCTTATCTGATTATTATCTAACCAGCAGGTGTATACTAGAAACTGCATTTACACGGTTGTTGTATCCGACAATCGCTATCCAAACGAATTGTAACGACGTACTTCAAACGTCACTCTGATAACGTAGTTAACTAACGCGTCAATTATTTTTTATGGATAGGTTATGTAAATGTTCGCTAGCGAATCGAGTACACCTGCTGTTATACATTTGAGTCCTATTAAGACTTACGATTACGCCAATGCACAGCGACTCGACTTTCGTCCCCCTTTTTTTCTATGCCCGACAAACTTTCGTAATGGCTAATGCTCCGTGAATTTCTTCGAGTGCCAGGGTCGGCGCTAGGGTTTATTGAATCTTTTATTTCAAAGAGGAGGTATAAGTTTGTGAATATTTTTTGTTCATTTCGGGTGACTATCAATTATCGAAATACGTATAATTATAATGTCATACAAATACGATAACTTAATGGAGAGAAATCCTTTTAACGCAAATCGCTAGGAAATTTTGACATTCCACCCAAAATTCCTTAAAGAAAAAGTCAAGACTTCCTCACTGTAGGGAAATGATATATATATATATATATATATATATATATATATATATATATATATATATATAAGTAAATTGTTTATCTCGTAGGCTTCTCCTGGTAAACAATATACTATTATTAAAAAAGTTGTACCATCAAAGCACATCAGTATCTCGAATTGTGAACGATTGAAAGCTAGTTGAGTGGGATTTATTCCCAATTGTCTATATAATTTACTGTTGAAACTTCTTGGGTCGAAAATTGAATTGTTATAAGAATCAAACTTAGTATAACAAAACAAATCATACCATTTCTTTAACATGTCCTCACTGAAGGATGGCAAGAATGATATAAACAAATTTACGATCCTGAAATCCCTGAATATACCTACGCAGGCTGGAGCTAGGATGAACAAAAAAAACTATTTTGAAAATTGCTTTTGAATTGTGAATCTGAATGTTGCCTTCTATTCATTTCCGTGAATTGAGTTTATGAAAGCAATTCAGAAAATATAATTCACTGAGAAAAAGATGGCAACGATAATTCACTCTTTTTTGGACTGCAATTATTCTTTCATTAACTGATTTTTTATGAGTGTTCCTTACACCTTTTCTTCTACTCGATATTTCGATATTGCGTCGGATTCTCATAACGTCGAATCTCGAGATCGATAGCTTTTATGACTTTGTGGCGCGAGATGATAGGGAGATTTGCACGTACTACGTAGTCAATTTCTATATAGCGAAAATTATATGCAAATAAAAGTCAAAATTGAAACCCCACGGGAAGAAATCGATAGTTTTCTATTCGGGCCCTTGGACTGTCTCGTGAAGCCGACCCTGCTGAACCTGCGACCGTACGAACGGATCACGTCGAGTTTCCTGTTTTAAGGAAATAATGATACAGCGGCGATGCCTTCAACGCCGCAACCAACAGCGTAGTAGTTTCACCTTGGAATTTTAATAACGCTCGGCGTACGTCTATGAATAGGTCAATAGCTCCTGCGGAATCAAGGACATCTTCGGCATAAATATTACATTATCGTGTATACATATTAGAAGCAGCAACGCTTAGTCTAATCGGCTGCTGGACATGTCGGCAGTGCGAAAAAATCAGATTGATGGAGGGGGGATACGAGTATTGTCGTGTTTTGTTTTTTACGAAAGGACCTGATAGAGTGAAGAAAGGTCAAATCTATTCTTGCACAACAACTATAATTGCTAAACATATGAACCATGTGAAAAATTGGAAAAAGAACACAGGAAACCTCTCCGTTTTTAGGTAATATAAACATTTTAATGTGATCAGGTGTATTGAGATTATTGAAAATGGAAAGTTTGGTATCGAAGAGATGTGTGTACTGATGTTTCGAATAAATAATTACATGGGTTAAACTTAGGTAACTCTCACGGAACGTGTGAAAGAACATTTTTTGAGTTAGTTTGCCACCAACTTCGTCTAATTATATTTGCTGATTTCGAGTCTGATTTTCAGAAATCCTCTGACCAGGAAACGAGCCTTCAGACAATAGTTGACCTCGACCAACCACTATTCGGCATTCGGTCTATTTCTCTAGTTTCCTTTTTTGTGACAAAAAATACTATCTCGTAGTTCCTCATGATTTATTCGACTTCACTAGAAGAGAACATATGTGTAGAGTTTGTTACCAAAATTTCACATTGAAGTTGTAGGAATCCTTTCAGAAATGGAAAAGGACATTTCTCTTCGGTGCTACCTCATTCATAAACTCTCTCACTCATTTGAAAAAATATTATCATAATACTCAGAGATTTAGTATTCTTCCGCAACTATTCCCATGATTGTTATTGTTGGTCTTCAAGAATTTCTTCAGAATTGCCATGGCGCTTTCTGCTGATATTTTCAACTCGGACCAAACGATGTGATTGCAAACTCGAAACTGATACATAAAAAAGAAGATCAATAACTCGATTGTAGCAGGTGAGCTTAGGAAAATGTGCTTAGTATTTTTAGCTGAAGTGGCTTATAATGTGTACTGCGGAATATGGAAAGAAGCCTGATGAACGTAATTCGTTCAAATGGCCAGATGCCAGTTGCAACACTCAACTCCTAAAGAAGTGAAATCCCCATTGGCCGTGGACAGGTCAGATTGGTACGAGAAGACAGTCTTTTGGATAACAAACCACGAAAACCACGGAAAGGAAGGTTATTAATTTGTTTTTCCGAAAACGAGAAGCTGTTAGGCAACTACTATTCTTTGTTGTGGCAGTAAAAGGCAAACAAATACACCTGGCTGACTGGTTGCAAAAAAAATCTTGAATGGTGATATCAATGTCTATGACTCAGGTACACTTGAGCATCCATTAAAGTACATTCTGCTGAATTCACCACCGAACCACTGAAGAAAAGGCAACCATATAAACCTGATCTGATAGTCCTTACAAGACTCATCTTCCCAGTACAATTTTAGAAAGGCAGACTCGATGGCATCAATATTTATATATGGAATGCAGATAGTAGAGTTGAATGAGGTGCTTAGACAACAATGGCGAAAATTCCACAGTCGTTTGGTTCTACTATATCCCACTTTGTCAATTGATCCACTCCTTATGGTCACAGCTACTGACTGGAGTAGCTATCTCTATAGATTTCACACTGAGGCGTATTTGAATATTTCTGGAATCAAACATTTCGGGAATGAGTTCAATTCTTTCGAAATGTGTTTAACTCCAAGAACCAACAATTTTTGAAATAATATTCTGAATACAATTTATGGGAATATTGTGCAGAGATGTAAAACCAGATGAATTCTGAACTATGCTCAAATTTAGAAACGGAAATCGCCTTCGCAGGATCAATGGGAAGGAACGTTTCGTGCAATTACTTGCAACAGACTTTCCGAAGTTCACCTCTCCATTGAACGAATGCCGGTCGACGTTCCATCGGAATGCGTGACGTAACGAGAGCGGCATTTTATCGCAAAGAGTGCAATTCAGAACCTGAAAAGAGCTTTCTCGTTAGTTTATATACAGGGCGATTTCCGAGTGTTGCCAATAGTTATCCGATATTTGGAATCGAGAGAAGTTATATACACTTATGCTCTTATACCGAATTACTTTATCAGAAATAATGCATAATTAGTGTATTCTTGACTCTTTCAACAATCCACGTATTGGAGATTAAAGGTACAGAGTCCTGTCGAAAAGTGTACTATAGTAGTATAGTATAAAAAATGCGTGAAAATTGTGACGTATGTTTTTTGCTGTTCTTTAAATAAAAAAACCTATTCGAAATAATTGTGTTCACAAGTCGCTGAGTGCAATTGGTGAAACTTATGACGGACGAGTTTGAGTCTTCGATAATCCAGTAGATGGCGTTTTGCCTGTAAGGTAAACGGTAAACACCATCTGCGCCGGAGCTCAAATTTTTGTTCCTTTTGAGATATACCCAAGAATCACAAGTCATGCCGATGAAACCTATGGCCTGGTTGAAACAGCATTTGTTGCCAATCCAACCCTGAAATTATAATGTCATTGTGACATTATTTTATCGAGTGTGACGGTGCATTGTTAATTGTCATCCTAAATTGTGAAATCATTTATCCGAGGACCACAAATATCTCTGTTCGGGGAACATTTATATTTTTGCGATGAACCTTTTTTTTTTCACTTTTTGTCATTCATCTGACATATAAATTGACAGAAGAATGTATAGAAAAATACGCGTTTTTTCAAACTAAAATCGAGGGAAATTATATCCAATAAAAATTTCAAAGTGAATGTTTTTACTTTCCTTTTTGAAATTTAATTTAGAAGAACTGGTGCAATTTTTGACAGAACTCTTAAATTTTTATAGTTCAATAACTAGAATGCCAAAGAAGTCAGATATACAGTGACTGCATTGGTTCTGCCAAAAGAATTCGGAAATTGATTACAAACAAAAGGTTTGTTTTTCTCCTGGCTAGAATCTGCCTCAGAACAGTTCGAAGAAGCAGTTTCACAGGTACGGACTGGGAAGTTTTAGCAAGCAGACTGTCAATCCATATTTTTGCAAGAAGACATGCCTAAAAATTGTGACATTATCTCTGCGCAGATGAAACTTCGTTGACATTATCGAAATGCAAATAATTGTTAGCAGTACTGTGAAACAGTAGTCTGACAAAAACGGATCTTGTTTGCAACGGGTGAACTTTAACAGCTTAGTTTTACGAAATGCCTGTTGTTAGAGATCTTCATCTATTGATGTGTTGGGAGTTGAAGATTTCAGTCATATCCAGTGGATGGCGATCACCATCTGCTAGCTGGAGTTGTATTCCTAAATCACCTTGTATATGTTTAAATGCGCGTGGGAACAGGTAAGGAATTCTTCCGTCGGCCATTCCCAGTTGGCGCGATAAAAATCTGCATACCGCACTCGGTCTCTTTCCCTTCTCTCGATATTCTTGTCTTCTTGTGGCGTTGCGGATTAACAACTGACGTGCAAAATAGATAAAAACGACCGGCTTCGTGTGAGGGCACGCAGATACTGCAGCAATTTAAAGTAATATAATAAAATTTATGTTGAAAACTGCTTAGTAACATTTACCCAAAAAACCGCTTATGCAGTATGCTGATTTTCTGTTCCAATGTTCTGCATTCGTAACATATAGATAGAGATAGATGAATAATCAATAGTAAAATTTTTTTTCATATCTGATATTTTTATTTTGTTTCAGGTGAGTCCACGAACTAATCCAGCTGAGCAATAAGATACTATATTCAGGCAGCGGTAAGACGTCTATGTGATTTGAGTTTTGATTGATATTTTTCGTAGTGTTTGTGGAAAGAACAGGATGACAAAGCACTTCTGGAAGATTAAAAAAAGGAATATCCTAATGAACAAGTATCAGAGTTATACAAGAAATTCATTCTGCATTCTGTGAGGCATGAAATAGAAATATTCTATTCATCCTTTCAGCCGTTTCGCAACAGATTGGATAGTTCTAACAAAATTACATATCCTGTGAATTGTAAATATTCAAGACTCAAGAGCATTTAAATTTCACAAGAATATTTAGACATTTTTTTTTCAAGAAGATACATAGAAAATAATATAAATAAATCGAAAATGTATTCATGTGAACAGGCATAGGAAACATAGACCTAAACATAGAAAAGAGACATGCTATATGCAGTACAAATACCACTTCGCGACACAAACAAGTGTAAAAATAAGAATCAATAAAATAACGGTGTCTAAAACTGGAACCTATTCAGTGTTTCAATATAGATTCAGACGAAATGAAACCAACAAACAATAAAAATCTCTTCGGAATTAAATTTTCAAATCATATTTTGTGTTCAAAGTACAGTTTGCTTCGGATGTAACGCTGCCACTATTGAAAGACAGGTTACAGATAATTCTGTATACTTCTGAACTGCGTCATATAATGTAAGTCGTCTTAGTGTATGTGACGCCATGTATTTTGAAGAAAGCTGGTTCTAGCACGGGAAAGGGGGCGGGATGATAATAATAATGTTTATTAACAAATTCCAAACAGATATACAATAATAAAAAACATTAATAAACTAAATGCATAATCCCACGAAGCAGAACTTTATTATTGGTTGGTTTGTATCGAACGATTGAAGTATGTAAAATCCGTCATCGGCTGGAAAAGTACATTACGCAACTCGAGGATAAGGCCAATTACGTGCACTCGGCTAAAGCCTCGTGCTCACTATTTTCGCTCGTGCTTAACAGGCTACTTATCCTTCTCGTTACGTAATATACCATTACACGTTTGTATTATGTTCTCGCCGAGAGAATTGAAGAGCTACGTTTCGCGTTATTCCTTCGTAATGATGTTTACTTTCGAGACCTCGTCTTCGCGAAATCTTAATTAGCCGCCGCACTAGTCGCCACGGCGATGATAATAATAGAACAAAGTTAGAGATAGCGTAATAACATCAGCTGAGCGCGCGACTGTTGCACCACAATGTGATCGTGGATCGGCCGCCGCCTCGCCGAACGACCGGCATTTAAAAATAACCGGCGCCTTACTTTCCAACCGACGGAACGTAAACAACGATCAGCTGACGGTGAGAGAGTTTGTTACAAAAAAAAAATAACGCGCGGGCGTTCGTTTGAAGTTTTTTTTGCCTTATTTTATTGTGTAAGGCGTACGAGACTTCGCGAAGGAGTTTTTTCGTTGAGGAGGGATAGCAGCATCTATCAAAATCCCTAAGGATATTTTGTTGTTGAAGGTGACTATAGAAAATGAGCGGTACAAACGCCCACTATCGATTATCGTGATCGTACAGCTTCTTATCGTTAATCATTTTTAATATGTGATGTAAAATAATTCTCAATGCCAATTACGCACAATCGAGTGCACGTACTTGGCCCTATCCCCGAGTCGCGTACTGTACTTTTTCCACTCCCACCATCGTGGCCCCTGTAACGTAATGGCTTACTTACAATACACGTGTATTGTGAACTAATGGCACCCGTCAGTGGGAGTAGAAAAAGTACTTCTCAAAATACCCCGAGTTATTTCGAAACATATGCAGATTTTCTGCCCATATTAGTTCACCAAAAAAACTTATTGGTATATCATAGAACGGTGATATCCATCTTTTTAAATTCCGGTAAACGGTTTCTGTTTGTTCGAATGTGTTAACATTCTGTGTTAAAATAAAGACTCCGAACCATTCCATTGACAGAAACTTGTCAAGAATGTTGATATATCAAAATTTAAAAAAATCAATGTGTAAATGGAAAAATGAAAATAAATTATAGAAAATAGTGAATAATACTCGGAATAGTATAAATTACAAATATACATGAAATAACATCTGAATGAAAAAAATAAAACAATTGAAAGAAATTAAAAAAATGAATCGAAAAAGGTAAAAAAAAATTGAAAATAACCAACAATATTAACATCGAAATATTGATGATAAAAAATCAAAAATAGAACAATCTGAAAGAAAATACACTTTTAAAATTTTGATATAAATCTAAAAATTTTGTTATATAGCACTGTATAGGTTTCCTCATAGTTGAAATAACAAATATGTTACCGCAATACCGAGAAAGACGCCCCAGGGCGCTTAGGCACCAAAGATAATTAGCCAACCCTAGCCTCAAGGCTCAGGTTTTTGGGCCCACCAAACATATATAAATAAAAAATAATGAAAAAATGGCAAAAATGTAAACACTTTCAAAGATTAGAATTGCATTTGACTTCTAATGATAACTTATCATCGTTGACTTGTTTTGCGCATCAGGTAGAGTGAGGAATTTGTTAACAAAAACAAATCAATGCATGCATGAGAATTTCAAGAAAACAGATACGCTTTTTTGAACAATAAAAACCAGGAAAAACTAGAAATGAAAATTCATTGTAATGAAAGTGGAAAATGAGCAGTAAAATAAAAAGTGAATTGAAAATGCTAATTGATAAAAAATAAAATTTTGTCTCATATTAATAGTTATGGAGTATTTTTTTGTACTCTTATTTCTAAAACTGCATGTGTCAACTGCCGTCGCATACGGAAAAAAACACTTTCCGCACTAGTTTAGACATATTATGACTGTTAGTTTGGTTACGAGAATATTTGAAAGTTGAAACATTTCCTTGAAGTGAATGAAAAGTCTGCTGTCTAGTATCATAGTGTTAATTCATTTTTGTATAGTTTTCCAGTTAGGTAAGTGTTGCAATTTTTGGGGCAAAAAGGAACATTTTCAATTGCCACAAGTTCTCTTCTGAACACAACGTAGATAAGCCAATGAAAAAGTATATAAAAAGCGTAGATATTAAAACTGAGACTTCAAAAAACTGCCCTTTCCGATATGGATACATTCGTTTGACATCACCCCAATTTTTACTTATCGCAAAATCGCATTCATTATGCGGCTAAGACTTCCGACTTACGGTTATTTCTCTCTGTCAACAACGAGTCAAGAGAGGAAGACACTCTCAAGAGTAAATAAATAAACGCTGCGGAATGTTCGAGATTCGAACGACAAAGAGATCGAAATACGAGAGAACGCGGCCGTGGAGATATTCGCCCGGTAACAGGTAAATAAAGAAAAAAGAAGAAGAAATGTGTTTTGACCTTGGCCGCGGATGTGCATCAGCAGGCACTCGGGCAGACAAAGAATGCTGTTTGTTCTCTGTGCTGTCGATGTCGTCCGCATACCGATCCATCCGAGGAAGACGGCGTGTTGTTTCGTCCATGCAAGTGGAGTAGAGGAGAAAACGGTAGTGCATGCCTCTTTCGTGATGGCGATCGAGCTTTTTGTTTGCTCGTAATCGAAGCGAATACTTCATTCAGAAAGTGGCTTGCTATTTATCACTTTCAATACGCTATACTTTTTCTACGACCACGCTGAGAAGCATTATGCTATAACATTATAATTTTTTGACGGATCAACTAACTGAATGGAACGTTTTACACATTTGGATGTTTTTTTTTTTCATTTCACTTAACAGCAAAATTAGTTCGATCCCCATTGGGGCTTGACAATGTTCGATAAGGCTGAAAGATTTCAGTCGAAGACGATAGCGTTTGGTATAATAGTGAATAACATTATTCAGTACTACTAACATAAAAGTGACAATATTGGAAATTATTAGTTCATATCCCAAAATAATAATTATTGTACCCAGTTAGAAAAAGTCACGTTTTGTATAATGAACGAGGGACGAGCGTAGCGAGATTTAGCAAAGTAGTATGAGTTGTACAAAATTAAATTTTCTATTTTTTTTCAACTTTGAGGGAAAATATTTCATCGGTTTCGATTGGTGAAGTCTAATTTTGTCCCATATCAAAATTGTTTATCATTTCGCTTGTCACTTTGACGTCTTTCACAATTTTGTAAACTTTGAATGTTTGCTGCATGAAGATAGTCCAGGTTTAATGAAAAACTTTTTTATCTAAAACCGTCCTGTTATAATACACTCATATGTCCTTAATCTGTTTCATAATGAAATCCATTATGATACAGATTTTTCATTTCGATACAGATTTTCAACCAATAGAAACCCAATATTTTTCAATCGAATATGATGTACATTTGACATTTGTCAAAATCCATAGTTAATAACATTATCAAAATGTCTGAAATCAGCGATATAGAAGAATTACCATCAATTCCTCCACACATATCGGAGATGCTGTACAGAATAATTATATTTTTCATTTGACAAATGCATGTTTGTTTATTTTAAATATAATCTCGTGGCGAAACGGTTGAGGCTCTAGATTCGAACTAGACCACTATATGAGAACCGGGTTAGAAACCAATCTCGGGCATTTGCTTCTCTTTCATGTTGGCTTTTTTTCTTTCAATTTATTATTGTTGTATTTTCCGAGGTAATACCATCAATTACAATTTTGTAGAATTTTTCATAGAAATGCGATTGATTACTATTATCGTGTTCAATAAAAATATGTTTATAATATTTATAGTTCTTTATATATCGGGTGTAGATAAAATAGCGTATGCAACTCTCATGTAATAGTTATTCATACACTCGCATAAACCATACGAAATTCACCTTCTGCTCATTTCTTATCCCTGTTGATGCTCTTGTATTAATAACCAACATTACATGATCGTTGCATAATATACCCTTTCCATTTTGAGTATTCATAACTACATTACAGATGATTCATTACGATTCAATCAAAATGAGAAGGAATTTTGATAACAAAAATACATCTTGAGTCAATAACAAAACGATTTTGATATAATTTTTGTCATCTTGGAGAAATGATCAAAAAAATGTTTTCAGTACTTTTGTTTCTTATAAAAATGTTATGTTGAAATCAGAAAAAGAGTTTTGTCAACGTCTCTGCGTAACATATTACAAAGCGTTTTGTGGGTGTCTCATATCGAGTTATAGACTCAACTGAATTATTAAAAAAATTCACGTATGAGACTATTACAGAATTCGATCACCAAATCAACTTCCATGAATAATGAATCATGCGAGGCGGGTATCTATTGATTTCGGGAATGCATTGCCGGTGCATGTTTGTTCGTACTATCTATTATAGTAAACAAAACGATGTCGCCGTCAAAACACGTTCAGCATGGCAATCGATCGCCAAACGTTTCTATGTAGCAGACAGTGTTTTATTTTTTGTTCGACTTGATATTTCAACAATAACAGCGATGTGCACGCTAGAGTATTTGTTGTTTTAGAGAGTCGCGATACGCCCTCTCGTTGTCGAAATTGGCACTAATATCCAGTACATTGTACCGTTTGTTCATAAACACGAGTGCCATTATTGCTTTGGTAGTGATTATTGGGTGTTTCATTTGTTGTATGTGAATATTTTTTTTCAGGGTTATTATTCGTTCTACCCTCAATTACTTCTTTCTTCGAAGAAAAATTGTGGAAAATTGATCCAAAAATCTGTCACTTCCGCCCGGTCCATTAATGTATTTTTTTACACCCGCACTTTTTTATAATAATACACGTATATGTGCCCGTAATCTGTATCATAATGAGCTCATTGTGATACATATTTTTCATTTACGATACAGGTTTTTAATCAATTATCCAATTCATTGGCGGATGATACATCGAAAATTCGGTTCAGAACTAAACTAAATCAACATATCCAATACAATACTGAACTCTATCGAGACTAGCAATAAAGAAATAAATGTTAATATTCCGTTCGCTTCCAGATCAGTGGGACCCACAATACAAATATAACATGTATAGTTCTTCATCATTTATCGGGTGTAGAAAAAATATCGTATGCAACTCTCATGTAATGGTTATTAATACACTCGCATAAACCATACGAAACTCACTTTCGGCTCGTCTGGTATCCCGGTTAATGATCGTGTATTAATAACCATCAGAACATGATGGTTATTAACTTAGGAGAATAGTCATTGCTCTGGTATTTGAAACGTGTTTCAGATTTCATGAGAGTTGGCTCTCATTTCGAAGAGAAAGATTTAGAATTAATACTGAAATCTATACAAGTGTAGAAGCACACTTCTACTAGGATTGTGGACATTGTGATAGGTTAAAGATCAAAAAAAAACTACCAAGAAAAATGTTTCCACTAGAAAATAATGAGTTTCAAACACTAAACAATAAATAATCCAATGGTCGTTTTATTTTACAACTAATGCCTCGTCAAAAGTACTACACCAGCTGAAATATGCTCTCACAAATCTGCCAACATGGCGTTATTTTAACGATTGTAAAATTTTATTACGACCATTGAACATTTGCCCTTTCCCTTCTATTCTCGTGTGCCAAGCACTAATTTGAGAACGTGTCATGGTTTATCAGGTTTATCTAATGAATTCTGCACTGCAAACCAATATAACGAAACCCAAATTCAGGACTCCTCTTTTGGATATTATTTAGATATTGAGGCTCTAGGAAGTAAACTACAATGAAATTCGACTCCCAACCCTTAGGAATAAATCGAAAACAAATGGCTGAACAACAAAAACTCGACACTACATGTTTACTGAAAGTTGTAATTTGTTTGTCTAATTCATGTGGAAAAAAGCATTCAAAATAAAAGCTTATATTGTGTCAATATCGGCAATAATAAATAATGTCGTGCATAAATAAATGTATTTATTCAATCAATCAAGTATTACAAAATTTTATTATCTCTAAGTGCTATGAGTCATACATTGTTGATAGGCTGTGATGAATGAAGCACCCACAAACACTTCTCTCAATAATACAGGGGGCAATTGCGATTGGTTACTTACTTGTCTTTGGAACTATGCAATTATATACAATTCTCTCACAGATTTATTACTGTAATCTTCCAGAATTATGTTGCGCTCTTTTTTTTGTAAACTTTGTTCACTTTTGAAAGTCGCCGAATAATGGTTCTGATACTCAACTTCCTTAATATTTCAGAGATCTCGATGATGCACCATAATATTCCCCCATACAGCTATCGATAATAATTGTTAAAGACCAATGATAACAAGGAAACTAATAACAAACAGTTGTAGCTAGAAAGTGATTGAATATCCTTGTACAATTTCATTTCACTATTTCGGTATACACTCTCATGACCATGATGATATTTACATGATTTTATATATTATTCAGTTATATATATATATATATATGTAGAAATCGATGTTTTCACGGATCTTCGATATGCAAGATGAATTTTCTGGGTTTTTTATCCGTTAGGTATCTTCTGATGTGTTCGACGTTTCGAATTCCATTTTGAATTCATTCTCAAGAACTGTGAGACGAATATCTGTCCATACCGTCTTGGTCAATCACTCCCCTTTCGAAGCAACCAAGCAAGAGCAAGCAATGACTTCAATTGTCTGTTCTCCACGGAAACTGGTATTTATAATGATTCTCTCCAGTTATTATCCGACTAGGTCCGATATTATTGATGATTATATCGCCAGTTTTCGTGGAGAACAGACAATTGAAGTCTTTGCTTGCTCTTGCTTGGTTGCTTCGTAAGGGGAGTGATTGACCAGGACGGTATGGACAGATATTCGTCTCACAGTTCTTGAGAATGAATTCAAAATGGAATTCGAAACGTCGAACACATCAGAAGATACCTAACGGATAAAAAACCCAGAAAATTCATCTTGCATATCGAAGATCCGTGAAAACATCAATTTCTACATAATACCCTTAGAGAGCGGCTGACGATATAATCATCAATAATATCGGACCTAGTCGGATAATAACTGGAGAGAATCATTATAAATACCAGTTTCCGTGGAGAACAGACAATTGAAGTCTTTGCTTGCTCTTGCTTGGTTGCTTCGTAAGGGGAGTGATTGACCAGGACGGTATGGACAGATCTCACAGTTCTTGAGAATGAATTCAAAATGGAATTCGAAACGTCGAACACATCAGAAGATACCTAACGGATAAAAAACACAGAAAATTCATCTTGCATATCGAAGATCCGTGAAAACATCAATTTCTACATAATACCTGGATGGGCAGGATACAACCTTATAGAGCGGCTGACGATATAATCATCAATAATATCGGACCTAGTCGGATAATAACTGGAGAGAATCATTATAAATACCAGTTTCCGTGGAGAACAGACAATTGAAGTCTTTGCTTGCTCTTGCTTGGTTGCTTCGTAAGGGGAGTGATTGACCAGGACGGTATGGACAGATATTCGTCTCACAGTTCTTGAGAATGAATTCAAAATGGAATTCGAAACGTCGAACACATCAGAAGATACCTAACGGATAAAAAACCCAGAAAATTCATCTTGCATATATATATATATATATATATATATATATATATATATATATAATTTTCGACAAATGCATTTTACATCAAAGAAAGTGACTATTGAAACATAACTCAATTTTTCATGAAAAAATGGCCAACTAAACAACAAATAATTGAATTTTATCGAGTACCCGACCTCCTACCAATATAACAATTACTTGAAAGAGATAACCGATTTGTAACGATTACCTTCCCGTCATTAACTTTACCTAATGACCCATTAGTGGTGTGACCAATGGAACGAATGGAAAGAGCCTCCATAATTGCGGTCGAGTATAATAATATTAAAAACCGGTTCATGATGTGGGCCGAAGGGACTCCTAATTTACTGATTATTTTATATAAATTTGCTATCTGCCCGGACTATATTATATGCAGGTAACTTCAGATTGTCGTGGATCATTACTCCATAATAATTTAATAAATATCGGAATAACTGCATCATTTACATAACTATATCGTTGTAACTGTCATCAATTTGTTTGGAAAACGAACAGCAGAGTGTTTTTTTCCGTTTCCGCTCGTAAAATTATATCCATTACCGGAATTGTTATTACCGAAGTGGTGCACGAATACTTGACTTGCGTTTGTTTATTTTTAACCAGGACATCCGATTGGCGTGATTCCCCGCGTCCCATGTTTTTTTCGGTCGGTATTTGCTTTCAGCCGTAGCTAACTATCCGTAGATAATATCACTCGTGGGAATCGGATAGCATTCGAAGTGAGGAAGTTTGTTTTGTTAAGGAGACGTAACAAGTACATATTTGTATAATCGTTTGTGCAATCGAATTATTGCTTATTGTTTTAAAGCTCTTCCGTTGTGATGGAAAGATTTTTCTGATGGTTTTTGGAATATATCAATAATCGGAAATATACTTACATTGTCGTATTCCTACCAAATAATAATAATGATAATAGACTTAATTGTTTCTATTCGAATTACCCATCTTGAAATTTCGAAATCTAATTTCGCTTTCGATACTATGATTGAATCTTGTTTGTAGTTTCATTGAATGTTCTAATATCCGTTGCCGATCCATTTTCTCTATATATTAATTGATGAACATACATACCGCATGTAATGTGTCTCACCAATGTCTGGTGAAGTCCCAATATCTGCAAAATTTTCTATTTAAATATTGTGGATATTCATTTTCTTTGAGTACAGATTGTATATAATGCACTTACTGATCGATCGGTTAACTCTTTCGGATGACACTATTTTCCTTCTCTGGTTGAGGCATTTTCAACTATGCCATTTTGTTCATGCTCACTCAAGATTCATTCTCCACCTCCAATTACTTCTTGAAATGTTTTATATATGGATAGATAGATAGATAGTTTATTTGACTGTTTTACACTAGGTTTACAGCATACTCGTATATCATTTGAGGAAACATCTTTCGAAAGATCTTTTGAATTGAACTGGCCGATACTTGATGAAAATCCATATTAACAAATCTTATCTTGCTTGAAGAAGCTATTGTAATAGCGAAACACGTGTCGCGGTTTTGTAAACCCATTGTGAGTGAAAATCATACAGGAAACTGTAATATATTTTTTGGAAAGATCTTTTCTCGTGAAATTTCGAATAAACCACCAATTTGAGTCAAATTGGCTGAAGTAATTTCCATTTGAAGCGGCATACTAATTTTGGTGCATTCAGTCATTTCCAATAACGTTATCAAAGTATTCGAGAGGGTTTTCGAGTCCAATATTTTACAAACACTAAGCTGAATTCATGTAGATATGAAATTTGCAAAATTAGTCCGGATAAAAAAGGATGTGACTAAAAAATGGCCAATGATATTCTAGGGTTCGATCTGCATTTCGTTTATTTCGCAGTTTGTTTCCAAAAATCATGCCTATGTAAATTCTGCTTTATGTATGTATAGAAAGATGAATTACAATTGTTATTTTGAGATCAGGAACGCCCTCGAATAAACTACCGTCGTCAATTCTATTTTTATATTTGAAAAAGATCTCACGATATGATACATGATCTAGGTAGGTTGATCCATACAAATTTTCAGGCAAATATTCTACTAGGCGGCATTTGTTATGTGATGTCTATAACATGGCGAAAAAAAGGAAATCTTTATCCTGATGGAGATAAAGAAATAAACTCATTGTCAGTGAGCATCAATCGTATAGGGAACCGCGGTATTTTCTTTCAAATATGAATTTTTATCAAGTATAGGCCAGTCTAATTCAGCATTTGGAACTTTTCTCGGGCGTTTTCCAACGTCCAGTGAGAATAATCCTGGGATAACCTTATATTTTGGATATTTGTGATATTTTCGATTAATCATCAAACTTCATAAACTACTTGCCGTGAGAGCTTAATGGAAATTACGATGAATGATTTCATCAGCTCAGTGTTCGAAGCATTCAAATCACTCTCAATTCACACCAGTCCAATAATTAGTTAGATAATATTATAGAAAGAGGATTAGTCGTTAGATCCGTTATCCATACCACCTATATATTTTGTTTCGTGTTGTAAATTGGAACTGAATGAAAATACATGTTACAAACGATAAATGACATGCATAGGGGTTTCACTAATTGATTTGCATAATCATAGGAACATCTGAAGCACTGGAAATGGACTGTTGTATGATAATTTTATAGGTTGTGTATTCAGGTTTGTTAGTACTAACGGGAGCACTCTTTTGGAAAAAGTAAATTGACATAGCATTGGATTGCTGAATCTGTGGAAAAAAACGGCAATTCCTACTCGATTGTCCTTTTTCATACTCCCACCTGTAAGTATGATCATTTCTTTATAGTTTGCTAAACGGATAAGTAGGCGATTTCAATCAAATGAATCGTTATGGTTTCATACCTACACAAGGCAGGATTGAATTCCACCAACCACAGAGAACAATATACTTGGTCTCCAGAGACGATCTTGTACAAACGTCCCAATTCCGATCTGTCTACCCACAAACATGAAATCCAAGTTGTTTTATTTGAGCATAAATAAATGTACTAATATCTGAAATATTTTCTAGTTTGTTGAGTCAAGTTTGAATTGTCACAATTGATGTTTTTTTTTGTGGAATTGAAAGACTAACATTGACTCCTGACACCAATAATCAACAAATTGTTCAGTCCAAACGGCCTAGTTGGTTGAGGCGTACGTCCACTGTATAGTCGTTGCTTCGAGTCTCACCAATGCCGTTTTTTTTTAGTTTTTTAATTTGACATCACTTATTTACCTTGTCAATATTGAATCAGAGTTTCTTTCCTTTGAGTTTTTCATAAATATCGAAAAAATTTGTTGTACAAACTACATCGTCATAGCCAATAGTCGAAACAGCTCGATGGACTCTGGCCCCCTAATAATCCGAACAGCTCTTCCACTTTCGTTTTCCTAACATCCTGTACATTCCGCGAACCGTTCGTCACATGATCCGCCTCGTTTATTTCAATGGAATGATTAGGCATCTCCTCATCTCCTCTGTCGAAAGTGTTTACATTGAACGTGTCGACCGAGTCTGGAATTTTTTTAGCGTGATGTCATCGAACCGTTCGGCGCGCCGGAGACTATCTATCAGCTGTTTCGTTTTTCGGCGGTTCCGAAAACGGGCCCCACAGAGGTGCGCGATGCTGATTCGTTTCTCGTTCGACAATTTCGGAGAAATGATCTCGACTCGTCAAAAACATACGAACACCAGCCGCCGAATCAGGCGACAATACCGTAATCCGTTAATATCATCGACTAGTAGTCACTAGAGCACCTAACCCGATGTTAAATGAAATATCGGGTGCCTAAGGATCGACGAAGGTGATAATAAGCGGGTGTAAGCAGCAATTCCTGAGAAATATATAGAATTCATATATTCATTATAATTTGCCATTTTTTTTTCTTTCTTTTAAGGCTAGTAAAATATCAATGATTTTCCATAGATATTACCATTTCTCACTCATCGATAGATGAGTTATGAAACAGAATCTGGGAAATATTTGAGGAAGAAGATAAATGTTTGATCAAAATTTTTTGTTTCAAAAACACCTAAGGTGCGAATTTATCACAGAAGAAAAATGCATTTCAAACAAGTTTATCCCTCTAGCATAGAAACCAATTAATGTTTCGTAACAATTTACAATCTATCTTGTGACTTCGATTCCTTTTTTTCTGGTGATTTTTCTATTCATTATTTCAATTCATTTTTTAGCGTGAATTGTGACATGTGAATTTGATTTCTAGCAGTTGCTCAATTATTGTTCAATAACCAGCAATATGAGCGTCAGTTGCTGCGAAAGGTGACAGCGTAAGAAATTTTGAAAAAAAAGTTGAGTACTTTTATACCGTGGCAGAATACATGAAATGGATTTTCAGAGCACTTTCGCTATAAAATAATATCCATCTGTACCGAAGAGAGGGGAATGAATATACGTCAGTCTCATATATTTTGACCTCCGAATAATAATAATAATGATAATACTCCATAATGCAATAGTCAAATTTCATATTTTTTATCATATACGAGGGTCATCATGAAACATTTATATCTTTGAACACTCGCTTTATAATAAAAACCTACATTTATTGCCCATTATAAAACAAGAGGTGAATCTTTGATAAAGTTGCATTCGATGAATGAGTCGTTGAACAAATTGGGTCAGATAACGGTTGATAATCCTTTCTGTTCTTCCACCGATGACAAAATCAACAGACAGCCAAGTTTTCGATCGAAAATATTATTAATATTATTTATCACAATATCGAAAATGTTCACTGGTAACTATGTTAAAAATAAAACCTATTTTCAGATCAACAACTTGATCTATCAAGACTGAGAAAAAAATTCATGTTTTTCGGTAGATAGGAAGTTATTGAATTCTCTAATTTTTTCTGTATTTAAGTATTATTGATTATTATATTATTTTCACAAGTAGGTAATAAGTATGAACTCATTTTGACGATTTATTCATGTCATTTAAATTCTTGAAATTTTACAAAATTCAGAAAAAAAAGAGAATTCTACAAATATGAATAATGTGGAGTGAAAAACGTATACTGTTAGTAAGATATTAAATAGAAAACATTTTTCTCGGTGTAGATAATAACCATTCTTTTCATCCAATATTCGGTCCTGTCCTTCTGAAATAAAATGTACTTCAAACGGCACTTGACAATAATTAATTGATTACTTCAGTTATTTATCCACTATGTATTGCTAGTTGTGAGTTTCGAATTCCTTCACAGAAACTTGCAGTTATTTATCCACTTTGTATTGCTAGTTGTAAATTCCGAATTCCTCATAGAGTCTTGCGGAACCCACTGGTACACGTTTGTCCTGGAAGTTGGCCATTTGTTTTGTTGGCTTTTACACGGCACAACAGTATTGTTGTATTGTAAAAAAATCTCAATGTCTTCTTCCGAACAAGATACAAGAAAACAAGTGCTAATATCCTGTGTTGGAGTTGAAAGTAAGATGCTGGACAAATTCGATTCTTTCCAACGATTTTTTCTAATCGAGACCAAGGAACGGAAGTGAAAAGGTTATCAGAAACGTATTCGAAACAGTTTTTCATGTACCAAGGGTATAAAGTAGATGTTTATACCATAATGTGTACACTATGTCTGCGATGGCATGAGGTTCACTTTTATGCAGGTAATGAAAACAATAATTGACTAGGATACATTTTTATTGGTATTACCAATATTATACAACTGTAGAAATTTGAGTCAAAGCGATAAATATGACAAGTATAAAGTTTTTTGTGCGAATTCTTTATCGTACAACCCTGAAGAGATGATCTCGATAAAGTTCGAAAAATTTGAACCAAACTAATAGTTTCATTAATCAAGTAATCTTATTCTCAACAGCCTCTTTATCTTCATTGATTTGTTCACAAGATTATTCAAGAAAACTCGTCTGGATGAGAATAATTTTAAAGTACCAATTGCAAAAAACAACAAATCAATGACGTAAGCCAAATCGAAATGGAGCTTCATTTCAAAGGAATCCGTAACTACGTAAATCATTTCACATGAATATCATATGAATCATTAAATGAAGTGAATAATTACCATTTGGGTATAAATAAAATTTCAGATTCTAAAAATAGAATCAACATGTGTTATGATAAATCATTCAGCTGATATAGAGTTAATGTTCTGAATTCACACAAATCATTTTTGATACGGTGTAATAGACTTTGGCCGACTTAATCTCGTTTCACTAGTGAAAACGGTACATATTAATTCTGAGAATGATTAAATTTGCTGTAATGAGTGGGGGTCAAACATTTCGAGATGCAAGATGTGTTGTTTTTCTGTTCTTTTTTCAGTCAGTGATAAATATACAATTAATGTCCCTCCAAAATGATTATGCAGGTATTAAAAAGCAAAGTTATGAATTTATTTTTTTCAAATGTTACCTAATACCTTCCTCGAAGTCATATTTTGTAAATAAATATTCAAAAGCTCAATTTTTTCTACTGAATTTTGTGGGTTTGAAAATAGTTCTCATTGAAAATTGTTCATTTGTTCATATTTTTTTTGTCGATCGTTCATGCGAGCGGTTCTTCTGGTACGTCTTTGAATATGCGACAGAGTCATTATCGGATGTGTGAATAACCTTTGTAGAGCGAAATTTGTTGTGACAGTTGTGTGGTATCACGACAAAACGGAAACATCAGTCTGCCGCGCCATAATCTCGACATTTGCGTCGCTTTTTTTTCCATTCGAAAGACCTCTTCATCGGATGCTTTAGCGCTTTCGTCGCCTTTGACGGTTACGTCGCGTAGACATAAATAAACTTAATAAATAATATTCCATTCATGGGTGTCGTAGTATCTGTTTATTTATCGCCGATCAATTGAACAGCTATCAAAACAAAGGGTCGCGTGACGATGGAGATACAAACTTATTAGGTTTGATTTTTGTTGCCTTTATTTTCATTCCAATGAATTCACAAGTAATCGTTTAACAGGTAGGAAAAGACTAATATTCCTGGGAGACTGTGAGATTGCTAAGTCGAGGCGCAAGCCGAGACTTAGCAACATCAATTAGCAACAATATTAGCAATATTCATTATTTTGAGAAAATAATTTTATTCACGAATGAATGATGCTTTTGAATTACTTGAACAACTATGTGAACTGTTTTCAGTCATTTATGTAAAACACTAACAACTGTAATTTCCTCACAGTAAGAAAACCTTGACTTTCTTCAAGAAATTTCATAAGGAATGTCAAAATTTCCTAGGGATTTGCGGAAAATACATTTATGGTACTACTACTGAACAATATTATTAATATTGATATCTGATTAGCTTTTATTCTGAAATTTTCAATCCCAAGATAAAGTAAAATTAATGAAAATAATAGTGGATCTCTCTGATCGCTCCCATTCCTGAAAAATTAATTTTACCTCAGTTTGAGTCGTCCAAATGATTCAGTGACTAAGTTGAAATACTTATTGGTAACATTCATATCAATATACCTATGTTTGTTTATTTTAAAGGAGAAGTAAAAATATACCTTATTTTCCAGATTGAACAAATTTTTGCTCCAAGTCAAAAATTTACCAAATAACTTTTTTCAATTTTTGATTTTCCGAAACGTTGATGACTATAAGTTCCGATGATTTTATAACGATTGTTAAATATTCTATTTAGCAAAAGTCACGATGTATCGTTATCGCTAACAATAATTTTCTTGTAGAATTCCGTTCACTTATTTTTTTTCTGATTTTTCCTGGAAGATACCAACACAGCTTTTTCGGAAAGAATTTTGTGCGCGGATCAAAATATTCCTGATGCATTTTGCAAATGCCTTTTTATCAAAACGAAGTTCACAGAGAACCATATCTGATATATTTGAAATATCAAAGGATACTTTATGAAATAAGGAAGGAAAATTTATGATGCCACTATATTTAATTGCGAAGTGACTGAAATTTCGAGTTACTAACATAAACCATTTGACGATTAGTTTACCAGATCCTGAAAAATGTCTCTGCGACCTTGATATTATTTACATTTTGTTCACAAAATAATTCAGGTAGAACAGAAGGTCAAAGAATTAGTCGTTTGAGACACAATCTGTGATATTTTTAGAGAATGGTTATTGCCATCTCCTTTTTGGGGGTTGTATCAGTTCGTTGGAGAATTGAAAGCAAAGTTCCTGTGATTTCATTATACTTGAGGTTAAGATAACAGGAAACAACAGGTAAAAAACAAATATTGGTACAATAAAAGTTTAACATTTCATGAACTCGTATGGAAATTCAAACGTTGAATGAGGAGAATTTACTTGCATGAAATAACAAATGAAGAATTTCAGGTGGAATTTTTTGGTTTCAACATGGATTTGCAAGATTTCTAGTATATTTTGTAGGTACATCGGATTTCTGAAGTGAAACACCCCTCGATAAATTGTTAGTTGAACAAAGTACCCCTCGAAACTCCTATCGAAAGTGTCTCAATGGATCGGCATCCGTTTCAAAAAACGCATACGAATTCCTGCATCCTTCCCCGCTATCCGGATCGAGCCATTCACCTCCGAAACCTACATAGAAAGGGTAGTCTTTTTCTCATTGACACCGCAGCGAGTATAGTATCATAGTAAATCCTCGTGCATTAATTTGTGCCGCACGAGCAGTCATTTTTATGATAACGCAGAACTGCTGGCGACCTCGTCGGAAAAATCGCGAACCGACCGACGCCACGCCCAGCTGATGCCGCAGTGACGTCACGACGCGTCGCTTCGCTCGATACCGACGCCGCCACCACGCTGCCCGCATCAATCGACGTCACAGGGTGAACGTCCTACTTCGACGATGTGGCCCTTCTTACCCCCCCCCCTTCCCTTTTCGTTCCGTGCCGAGCTCGACGCGAAACCCGGGAAAATGTTGAGGTTGGGGGAGAGTTCTGATTTTCAAGTGGGCGAAGTGGTGGGGCAGGTTAGCCTGGAGAATAGTGTTCTGATTGATTGATGAATAATTTTGTCTTTTTTCTTCTCCCATTCAAAAATAAAAATCACAACTTCTATAAAAAAAGTAAAATAAAAAAGCACTCTCTGTTGATAGATAAATATCATTCAAAATTTGAGATTCATTCACGAAAAAGACGTGAAAGTCCATCTAAAACAGCTACCCCTTGCCTATATGGTACTATGTGCTCTGGATTACATATGAAAATGAAAATTGAATCGAATAGATATTATACATGGCAAATATCTACACAGTTTCTGTCGTGCCATATAGGCAGGGAATTGTTGTTTAAGATGGACTCTTTCTTCCTTTTTGTGAATGGATCAAACGTCTTTGATATACACGTACCTTTCAACAGAGAGTGTTTAATTTGTTTTCAATTCTTTCAAAGTAATTTAATTTTATTCTTGATTCGGAGAGTTTTAAGATTCCAAGCTGGTACTGTAATTTTGGAAACCATCGTGATAAATCTTCAATTCCTTTTCAAATATCGTTCAAGGGGTGTACAGATCTGGTGTACAACATTTACTAGAAATCTTCTAAATCCATTTTGAAATTCTGAAATTATCCGTGAAATCCTGGAATCCAACTGAAATCCCCAGTTGAATCCCTAATTTCGAAATTTATTGTAGAAATTTCATGTGAAATACCCCTCGATATCGTTGTTTGTATAAAAATAGTTTTTGTTTTTTTCTAAATGAAACATTGAGTTCTGGAAAGCAGATAGAGATGAGAAGACTTGACCTGATCCCTAAGTCATGAAAGTATCAGAAATAACTGTCAGTCACAGTGCTCATATCTTCAGCTATACCTTTTTGTACGGGTCATAAATTCAGATTGTTGATGTAGGCTGATAGACAGATTATATCGACTGTGGTTCATTGTGTATTGACACGGTACAGGATGTTTTGATTTGGACTTCCGGAAATTGCGAGGAGATTCTTATCTTATTCTGTTCGAACGATACGAAGTTCTTCGTACTGGTGAATGCAAATAGAATGTTACGATAATTGATCATACGGGCTGTTTGAATGAATATACGTTTTCCAAGACTCGAAAGAAAAAGTTTGAGATTGATCTATTCGCTTTAATGATGAAATTTACGAATACAGTGAATTTATCCGAGTCAACATTGTTGTAAGTAGTCAGTGAAAATTTAATTTTTGTTTATTCAAAATATAATTAATTGACTTATTGAGGCCAGATGGAGATTTGATCATTAATCAATACTGACATCATGTTAAGGAGATTAGTACTTGCTAACACTTATTTATTGATGTGTTAATAAGCTTGTTCATAATTCAATAGTAATAAGTGTGCTAGACAAATTTTAATTCAATCAGTTTCTAATTGTATACAATTTCACTTGGCCTCGAAGTAATCTCAAATGGCTTATAAGTATTTATTACTTCAAATTCGAATTTCACTTCGATGGATTTTTATTCAACATACCGTGTGACACAGACTCATGGTACACCCCTGTTTTCTCTTTTGTTTTTCTAGCTATATTTTTGAAATTCGGAACATTGAATATGCTCACTGAACAGCATTTCTCGACATATCTGAAAGAAAAAAAAAACTTCCAATGTTTCCGGAAATGACATCAACTTGCGATTTTTGAATGGGACACCCTATATATTGTTACATGATCGGCTAGGGATGATGAGAAATGCTGTTCAGTGAGCATATTCAATGTTCCGAATTTCAAAAATATAGCTTGAAAAACAAAGGAGAAAACGGGGGTGTACCATGAGTCTGTGTCACACGGTATATGGTAGACATTTACATTGGCAGTGGTAATTTTTATTATGGATATTTTGACTGTTACACAGTGGCGAAATCAGTATGTGACCTAGAGGATGGAGGGCTGATTCCCTATCCTTTATATTTTTTCCCCCTCACCCTTTGTTTCCACCTGAACTGTTAATATAGGGATAATTTAGTCTCAAATATGATTTTTTTGAATCTTTATTATCGTCACTATAATTGAGACGTATTTTTTCATTCAGTTATTATTCAAACCCATAAAATATTACACAAAAAGTGAAAAATTAGGGTATGAAAACTCACAAAATCCGTTACCTTTGGTGGAAATGAAATGTGACTACGTCATACGACACAACATTAAAATTATTGGCGTCGATATTTGTACCGTAGTGCTATATTAGTGGTGTTTGTAAGGAAAATATTTCAAACCTATATTTTTGTGGTGTATATAGTGGATCTAGAAAGATGACTGAAACTGGTTTCGTCCAATGACAGTCGAGAAAATCACCGAAAATAGAAACATTTATGATAACAACATATTTTGCATCAAATCTCGATTTCACGTACGCAGAGATCAAAGGAGTGAACGCTGCGAGGTAATCATTATGTTATATGATATATTTGAGTCATGATTGCCCATAGCAGTGATGTTCATTATGAATCAATATTCCACGATTTTGAAGTAACATCGTTTGCACATCGATACCATACAATACATAGACGGGACATGTCGTACGTCGTCATTCGAAGCGCCCTCTTAATGGTGGCTTCTGAACGCCTCAGATATATATAATTTTATTAATTTCATTTCGAACAATAATTCGAATATTTTCAAGCCCATTTATTTTTTTTACATCATGAAAACGTAAATGATTGATTTAGGACATTATGAATAATCATGCATATTTCCCATTGTTAGTGAAATTAGTCTATGGACACCTAACAAACACACTTCCAACTCGTTAGAATCATTATATCTGAGTCAGCTTCAAATAGGTATTCAAATAAATGTGTGTGCATGTGCCCCCCAGAATCGAAAAAAATACTTCTCTCAGCAACCAAGTAAACTTGAAATTCTTCAAATTTCTCATTTTATATTTCTCTTATCGAATTATATTCAGTTTCACATTCATATTCAATTTAAGCAATAACAAGAATTGGTGCGTATTTTGGAAAGTGCCTCTATTTTTTTTCATAACCTGCCTCCATGGTACTCAATAATGTTTCACTGTCACGAGACTTCATGCCATAGAAAATCAACCCATACAATTCAGATGAGAGCAATGAAAAATGAATTGATTTCATATTCATGTGAACGGAACCACTTTATTTACGTATTACATAGTATAAAATATCAGGAATTGCCTCTTGTAGATACTTAACCAACAATCCACATTTCCGAATTCTGTATTGCTTGTCTCGGTTCAGTCCTCGACAAGCAATCTTTACAGTTAACCGGGAATATAATGTTTTTTTTTATTTGGTAAACAATATACTATTGAAAAAATAATCCGTCTAAACGAGTGAGACAAATTTAGAACAGCTCGACATAAAAAACCTGCAAAAACCGAAATTGTGCGTGCCATAACCAAGAAATAAGTTTTTTGTTAGGGAAGGTAGGTATACAATTTTTACGTTGCTCATTATTTTTGACGTTCTAATGACGCAGGCACCGGTCAAAAACCGCTCCATCCGTCCTTTTTTCACGCGACTATTAATCAGAATCGTGTACGCCTCGCAATTTTAGGTCACGCTACATTCATCATACCTGCCGACGACTTGCTTCGGTATTTTTTCCGCATCACGTGTTTTGTGTCAAGTGCTCTTTAAACTCCCGGCCGCTCTCTTCTTGCGTGCGGTTATGGAGTCGTTATCGTCGGTCGCTGTGATGGCTGCTGGCTGGCTCATCATCGTGGTGTGCTGCGGTAGAAGAAGAGGTCCTTCACCTGTTCACGTTCCGAAACACACACACAACAGCTGCCGCGGCTGGGTCAAGTTGGCTTCGCTGCCTTTTAACTGAACAGATGACTGCCGCAGATGGGAGGAGGACGCCCGGTTGATTCCACGACGACGAAGAGGAAGATGCACCTCGTCGGGGGGTACGGGGGAGGCGTACTTACCTGCCTCGGAGGAATTTCGTGTCGTTAATCATCGTTTTATTCGCGAGAGTTTATTATCATTGCGTTGTTGTTGTACTACGGTGATGAGAATGTAATGGCTCGAAAACACCTGTCCGACGTGAATGAACGCTGTTTCCCCTTCGGCTGAGGAAGTTGCGGCGGGATTAAGGCGGCTCTTGCGTCTCAGGTGTCGCTGCGACGACATGTCCTGATAGTTGGTTCGGTTCGTTGTAAACAATTGCCTGTCTGAAAAGTTTTACACTCAGTGGTGTTTTGTTTCGCTTAGTTTTATTCTCACCGGCTTTGAACCAGTTTTGTCCATTCAGTTTTCAGATTATGATTTGTCGAACACATCTCATTCACAATGACTATACTACTTTTTTATTTTTGTAGCTGTACTGATTCAGAATCAAAACAACCCTTTTACTCACATCGAAATAATTTCATTCACAACCCAACAATTATAAAGCCATGTTGGTTTAGCATTGTGTGAAAAGAAATTAAATAGTTTAGCATTGCCTTGTTGAAGCGTTATTGTGACGCCATCTATAGCCGATAATGTCGATTTTTCAGCTTGGCATTTCGACTGAAATGTTAACAGAAAATTTTATCAGTAATAAGAAATGAGATCTTGAACTTTGAAGTAATAATCAAAAAATGAATGATATGCGATACTTACTGAAAATTCCACTTTTATTTCCGAATTGATTGCCATCTTCTGGCAATATGTATAAGTGGTGGAGAAAATGTATGATACATATGTATATCATCATACAGTTTATGTAATTGTGACTTCAGATTGATAAACAAACGTCTCATTATTATTTGAGCTATGACGTCCGTAAAAAAAATGTAAGACATGACTTGGGAAAGAACTCACTAATGACATCTAGTATCAATCTTTTCAAGTGATATTTCCATATTATGGATACCTCTAACTCACTATGATAAGCTCTAACCATAATACATTCCACAGTAAACTTTTACAATATTAGAATCGCAAAAAAGTTTCAGTAAGTGCCCTTGATGTATTGTTCATAATATCGGGATATGAAAACGAACATGCCTGCCAAAACCTATGATTTCCATACAGCAATTATGACCAGATCAATATCAGACTAATAATGCTCCTAGTTTTTTATTCATGTTCATACGGAAGAACATCGCTTGATTTCTTTAAATTTGTTTCAATAGTGTTATTTATCAGTCAAATTTGAAATAATCACGGTATTGAATGGTATTTAGTGTTTTAACATTTTGTATAATTTCGATGTAATTTATTTTTATAATGATAGTCATGGACAATCAATGAAGATTTTTTGAATAGAACAAATCCTGAATTTTATAGAGAATTTTGCTTATCCTTCGACCGAGATTATAAAGATACATTTTAGGTTTGTAGTGCAACATGAACCAGGAGGAAGATATACAAATTAACATCCACGTCTCTTGAAAAAATACCACTTGAAGAGAAGTTTGACAGACTCATAATAAAAGGGCGAACTCATCGGGACAATCTGTAGAAGAAAGATACTTTTCTACGTAAGGTACGTCTTGCTGCCAAATCTACAGTTAGAGACAGTATTCTAAAAGAGTCCGAATGTGTGTGACAGCCTGTTTCGACGATGCTGTTTGTCGCGACAATTTGTCGCTGCAAGAAATGTCATCTATCTGTCAATTTGCATTGCCAATAATAACAATAGCATTGCATGTTACCTACATGATCACAACTGATATATGATTTTATTAATTTCTTATAATTGTAATTATGATAAATTCACCTCACTACTTCACTTGAATTCTTCAATTTCGGAAAATAATTGAATTATTCTAAATTACCATTCTTCACAGATTTGTAGTTTGCGGCAACAGATTCAATTCAGATATAACTGAGTCGCTGCAACTTTTCCCAGGCAAAAGTATCACTGATCTTATAATTCCTAGATGTATTATCAGTGACTGCATCATGTTGAGATAACAGTTTCAACTCTTTCCATTTCCAAAAAAAAATAATGAAAATGTTGTTTTCTTGATTCAAAAATCAGTATGAAGATCGATAATTTAGTCTAATGAAAACCGTTCATTTGACATATATAACAATAACAACGAATATTTGATACTTGAATGTCTTGTTACGAATGTTACAAAAAATGTTCTGATTGCCGAAGTCTCATATCATGTGTTCATTTACTATTTTAATTCCATCTGACAATAACAAGAAAATGGACGGTTCTCAAATTCGGAGAACACCCTGTATGGGTACCCTTATCGTTTTAATCTATCCGCGGTGTTTTTCTCCGAACCCGATAAAAGCAACATATGTACTAACTCCGGCTGATAGATAATAAATGAAATGCACTTAGCATTCGAATGTAATGCACACGATAATAATAATATACATGTATTGAAATGAACGAAATCAGCTGATTCGACGAAAATACGCGATACGACAGCTAACTGGCGCCGGCCGGCCGTCCGTTCGTGGCCAAGGTCAAAAATATGAACGGCGGCGGACGGTCGACCGCGACGATGCCAGCTTCACGTATTCATACCCAGATCTGAGTATTTGCTTCGGTTATCTATCATTATAGACTTCAAAGGTTCTCTTTTTTTCCAACTCTACGTCTACCAAAATAAAATATTAAAACTTTTTCAAGAAGGATTTGTTTATAAATATCCCTCTTCTAGGATCGTTTTCGAAAATCTGTCTAAGATTTGATATTAACATATAATTTCGTCTTTCTAGACGGGTAGCCAGGTGTAATTTATATTTATTATATCCGGACAGCACGATAGAAGCAGATTCCTTCAACTTTCGTTCCTGCCATTGCTCTTCCTTGCCAACATTTAAGTGTCATTCCATTCTACTCTGTGATATTCTAGAGTCTAGAATATCTATTAGAACTGTTTAAAAACTAGCTGCTAGTGGAATGAAAACAGATAAAGACTACAAAATCAAAATTCATGCCGTACATGTTTCTGCTCGAGGATCATCGATCTATATCATACATTAACATGCAATAAGAACACGAGTGTATGCGATGTATTCTGCAGGTAGGTACATATTAAATACTAATAATAATTTCGAGGTTGCGTGTAAAATAACATTCAACTAATATAAGACAAACGTAATACAGCAGAATACGTCACCGATTATGACGTAACGGCAAAGGATGGTTGAACAAAATATATGTGTTTTCTCTCAATATACATATTCTGGGATTCCAATCCCGACCATTAGCATTGAAATCATCAGTACATTGTGTTATTCCATTCATCTGTTATCCAATCATGGCATAGTAGCTTTTCCAAGGTGATTCGAGGGCTGAAAGGTCATTTGTCGAGAGGATAAGAACCCTCACCAAAATAGCATGAAGGGGTTGGTGAATAAGCAATATTTAATAGACATCATTCAATTCAATTTCAATCTTTTGGCAATCGTATTCCCTGCCATTATTAGTATTGCCCAAATAATTTGCCACGATTCAAATTGACCAGTCAGATCTCCGATCCCAGTTGTAATTTTATCCTTTGATGTTGAAGCGGAAACTTCAAAGAGAGCTAGATTATTGTCCCTAACATACTCAAAATGTTGGTGCGGAATCACACAAAAGTAATTGGGCTTCAAGAGCAAAACATGTTAGCGGGAAAACTTACCCAATAACGCCCGTGAGCAAAGGACCGTCAAGAAAAAAGACTAAACCCAAAGTAGCAGAAAGTTAAAAATTATAGGGTTGCTTACTAGACATTATGAATTAAGAGGACAACTGGAACAAGACATGGTTGTATTACGGAGACATTGCTTGCAGACAAAGCAGCAAAGAATGTAGCAGATCAGATCAGATGGAATGAAGAACATAAATCCCCTCCAGAAATCAAACTATTTAAACTCGTATAGTACCTTGTGAAGTTTTTTGGAATTGGTGTTATGAAATATAGGGGAGTTAATATCAATAAGCCCAAGAAGCCGAAGTACGAACGATAGATGCTATCTGAATAAAAGCATCGCTCATCGATTGCGAGTGTTTTGAGTAAGGTGGCTATATACTGGTGTTTTCACTCCATATAAAAGATTGTCAGCAAATCAGACGACCGATATGGCCAACTTGATGAAAAATTTGTTGATGTAGGCGTAATAGTACTGCAAAAAATCCGCCAGGTACCGGCACTCTTGCAGTGGAGATGACAGTCCTGTGTTGCCAAGTGGCCATGTCGTTGCGAATTCTGGTCCAGATGAGTAGAAACACAATGCAAATTTATTCCAACTGAGAAATTATTTTCAAACTACATGGAATAAATAACGCATAAAGTTAAACACAAATTGGGCGCGTTTTGGTGTTTTCAATAACCTCACATATCCAGTCCCGATAAATTCTCTATCCTTTAACAAAAACATCAGAATTGGCAACAGCGTGTTCCATGGATCGAATGATCACGAAAATTAATAGAAATTTTTGATTACCAGCGCCCCTCATGGCTACTGATGAACTATCACGCCTTGTCCACAGGTTTGTCTGAAACAATATCGCAACATTAGAAACACCAGTATATAGACATCTTAGTTTTGAGTTTAGTGCTAGGCCAACTGTTTTTTGGTCACTCGAGTGAATTTTGATTTTCGCCTACATCTCTTCCCGAAATCGACTTGGCAACGCTGCTCCAGTGTCGAGGGGCGAAAAGGGGGTATCGCGCGGTGTCGGTGTGTGTGTTGTTCAGCGTAAATCCGCCGTTCTTAAAATAGACGCATCGCTCCTTATGAATAAAATTTCATTTGCGCTCGTAGATATTTCGCCGGTATGCGCGCACGTTGTATAATAGGTTCGAATGTACCGGCCGGCGATATTGGCGGCGGGAAAACTTACCGCGACACGGCTCGCTCGACGGATCGTTTGATCCGATCAAAGTTCGAGGCGATCGTCGTCGCTGCACGTAGCGCCACTGGAAGGAATCGTCGTCGTTATCTCGAAGTCTCGTTTATACAGGGTGTAAATGAACTATATCTGTCAAGGGATAACTGGTGAAACTGTGCAGTAGAACGCTACAGTAACCTAGTTGAAGCCTTTCACAATAACACTAAAAATATCACAGGTCCTGTACCGAGATTCTCACTAACAATGGGCTTACAGAACCGCGTCACGGGTTTCGCTATACAGTAGCTCCTTCAAGCAGGGTGAATTTATTATTATCAGTGAGAATCCTACAGGAAACTGATATTTTTTGTGAGTATGGGTTTTCAAGTTCAATTCGATTTTAGAATTACACTGTCACTCTTGAGCTTGAGCAAAAGGCATAAGAGATAATTGCGTAGAACAAGTTATTTCCATCGAAGAAAAGTTCCGTGTTCAGCAAGTACCGATTCTACTAAGGGGCAGTTTTTCAGATAAGTAGATGAAATTAGAGCAGGGTGCGAGTGAGGAATAATTGGTAGTAATACGGATGAAAACTGTTTGGTTTTTTATATGTGATAAATATCTTGCATTCAAGAACAGTCTTTAGTCGACTGAAATGGAAAACTCCGTTTGCTAGGTTTACAGTTACTTAAAAACAATAGGGCTGTTAAGTCCTTCAGTGGTGAATCATAGCTTATATGGAGGATATGCAAGTAGATGCAGAAATGCAGTGACGTGAGATGTTCCTCAGGCGATTCTCAATCCTTCAGATTCGTTTTTTTCTATAAACAACAGAAAAAATGATTTTTAGGTTTCTGGTGTTTATTGGGCTACCCGTGTTCTCGGAATAATATGCAGGGGTAACCCAAAGGAACACCATTTCCATATTCCATCCAGATAGAAAAAATCACGACCGATATCAAAATATCAATTTTGTGCATATTTTCCGATTAATCTCTAGGAATATACACAAAAATATGTTATATTCAAATATTCTTGTACCAACGGATTCTTATCGAATTACGAATATTATCGTGAAAACACACTTCATCAGGGTCATTTAAATCGACTTTGCCGAAGATGCGTCTGCTGTTAGAGATCTTCTATACTTGGTGTATGACGATTCATTGGTCATCCAGAAGATGGCGTTCCGCCTTTGAGCTTCACCCCTTCTACACCAGATTCAGTGTCATCTAAATTTAAAGCTTACTCTCGTAACCTTCACAAAACTTCTCGGTTGGTTCAAATATAAATGAATTGCTGAACTGACCTTTCTATGATATAAATAGAGATACTCAAGAGTGATTTATCACTGCTTCTTGAAGGTACTATTGTATTACGAAACACGTGTCGTGAGTTATAAACATTTTCATTCGAAAAACATATAGAAAACATTGATATTTTTTTCCGACTATTTTATAAAATATTCATAATGCCTTCACTACCATCCACATGATGGTAGTGAAAAATTATTTCTTTATTCACTACTGATTAATGGATATCGTATTTCTTGAAGACACTCATGCATTATGGATATTTTATATTTTTGTTGATTTTTTTTAAATTATTGATATTCATTTGGTAGTCGAACAGACTATTATAAATTTTGATTTTGGTGAGGTATACCGATTTTCTTTCCAATATTGCTTTTAAAATGCATGGTTTATACAATAATCGTGGACAAACTATAGTATACTTGCGTATAATGGCTATCATTCTACCCTCGTAGTAATATACTAAATATGGATTTTCTGTTTTTTTCAATTTCTATGAACTATTCATCGAAGTGAACGTTTAAACCCATGCAAATTCAAATTGAAAAGTATAGAGATTGTACTACGTTACAGGTTCAATTAATGAAAGAAAATCTCAATGCGACTTCATTCGCGCCACTCTTAAATGGTTATTAATAATTGTGATCTGAAATAATTGTAGAATATTGTAGAATCGGCAAACTCCCGGATAACAAACCCACTATTATCATAGCAATTCAAAGGATGTCTGCCATAGGAGTTGAAAAAAAAATGTGTACAAAGTAATTGATAATAGTTTATATCACTGTTAGTAGGTATACAGATGGACCTTCCTTTCTTTAGGCATGAATCCGATGGGAACAATCCTTTCAAATCAACTGTTCCCATTTCAGTATACGCAACTATACTTTTATGGGAGTTTTACCTATAAAAAAGTTTCGTGAACACATTCAAAGTCGGAAGGAAGATCTACTCTCCCAGTTAGTTCAAGAAACTTCTGCCTTCTGCCGGACTGTTATCTGGGTAATTCCAGAAATGGCGCCTCGGGGACTCACATCTCATCACCGTTTGCAAAAAATAACGTCCTACATCGACTGACTCGACCTTGAGAGCGGTCGAATACTTTCGTTGTGCATAGAAACACCTTTACATAAGGCGCAAAAAAGTCGCAGCGAGTTTCTTATGTGCCTTCCCGAACCACAACGATCAAATCGACAACGACAACGTTCGAACAACCGCAAGAGAGTGCGTGACGGTGTTGCCAATCCAGACTGAATAAATCTTTTACACATCTAATGGCAAGAATCCTACGGATGAAAATTCACAAAAAAAAAATTCCAAGCAATATTTTTGTGAAATTATGACAGTCTATTGATTGAAATCAATGAAAATAGATTTTCTAATTTTCTTCAAGATATGAGAGTTCCAATAAAAACTGCGTTTTAATTACAACTGCGTTCCAATTAATTATCCCAAAATATTTTTGGCGATTCTGGTGACACTTTTCAAACAAGGTGCTTCTCTTGATGTAGGTGAATATATATATTCCAAATCATAATTTTGGTGGCGGTTGAGAGGTCACCTGATTGCTAGTTTTCCACATCAGACTCGTAAATATACCTTTACATTTTTTCCACTACTAACCTGAGGAAACACCATGATTCAAGTATTTCTTCTGATAAGAAGTAATACTTTCTCAACATAGATCACTGACTAATGATAAGGAAAGCTTTACCTACGTGAACTGTCAATAGTGTAGTCGCTTACATCAAAATCACTTTCACTCCAATTTTCACTAATTTTTCTCTTTAGTTCGACAGCTGGACTCCCAGGCTAATCGAAATTTCAGTAATGTGCTCGATAAACACTGTGAATAAATTGAAATTGGAAACAATGAAAGATGTTGATATTTCAGTGTCAGTAGTGGAAAAAATATTCTAGTTTGAGAATACTAGCACGTTATATACCTATAAAAGAGCTTGCTGTATAATAGCTCATTTCTCACTCTAGATGTTGTAAAATATACTTCTATAGTGCTCAACGCATGCCATTCATAAATTAGAAATTATAAGTGAAATTCTCAAAATCGACAAATACTTCGGAATTATTGATAAAAACCGACTCCAACCAATCAATCAATCTCTTTCTCAACATAACAAAAATCATTACATAAATCTTAAAAGCACTAATTGGATGATTGGGTACACAATAAAATCGTGTTAATTGAAGTTATATGAATTTTCCTACAAGCAATGTTTTTTTTTCAATTCTAGGTAACATGATATAAACAATGCTATGTGTGAATGGTGGTGACATCAGTTTTCAACTTGTTCTGTTATCTTCATTCGAACTTGGATTTATATTGATGTCATTTCCCGCCTTGGCGGGAAAAAAAGTTTCATTATAATTTGAGAATAAGTTATAAACAACAATGAACACTATAATCTATAATAACGATTTTAATTCATTCTCCAAAATGCAACCGTTCTTAAAATTTTTAGAACCGATAATACTTCGAATAGAATAAGATTTCAGATCGTCGAGTGAAGAACAGAAAAATGTATTTAGGCTACCGTTCGGTAAATGGCAATAGATGTTGTATAATTCATCACTTCATTCACTAGAAATTGAACAATATTAATTTCTGATTTCTCTGTTCAGTGAACCTACTCAGCAATATCCTAACTTCCCCTGACTTAGGCCCGGTCTTTTCACCTCCAGATATCCTACAGATAAACTAACTGACGGTTAGAATATTCTTTTGTTTATCGTTAAGTGATAACAAAAGCATATTCTAACATTCAGTCAATCTATCCTTAGGATATCTGGAGGTGAAAAGACCGGGCCTTAACCTCAGTGTTTAGTCAATCATTTTCGAATCGTGCTTACACATCCATTCACTATCATCAATAAGAAATTATGCATACACTACATGCGGAAAAAATCAAGAAAGGCTATCGCATGTTGTTAAAAAAATCGGGGTGCTTACATTTAAAGAAACCAATCAGTAAATGAAGTTGAGTTTTCGATTCCATGTTCCAATCACCACTTCAGGTGAAAAAATCATATAAAAGGTTTCAAAAAAGAGAAATATTTGAGTTGAATTACTAGCACCTAAACGAATCTCTCCTTTATCTCCTCTGTTTATAGGCTAGAAGTAGTAAAAAATATCTTCACTCATTCCTGGAGTCCCCAAAATTCGAGATATCTCACACATTTTGGCAACACCGTTGCGTGCTTGCGTCAGTTCGGAATACCGCCGCCGCATCTGGGGGCGCCACCGGTCGACGACCGCGCTTCTATTTTTAGATCGCCGGACTAACGTTACCGGTTCGTTTGATTCGCCAGAAACGCAGATTGCATTGCAATTTGCGAATTTATAATAATACAGGTATGGTATTTCGTAGTATCGAATGTCAGACGAGTCGATTTCTACCGGATGTCGTCGTAGGTCGGTCGGTCGATTGGTATTTATAGACGAGGGCAATGCAATTTCTGCGTGGACTTTAAACTTAACACCTACGGTGATAATACCGCTCTTTACTGAGATTTATGCGGCGTTAATCTTTAAAAGTCACATGTTTCTTGGTTTATCGATCAAAAGAGTTTACAAGTCGTGTAATTTTCTGCAAAAGCTTGTTAGGTATAGGATTGATATCATAATAGTTACCAAGATGGAGAGAAGTTGAATTTAGAATGTCGATATACCTATTTCGCCTTTTCAAATTATTACTTAGAGGGTTTCAAAGGAGGGGTGGACTATCAAAGTTATGTTTTTTCAATCAAACATATATTTTTATACAAACAAAATCTCTGAAAATACCTGTTATATTTGACAAGGTGTATCAAGAATAATGTGAAAAAACAACTAACCCATTAAACATATTTTCAAAAGTTATTGAGAAGACACAAGGTGGAGCTGAATTTTTCTCCACAAATTAGAAAATTCCGATTGCGTTTGAAAATTGTTCCAAAATTCTCCATTTCCAATGAAAATGTTTCATCATTATTACCAATAATGTATATCTATTGGCGTTATACCTACGCCTAATATAAAGAACATTAGTATTTCGAAGTACTACTAAAAAAAACGAGGACGAAACAAAAACTGTTGAGTTCCGAAAAGGAAAAGAATTTGTGCAATATCAAAACGGAATTTTCTCTCTTCATATAGCTCCAACATATTTGTCAGAAGTGTTTTTTAAAAACAGCTCATTGTGATAAGAAATATTTATCTTATATAAAAATTCTATGAAATGAAGCTGAATAAACTTGATTCCATGGTCTGTTTTCGTTAATGTTATTCCCCCTTTTTGATACCATGTACATCTGAGTTCTTATGCGTATCCAGAAATCTATTTGGGGAAGTAGAAAATATCTCTGATTTGGAATTTTTCAATAGTGCTGTTTCATCATGCAACAAAATAGTCATGAAATGAAACCGAAATTTCGGGAAGGATGATTTTGATTTCGTTTTTTCCTGAGAATACAGAATAAACTTGAAATTTTCGTATTTCGCTGTATGCACTCTCTCCTAAATTCGCATTCATTGTTAAGTTTTGAAGTATACCTGGTGTAACGTACATAACGTTAAAAGTGTAACAATAATAAATAATTCGACCATAAGCATACCCAAAGAAAACTTTTTTTGTAGAAATCTAATCGCTGACGCTAATTATTATTATATTTATCTCATGCGTTGATTTTGTTGCAGGCCGCGATCCTTCAGCAAACCGCAGAATACATCTACACGTTAGAGCAAGAGAAGACGAGGCTGTTGTCCCAAAATTGCCACCTCAAAAGGCTGGTGAATCAGCACGAAGGAGGCGAACTGCCTCCCAAGAAGAGAAAGACTGACTTGATTATTCCCGCGTTGGCTGTGGAATCTGCCGATGAAGGTGAGTGCCTCCAAAAAATTGCGTATCAACATTACGATTAGATACCGATGAGGACGAATCAAATTATATATTTTTTCCTTCAGTTCAGCGAGTAGTCATGTGCCTTGAAGAACAGGCGCAAATAATTCAAATATAAATGTGGGAATATTTTTCTATTACACTAAAAGTGTAATAGATGATGATGATGATATGGAATGAAAACTTCAGGATTATTTCCTACATTTCATTGAAAAAGGCGTTTTTTTTTTCAAGCAGACCACTATTGAAATCTCGAGACTGGTTGAAATATAAAAGTCGTTTTTTCAAACGACAGATCAAACGGTGTACTGAAGTCGAAATATTTGAAAGAAAAATCAAAATTACCGATAAACGTTTACTTATCGGAGCGCTTTTTGTATGATCTTCATTTGCCGCCTTGATATTTTGGAAAAGGTGTTTCGTTAAATAAAGGCCGCTATACATTTTATTTCGAATACGGACCTTTATTATATATTCTGCTGTTGTACTCTTTATTTGACACTCTGTAACGCCCATCAATGAGTTGTAGAATGTTTTTGAATATATTTTGCTGTTTCCACTTGTAAAAAGACCACTATGCATGCCATTACTATCAAAGCAATTTTGGCACTTTTTCTTATAATTTCCCTTTCAGTTTGCATATATTGTTATTAACCATATCAATTATTAATGCTGTATATTTTCTGGATTATTTCCAGCATGCTGTGTTGTTTTCTAGTGACACTAATTAGGTGGTTTCGAGTTCTGATGAATAAATGTGTGTAATTTCTGTTAGGTAACGAACGATCGATAAATTAAGAAATATCGATTCTACCAATCAAATTTTTCACTGTCTCGTTATTGAAATTGTAGTTTACGATTTCTTTATGGTCGTTTTATGGCTCCTGTTTGGCAATAGTTGTTTTTCGATATTGTTGAACAATGGAATAGATTGAGTGCATATAGGTTCATGATGCATTACCACATGCCACACGTGTGCTTTTGAAATTCAAATTTCGAAATGAGAACGTATGCTAATTTATTCATAAATTCATGATGATAGAATCATTAAAATTTGAAGGTTCATGAAACTGATGATCCGTGAATTTTTCCAACTATCAATGAAATTATAATTTTTGTGCATCTCTTTGATAGTAGGACTGGTTAAAATTTCATTGCACTGATTTTTTAGAATGCACATAATGAGTATCTGGAAATTGAAGGTCGGCATATATAGTAGTGATTTTGTAAATATTGTTTAAATGTTTGTTAGGGTAGAAATGTTCTGGAATACATTTTTTGGTATTTCGTAAAAATACGATACGTAACAAAATAGTCACTGAAATTTTGCATCTTTTTAATATTGCAGTTTCGGATCGGGACAAATATATCAATTTGAGCAGAAAACATATATTATAAGAACTTAAAGTGTTTTTTTTTTTTCGTTTCTAGGCGAGAGAAAACAAAAAAATGGATTCTAGTAATTTTGTACTTGCCTAATATTAATTGCGCCATATTGCATAATTTGTATGTGTCCAACAATATTATACAATAATAGCTTGTTTCATGCAATTTATATTGTAAAAATTTGCTAAATTCCTTATTAGACATTGAAATTAAACCCCTGAGGATCGTCATTGATTCTGCTGTCTGACGAATATTGTTGACACATGAATGTTGTGCAATATAAACTACCACCTGAACTGAAATGTACGAAATGCCACTGATATTTATGCGATATTGAATGCTGTGCAATATAAACTACTCTTTGAACTGAAATATATAAAAGGTCATTGATATTTACTCAATATTGAATGTGCAATAGAAAATACCGCCCGAACCGAAATATATGCACCATGGATACTCAATATTGAATGTTATGTAAAACAGGTTATTGTGCAATATGAACTTCCCTCTGAACTGAAATATATAAGATGCTATTGACTTTCACGCAATATTGAATGTTGTGCAATATAGATTATTGTGAGATATAAACTACCATCTGAACTGAAATATAAAAAATGTCATTGACATTTACGCAATATTTAATGTTGTTTGATATGAATTATTGTGTAATATATTCTACTCTTCGAACTGAAATATATAAAATGCCATTGATATTTACGCAATATTGAATGTTGTGCAAGATTATCGTGGAATACAAACTACTCTTTGAATTGAAATGTATAAAATGCCATTGATATTTACGCAATATTGATTATTGTGCAACATAGATTATTGTGCAATAAAAACTAATCTCTGAACTGAAATATATAAAATGTCATTGATATTTACTCAATATCGAACGTTGTGCAATAGAAAATACCGTCCGAACCATGCAACATGGATACTCAATATTGAATGCTATGACAAACAGATTATTGTGCAATATAAACACCCTCTGAACTGAAATATAGAAAATGCCATTGACGTTTACGCAATATTGAATGTTGTGCAATATAGATTATTGTGCAATATAAACTGCTCTTTGAACTGAAATATATGAAATGCCATGATATTCACACAATATTGGATGTTGTGCAACATAAACTACATCTGAACTGAAATATTTGAAATGCTACCGATATTTACGCAATATTGAATGTTGTGCAATATTGAACGTTGTGCAATATAAATATTGCATTATTGAAATATACGAGACGCCACCTGACACGGAAAATCGTTCATTTTCAGGTTTGGGATCGATGTCGCCGGACCTTATAACCGCCACTACTGTCGGCAGCACGCCCTCCTCCGACTGCTCGACCGACCTCAAAATGCAACTCGAGAGGGAACGAGGCATGAGGCTGATACTCGAAGACCAGGTGCGCCAATTGGAGGCGCAGCTCTTCCAGCAGCAGCAACACCAGCAGCAGCAGTCCATCGTTACGGCGACCGAACAGCAGATCTTCGAGATGGACGATTCGGAGACGATCGGTTTGCAGCTGGTTGCGGCCGACAGTTTGCCGCCCGTAGGGCATACGCAAACGGTCGTCTGTTCGCCGATGCATTCGAGGAGCCCGAGCCCGGTGACGATCGTCGCTGAGCAGAGGATACCGTCTGTGTTGGAGGCGGCGATCAAGGCTGAACCTAAGGTAAGGCTCGGAGATTGGCAAAGGGGTTGTATAGAGATACGCATCGAGCTTACGAGTAATATACCGTTTTGCGTATTCGAATCGATTTAGAGGTTTACTCTTCTGGCAAATGCCGCGCCGTGCATTGGATTACATCTAACGTAAATGTTAAAGAATATATCAGTGCAGGTTATATTCTGGTAATCAATAGTTGTGGAAGTGTCATTTTCTATAGACACCGAATAGACTCGACGCGCGTTCCACCGATGAAGTTATTATAACTTCAGAAAAAACAAACATTTATTTTGAATCTGAATGCTAGGGTTAGTTTTATACCAGGTGGCAACTGAATCATTGTAAACAACACAAGTTCTGAGTCCGATATTTTCACAATGAAAGAATTGCACGTCATTTCCGGCTCAGCCAGGGTTAGACGTGACGTGAGTGGGTCTACAAGACTCCTCCACTGCAACCCTGAAGGGTTCATTGTGACTCGCACTATGTTCGTACTTCACCAAATATGTGGCCATTACTATTCTAAATGGCGGCGTAGAGCCATTTTTCAAATTCAATACGCCATTTACTACACTGTTGTCAAATTACTTAACGAAGTGGGGAATAAAAGACGATTATTTTTTAATTTTTGGTAGAAACTCCGAGAATTGAAATTTTAGACTGATCGAATGTTTTGAATTTCAGCCTTGAAGTTCATACGCTTTGCTATTGTGAAATGCTGATAATAAATACTATGCTATTTTTTTGTTCTAGAACGAAATAAATTGGATAAAATGTTGAAACCAAGTTTCAAGTTGAGCTGTACCGTCTCTCAATGTTGCTTTCCTTTTATTTCCTTATATAATAATATCAATAACAGCATTTCAATTGAGTTGAAACCTTGAAAATGGATGAGCAGACGTTAATAAAAAATCAATATTGAGGATTGAGAAAATTGTGACCGAAAATGATATGAAATGAAATAAAATAAAAAATTCTATTTTTCAAAAGATATTATTGTAAAAACATTCGACATAGTCCATGGGCATACTTGAAGACTGGCGTTAAATCAAATCATCTTTCGAACAATTCGTTCAGGCCAGTCTCAAATTGCCTACACAGTAGGTTTCGGCTGGCACCTGGCAGAAAACAACTACTCCCCTGGCTAATACCACGAAGGGCATTGAATTATATCCGACCAGTGCCAGTGTAGGTTTCTTCACAGAAGAATATCCTGCATTTGTCTTTGGCTTCTGTGAAGGAACCTGCACTGGCACCGGTCGGACGTGTAGGTCCGAGGTTTGGATCGCTGGTATTCGCAAGTTTTTTCACCTCAATTATCGCTTTCTCCTTATTCATTTTTGAAGTATAAGAGCTGTATATTGGACTATTTTACCATATGATTCAATTCAAGCAAGCATTTCAATTCTCTTGTTTTGTATTTAAATTTTGGCCCTTAAAAACTTTATAAATTAAAATTTTAAAATGTATTTTCGAATTAGATGTCTTGGAACCTGCTGTAAATTTATAAGAGCCAAGGAATTCATTGAATTTGGATCAAATATTAATATCAAGCTGTATTTTGAAATTTGAAGTTGATTTTAATATTCATAACTATGGTACAAGACAAGCTAATGAGCTCGTTTTGATCAGAGTCAAAACAGAATTTGCAAACATCCCTTCTTCATAATGGTGTTGAAATTTACAATTTACCTCCTTATTTGAAAAAAAGCTAAAGATGCTGTTGAATTCGAACGATACCTGAAAGAGTTTTTCTCAACTAAAAAAATATATTTCAATTTTGTGTCCGTTTTCATTTCCTACTACTCTGAGACTTTTGGAAAATTTGTTTTCAGAAGTGATTAATAATTAATAATAGGGCATGGCCCTCCTCTTCACGTTGACTGACAGTCATTCGATATCTGAAGTTAAGCAACGCCGAGCGCGGTTAGTACTTGGATGCTGCAGCAAAATAGCATATCATAGCTCGCAGGCAATATGTCAATGAGCATGAGAAATATTGAGGATATGCCGTCCTTCGGAGGGGACGTAAAGCCGTCGGTCCCGAGTCCATGGATGTTGAGCTCGTTAAAGATATCCCCACCTCTGGTTGGAATACCAGAGGGTTCGGCAAAATTTCTGGTTTGGGGAATTGTGCTCAACGGCGTCGATGATTGGCCTTGGTAGCGGAAATAGGCCGACGTTAAATAAAGAAATAAAATAATAATAATATGCTTTATTATCATAAGACATAATCCTGTTGACAAAGCTTGGGTAGTGAATATTTGAAAAAAATGCAATATATAACAAATGATACCAAAAATGATTTGAACTGATCTATCTGTTATTTTATTTCATCACGTACCTATTAAAAACATTTATGTTTCTTGAGATGATTAAAGATAATAAGAATCATTCTGCGTCGCAGGTGGAAGTGGAAAGACTCCCGTCGCCGATGGCGGCGTCCGTATCGTCTTCTGCGCAGCAGCAGCAACAGCTCGAGGACACGACGCACCACCACCGCACGGCCATCTACAAGCCGAGCACGTCGCGCCAGAAGCTCGAGACCATCATCGAGGCGATCCGGCACCTGGAGGGCGATCACATGTTCGACGAGCCCGCCACCGTCGCCTCTGCGCACATCCAGGAGGTGCCGCTGGCGCTGACGACGACGCAGCGCGCCTCCGAGCAGGCGCTCAAGGCCGACATGCAGACCTACCTGGAGTTCAACACGGCGGCGGCGGCGTCGAGGAGCGTCCAACAACACCAGCAGTCGCGGCCGGGTAAGTTGCTCGGAAAATTTCACACCGACAGTTTTCGTCTACCAATAAGATGCCTCAATGTTCACTAATTACCAGGGCAACTAACAACATTTCTGGAAATTTTTTTCGGGTTGCCACGATATTTAAGCGGAAGTTCTTAAAATAAACATATGATCTACAACCCTTAAATAATGTAGATATACTTGTGAATAATGCAAAATACATTTCTACCAACTTTAGTGATCTAAAATTATGAAGGGGCGATAGACTGAACAAATACTCATCTGAGTATTGGCATTTAATCAAGTATTAGCTTGAATTATTTCCGGAAATATTTTTTTTCGGGTAGGAATATTTAAAAAAAGTTGAAATTATTTTCAAAATATTCATGCCCTTTAGAAAAGTTCCGGAAATAATTTAACCTCTTGTGATATCACTAGTGAAAATTTCACACCAACAGTTTTCGACCAATGAAATATTTATTCACGCGTTACCATGACAACCCGGATATTTATCGAATTTTTTTTGCCGTAGGGAAAACCTATAAAAAGTGGACATTTTTTTGACGTAAGCAGAGAATTATATCTTGTTTGTCATAACACGTCTCTCTCCTAATTTGAGCATAAGTGACAATGTAATGTTCAAATTCGGCTTTAGGGCAATTCAATAGACTAATGAAAATACAATATTGAGCCATATCTTTATTCATGAGCCACTTGAAACTTCACTATCACTATTATCACTATACTATTTAAAAAAAAGATATGTATTTTTTGTTGCTTTGAATACAGGTCTTGTGAGGCCTTGTTTCATTGCATTACTGGCCTTTCAGGGCGTTGATTTATTCCAGTGATACCCAATGTTTGTAGATGATTCATTATGTTTCTAATCGAGTGAACCTGAAATAGATAGAAATTTGGGGTTATGTTTACTGCAGTTGAAATCGAGATTACTATATATTACTACAATATTACTATAATTATTTTAAGAGACTTACCAGATGTTTAAGTCAATATTTTGATCAGATTTCATTGATTAGCGTTAGAGGTGTATCTCTTTTTGTCGTCCATGTTTATTGAAATGTTGCTGACAGTTTTTTTTGCGTTTACTCATGTGGGTGGTAGACGAGTTTCGTTAAGGAATTGAGGTGGCAGACGATATTTTCTTAGCTTTTCATTTTTCAACTGATATGTACAACCTGTTTTGCATGCGACTCTCCATTTTGTTGTTAATTTTTTTCTGAAATTGTAAGGCTCCTGTGATCCCCTGTCGCGACGGTGCGCCGGTAGATATTCAAATAGCTATTATTCATAACTGATACAAAAAAAAATATTACGAAAACGACACGTGAATTTTTCGTTACCTCCCAGGCTATATTAACCACAGTCATATCTGCTTCTTACAATATCTCGGGCCAGAGGTCCACAACTTTTTAAAAAATTTCCTCGAATTTAAACCTCTTCATTGGTAGATGAGTAACTACAAACATAAAAATGTCTTGGCAACAAGCTTACCTGCAACTGTAGAAAATGGTTCTGAACGGGGCGAATCGATTGATTACACTGGCTTCAGTTATGAATATCTCCGCCACTATTCGAGTTTGGCTAGTTTCGAGCATTCCAACTGCTCGTTACTGCTACTGACGTATCAAATGTTCTTGCGGCATATTTTCAATCAGTGACTAAATGAAACTAACCAGGTGTATTGTTAATTTCTATTCTCGAAAATAAATTCAAGAATGTGCATATTATTCGACACTACATCAACACTATTTTTTTTTGTTTTTCATGTCGGATTTTCCTCGCGAGCAAGAACTACCATACCTATATTCAGATAATGGTTGCAAAGAATATGTGCTACATTTTCACGAATATACCAGGTGTTCCTAAAGAGTTACATGAATTTAAATTGTTGTTCTCTAGACTTTTTTGATGAGGGGATTTAATGATCGTCAGCGTTTTATAGCGATACATTATTTCGTTCTTTTTGTTCCAGGCGTCATAGTAGTGAAGCAGGTGTCGTGATCGAAAATCATTCACTTTGCCGGCGCGCCTCGCGGCGCTCCGACGAGGCAGGAATTCCAAGAGTAGATCGGCTTCGAAGGCGGCCCGGGGGCCTTCTGAACGCGACCCCCTTCGGACGGCGATGACGTTTGCGAGCGCGTCGTTTCAATATGCCTGGTTTTTCAAGGCCGGCCTTTCGATGTCAACGTGTGTTTATTTATTACTATTATTATTATCTGTCTTCTGTCGTGAGTGTGTGTGTGGTGACCCCATCTGTCGAAATTGAAATTTGAATTTACCGACCGGAAAGAGATATACAACGGCGAGAGGTCAGGCGACGACGGTTTTCGTTTGGTGCGGGCGTATTTTTTGGTACCATAGGAAGGCGTTGAGGGGACACAGATTTTAACTGGAGAAAATATATTGAATTTCGACTTCAGTCTTGGACTTGATTTACTACTGCGATCTCGGATTTTTTTCAAAAACAGTTCCAATTTTGATCATGGAATTTTATTTAAATGATAACGTATCTCGAAGCTGTATAAAATTCCGACCTTTTCCAATTTTGTTGAATTCCAGCTGCAATCTCGACGTTTTTTCATTTTCTTCAAAAAAATGAACGGTTGCTGAAGGTATCGAAACTGACTTGGATCTTGGAATTTCATTGAAACTCGAATCAATCGTAAAATTGTACAAACTTGAAACTCGAAAGTTCGTTTAATAAATTTATATAAAACTATGAATATTTTTGTTTATTTCTTCAGTATATCAGTTCAAATTTTGTATGATTAGAATTTGATGTCAAGAGTAAATTTTGAACACATTGAGATAATAATCAAAGAATGTGGTAATATCGAAAATGAAAACGAATTTTGTTTGAATCGAATTATTACAAACCAAATAACTCATCACTATTAGTATCATAGTTCATGACTTTTAGTATGCATATATTTTACATGCAGTTATATTCCCCGCATATACCTACGTGTGTTTTTCTTGAAAAATTATTTATTATATTTATCGAACTCAATTTAGCCTTTTTTAAAAATTTTTGTTCGAGAATTTCTGTGGCCCCTCTGAGACTTCCAAGGTACCGACGTAGAGCTCCTGAATTTTGGAGGAGAATTTAGAAAAGTGGTTCATTCGATGGAGAATCGAATATAAAGATTGTTGAATTATATCAGGAAATAACCTGTTTTGGAAAAGGTGGCACCTTTTTTTGCCGTGCCCTGTTCATTTAATTCCTTAATCGAACTAAGAAAAAATAGTTAACCCCAAAGTGTCTGACGACGTATTTTTCCGCCATATTTTCCTTTTTCAGTAAAGCATTCCAAATCCTTTTTATTAACGACAATTTCAAGTAAAAGTATGATTTTTTGCGCAAAAAGTATTAATCATGAGTTAATATAAAGAGACATGAAGGATTAATAATAGAGATTGGTAACTCTTGAGAAAAAATTCTTAAATTTCGGATTTATATTTTACACAAAATCAAAACAAACTTCGGAAAGAAATCAATTTTATACAATGGAGTGTTAATATATTACAAACTACCAAAGAAATTTAACTGAAGATTTTTTGACAAACGCTTCAAAAAACACTTGAAAAAGTATTTGATCCAGTAACACTTCTCTTTTTCCATCTGACATTGGATTGATTCATAATCGAAATCTTCTTTTTAATGCATGAATTGTTATAGTGATTTAGTTTTAAGATCCCTCCTTTATAAACATTCATGTTTCTTGGTGTCAATAAAGATTGATTGACATTAAAAAGCGCGAATAGTATTGAAAAAATTAAAAAGAATGTTGCTGAGGAATTTCAAAGTTGAACTTAGCAGCTGAACCCATTATAATAGAATCGGAAATGAATTTTGAGAATAAAACTCGCAAATGGGCTCAAGTAAAAACCATCTGAATAAGATTCCATTTAAGTTTTCATGATATGTATCTGAAAGGAATCCCTTGTAAATATTCATTTCCTTCATTGAACATAATATATATAAAATAATACTTCATTGAAAGTGAAAATAGTATTTTATATCATCAGGGGTTGTATAAATCATGTACATTGATGATGTTAGAGATTAGGTCATTTTCTTATCGAGTACTATGCTCATAAATATATAGGGAATACTAATTTTCAGTTTTATGAAAATACAAGGAATATAACTACTGACAGTGTTAACTTTCAGGAACAATTTCTGAAATATTTCTTCAGATAGTTTTGATTCTAAAGAATGGTGACCAGAATAATAGGTAATATTCAATTATTAATTAATAATAATTAATAATTGATTATTAAAATTATTATAACTATTTATTAAAAAATTAATAAAATTTTTAATTTGTAGAAGGTATTTGCAAAGTATTGAGTGAATTGCTGATAAATAATGGTTCAAATGGGGAATAAAACTAGTAGTATTCGAATTTTTTACGTGTTCTTTCGATTTTTTTCTATTTCAGAAAATTATAATGAATTTGGTAATGAATCCGTTTTTGTGTAAGAAGACATCGTCGTTTGACCTCTCACCCCATAGTATTGAAAAATATTTCTTTGAAGCTACCATGCTTCCAAGGGAAAATCATGTTTTAAAACTTCGAAAAAATAGTACCGCGAATACTGAAAAAGTTTAATCAGTGATGCTAATTCGAAATTAAGTTGTATCGGTTTTTTCCGTACCAGAAATACTCTTTGGTTATAACATTAACTTGAAAACAATTTTATCGAAGTTTTCATTATTTTTCCTTGCAATTCCATTAACGATTCGCAAGGAACTGCGAATCATGTCGGTGCCGAAAAAATTTAATATTGTACTTCACAGTTGAGCTAACCAGTTATAAAATTTATGTGGGTGGGGTTGAATGCTCCAATAATCAGCCCGAACTTCTGATATGAATCCAGCATGACGATTTTTTATGATTTTTGTTACTTAAAAGAGTAAAGGTTTCTTTTTTTCGAAACGCCAAAAATATATATTTATCATAATTAGAAAATATAGTGAAACGTTTTGTTCCTTTTTTGTACATATTTTTAATTTTAGGCGGTCGCTTAGTGGCGACCCGATAGGAATAGTTTGTATTCAATGCACAATCTGAATGCATGGTAATATTTTTTTGTTTGTTGTTTGTTTGTTTTTTTTTCGGTTTTTCACCTGCGCGGACTTGACTCGCACTCGAGAGGAAATGACGGAGAAAAACAGTGAGAGTAATTTGCTTCTGAGTAAAATTACCAAATAATCGAGGAAGAAATGAGTTTTTCCAATTTTCAGGAAAAAATATACTTGTTAAATAAATAAAAGGGAAAATAAGACAAAATAATGTTGAACATATTGAATTTGAATATGGTAATATAAAATATTAATTAATCGAAAACCTACTGCGCTAGCTTTTTTGGGATATATGGATGGATATTGTAAAATTTATAAAAATGTTACAATTTTGATCATTCGCGTTTATATTTTCTGCGAATTCCGACATTTTTGGTAATTTTTAACAAGACAAGAAAAAACTTTAAAAGTGTTTTCTGTCATTTCTGTATGTTGGTATGTAACATACTGGAAAAGTCCACTGGCTTCTTCACTTTGTTCGTTATATTGAATATTTCCATTTGGATAAATTATGGAACTTCGAAGTAGAAAAAATTATGAGGATGTTTCAAATGAAAATTTCAAAGAATCGATGCTTTGGGTATATAAAAGATGGCTTTCAAATGTTATTATATATTTAATACAAATTTCAACTCAGTAAAATACTCAAGCTTTTGAGATAAAAATTGTATTAAATTAAATATCAGTTTTGACATAAGATTCAGTGAATGTTTCTCTTCGTCGTATATTAATTTGACTCGAAATACATTCTTTAGTACAGAGTTGACTGAAACTTGATTCAGCTTCTTTTCTGTACCCTGATAGCTTAAAATAGGCTGATTGTATTGATACGTAGAATTTTCATATAAAACATTTTTGAGTGACTCCACTTCAAAGTTCCAATGAATGCTTGATGAGCAGAAAAAATCCATATGGGACCGAGATCTTGTTGATCAAGCCTTTATTATCTGTGAAGGGTCTTATTCGGATATAACAAAAATATCATCTAATACTACTTGGAATTAAACAAGAAAATGCACTCAAAATTATCGAAATATTTCATATATTATGTGAAACTTAAAATTGGCAAAGGTATCATTTTTGATATGGGTATTGATTTTTGTGAATAGTCAAAAATCGATTATCAAAATATTTCATATATTATATGAAACTTAAAATTGGCAAAGGTATCATTTTTGATATGGGTATTGATTATTGTGGATACTCAAAAATTGATTATCAAAATATTTCATATATTATATGAAACTTGAAATTGGCAAACATATTTTTTTTTGATATGGGTATTTTAAGTCTTTAAATATCTGTATGTGATCAAATGTAATAGTAAAATCCCATTTGTAAGTTGAAGCCAGTGAATTTCTTCGACTACGGTTGCATACTATATAAAAATTGGTATTTATTCTTGAACCCAGTGAATTTCTTCAGCGATAGATGTGTGAAACGAGAGAAAGATTTAATCATTCAAGTCCACGTAGGCTCGTAGTGTATGTACTATTTATCTGCATCTTGTACATAACTTGAAAATTTGGTATACGTATGATGAAGTTTGAGAATAATTATAATTGTTTTTCGTTATTCCGTAGATGACTAGTTGAACAGTTTTTCACTGACCAGGGCATACACAGAAACACAAACACCAGAAAATTTTGTTCTTATTTCATTGTTCATTGCTGTCGAATATTTGTTTCCGCTATTTTAATTTGTACTTTTTTCCCAATAAACTAATTTTTATAATCATGCCTGGCAAATCTTATTTTAACGGCCTTCAGTATAGTGGTTGCGAGAAACGGGAGAGTTTCTTGGAATTAGTGCACGTAGTTGCTGCTGAGTGTTGCTTGTTTAGTTTTGTTTAGATGTTAGAAAATTGAAATTTCGAACTTTAACGTTTCAAATGAATTGGAATTTCGAAAGGGTGAGTATGGACGATTTATTCTTTGTTTCAAAGGAATACATTTTGTTTGGGCGATAAAGAATTTCTTTTGCTATATGGAAATCTTGAAAATTGATTGTCCGACATTGCTTAAAATCATTTTTTTCAGCGCAGGCATGGTCTGAAGAAACAAGTTTGTTTTTATATCAATGAGTTACTTCGTTATTGTGACATTCAAATTAAAGCTGAAATATTTAGATTTTGAGAAAAATGTGTTCATTTCACACCATTGCCTCTTCACCTTTTCCAATTGTGATTAAAAAATTATCAAATTCAGATTGGTAAGCTGTTAATCAGAAAATATCAATTGTAATTCAGATCTTGTCAATTGTTATTCAGAATTTGTTTTTGTGATTCAGATTATATGGTTAATGGAATAATATAATAATAATAATATAAGTTTATTCATGAATAGATAATAATAATTACAATTCGAAAATTTTATGAATATACATTTTTAAGAATAAACTGAAAAACAAACCTTACGAAGAGAACTTGTAAGGTTAACTGAAGGTAATAACAATTTACAATCAATACATTTGAAGTTACATACCTAGATAATCATCAATTTAAAGAAACCAATTTCATAAACTATTCAAAAATGTGTCGAAACAAGTTCGAGAGGTCTTGATAATCCATATTTTACTTTTTTGTTTATATGATGATAGTGATTTAATTTTTTTGATTTCATGTGGTATTATGTCATAAAGATATGGTATCATAAACTTGTAGTTTCTTTGTGTATTTTCTTTTTAATTTTTTTTTTAGATGTAATTACAGTTTTATTTCGAGTTTCATATTTATGTTCATTATAATTTATATTTTTTTTATTTTTATGAATGTAAATCATCATTCTATAAATATATAATTGATTCATATCCATTTTTTGACTTTGTTTGAATAATAATTCAGTTGAATATTTCCAGTCCTTATTGTAAATTATTTTCAGAATTTTTTTTTGTATTATTTTTTTGTATTATGTTTATATATTTTAGACACCCCGCCCCAGCCTGATATTTCATAACTTATTTGGGATTGTATTAAGGCAAAATATAGAATTTCAAGTTGTGGTATTGTTAAAAATACTTTCAATTGTCGAAATTTGGGAAGAAGAATTCGAAGTTTTTTTACTAAAAAATATATTTGCTGATCCCATTTCAGATGTCTATCAATCATTATGCCAAGGTATTTGATACAGTCACTACCCATGATTTGTACAGTATTAGTAATTTTAATAGGGCCCCAATTTGGTAGTGAATTTTGGTAAGAAGAAAAGGGAAGATATTTTGTTTTATCGAATTTATTGTTAATAAATTGTTATTGAACCATTTTTTAACATTTTTAAAATCTTCTTGTACTATTTTTTTAACTCTGTCCAACTTTTATCAGTGTAAAATATAACAGTGTCATCCGCGAACGCATGAATTTTTCCTTTGGATTTGAGTAAAAAAAGATCGTTCAGATAAATATTGAATAATAAGGGACCTGAAACTGTACCCTGTGGTACACCATATTTGAAAATTTTTGGATCACTAAATGTGTCGTCAATATTAACTTGTTGTATTCTTTCGAGACAAACAACGTATGGAAAAATGTTGTACAAAAGGACCTCTATCATTCGGGTAGATTTAATTGGCAAAAACTACTGATAATATTGACTTTCATTTCACCAACACTCCTACCTGCAGGTATTCATGCCGACCTGGAGGGTTTTTCTGTGATGCTTTTTCCAGACAAAACGAGGTTTTGCAATTTCTGCATTTTTTTCTTTGGCAATGGTTAGGAGTTTTCATTATATGGAACATGTTTGACTCGCACACTGAGAAGAGATTCGTTGAATTCACAAATTACTCTGGAAACAATTTGCAGACAGGCTTTCGCAGCCGAGGTTTTCAGTATTACTACTTTTCTTCGGGTTTGAAGGCCGTCGTTCTTTGAGAATTTCTTCCTGACGTTTCGCTAGCGCGAGATGAGTGAGCCTCTGAAGAAGCTAGCCACTCGCGCTAGCGAAACGTCAGGAAGAAATTCCAAAGAACGACGGCCTTCAAACCCGAAGAAAAGTAGTAATACTGATATCCTGAAAAATCAACTATTTTCTGGATAATAATTGACAAATTCTGAACAACAACTGACAAGATCTGAATTACAAATAATATTTTCTGAATTACAATCGACTTATCTAAATTACACATGATATTTTCTGAATTACAGTTGACTATTCTGAATTACAATTGATATTTTCTGAATCACATTCGACTGAATTACAATTGGAAAAGGTGTAGTAGTTTCCTAAATGAAAATTATTAGGCAGCTACCAAGAGAAATTGTTACTGTCTCTAAGAGAGTAACTTTGCCCCTACTAGTTTTTTGAGAATTATCGTTTGAGATACTTTTATCCCTAACTATGGCAACAAACTTTCTATTGTCAAATGTTTCTTTCGTTGAAGAGTTATAATTCTTGTTGTATAAGCTATGGCCTCGACGCTCAAACTAGAATAATTTGTTCTATTTTATTTTCGATTCTCATATCTTTTCTGAAATTCCCATTCAACTTTCACAAAAACATAGAGGATTTTTTTCTCATCACAGCATGTTGATTAAAATATTTTATGAAGTAGTCCACTTTATTAAAAAGAAAATTGAAGCCCTTTATGTCAGGCATGGTTGAAAAAATCTAGTTTTTGAACAGCTAGTAGTAGGATAGACAAGTTGAAGGAAAGTATGACGAGAAAGATTGCTTTTTGTTGATAGTTTATATTCTGGACCGTAGGCAAATTGAACGTTGATTAGATGGAAATTGATTAGATGGCAATCGTTCTCGTCTTGTTGGTAGGTCGTAATATAACGTGAAAAAAAGTTGGCTATGTTTCATAGATGAAAACTGAGTTTGGTAACTAGATATATGGAATTGCGAATATTTTTGATAAAATGACTAGAAACAAGTAATTCACGGTAAATTAAATACTCATTGAAAGCCAGTTTTCTCCTGTGTGAAATTAGAGAAAAGTGAAAGACAAATCTGTGCTTCGATTTTATTTGGCGAAGAATTATACACAATCCATCAATTTTTTAAGTAGACCTAGTATTTGCATGATTAGTTCATATGCATATTATAGGGGATGGAGATCATTTGGTTTGCAAAGAATGTAAAAAAATATATGTATGTTTGAGCAAAAATGCCACGTCCTTTGAATATTGATAGACAATTTCTTTAAATATTGGCCACTTTCGTTTGAACATATGCCAAAATGTATTTATCAAATAAATACATTCGATTGACTCAAATTCTTCCGCCCTTTGTGTGAAGTTATATTTTTTCCAAGATCTAGTGTTAAAGTAAGTTTTTTCAACCTCTCAGTAACGAAGCAATAATTATCACATGATCTTTGGAAAATCTCTTGTCTATAATGTTGTAAACTCAGAAGTTTTTGCGATCAGTCTATCATTTCACAGACCTCAAAAGGCCAATTTTGAAAATTACATGTTTCATAGGAGACATGAGTTCTTGCGGGTATTTTTTTTAAACTACAAACAATGTTCCATAGCCGAAACTATAGTAACTGCAATACAATATTTTTCAAACACTGCCATTTTGTATAGATATAAAAACCGTTAACTATAGAAAAAAAAATATTTTGATAATTTAAAATTTTAAAATACCCAAACTCAAATCTACTACGAAATACCTCGCGATTTAAAGTATTCAAAGGAATAGTGGATATTACTTCATATTGTATTGTTAAACAAGATTTTGCCGAATATTCGAAATCATAAAGGTTAATTGTCTAACTACCACCAGCTTTATAGATTGAAATATATTTCCTGTTGATAACATTTGAAGTAAGACTGGGTGTAGCCGATAGTAATAAAACTTTAATAATAGATGTACAACATAAGTCTACTTTATAATGCATATTGGATGGATGTAAAGTAAAATAAATCGAGAAATCTTTTAATCGGTTCCGTTTGTTACTGTGATTGTATTTACATAAATTGAACTACTGTGCTGTTTCGAAACTATTCAAAAATTCAAATAATAATTACGTCTAATGTAGTCTTGATGATAAGTTTGAACTTGGACACAAGTCTCACACAATTTTTTGTTCTGTGCCGACTGTACTCGAATATAAATATTTTTGAAAAATACAACACTTTTCGTGTATTTTGAAAACAATAAAGCTTATATTTGATTCATGAACAAATGCAACTTCTTTTGACCTCCTTATGCTGATGAGGACAAATTATTTTTTTATCTGAATATAATTGATTCAATGACAATTAAAAACTTGTTGTAAATTACATGGAAGACATTTCTTGAGAAATATTTATATATTCTGTCTGGTAGGCTCAGAATGATATTCTGAGAAAGTAATAATTTCAAAACAACAGCTGTCCAAAACTCATGATCTAGTTCAGTATTACTTCGTTTTTAGCAAATCTTCTTATGATGTGTATTGGATGGCTCTTGGATGTAGACGTTTGATGCTTTTGTGCCATAAAATGTGTGCATGATTCGTGAAACGAATTTTCACTGATTCTGTATATCTTGGCACAACTGCAACAACAGTCTTTTTGTGGTCTGGTCTAACTAAATTCATAGCACGGTTAACTTATGGTTAGGTACGTGCTTTGATTATATTTATGTTGTGTTGCTTGTACCATTCTGAATATTTCAATAAAAATATATGAATTGAAGGCCTTGTAGATCATTAGAAGCTGACGAGAAGTGAAGTATTTCTTCGCAGGAAAAAGAAATCTAAGTTTCTGGGAAGCACCTTTAGCGATTGATCTCACATGGTTTTTCCATGAGAGATTATTACTGATCGTAATTCCCAGAATTGAGATACTTGACTTTAAAGTTACTGCTGTTGGAAAAAGACAGCAAAATGTGTGCAGAGTGATAATTTGGTATATGGTGTTCTGTGACGTTATCAGTTCAAGGATTCAGGTGCAGGGTTCTTTAGAGAAGAAATTCATGGAGATGCAGGATTGAAGCAAAATTCGTCTTTTGTTTTATACTTCCTCAATTTGTTTGTCAATAGTCTCCAATATGACTTGATAGAGCCGCGATGTTAATTTAAGAAATAAATGAATTCTACGCCCCCATTTTGAATAGAAATGGTCACTTGTTTTATATTGTTGAAAAAAAATGTTCTATTGAAAGGACTATAAAAATTTTTGACTGGGGTATCATTGTTGAAAATATTAGCCTCGATGAACTTATACTCTTATCCCAAATTTCCAACGCCTTATACAATGATGTTGTTGCACCTGGTAAATCTACTGAAAGAATTGAGCAGAATTTTGATTTGGGAGTTATCTGAAGATTTGGCACTCTGTTTCACTCAAAAATCAATCAGAAAAACTGATATATGAACTATTCAATGTACTAAAAATAATTTTTGTGATTTTCATATAATGAAGTGAAAAAAAAAACTCTCGGTGTCAAGCTGTTTTTTTTCAGCAAAGAAATAAAAAGTGGATTTGGTTGAGCAATGTGAATTATCCAATCAAAAATAGTGTACCCTTTTTGCGACTTTGAGTACAACTGTGTTTTTCAGTCAGTCACCCATAGTTTGAATATCAAGTTTCATTTTTTTTTTTTTTACTCGAACAGCAAATTTAGTTATCATAGATCATTCTCCCAAATTATTTACTTTCTTGATTAACCATTCACCTTATTTGAAAATAGGGTATACCTTTCTTATCACTCAAGTCACGGTTTACATTGATTGCAAATTATTCAGTGTTTTTCTTCAATCTGATAACTTTCAAACTATTCATGAATATCTTTTCAAAGTTATTTTTATAACTCTAGTATTTTCAATTGAGAAAAATAAATGAAATAGGCATTCAATTTGTAAGACAATAAGGTGAAACATCCAACTCTGAACAGAAGTCAATATCTCACATCCAGAGATACAGGAGAGGAGTCACCAATGAATGCAGATAAGGATTGGATTGGCACTTTGAGGCTCTTTAGAATGTATTTCAATCATCTGTACATAAATATATTGAAAACTATAACAACCGTGATATTATCACTAAACAAACTTTGATGCAATACCTAAAACTTTCGTGTAATCTGCCCCTTTGGCATGGGTCTTCTCTTTTAGAATCGTCCTCAGAATTGTTGGTATTGGGACATGTATTCTTGTGCCGATTGGTGTTCCATTATCATCTATGAGTACAATATTGTTGCTGTCAAATTTGGGAACTTTGGTTTTCTGCTTTTGCTTCAGTCCTACCAGGATTCCCTTTTTCTTTTCACCTTTGATAGCTACCAGCACCTTGTCACCTATAAAAAAGAAAATAATGAGTGCATTTGTCTGTTACTACTAGAAAAAAGAATCTTCGAGGCCATGTATATCAAAACTATTTAAAGGTGGTGGTTCTAAATATTATTCAACAGTTTCAGCACCGCACCTATTCTTCCTATTCCAGTTTTATTATAAACGTGTATACATCTGGGAGGTCTTCCTTCTGCCATAGCCTGCTTGCCAATAGGGCTGTTATCAACTACTCTGAGCCTGGTCATTTTTTGGATTTCTAAACGTTGACTGGAAACATGAAATTGACGAACGAAAGGAATTGCTTTCGTCAGATAACTGTTTGGAAACATCATAAGTTTCCAAATTTTAGAGGCTCAACTAAAATATTATCTGAAAACTAATTTAAAAGTCAGGAAAAAGCAAGGTTATGTCTGTCCGCAGCTAGTACTTAATGACAATATTGACATGTATCAACTACTCCATCTATCAGACGAAAGAGTAATCTACAACGAAATCGAGAAATTTTGTGAAAAACTGAAAAGTTTCCATTTTATATAAATGGAAATTAAGTAAAATAATTCAACACAAAGGTCGTTATTCTTGAGAGATTGAAACAAGATCATTTTTTCACAAAATTCTTCTTAAATATCAAAGACAACAGAACATATTTTTTCATACATCCGCTTGCGCCATCTGTTGTGATCGTGAATGTGAATGCATGTTAAAGTATTAAAGTAGTGAGGATGATAACTCACCAGATGCCGCGGGTATTCAATAAACTTTCCTCAGTAACGGCAGTAGTCAAACAAAATTTGATAGTTTGTACAGGGAGTGCAAAAATCTCATTTTGAAAGAGGGGAATTCTCGGTCAGGTTATTGGATCACAAGCTTTTCACACAATCTCTGAGGATCAAATAACCTACTATTATTTATGTTTGTAACTGTGCTGTTAGTTGAAATAACAACGTATGCCTACAGTTGCAGAAGATTTTTTCGGTTCAATTAGTGCATACGAATAATTCCAGAAATGAAAGGAAATGAATAACATCATTATAAGAAGGTCTTACAATGCAATGTGGAATGCCAGCCGAATACTACGAGGAAGAGTAATCGAATAGAGTTTGTTTTCTACCAACTCATTTTTTTTTTTTCAGGGTTATTCTGCTAAAAAGCCCCAGAACTGGCTATAACTACAGTTATAAATACTTTCATCGCAATATCAATTAACAGAAAACTTGAAAACATATCAATGAAAATGACTAATATAATGGAAAGAGTGAAGAGTTGACTGTAAATATGTAATATAATTGGCCGAAAAGCGACTTATCCTCAGAAATAAATTCAAAGTCTGTAGTAGAGAATGAAGAAAGGATACAACTGTACTAGAGAACGTATTACGAAAATCGAAAACATGTAGCTGGCAACAGAATTAGTGGAATAAGACTAATGATCTGACTTATGACCCAAAAGGGCCCACTCATCTTCCCGGCACCTCCACCATTTCGGGAAAGCATAGTTCTCTCCTTCGGGGTTATAACTCGGATAATCTAGGTAATCTGTGATAACCAGGAAAAATTGAGTTGGATAAAACAAATTACAAACCATATCAAAACTCAAAACGTCAAAGATTTGGTAATACCCATACACTATAAACACAAAACCACATGCCTGAGGGCACTGCAAGAATAAGTAAACAATAGTAAAAAGCAGTTGAGGTTCTACTTGAAATTTGAGAAATGGTCTTTTTCCTACATTAGTATTGGTATGAAAGAGAAGTGTTGCTGCTTTCTGGTTAGAAGGTCAAAGTGGTAGATAGCAGTTGGATTCTTGACTAAAGTGGTGCTGCGATCTCTGATTGAGATTTCAAAATCTGACTACAATAATGAATGAACCGTTTATGAAGCACAATTCACTGAAAAAAAGACAAAAACCACTCCGAAAACTACAATAATCACATGCAGAAGCTTCAAAAGAGATTGAATGTAATCTGAGTGCAAGGTATCATTCAAACAAGAGCATATAGAGTTTATATGCTCAGACGCACACGTTAGGTGTTTCACCTTTTTGTCACAGGAACAAAAAATGTATATTTTCTTTATTTATACTACCCTTTGTTGAACACACACGTCTAATCATTTTGGGTGCCAAAGCGCTCTGGGGCGTCTTACTGATTTTCACGGTAGCGCATTTGCTATTTCAACTCTAGGGACACACAAAAAAATCCACAGTGCTACCCGGTCTGTTGGTGTATTCAATTCAGATTTCCCATTTCGGTATCTAGACAAATAACAATTGTTTATCGCACCGAGCCGGTCAGAAAAATTATCCCCCAACCGGTAATCGAAAATAGCCAAATTGAATATAAGGACCGCTCCTTAGACCGTTTGGCCACACCAATATATACTATATTGAAAGTGTGTGTTTTATATTGTCTAGAATTGATGACGCCTACGAAAAGATCAAATGGCCCAGCCGTAGCAATATGTCTTTAGAACCTATATATTGCCTTACGAAAATAGTGGTGAAATATCAGGGAGGAATTTTTATATGTCCAATTGTGATGCTCAAAACTGCATCGTTCTGAACATGATTCATGATTGATAATTATAGCTTCCTATAAGTGTATTATGGGCAATCTATCTGGAATACCTAAAGATTAAGAAATGAAGTCATTTTCACTTTTATAAAAAAAAACAGATTTGGTGTTGTTTGAGATTTTTCCCAAAGACATTTGTAGTTTTTTGATGGGCCAATAAAAATAGGTCTTTGTATTGATCCACTAAAAAAAAATCTAAAATCTCAACCGATGAATCAGGTACATAATTCAACGCCTTTAGAACTATTTGGCAGAAGAATAATTGTTTTCTTGGACGATGTGTATCTACCAACTCACTGAGAAAAAAGAAACTCTTTGGTAATGCGTCAAGCTTTCGGAAATGTTTATTCCGTTCTTCAGGACTTACTGTCATGTATTTTTAATTCGTTCACAATTTTTTAGTGAGTCCTGAAGAAGGAAATAAACATTTCCGAAAGCTTGGCGCAATACCAAAGAGTTTCTTTCTTATATATAATAAAATTTAGTCCTCCAGCTTTCTACCAAGTTTTTTCGTGCAACATTCATTCAACATTCTTTGTCACAAGGTACTTAAAAAAATGCGTTTTGCTGAAACGTCATTAAAGCTTAGTATTTTTTGTATATTTCAGTTCTTGTATTTTTGTGATAGAAACATTTATGTTATACGAGTATTTGCTGGCTTATGGGACGTGTTTCGTTCAGAAGGATTTCTTTTTATCAACGCAGCAATTTCTCAGGGCATATTAAAACTGCCTTTCTACACTTGTACATATTTGGATATAATTTCTTAATTTTTTCAGAATAACCCAAAAACCTACGAAGAAATCGTTCATCCGCCACAAAATAATGACTTAAAACCACAACTTGTTGAAAAGAATATTTGGAAGCTCTGCGTTGCACCCAGATTTTGTAACACACACAGTCTCCGAACATACCCGAATGATGCCAAAATTCACCGAATATTCTGCATTTTTTTATTAACCCAACCTAACCTAACTGACCTACCCCATTCATTCTGTTCCTGTCGATAAGAAGGATGAATTTTGCAACATAGCATCATTCGAGTATGTTCGGAAACTGTGGGTGTTACGAAATGTGGGTGCAACGACATGCTCCCGAATATTTTGTCGTGATTTTCTATCTAAAATAATTTTTACCTTCTTGTAATTGTCAATTGTAGCTCTCAAAACTGACGACATAGTGCTAAGAATAATTTAAATAATCCATAACTGTTCATTAGGTCGCCTTAATCGTGCTTGGGGCTGCATCTCGCTCGTACCTCAGCCCCAACGCCGGTCCTGCACCAACGCGACCCAGAGTCCGGCCCTGGCTCTCACCCGGCCACCCTACGTTTCGCAGCATTCCCACAAATCCACCTCGAAAAACCGACAAGTAACTCGATCCGAGTCCGTCCTTTCAAACACCAGAATAAGGTGTTAGGTCCATTGTTAGCGCGTTAAAGGGATCCGCCAACTGTATACGTCGGCCCATTTATTCGGTCCGCGATGTTTGACAAGTACTCGAAAAGTGTCCACACCTCGGTGAATGCGTGTCACGGCAAGCCGTGATTGAACGGGACACCAGCACAAAGAGTGCCATAAACAAATACGTATCGAGGCTAAGAGCGAACGTCTTCGTTCGTCGTTCTTCTTTTTTTTTGTGGTCCAGATGACGCGGACTTCGCTACCCATCATTCATCGAGAGATGGACGGCTATTGATCCGATGGGAAATCCCTGGGAGACTGGATTTCACGAGGAACGTTTGCCATATCGAGTTTCGAATTTTGCTCTACCGAAATGGAAAAAGTTAACGCTGGACCTCGGTCTATATTCGGAGATAGTCGCAATCATGACCAGTGCAATAAGACTTTTATCCACCATTGTATAATTTACCCATTAAACGTCTGTTTGCTCGTCCTCAATTACACCCATTATTCACTTGTGAATTACTTTCCTGATTTAGCTATACTATATTGTTCTGCTACAAACAATCGGTTTTTAAACTTGTATCGTGTGAACCACCAAATATTTTCAACTCAGTTTTATTTAAAAAAGGCAAGATGCATCTACAATGAGCTAGCAGCGGTTATGAATGTGCGTATCATATCGAAATAGCTTTTGAATCCAAACAAATTTGACCCAAACCTGTCAACAGTATTGTATGAAATGTTTGTTAGAATAAAAATTAGTGTTTCCAAAAAATATGTATTTGATGTAACAGCATTTTTCAACAAAACAACAATTTTTTTCCATCAGTAACGGATAAAGTATAGTATTCTACTCGCGTATAATGGTTATTATTTTCTCGTTTTTTCAGGCCACAAGCCTGCGGCTCTCATCTCTCCACCTCGTGAATAAAATTCATTATTATATGCTCGTTGAATAATATACTATTATCAACGACTATTGTATAATGTTAATGAGTCATTAATAACTGCTGTCAGATGCTTCCTCGATTGAGCTAAAATAATATATTGTTTTGCTGTACGATATATTTGACCAATTGTTCAAATTTTGGAATCATTAATAACTATAAATAAATATCATCTTATAATATTAGATACGCGATATTCGTTGAACTAAGTACATATATTTTTGTGATAACTATAATGAGAAATCATACAATTATTATAATTTTCGATAACTATGTACTGTGTACAGATGAACAACAATCTATTGTATGAAATATTGGTTAGAATAAAATAAGATTGTGTCTGAAAATATTTACATAATGTAACTAAGTTTTCCAACAAAAGAACTTCAACAAAAATGTTTATTGGTCGTGGATAAGGAATAGTATTCTATTTGCGTATAATGGCTATTATTATTGTCTCGGTGATTTAAGCCACTCGCCTGAGGCTCGTGGCCGTAAACTTCACCTCGTGAATAATAGCCATCATTATACGCTCGTCGAATAATATACTCTTTTCTCCAACCGCCTGAACAGGACCTTCATATATTCACTTTCATTCTGAATAAAAAGTGGGCTATTTCAAGATATTGCTTGGTTGCCATGATTATGGTACCGAAATAAGGTAAATTCTGCTTACCGGCAATTTTCGGTCAATTTTAATTTGAAATATAAGCGAACATACATATACACACTGTACTAAAATTCTTACTATTCAATTGAACTTGATTTATTTATACGTTAATATCCATGGTTGACCACGCCGATAATCTGTCATAAGAATTTGACATCATGAAACTTTGAAACCAAATTAATTTGTAAAAAAAATTGATCACAACCTGAAGTCTTTCAGCAGAATATTCAGAACATGTACTAAATGACCGAATGATGGATATTGATAGTGATTCTTGTTGAATAATGCAAACAGAACTGCTACCTACCTACCTGTTTTCAGTGTCAAATCAATTTTTCAACAAATCTCGAAATTAGCGGTTGTAGAAATAATTTGTTGTTCAACTGGTACAAAAAACGTGTTTTCGGGACTCTTAAGATTGTCGAAAACATGCACTTCTTGTACTAGTTAAATACATAACTATGTTTCCCAAGTATTCGCTCGGATGTCATTCATAGAGCCAGAGAAGTTGTTTCCTGCAAATACCTGCAAAACTATCGCCTGCATTGGTGGTGATGTAACGACGAAGTGACGGTTATATCTAGTACAGGGTGTCCCGTAAATAATGGATAACCTTTCAACTGCGAATAGAGAACTGTTAGACCATTCAAAAATATATTATAGTGTTATACAAAATACTACGATTCTCGAGTTATTTGGACTTTCATGAATAAAAAAAAATGTTACCCTTTTGTATTTTTGCGCGCCACTGTCCCAAATAAGGAAATATTCTCAGTTTTTTTGTAAAATGTACTTAACTGGATATATCATCAGACTCCGTAAGTTATAATAAATTACCGTGGTACTACGAGGAAAAAATTATTTAAATCCGAATTTGTGTTTTGCTAGAGTTTTTTGTCAAAGAATCAGCTTCTGTGGATTGAAAAATGTAGGGCGACCTGAATGCCCAACTTTACCAAAAATTACCAAAAACATTTTTTTTATTCATAAATAACTCACGAATCGTAGGGCTTTTTATAACACTATTATATATTTTCTGAACGGTCTCACTATCCTCTGTTCGCAGTTGGAAGGTTATCGATTATTCACGGGACACCCTGTATTCAATTAAAATATTGTGAATAGTATCAAATGGAATTTTCTTTCGTGTTACATACACGTTTTTATAATTTTGATAGAAAATATTGTTTTATCATTTTCAATAAGCTAAATAAAGGTATCAATTTTGTTCATAGTATCGTGGGTCAGTTTGACGTCTTTCATAGTTTTGTGGAGTTCGACTGGAACCGAATGATTGCTGAGAGAAAAAATACGAAACAGTAAATAGAGAGAGTCCAGGTTTTCTCAATAATGATACGGAAACAAAAACAACAGAAAACGCTCTACATAAATCTATTATAAATGATTAAGGAAACTGTGGAATGCGAGGAGAATAAGGATAACAGGCAAGTGACATGATGAAGACTGTAGCAATAGGATGAAATGATTATTTGGAGTGTTAATGGAAAGGCAGAAATGAACCTTCTTCACATCAAGATATTATAGAGCAAACATATTGAAATCAAAATCACCATAAAAGTTGAGATATTGAAGGTTTAGGTTCTATTAAGATGGTGAAATTCGTACCATACAAATATTTTGAACATCAGGAGAGAAGCTGTTTTTTGAGAGGTGTATAGGCGAGTTGAGACTGGCCTGCAAGAATTGTTTCAAGATGATTTGATTGACATTTACATACGTTCCTTGAATATATCTTGTATCTATAAATTTCGTGAGAACTGGTAGGAAAACATCGCTCTGTACACACCTCATAATTTCAACACTCAACCAGAGAATTACGCCTGATCGTTATCAACGATCAGAAATACAAACACACCTTTGAAATTTAAACATGGGAAAAAGAGCAGTAAACGCATCAAGAAATTCCGTAGCACAAAAGTGTCAAAACTCTGACGGGCACCATTTACGTCTAAGAAAATCCCACTTAAATTAGCCACACTTGTCTCAGGTACCATCATCGAGATAGAGGAATCAGCAGATGTGGACGCCCTTACATTAGACATCACAATCATCCTGTGTCATTCACATTTCATGAGCACAATGATAATGTGTACGAAAATACTGTATACAAATTTCCTAGGGAATACAAATTGTAGGGTGGATGTCTTAATGAATTCCAAGATAAGGAGCGGTGAATGGGTAGGTTGTTGGTGGACAGGTGAGGGTTTGGTCAGCTGCGTAGAATATGTGGAGACACATTTTTTTGAGATTTTTTATTCGAAATAATGGCCATGACGGCATAACTGATGCAGTTGACCATCCATACTTTTCGAATATCACTTATGATAGTAATAATCTTTACTATCGAAGAAGTGGCTAATTGAAAATCTCGCAGAATTTTTGAGATCATTTCGGCATAATTTATCCTAATTTAATCACACATTCTGACTTTGATTTCTTCATTATCGGTTGGAAATATACTTTGGACGTTATTCCCATTGGAATAATCTGACGAGGTGAGATCTGGAGATCTTGATGTCCATTATATTGTTCTGTGTCTACTGGTCGAATAACTCCGAGAATTCATGGAAGGTCAGAATAATTGCGGTTTCTATTTCAGTTTATTTCTGTCAACTTATTTCATGAAAAAACTTCACGATGTTTCACAACAAGATGGTGATTCTTGAAATTCCAACAGAAAATGCTTCAGAATATCTTTCATTCGGAATTTGTAATGCAATTATGAAAGAAGTACCTGTGTACGACGAAAAATCATCAGAGAATTGAGTGAAAAATTTATTAAAAACGTTGATAATAAGTTTGAATTGAGCAAACGTCATCAGGAAGTTATGTGAGTAGCGATTATTGTTGGTGTGTGATTGGTATATAACAGTATCATATTAATATTCTTCTAATTTGAAGAATAATTGATGTCCTGATATTGAATGCATACCTGTTATTGGGGATTTTTTTCACTTTTTGCGAAACTAGTGCCTATGTGTAGGACATATCCGAAGTCACTACTAGTTTGATAATTATCAATTGCACCTAGATATTTACTATAGTAGTATTTTCGTTGATACAACAAATTTAATTGAAACATTAAACACTCCGAGGTTTTCCTTCAAAATTATTTGGTTTCTGAATTATGACTATTATGCGTTACTTCCGCAATACGCTATAAAAATTTCAATAATAATAGAAAAAATTTAAAGTCAGATATATTTCAATATCGGTCGATGACAACTTGTGCCTTACTTTCTCAATTTTGAATTGACATTTTAATTACATTGTATGTTTCAGCAGTTTGAACCGAGTTGCAGACTCTGCAATGTTGTGAAATGTCTCCTCTTAACTATTGAATGGGACAAGTTTACGTTAATGGTATTCTTTTTAGTACCTAATAGCAAAAAAAAATGTGTATTCATTTTGGTACTCAATAGTGAGAAAAATTTGTGTTTTATCAGTCGCCAGCTGTAGAAGGGATTAACTTTCTCCTCAAATGGAAGCGGAAGCTTGTAATCTCTCGTTCCAAAAGGTCCACTAATTCTCCATCCAGCAGTATTTTTTTTAAATCGAACTAGCCGTTCCTGCTGTGCAGTGTAATTTGCTTTTCAAGAGTTTTCAATTGAACAATACATATTCTCCAAAGGTGATTTATCTTTGATATCAAACTGTGAAAATACACTATATGGTTGGTTTTATTTATTTAGCAAACATTGGCTTAATATCGTGAATAATATATTTATGGAAAAAATGTAAATATTTGAGATATTACTTCAATATTCGAAAACAATATAATGATTTGAAGTTAAGACTAGTTTGGTGCAAAACAGTACACAATATATTGCCAGAAAGATTAGCATCCATATTTGAAAATAATCACACGGCATTTATCTAATTCAGAACTCATACTTCACTCACATGTACTCATTGAATAATCACGTAGAAAAACTGTCCATTGAGGGAGTTTACTCACTATATCCGATAACCCTGGTCAGTTTTTAATAGCGGCTTTTTTTCTAGTAACAATACATAACTGATATTCCAATTTAGGAACGATATGCGATTAGCATTGAATCAAGTTTTCAGTCATTGGCTTTTGATTCTATATTCATTTTATAGTGAGTAACATTTGAATATTTCTGTTTCACAGTGAGCACAATATTCAAGCGATATTGGAATATGCATATCAATATTTTCAGTATTATGCCACATGGTACCTAAATTGATATTTGAATATTGTTCACTCTTTCACACAATATGAGACATATTGGAATACCAGTGTTGAACACTGAGTTTAGAACAATTTAGGACAATCCTGATGTATTTCGAAAATCAAAGAAATAAAAAGCTAGTAATCGATAATTTGACAGTACCACCGAATGCCAAAACATTGAGGCCAGTCTATTCAGCAAAGAATCTAGAAGTATTTATTGATTCTGATCTCAGATTTTCTGATCACGTGAAGTGTTCAATGAAGAAATCCTGCATGGAACTGAAATGGTTATACAGTAATCGCCATATTTTGAACAAAAACTTAAAAAAATGCTATGTGAGTCGTTGGTTCTCAATCACTTTGATTCATATACGGATCTTGTCTCGATTCTCATAGTGATCGAAGGGAGCTTCACTTAGGGGTTTTTCTTCATAAACTTACTCTTCCTGTCTCTATTCCTTCGAAACGACAGTTAGTCCTACATATTGACATTCATACTAGAACTATGAGATATTCTAATAGACTTGCCATGCCACATTATTGGACAACAATGTTCCAGATATCCTTTTTATAAAATTCCATCAAATTTTACAATCTTCCAAAAGAGAAGTATAAAATAATGAATATGAATAATTCAAGTACAAATAAAAAAAAAACTTTGAGATTGTGAATTTTACCCTGTCATCAAAAAGTGTCCGGGGAGGGATAGGGGGAAAGTGGGGAAAAGTAAGAAAGTGTTATGTGGGTCTTTGCATGTGAAAATAATAACACTTATTTCTATTGTCGGATTTATTCAGAATAAATCATATTAGTTGAGTATGAGTAGCTTCAGCCAGACTTCAAACAGATCTTCTGTAATGCTATAGCATTAATTGCTTGTGTATTCATTTGTTCAATGAAGCCGCTTTATTATTGTTTATATGCAAACAATATCGAAATATCCATACGATATCACCGATATTATTCAATACAACCAGATACAGTAAATTTGATATTGGTGACGGGTACCAGATACCAAGAGAAAAAGATCATGCCCTTGTACAGGCGAAGGTCAACCAACCTACCTCATTCCATCGGCTTGGAACCCTTCCGTGGGCTCTCAAAAAGGAGCACAAAATGATGTAAGGTAACTTCAATGTAAAAGCCATCATCATTGAAAACAGAGACAAGTACACTGAAGGCTCTTAATTCATGCACACGTGGGTTCAAACTGATTTGGACCTTCATATATTCCAAGAGACAACTATTATGGAAAAATCGAGTAACAGGCACCAGGACAACGGAAATTAGAAAGCCGATGCCCTTGCAAAAAAGGATAGGTATCCCTTTCACTGGAGCAAATCCCTTCTGTGGACCCTCAGAAAGCTGCACGAATGAAGAATTCTGGTGCTGAGAACTCGAATCAGATGAAACCATTACTATTTCAAGGTAAAAGCAAGCAAAAATGTTCACTAGCCCTCCACCAAAGAGAGCTGATGAGTAATGAATGAAAAAACCTCCAGCTGGTTAAGGAATAACTCGCAGGAAACTGTTCTCTGAAGTTAACCCCTTGGTGAAAATCTGATCAGAAATCAACAGTTGTCAATGCTCCAGCAAAACCTTCGATAGTACAGAATATTTGTTCTGCGAGAGGCTCATCTCTATTCTGCAAGGGGCTCAGGACCCCAGGAAATAGTAATTTACGTAACAAGTCCGGAAAATACTGTTTTTTTTGGCCGAGAAGACAAAATTCTATGGCGAGCCGTAGGCGAGTCCTGGAAGTCTGCGAGTCCGAAAAAAGTGTTTTCGGTCGTGTTGCGTACACTATTTTTTCGGCAACCGACCCACTTCCCGGACGCTTTTTCTTTGAGGAAGTAGCATTTTCCCGGCCTAGTCCAGGAAAATGCTACTTTCTCAAAGAAAAAGCGTCCGGGAAGTGGGTACTTCCCGGACGGTTGCCGAAAAAATCAATTTCATCTGAAGTCTCATTATCCAGAGTAAAGAAGTGATTAGTGTCTTGTACAAAGGAGCCGCGGGTCGCGGTACTGGTATTTCCTAAAGAACCAATCTTGAATTGAAACTAAGAGCAATCATTCTACTGTAGATGCCAACATTGTAGGGGAAACGAGTGCCAGTGGTTTTCGTGCGGTGTTCGAGTAATCGAGCCGTGCTTCCTACTTTTCGGAATACTCTGTATCGTCGAGTCATTATCCAGCTCCGGCATTGTCCCGGAGAAAAATGGTTCGTACTTACGGAGACTGCTTAATAACACCCTTCCCCACGCAGGCAACGGATGAATTACCGTCCTCCCGCTTCGTAATGAAAAAATCCATATACATGCAGAAAACGCGGAGGCCTGGCTGGGGTCCTACATAGGAATGTGCGAGAGCAACTCTCGCTCCTAATGGGGATTTACAATTAGAGATAATTAGAGCTGCAGTGCCGTCTCTCGACTCTTGGCGCAAGTTGCGGGGAAGCGATTAATTAACGACATTTAATTGGATAGTTGCACATTGAGCTGGTTCTAGTGTGGTGGCGCAAAGTGTGTAGCCACCGATTCTTAATGCGACTTTGCGGAAGTAACAACTTTTTCAAGTCTGACGCCACGCTTTAATGAGGATAATGATCATCTTTGTTTGTTTCAAATTATTTATATATTCAGGGATGCACCATCAAAGCAGTGGGTAGAAAAAGAAAACAAATAAATCAAAATTGACATTTAGTTGAATTGTAGCAAATTGCATAGAAATCCTGGTGAAATAACTTGGAAACCGTTTCAATGTTAATGTTTTCGACAAAAACGCTAGACCTACGGCTCACTTGATCATCATTAGAAGAACTTCACATGCCTGAAAAATGTTCAGAGAATGCGCCAAACTCAGTGAAATTCAAATAGAACATTATGCAAACATCAAAAGATGACGGAATTCGATTCTTACACCATCTGCCGGATTTTCTGTGAATCCCCTCAATCTGATGAAACGAGTCCAGTGTTTTTGACAAAACAATATCAAATCAGTGATTTCACCATATATTCTATTCATCTTGAAATGTAGATTGAAACTGTGGGGAATCTCAGTACCGTGATTTACGGGTCTTTTGCACAGCTGATACGTAGAAATCAACTGATAACCACCCGATCTCATTGAAATCCACTAATGATGTTACCTAGCCGTATGATAGGTCGAATATTCTAATGACTTTTTGATACCAGAATGAAGAGCAAAATGAATGAAATCGATATTCTATACTATACCGTATTGACAGTTGAATGAACGATGAGATTAGGCCTTTTGATGCAATAGTTGGAATTTTCGTAGAGATCAATTATTACCCTAATTCCAAACTGATATTATTTGCACTCGAAGACCGTTTCGCTAACAAGGTTAGCATCTTCAGCAGAAGAAAATTATTGAAAAATCCAAAGACTGAGCTCAGCTATATACTTCACATTCAGAAGTAATGCAAAAACTACCTGAAAAGTTTTTTGATCCGATACGCACCTTCACTACCAATTATTTTGATTAGTTTCTGAACAATAAAATAAAAAGCGGGCTGAAAACGGCGGGCTAGACTTTCTAGACTTTCGGGTGCATCGAGTGGCCTTGTGTCATGCACAGCCTTGATCAGTCTAAGATTGCTTTCACCAAATCTTTGATCATTGTCCACAGGATGTTGGGCAACACCAGACTTTTCTAAATCTTCCGTTCCATATCTCATGATACAAAATGCTCTTTGAATCGGGTTTATATAGCTCGTCGGCTCTGGCAAATTTATCAATTGTTGTAATCTTGACAACTGATTTTGTGAATCCCCGACTTCTCTGGTGTACTGAGGTTGACAAGGGGTTGCTAAAAAAATTACTTCTCGCATCTTTTCGGAAAGTCGAAGAATTAACGGAATGTTTCCCTGAATTTTCGTTTTCTGATCATCTTATCAACTATCTCCGGGTTAAAAAATAACCATTATAACAAGTAGTAACAAACAAAATCTATATCGTACCAAAAGACTTGACGGGTAGTTTTTGCACTATCTTAGAATGTAAGCTATAAAAAAAACAACCCTTTCCCTCAGATTCGGTATCAAGTTTATTCTCCTGAAGATGCTAACTTTGTTGGAGAAATAATATCAGTATTGTGTTAGGGTAATTGATCTCTACAAAAAGATTCCCCATACACGCGGCTAAAACTGAAGGGCTTGTTCCTTGACCTATTCAAAGAATATTTTGTTCTATGATGATTTCTGAAAAAACCTTCCTTTGTAAAATCTCTATCCGATATTTGTTGGAATTGAGAATGTAAATAAATGTACGACGTACGGCAACGGGTCTATGCAGTACAAAAAATTTGGATGACTTGCAGAATCGGATAATTACTGATTGAAACTTAATTAGAACGAAACGGTATGGTAGTCAAGGACGAGAAGATTGATTGAATTGTTGTTTTCAGGCTGGAGAAAATTATTTCGAACATTCATTGTAGATTCAGCACCTTTACGCGTACTTTGTGAAAATGCTGTTCCCTCGTAAATTATGTTCACCCAGTACCTGCGAAACAAAGAGGTTTTCCCGTAATCATCATAGAATGAAATATTCTCAGAAAAGGTCAAGGAATAACCTAATGGTTAAGGCTTTCGCGGCCGAGGTTATTAGTATAACTACTGCTCTTCGGGCTTGGAGGCCGTCGTTCTTTGGAATTTCTTCCTGACGTTTCGCTAGCGCGAAGAAGCTGGCCACTCGCGCTAGCGAAACGTCAGGAAGAAATTCCAAAGAACGACGGCCTCCAAGCCCGAAGAGCAGTAGTTATACTAGGAATAACCTCTTGAACTTTTAGTCGCATGTTCATCTAGTATCCTGTATTATTCCCCATGCAGTGCGGCTGTAAAATAGGTGGATTGACATCAATTTCATTACTTTTTGGCAGGGTGGGACAAAATCTGATTTTTATTGAAAAAATCAAAAATCATTGATTTTTTTTGAAATCATGATTTATTTGATTTTTTAGATTTTTTAAATTTGAATATCAAATTTGAACATTTGGATTCTTTGATATTATTGTTAATTATTTTAATTTATAAGTATAAAAATTTTTTTACAATTTTCGGCTCAAAAAGTTGTGACAACGCAATTGTCGCGCTTCTTGCAAGAAAATTCTTGTCGCGATTTGTTTTCCTTTTGTCCTATACACTCGCTATACTTACAGTGCCGAGTGAGGCACGAACACGAACGCGTTTGTTGTGCTTTTTGCAAGAATATTTCTGTCGAGGCTTGTTTCCCTTCTCAACCTATAAATTGACGTTGCCAAACATTTTCACGCATTTCGCTAGTTGTACACTCGGATATTAGAATCAGATTAGGCACAGAAAAAAGAAGAAAACTCGTGTTTTCGTTTAAATTGTATAACGAAAATGAATAGACTGAAAATATACAGTAATAAAATTTAGGTGTTACGTTTAGTTTAAGAATTTGCAATTATGTACTCCTTTTTTGTTGTTTTTGCTAAAAGCAGATACTACTTTTGATCAGCGAGAAAAATTTTATATTATGTTGTTAAAATTGATTTAAATCATGATTTTTATTTAAAAAATTAAGCGATTTGAATCATGATTTTAATCGTGATTTTAATAACTTGATTTTAATCAGCCCAACCTTGCTTTTTGGTGTCATTAACTCTTTTTCATTATACCCGTTTCCATTTCAGTTTGAATAGTCACCAAATTAATACAAAATTATTATCGAATTATTTCTTCCAGAAATTGAGCCGTGAGCCGAGGGAAACGAGCGACTTATCCGATTTTCAAAATTGAACCAGTGTTGGGTATGGACATAAATGACCTTTCGAAAGAGGTATAACAAGCCCCCTGTTCTGAAAAAAATTATACTTCCTTCTCTCGGCCACGTGTGACGTTACAAAAATGTTTTTTTTCTCCAACCACCTGAATGCGACCTTCCTATATTCACTATTTCTATAAAAAAAGTAGTTCAATCCAGGAATTGCTTGGTTTCTATGGCGAAATGTGAAAAATTCGACATACTTAGTACAAAGAACGGCATGACTATTCATTGAAGAAAAATATCTGCTTACCGTCAATTTCTGGTGTCTGTTGTGAATCTCTCCCAAAATCCATGTGAATTCTCATTTAAAATATGAACTAACAGTCTATCCTCAAAATTCTTACATTTGAATTGAACTTGATTTAGTTATACTTCAATATCCCGTTAGGGTTGACCACGCCGGGAATGTCACAAGAATTTGACTTCATAAAACTTTTAATTCAGATTCAATTGTTTGAGAATAATCGGAACATGTACTTATTGACGAAAAAATGGATATTGATAGTGATTCTTGTTGAATAATGTTAGCATAGAACTGCTACCTAACTGTTGTGACTGACAAATGAATTTCACAACAAATCTGAAATTAACGGTTGGAAAAAAAATGTGCTCAACTGGTAAAAAAAACACGTTTTATCAACTCGTAACTAGAAAATTTCGAAAGAGTAATGGTATTTTATGAAAGCAACAACCGTGAAAATATCTATAGATGGAAAAGTTGCTGACTTCGTGAGTCCGTAATTAGAATCACTGAACAAAAGAATTGCTTTCTTCGAATCGAATCTACCTGTTTCAATATATGTTTTGGTGCCAAACTTCATGGGAGCAGTACATAACAAATTTGTGCCTTATGAAAGCGAGGCCATTGTATATTTTCAATTAATTTGAAATTGCTTTCATTCATTCTATGAGCTTCAACCCGACTTCTTGGGCAACACTAGATTTTTCCATCTTCGGTATCGGATGAGCGATTATGTTCTTTGAAACAGCTGCTCAAGAGCCCGCCATGATGACCAATATACTTTTCACTCTAGTCGCTCGTATATCGTGACTTTTGTTTACTCTATTGCAACTTCCCAATCCTTGAAGGTAATTGTGATTTGTTGGATGCTTTTTATGCAACTTCCATATTTTTGTGAAAATCTTATCGATTCCTCGAGTGAACAAACTCCGACCCGTCTAAAATAGGGAAACCATTAATTATACAGTCAGGAGGCATTATCGAATAATGATGAATAATTTACAGGTTCGGCTTTCCCGAATTACAATTATGCGAATTGTCCATCAGGGAAAATTAATGATTTCTTTGTTCTTTGCGGATTGGATCACCAGTTTAGGAACTTATTATAATTATAATCCCAACGATTATTATTCGTTCTCGTTCTATTCGTAATCAGCATTGCATAATGCCATCAATTACAGGTATAGAGGTCTCCTCTAAAACAGGGTGATACTCATGAGTTTCGATGGAGGTAGGTATAGAGTTTTCAATGATTTCAACGTTGGTAGTGCCCTGAGTAGGTAGTAAAATGTTGATATTGTAGAGATTGAATTTTTCGATAACAATATAAATATAAACATTCAGTTATTTCTTAAATTTTCTGATGAAAATTTTGAAAAACGTAAATAATGAAAAAACGTATGAAAGTAACATAACATAACATGTTGGTGAACTCAGGTAATATAGGCAATTTCATGTAGAATTCGAAGACAGACTGATACACAGGGTGAAAAACCGGCATAAACGTCAACTGAAGTTGCTGAAAATCAAAGTAACATTTGAAGCAACCTGTATGATTATAAATGTTTCTCAGACTATTACATACTATTTTGGTGTTCTCTGAGCCACCTCATGAAATCATTTTCAGATCTTTCATAAAACAACTCAAAAACAATTGTTTCATTGGCAGCAGAAAAAACTCTAACGCTGAGTGTGGAACTATGGGACCATTGTATTGACAAAAAAATGTTTGTTCCATTTGAAAAAATATATTTCGCTCTCACGGGAAAATCCAATACCCTGTATATTTGGAATTGATTCCAAAATGCGGCCGTTGTGGAAATGGAATTTCGATATAATACCACCCAACAAAAAAATATATACTAAATCTCTTCATACAGAGAAATTATTAAGTCTTTGCCATAGATAATATTCACAAATGATGCTTTTCATTTATACTCATGTAGGTCAATTATATCGGCTTAATTCTGATTTCAGATTGTGACAATATAGAAACATCGTAAATGGAAAAATTGATGTTGAACCAATATCGAGTGATATTGAAAACACAATACTTTGATTTGGATATTGGTAAGACAGTACAATATTATTACAATACAGGTTTCACATCTTGTCCCCAATATCATTATTACTTATACCTGGTTGTATTGAATATCATGAGTTCAACAACTGAATATTACAATATTGTTGGATTATCTGGTCAATACTCAATTTTCAACATTGGAATTCCAATATATTGTCTCATCTTGTATGGAAAAGTGAATAATATTATTCAAATATAAATTCAGGTCGCATAGATATGTACGTTTCAATATTGTACTCACATTGAGACAGGAGTATTCTAATGTCACTGAAACGTGAATATCGAATTAAAAATCTATATCATTGCATTTTCAATTGTTATCGCATGTCGTTTGGAAATTTGGATTTCATTTTTGGTGACGCAATATTTCTTAGAAATTTTAACTCGAAAGGATGCCGATTTCAAGAATCGAGCTATCGATATGAAGACTAATCCCAGAAAAATTCTTCAAAAACTTGCATAGATTTCACATTTGAATTTGCTTCCACATAAAAGTGTAATCTTTCATAATTATCTCATTTAGAACTTACGATTTCTTTACTTACTCACTTCCATATACAGAGTTTATGAAGTATAAGAATTATTTCTCACAAATCAACCGATTGCAACATAATTCGAAATCACTATAACTATATACAAAGTATCTCCTTGAAGCTTTTCCTAGAGATCAATTCACCCTAACACAAACTGATATTTTTGCACTCGACGCGCGTTTCGCTAACAAGGTTAGCATCTTCAGAAGGAGAAAACTGATAAAAAATCTAAAGAGTAGGGTTAGTTGTTTATATACCTCAAGTTTTCCGGTCCGATATGGACTTTGTTTGTGTCAAGCATGTGCATGACACAAGACTACTCGATGCATGTGAGAGTCTAGAAATAGCAAAATGTAAAACAGCGTGAATGGTGACAGGGGACCTATCTCTTTCAGCCCGCTTTTTTTCAATCTATTGTTGAGAAAGTAATCAGAATAATCAATAATAACAGATAACGGACCAAAAAACTTTGCTGGTAGTGACTGCAACTAACCACAGTCTTTAGATTTAGTATCAATTTTCTTCTCCTGAAGATGCTAACCTTGTTAGCGAAAAACTCGTCGAGTGCAAAAATATCAGTTTGGTCAATTAAAATCGTTTATAAGTATCTCCTCATCAGATCAAGTAAATTAATTAAAACTTATAATTATGAGGTGTTTAAATGATTCTGAATGTACAATTTTTCATGGTCGATATACCTTTAACAAACCATTGTAGTGACACTTGGGATAAATTGATGGATTGACCTTCATATCGTGATTGATTATGAGGACGCTTCTTGTTCAAGTCAAACTTCTATATTCTATATAGATAACAGTTCCGGTTGAACCATTTTCATACGACACTGGTCTAATGGGAGGTGAGGATTTTCAAATACGCTGAGGAGAACAGGTTTTCCATATGGAAAATTTCCTAGGGGAGTAAAACATCTTTTTCTGGGTCGCTTTCTTCACTACAGGTGAATGGCTCTTTTACTGGCACGAGTATATGAAAAATAGTTTGGGAAATGTGAGCTGAGGCGAGATATTGACAACAAATTTTGAAAAATCTCATGTATTTTTTGTGGCATTCACGAATATCTTACTTGGACCTTCGTGGGTGACTGATATGTAACTGGGAGAATTTAAAAAAAGAAAAAATTATTCCTAAAACTGAAATTTTTTTTGAGATTTTTCTCTTCTGAAAATGGAAGAGAAAGAGCTTATCAGTCAATTTTGTTTTTTATAACATTGTAGTTATGTATCGAGGTAAATATATCAATATGCCCCAAAAACCTCAAAAAAAAACATTCAAATAATATTTTCCAAACATTATTGTCCGTCTATCGACCGAAACCGAACACTGTGACGAAAACATTCTCGACCTCATTTCACGATTCAAGTTTAGGGTTATAATTGAACTGATTATGTTTATGGGCTGATTGACAGTAAGTCCAACCAATATTAAGGTAAAATATTCAACATTTTCTGCATTTCTTTCAACTGTTAAGAACCTTAAAACCTTGTTTTCACAAATTTTGGACGGTTTTTTTCCACACTTAAAATAAATGTTGGAAATACATATTGATTGTCCAGATTATGGACATATCGATAATTAAGAATGCAATAACATAAGGCAAAATATTCTCAGAGTAAAATTATCTGAATTTCTAATATATACAAGAACTAGATCAGATGATGGAAATTCAAATATACAATAGCCTTAAGAATGACACTTTGCTAGTGGGTCTGGGGATATGACACTTCCAATTCTATGACTCTTTCAATTAACGGCACCTAAATTGTTCTAAAATTGTTCGTTTCCGTTAACCAGCTGACGAACGTCAACCCTCAGAAGTCGAAACTTGTGCGAGCAATGGATCAACGAGGCCCTACCTTTTAACGTGCGATTACCCAGCACGGTGGCCCGGCGGGGAATCGAACCCCGGTCTTCCGCTTGATAGGCGAATATACTAACCTCTACACCACCGAGAACCTTTGAGATAAAACCACTGAACTTGAAAATTTCTGATCAAATTGTGATATACTAGTTGAATGTACCACTTCCACTTTCTCTATACAGTATTGGTTAACAATTCGGAAATTCCGAAAAATTAAAAACGGTTCAGTTTATAGTTTAGAAAACAGGTTGAGCTGGCGACATCACATCTCTAATTCGAGAAACAAACTTTCATCTACCATATATTTTTTGCAGCAACTCAAACAAATAACTAGTTTCACAATACTAAAAATTGTTTTCACTTCACTTATCCAATCTTACATCACCTATGGGTTTAGGAACACTGGCTGGAGTTGGTTACAGGGATTCTTGTGAATAGTCTTTTGAAGTTTGATAGGATAGGTTCAGACTGAGTAAATCACAACAGAATTCATTTAATGTCATTCAATACAATGTTCCACCAGCTCATCTCAGAAATTCAAATATGTTCGTGTACAAGATATGATTGAAAAATATTTCCAATGAAATAGTTTTTACTCTGTGAATCTATATTCGAATCAAGTCCATAATTACAATTTCTCATGGACGGGTATGTTTGACCAGACCTTACACTTGACATACAATTTCTTGACTCTGAAATTAAGGTTTTCGTAATGTTTTTTCTGTGATGTCTGTGAAGTTAGCAACGAAAAGTTAGCAACGTTTCTGTAAAATTCGTTGCCAGCCACGATTCCATAGGGCGGATTTCATGCAATGAAATCGAAACGTATTGACCAAAATCCAAGTTTTACTTAGCATGAATCGTAATCATAAGCATGGAGGATGACTGAAAAAACTTTAGAAAATAGAAAACATCACTAGTGGACTTTTTAATAGCACGGAAAACGTTAAACTTGAAAATGTCATTTTTGATGTTCGGAAAATATTTTAATTATATAATTAACCATTAGTCGGAAACACGAACGGCTAACACTTGAAGCATGGAAATGATGACTGAAGAGTTCTCAAATCGGACGGAAAGCCTGAAAAAATTGAAAATCTTTATTGATGGTGTCACTCTTATTAGATAATGGCTCATAAGTGGAAAACTAGAGAGGGTGCCACCTAGAAATTTTCAGAGAATACGTGAAATGACATGGTGATTCCGAAAAATGAAAGCACGGAATTATCAGATCGGACGGAAAGCCATGAAAAAATAAAAATCAATATGGATGGTGACACTTTGATAAGATATTGGCCCATAAGTCGAGAACTAGAGAGGGTGCCACTTAGAAATTTCCAGAGAATACGTAAAATCACATGCTTATTCCGAAAAAAAAAATAGCACGGAATTTTCAGATCGGACGGAAAGCCTGGAAAAATTAAAAATCAATATGGATGATGTCACTTTGATCAGATTTTCGCTCATAAGTCGAAAACTAAAGGGGGTGCCACCTAGAAATTTTCAAAGAATGCGTAAAATCCGTCCGATCTGAAAAATCCGTGCTATTTTTTTCGGAATAAGCCTGTCATTTTACGTATTCTTTGGAAATTTCTAGGTGGCACCCTCTTTAGTTTTCGACTTATGAGTGAAAATCTGATCAAAGTGACACCATCCATATTGATTTTTAATTTTTCCAGGCTTTCCGTCTGATCTGAAAATTCCGTGCTATTTTTTTTCGGAATCATCATGTCACTTCACGTATTCTCTGAAAATATCTGAGTGGCACCCTTTGTAGTTTTCGACTTATGAGCTATTATCTAATTAAACTGACACCATCAATGAAGATATTCAAATTTTCCAGGCTTTCCCTCCGATTTGAGAACTCTTCAGTCATCATTTCCATGCTTCAAGTGTTAGCCGTTCGTGTTTCCGACTAATGGTTAATTATATAATTCAAATATTTTTCCGAACATCAAAAATGACATTTTCAATTTTAACGTTTTCCGTACTATTCAAAAGTCTACTAGTGATGTTTTCTATTTTCTAAAGTTTTTTCAGTCATCCTCCATGCTTATGATTACGATTCATGCTAAGTAAAACTTGGATTTTGGTCAATACATTTCGATTTCATTGCATGAAATCCGCCCTATGGAATCGTGGCTGGCAACGAATTTTACAGAAACGTCACTAACTTTTCGTTGCTAACTCCACACACATTTTTCTGTGTATTTTTATTTATACTGGAAGGTAAAAGGTGCTCTCTCACCATATATTGAGATATATATTTCTCTTCGATTGACAACAAATATTAATTTTGCAGATATATATCAATAATTTGCAAATACAATATCCTACATGGATCATTATAAACAATCGGAGAAAAATAATATGTTCAACTCTACAGCAAAGTAGATTGACTGCTTCAGGTGAACTCCTATCAGCCGCGGCAGTCAATTACTACTTTGCTGCCTAGTAAAAAAAACTTTTTCCTGTCTTTTTCACCCCATTCCCTCCAATGTTGGTAGATGACAATGAGGCGGTAAAAAAATCCAAATTAACGCCATTTTCCTCAAGTTGAAACGGAATTGCTAAGTCACTATTCAGTAAGTATTCACGCTGCTAGTCTCTTTTGAAAGATATTACCTACATCTTGAATTGAACTTTTTTCCGGGATGTTCACTAACTGTTGAATTACAGCCAATAATCGCCTTATTTTGAGTTTTTTCGCAGGTCCATCCAATTTTATCACATCTGCGTCCATCGTGCAAAATTTATGATATAGCTGAGAAAAATTCCAATGACATGAAAAAATATAAATTCACTTCCTAAACGGAGTAGTTTAGATTACTGAACCCAAATCTGAAATGAAAGATATGGAAATCACGCCCTTGCTCAAACCTATTTAACAATATCCTTTCAGAATTTCGAAGGATACAAAAAATATGTGAAATTTTTCTTAGAGAAATTGGTATATATATTCTTCCTGTTGCAACTCATATACATTAGCATCATGTGAGGGATACAAACTCCTGAAAATTGGCAATAATAGCTGAAAAATAAAGATAATTCGGTAATCTGTGCTAGTTTTATTATATAACAAGTACATGTGGCACATCCGACATAGCTCGAGTGCAATAAACTTGCGCAATGAATATTGCCCATATCCAACAATACCACGCTCGATCAAGCCTGTTGCTGACTGCTGATATTCGAAAGCTCTTATATCACGTCATATAGTAACCAATTTTTTTTTCAAATATCATACTGCATTCTTTTATTCAACGCATACACGGCTAAGAGTTTTGGTTTCAAGTTATGGTAATCTACAGGGTCTACAGAAGCCACTTCAATTGTTTCAGCATGGATTTCAGTTTTCTCACATTGAGATTCTTCCAGCTAGATCATGAACTTGGCACACTGACACTGTGCTCTGGTTTAAAATCTGCGGCGGCGGGTGGAATTTCACGAAATTGTGTTCAGCGTATAATTCACCTTTTTTGTTACATAGAAATTCACAAGGAAGGGAAACCCTGTGATGTTCAAACAACACCGCGTGCAACAAGGGACAGGAGATACGGATCAACATCAATTTTACATCAATACCCTGAGCAAGAGACCTTCGACAGGTCTCCAAGTTCACACAAAGGGGTGGGAATTCCGCACTCATCAGGTCAACCGTGTGGAACGATTGACGACAATCCAGAAGAGCAACGACCGTGAGTTAGGTTTCTCAGGCCTCACCATCGATCGAATCATCTTATTTATCCATATCCTGATTTTGGATTTCCAATTGTTGCTATCCTCAATGTCAGTCATTCATAATTCGACTAGAAGTCAAACGATGCAGGAACGTAGCTAGAGATACTGTCACAGAAAATCACACTTGAACTTCCAAATCACTCACATTAATTTTTCACCAGAAATATTGATAAACCTTTCATTGAGAGCTATTTCCTCTAACTGAAGTCGATAGCCGAATTCAGTTTTAAAACAATGAAGGTTCTATGTGTTGGAAATTGAATAGGTACAACTACAGTTGTTTGTAAATTCAACCAATGCAATCGATTATATAGATATAAGGCGGGCACAAAACAATTGGGTTTGAACATGGTTCATGGAATCGCGTCTTTTGTTCTTCCAATATGCCCAAATGAAATCTAGAGAGAGAGAGAGAGATGAATGCACTCTTGAATGAATTTTAAAAAATCAAAAATGAATTTTGAAATCTATACAAGTGCATACACTATACAAAGCAAATCACCTTCAGTTTTCGAAACTTGTTCACAAATAGTTATTTCCTATGAATACAATAAGTCTGTAGAATTTATTACTTGAAAATTAAATGAAATTATCACCTAATTGTAACTTATTCCGATTTCACAGAAATATCAAATCAACCATATTTGGTAATTCAAAGTATACACCTAACGAATTCTCGAATAAACAATTCTTGAACAAAATTACTAGTCAAAACTCATTTACAATGCGAGATTATTGCAAGCTCTTCTGCATGAAAAACAGGTTCATGTTATCATTACTATAATTTCGAATGAATATTTAAATCAAAAAATCGACCGAGAAATGAAAATATGAACAATATAATTCACCGGAGAATATTTGATGTATCTTTAAAAATTGAATTGGCATTGGTCTCTTATATCCATTTTTGTTTTCATTACATTTTCATGTATTTGCGATGAACTTATATCAGTTATATAGTTTCATAAAACCTGAATTCCATGATCAATTCAAGCAAGTTATCAGAGTTGCACATGGTGAATTTATTGTTGCAAACTACAAATATGTGGTGGCACCATTGTGAAGAATGGTAGATGAGAATAATCTATTTATTTTTCGAAACAGAAAGATTCAAAAAAAGATTGAAGATAAATTTATTACAATTACAAAAATTAAAAATGAAAGAAATTATATATTAGTTGTGATAATGTAGGCGTTAATCTCGGTAACACACAGTGCTATTTTTTAATATTGACAATGAAAACTGATAGATTGGTGACATTTCTCATAGCGACAAGTTGCTACAAGAAACTGCAGCAACAAATTGCATCGTGGAATTCGGGTATTGAACAACATATTGAAAACAACAAGATACGTTATAAGTGAAATGCAAACAATATGACGTCCGTGTCATGTTTGTTTCAATGTGATTAATTATTTTCTTTATCGAATAGTATTTATTAGCCTCTATCGTTACATAGTCTACATAATTTACTCCATAAAAACCTGTCAAAAAAACAAACTGCATTCAAATCGACAACATAGAATAAAATAGATGAGAAAACTCAACACGATAAATAAAAAATGTGAAACTTGAAATGAGAATTTAATATTCGAAATTTCATAAATAGTGAGGTTGAAATATGTCAAAAAACTAATTGGGTCAAGTTGACAATGATAAAATGTAACTAGAAAATTAAAATGATCCGTTGATCAAAAAATGAATCTATAAAAAAAATCCATTGAAAGAGAATGTGAATGAACAGAAATCAAACGCAAATATAATATATATCTTAAAACCGTACATTCAAACAAAATTGAAGAGGAAAAATTAAAACAAAACAAAAATGTTGTAATCAAGTTTCAAGTTGGGTTTACTGTTATTTAATGCAAAATATGGATGTTAACACTACTATGGTTCCTACTTCATAACCTTGTATCGAGTTATGCAGTTTAGCGCAGGGAAAGAAAAAGCTTAGATTGTGAAGGTTACAATCAATGATCATCATCCATCAAACATTCTTCAATTCTCCTTGTATTCGAGACTTCTTTCATTGAAAGAAACATTTTTCCATACTTTCTCGACAAACTGAATATTTTGTATGTGGGCACAGTTTGTTTAACTCTACCAGTTCACGTCTTTTGTTCATTGTCTTGCATCAATTTTTGAAGAATTTACTGTCCTATCCAGTTAGTGCAGGGGGACCCAACATGCTTGAATTTGTTGAGGTAAATATTCTACATTCTAGTTACCAGTTCACGTCTTTTGTTCATTGTCTTGCATCAATTTTTGAAGAATTTACTGTCCTATCCAGTTAGTGCAGGGGGACCCAACATGCTTGAATTTGTTGAGGTAAATATTCTACATTCTAGTTACCAGTTCACGTCTTTTGTTCATTGTCTTGCATCAATTTTTGAAGAATTTACTGTCCTATCCAGTTAGTGCAGAGGGACCCAACATGCTTGAATTTGTTGATGTGATATTCTACATTCTAGTACAAATTGTTGCTGGTATTATAAAAAATAGTTCTTTTACAATTTTTTGACCAACTGAATATATAATTACAACAATAATGATGTAGGCCCAAAGTGGACCCCCGGGGTACACAATTTTTGACGACAGTCAAGCCTGAACCAAAAACGCAAACTGACTTTTTAAGCGTTCAGATAGTTGACAAATGGACCAATCATTGAGGCACTTGTATTATCATATTGAATAGGAGAATTTGATGGATGAATTAGTCAACAGTTTCAGAAAAGGCCATGAAATTCCAAAAATCATCCTTTATCCAGAGCTTATACAGGTAACTCTGTTCGAGCTGTTCCAGAGCGTTTTTGTTCTTTGCTGATTGTGTCAAAATAATGAGAAACATTGAAAACGGTGAAGTAGTTCACTTTGTATTTCTTAGCGTCTTCCTCTAAGGAATGAATTTCAAACGAACCCTTCCACAAAAACCGTTCAAAGATAAAGGAAAGACCAGAAGTGACGAAAAATCACTCTTGACTAGTAACGAAGGGCTCAATACCGATATTACCAATAATCCCTTGGAAGACGAGTAACTCATTGTGACAAAAATTACCCATCTAAGAACGAACACCAGCCCATTACCCACCCTTCCTACGACCGGAACATTAACAAACTACTGCCATAGACTGTACCTTCAGCCATCGCTGTTGGCGTCTTTCTCTTTTCGAAAATTATCCCCTCCTCCCCCCTCGACCCCCTACGCGAATGAATATTCCCCAGTCCTCGCCGGTTTCCATCGAGAGATGGCATTGCGAATAAAGACTCTTTGAGATGTAAAAATATGTAAATATGAGCGAACGCTTTTTATGCAGGAAGAAGAGGGTTTCGGGAAGGGAGTGCCGGCGACACCGCCCCTTCTGGAAGTGTAGGTGAGGGACCGGCCCCATATACAGCACTACCATTAACTCGGCGCGAAATAAAAAATAGCCGGGGAGCTTTTCTGAGGGGCACTTACCGGTTTGCTTTGAGGTCCGTCACAGTAATGGCTTCTGCGACCTTTTCATTGATTATCTGTTCTTGGCGATGTTGAGGAAAGAGCCGGAGGGATGAGGTTTCGCGATAGCACGGGTGATTGGGAGCGAATCGGTTCGCGGTGGGCCAATTCCAAAAACTATTCGGAAATATTGTCATTAATTGGTGGTGGATGAACGTTTTTTTGTAGTTTTTCTTAACCCATTAACCGCCAAAGGTGCGTAAACGCAACTTTTTTTTTTAGAATTTTGATCAATATTATTAATATTTATTCTGATGGATATTTATGAGAATGATCCAGAAGACGAAAAAATATTTTTATTCAATCCAAAACATGATTGTTCCAATCTCTCAAATTCGCTTGAAAATGTTATAAATTGACCGTTATTGTAATTCTCCGATAAAATATTTTTTTTTCGGTACTGAATATGAAATCATAAATTCATTTCGTGCCGAACAGTAATGAAATATTTGCTCAATGATAAAGTGTATTTTCATTTACTTAAATATTTTGGGATATCGTTCATTTTTTCATTTATTGGTGATGGTTGCGCATACGCACCTTTGGCCGATAATGGTGAAAATTTTCATTCACTAGTATGCGAGTCTCGGCAAGCTTGGGAATATCAGGATACGTTGCGATGATGGTCAATTGATTATTCGCCTTGCTCAAGTTTTTCAGTGCAATTCAGTATCGGCAGGAAATATTTCTCGTACTTTTTGATTACATTGTCAAAATGAGGTAAGAATCATAACTCGAGTGTAGATTTTGGTATTTCAATATCATTATTCATTATTATAGTCAATTTTCGAAATGGGAAATGAAGAGAGCACTGACGACGGAAGAGTTGAGTGCTTTATTACAGGAATTCATTGGAATACTGATATTATCTGGATATCATACTCTACCACAAACTGACATGTATTGGTTGAAGGATGAAGATAAAGAAGTGCGCATTGTGAGGGAAACCATGACTCGAAATAAATTTAGATCAATAAAGCAAAACATCCATCTTTCAGATAACACAATGTTGAACAAAGATGATGAATTTTCAAAATTGACACTCATTTTGATATTATCAACAGGAAAAATATACAGTTCGGGATATTCGCAGACTGTCTTTCTATTGATGAAGAAATGGTACCATATTTCGGTCGCCATTCCTGCAAAATGTTTATTCGTGGAAAACCAGTAAGATTTGGGTTCAAGCTATGGTGTCTATGTTCTGATACTGGTTACTTATTCAAGTTTATTCCCTATGGCGGAAAATCGGAGAAAGAAAATCCTACTGTAGCATTGTTTTGGAGCTTCTGTCAGTAGTCCAGAACAACATAGGATATTTTTCGATAATTTCTTCTCTTCTTGTGAGCTTGAGAGAAAAGGGATTTTTCGCAACAAGAACAGTGAGGGAAAACCTGCTAAATACCCTGTTGAAGATAGTAAAAAAATTGCTAAGAAGGAAAGAGGTTTTTACACTTGTGCTTTCGATCCCATCCTTGGAGTTCTAGTTGTGCGATGGAATGACAATTCTGTAGTAACTGTGATGACTGATACGTGTGAAGTTCTACCCTTGTTCAAGCTAAACGCTTCAATCGAAAAGAACATAAAGAGAATCTTATATACCCCAGCCAAATGTTATACACCAGTGTAATAAATCCATTATGGGAGGGGTGGACCTCCACGACAATGGCATTGCCAACTATCGGATTAGGATTAGAGGAAAAAAGTGGTGGTGGCCAATGTTCACTAATATGATCGACAGTATGGTTGTGAACAGTTGGAAAATCTATAAAATTGCGAATGAATCTGGAATATCACAACTGGAGTTTCGCTCTCAACTGGTAAAAAGTCTACTAAAATGTAGTGACCATTCAAGCAAAACTGATCTAATCTGCTCTACCAGATGAGATAAGATATGATAATGTTGGACATGTGATAATCAGAGATACCAACTGTGCAAGAAAAAAAATGTCGATTTTGTAAAAGTAACACCATTTATTTATGTAAGGAATGTAAAGTGCATGTACACCCAGATTGTTTCGAAAATTATAATATCAAGAATTAGGGCACCTACTCTGAATTTATTTCGTTTTTTTTTTTCATTAGATTATTACAACCATTTTTTGCCAAAGGTGCGCTTACGCACCCACTTGTTTTTTTCAATACTGTCAGTTGATATTTTTTTTAATGAAGAATTGTTGTTTTTTTGAGAGTTCTGAACGTGCACAATAAATGGTTTTTCTTAATTACAAATTTCTATTGTCTTGGCCGTTAATGGATTAATTCGATCGGAAAATATTAACATTGAGATCTATATAAGTTTGGAAGGGTAGATTTCTAATCAATCCCGAAAAGTTGCCGTGTTAATTAAAAACAGTTCCTTCTAAATGCAACACCTCCCATTGGTCAGCAACTTCTCGCATAACCTGAATTAGTCTATCACAAAAAAAATGTACTAATATTTTTTTATGCAGATTCACACGAAAGGGAAGCCCTGTGATGTCCAAAGAACACCTCGTGAATCAAGGGACAGGAGATACGAATTTACTTTGAATTTCTGAAGTTTGTAAGCCTCACGAAAAACCTCTTCTGGCAAGGAGTTCCAAAGCTCAGCCGTTCTATTGAAAAAAGATCCCTGAGCAAGAGAGGTTCGACAGGTTTCCAAATTCAAAACAAAGGGGTGGGAATTCGGCACTCGTCGAGTCATCAGTTTTGATATTGTCAAGGGGGAACGATTGATAACAATTCGGAAGAGCATCGACCGTGAAAGTATCTATAGAAGAGAGGCAAGTCTCCGACCCTTCTACGATGTTCCAATGAAGTGAGCGAGTCTGTGAGCGCAGAATCACCAACAGGACGAATTGCCTTTCTCTGAATAGAATCGAGAAACCTCAATGAATGTTTTGGTGCCGATCTCCACACATGGGAACTGTATTCCATGACAGGTCGTATCTGAGCCTTGTAGATCATTAGAAGCTGACGAGAAGTGAAGTATTTCTTAGCACGAAATAGAAATCCAAGTTTTTGGAAAGCACTTTTAGCGATCGATCTCACATGGTTTTCCCATGAGAGATTATATATGAAGAAATACTTAGCTTTGTTAACATTTCGGAAGAAAATCTGATTCCGTTTTCAAAACTCATCGCAAACACTTCTCTTCTATACAGTTTTTTTCATAAAATGTCAAAGATGTGAGATTTGACATAGCATTCTGCGATTCAAGAGAGGTAGCCAGGTGCGGTTTATATCAAATGAACACGTCGAAGAGTTTCATTACGATTTTAATGCACAATGCATCATAATCTGATGATAATGATAATAACAAAGACTATTTCAATTTTCAGAGTTGAGGATACAGAAAATCTGGTTTGCTCAATTGTGATACTTTGAAAAATTATAAAAAACTCGAATAGGACAAATATATTGCACAAGTGACCTTCTGAAAGCAACTACAGAACATATTCTATCCTGTCACTTCACTGAAAGGTTCAGACAAAATAAATAATTTGGAAAAAGGATAATCAACCTGATCCGTCTCAGACACAAGAGCGATTATGAAAATATAAATTCTAGACCAATAATAGAGAGATATATTTTGGAGTAGGAACCCTAATACACATATAAAGCTCAATTCAGAGTGAGACAGGTTATCTAAAAAGTAAAATATAAAATTCATTAGTATTTATAATTGAAAACACTAAATGAACATTGTTTTCATCACGGAATTTATTGCATTCTGATAGGTTTTTCCAACTGTTTTTCGAACGAGTTCAATGATGGAGATGCTCTGATTGTATCAAGTATTTTATCGAATTCCTGGGTCCCGGCTCATTACATCAACAGGTGATTTTCTCGACCTGAACATATTCAAGAACATATTCAATGAAATTTCGAATGAGGTCAAGAATATGAGTCAAAAGAAGTTATAGATATTCTCTCATCAGAAACTCCTTTTATTCTCTTGGCGAATACGAAGAATGTACACTGAATAACTAGGATGATGAGTTGTCATGAAAGCAAATTTTCTCACTGATTTTACTGTTGACTCATTCATTCTAACTTTATGCCAATATTTCAATTTTTATATTTCAATTAGAGAGGTTCGTATTCTATGAAAGATGCAAAATAAAAAAAATTGAAACACTCTCTGTTGACAGGTTCGTGTATATCATTTGAAGATGTTTGATTCACAAAAAGGGAGGGGCAATCCAACACAGCTACTATATAGGCAGGGAAGTAGCTATTTTAGATGTGTTTCGTGATTGAATCAACAGAGAGTGCGTACTCCTTTCATAGGAGTTGTAATTTCTATTTCTTGATTCGGGGAGGGAAGACCAAAAATTATTTTTCAAATTTTATATTTCAACTTATATACTCTATTTTTATTTTTTATTATTTCTCCGATATACTTGTTGTTCATGTCTCACTTAAAATTGTGATCAACTCACTTTTTACCTTTTTATGGTTTATGTAGGTAAATGAAGTATCCAACTATCTACTCTCATCGGATTATATATCGATAAGTTGTGACATAATATCATGGAGACTTGGACAGCTGATCTCGTATAGTTCAAGGTGATACTGTAGTCTATTTCCATAATAACGAGTAAATTCACATACAGGGTGTTCATTTGAAAACTTCCCACCACGGATTCATCGAAAACTACTGATTGAAAGAAAAAACGCCGAGACACGTCAGAAGATACATCAAGGGGGACAACTTTTTAACCAATAACTACTTCACCCCCTTTCACCCTCTGCACCCCAGGATCATTTCCTTGAAAATTTCAAATGACAAGGGGTATCGAGTGATAGCTTGTTTGAACAGTCTTCCGAAGTCCTTTATTTTGACGTTTGATTTTTTGAAATCGGTCGATTCGTTTTCGAGAAAATTGGAAAAATAATTTATCCTAATTTGGGAATTTTGGAAACAAAACATACAAAAATATTACATTTTATTTCAATAATTGTTCAAAATGTTGCCCGTTGGTGGCCAAACAATGATATAGGCGATGTTCAAATTCCTGACGGACATTTTCAAATACATGTTGTTGGATATCATGGCAGCTGTCGATAATGCGTTGACGAAGTTCATTCAAATTTTCGGGTTGGGGAGTGAACACAATGGACTTCAAATGGCCCCATAGAAAAAAGTCTAATGGCGTCAAATCCGGGGATCTAGCAGGCCATTCTATAGGCCCTCTTCGCCCTATCCATTTATCTGGAAACTCGTTGTCTAGCCATTGTCGAACCGGAAGAACATAGTGAGGAGGAGCACCGTCTTGCTGGAAATATATCTGAGCCTCATCAAGTGTAGGGTTTCCATCCTCTTCGATTTGGTTTTCAATGGTTTCAGTGATAAGCGGATTGATAGTAGTTTCCAACATATCCAAATAAATGTCTCCATTTAAATTTCTATCAATGAACAATGGCCCAAGCACTTTGTTTCCTAAAATGCCTGCCCATACATTAATTTTTTGAGGGTACTGGGTGTGCCCTTCCACAAAAGCATGAGGATTTTCATTGCTCCAATACCTACAGTTATGCTTATTAACAAATCCATTTAGATAAAATGTGCATTCATCAGTGAAGCAGATATTCTTCACATGAACGGTATTATCATTAATCGCTGCAGTCATTATTTCACAAAACTCAACTCGCCTATCGAAATCATCTTCGGTTAACTCTTGCAATATTTTCATTTTGAATGGATGAAATTTATGGAGTTTAGTAACTGTGTGTACAGAGCCTAATGAAATATGAGTCGCAGCAGCAATTTTGCGTAACGACGTATTAGGATTTATTCCAAAATGACCTAAAACTTCAATTTGAGCGGCTTCATCCAAAACTCTTCTATTATCACGTTTTTTATTTGCAACCGATCCAGTTTGAGTAAATTTAGTAACAAGGTCCAAAACATACCTATGCGAAGTTAACTTATCTGGATGTCTGGCGTTAAACGTGACGGCAGTTTGCCGAGCACATTGATTTTGGGCACCATAAATCAGAATAATTTCCACTCTTTCGGCTAGTGTGTAAACCATTTTCGAAATAGATTCTGAATCAATGATTTAATTTTCACGATCTGAAGACTGTGACAGAGGTAACTGACAGGAAATTCAATTCCTTCTTTCACCTAGCAACTGAGAATAACTACACATGTATAACAATAAAAACAGTTCGCCTAGGATATCTGTGTTGATGAAAAAATCGCGGAAAAAATTGGGATTGTTATTTGGTTATTGCCACGTCTAATCTTTCGAACTGCTGTTTATGTTGGTAGTTTTCGTTTTGAATTATAAACGAATTGTGGATTTGGCAAACCTTAAATGTAATTGAAATGAAAAGTGATATTTTCGTGTGTTTTTGTTTTCTATCTGAACAAATAAAAATTAATGCAGATTTTTCTAATTTTCTGGAAAACGAATCGACCGATTTGAAAAAATTAAACGTCAAAATGAAGGACTTCGGAAGACTTTTCAAACAAGCTATCACTCGATACCCCTTGTCATTTAAAATTTTCAAGGAAATGATCCTGGGGTGCAGAGGGTGAAAGGGGGTGAAGTAGTTATTGGTTAAAAAGTTGTCCCCCTTGATGTATCTTCTGACGTGTCTCGGCGTTTTTTCTTTCAATCAGTAGTTTTCGATAAATCCGTGGTGGGAAGTTTTCAAATGAACACCCTGTATACACCGGCTATATTTTGGCGTACTTTCCTACCTTGTGAAATATAAAGACTATACATTACTAGCAGTATGTCCCCAATGTGATCCGTTGAAAATTAGGTGCTTCCAATACATTCTCATAAGTTCCTTTGAATATTCACTGTTATGGCCAGTAATGGATATTCCAGTGAAATGTGATTTAGGTGCCAAGTATTAGCCAATAGAATACTTCGTTGCTTGAAATGGGTTCACTTGAACCGCAGTTCACTAGAGTACCTACAACTGGCCCTAAGACATTCTTGTTACGTATTTAGCGAGTTAATTAACACATTACAAAAATATTTATATTTCTGTAATTGTTATGCATTGGGTAGTTGTTTTCTGAATATTTTTTCACTTCATAAAAAAGAAAAGTTCAAAATAAAACATGAGCATTTCAGAATATTTTTTTCATAATCTACTTTTATTATTTTTCCTTCTTCATGTTCATTGTTTTGAGACCCAAATTTTTTCACTCAGCAAAGACTCAGTGCATTTTTCGGTTCCAAATCCAAAATTGACACAAGACATGAGTGAATTCCAAAGCCGAAGTGTATTACATCAATTTTTAGTTGCAACTGAATGAAACTTGCGGTGAAAAACTTCAGATATTTCTAGTCAGACAACTTGGGACCGACTTCTGCAACTCTCTTGCCAAACCCTGGTATTCGAACACATTTGTATATTCAAAATCAGGATCAGAAATATTGATTTCCAACTAGAAAAAGGGGCTCATAGAGCGCGTCTTACAAGTTTTTGAGTACCTCAAAGGGACGTTAGAAACTTTTAGATAAGGCACTTGCGAGCAAAGTATTTGTATTTGTTAAACAGGTATTTGAAAATATTTCTATCAATATCTCATAAAACGATTATGAATACCTAACTTCAACTTGACTCATTACAGTTGGTGCTTGGCCAACCATTTCTCACTTGCTTTATCTAAGTGAAAAACTATAAAGTATACTAGAGAAAAAATTTTGTTCATCGTTATAAACTGAACGGTACTCCACGTGATTATTCGATTGAAGATTTGGGGGTTCTCTCCGATTCTGTTCCGAGTTTTGCTGAGCTACTGACTTCAAGCCTCAGGGCACCAAGAGAGAATGACTCTATAATATACATTTCTGAAAAATTCACAAAGATATTGCATTGAGAATCTTATACTTTTTTATGATAGGTCGAAGAAAGAATACAGAGAACGTTCTTGAACTATTTAGCTTCTGAGGTTGACGGTTCATATCCGAAGAGTGCCGGTTGATATATTCAATTTGGAGTTGAAAAGAAGCTTAGCATGTATTGAATTTCATTCAAAAAATCTTATCTGTAGAGCCTGATCTGTGAAGCCATCATAATTTCAAGGTATCACAATTTAGCAAGACCAGCTTATGCCATTCAATCTCAAGACATGTACCTACCTAATAAAGCGTGATCATAATATGTAAAAGCGGTCTTGTGGTCTCTGCACTTAGCGTTCAATATCGCTTAATTTCATTGGTTCGTAGCTATAAATAGTTATGTATTATACAAGGGGAAAAAGTATTAGATTTTAGCTCGAGGTTGTGTTGTCAAAACACAAACAACAAAGAACCGAGAGCTAAAATCCAATATTTTTCCCGTGTATATTACACAATTTCTTTTTGTGACGGGAAAAACGACGTTTCAATATTGAAAAAAATAACAATTTCAACAAAAGAAATTTCGATTGTTGTACCGAATAGTTCAAGGAACATATCATTCATGCAATGCACATTTAATAATTGTACTTTTGTTATAAAAGATATGTAACTTTCGTATGAGAAAATATTATATGAAAAATTTCTCGAGGAAAAAAGTAATTTCATAAAAAGTGACATTTTGTTACCTGTCATCAGAGATAAAATGTCAAACTTTTTTCCCGTCTAAGAAAAATAGTATATTGTTTTATTAGGAGTAAAAGTATAACTTTTTGTGGCGAGTCTGAATGTTTGATGGCCGAACGTTAGTGAGGCCGACAATTTCAGACGAGCCACAAAAAGTGCTTTCGCTCCGAATGAAACATGCTATTTTTTCCGCAAACGGCATCCAGACTATAGAACTAATTAATATTTAAATAAAAATTCAAAACGATTGCAACGAAGTTGATAAATTTAGAGAATAATAATTATAAAACTGCGCACTACATTTCCGTGGTTACTGGTTTTGTGATTGCCAAGTCAAAAACAAATTTGACAGTTCAATAATATTTTATAATGTCAGAAATATTGTAAGTGATTTAAAGCAACAATTGGACTGTGCATTTTTGGTGAGTACTTGAGCATCAAAATTTCGTTTGTTGTAGTAAAGTGTACTGAAATTTTCTTTTAGATTATATTATGTCGGATTCAGAACCCAACTGTACACCGCCCGACGTTGTTGACATTGCTAAGGCAGCTGCGAATGATTTAATTCCAACTAAGTCAAGTAGAGTTTATAATCATGCTCACGAAAGATTTCTCACATGGTGCAATGATAAAAACATTTCAAACTATTCGGAAAATGTGCTACTAGCTTATTTTTTTGAAATGACAACTAAATTAAAAATGAAGAGTTCAACAATGTGGTCTCAGTATTCCATGATAAAATCATTACTGAATATTAAACATGGATTAGATATAAGCAAATATATGAAACTACGTGCTTATCTGAAGAAGCAGAATGATTGGTATACTCCCAAAAAGTCAAAGGTATTCACAAAAGACCAGTTTGAAGATTTTTTAAATAATGCACCTAATGAGCAATATCTAGGAATTAAGGTTAGTTATAATATTCTAACCTGCATGAATACAATCAAGTTTTTGAATACATACTACCTTTAGGTTGTTCTAATAATGGGCGTATCTGGAGCATGTAGATGCTATGAAATGGTGAATCGTTAATAAAGTTCAAAAGTTCAACTAATAATTATTTTCCCTGTTAAAAATTCTACTTTTTTGTACGGCCATCAGCGTACAAAAAAGTATTTTTTTGTCCGCTCACGGCGGTACAAAAAAGTGGCGTCTGTGAAATCATACTTCAACATCATGAATTGACGTTAATAATGTCTACTTTTTTTGACGTTTGCGAAAAAGGTATTTTTTTCAGTAGGTACCTTTGTATTCTCACAATACTTTCGTTTTCAAACTGTGCAAAAAATATATCGAATTATGACTCGCTTACCTCTTTGAAGCATTTGGTTCTTGCGAAATTGAACATGCCCAAATTAAGATCATTTATAATCAACGAATAGAGCTAACAAGCTACTAATTAACCCTTGTCTTACTGAGCCTTGTTTGCCTTTAGCTATCTTCATTTCTCCTTTTTTTGTTATATCTCTCTCTTTCTTGTTCATTTGCTCCCGAAATATACTTTCCAGGAAACATATGTTTATATACAACTTCAAGTTGGATGATTTGGTTATGACTTCGAATAATGTTCTTGTGGCCCTGATTCTCGCTTTTCATCACCACCAAGAAGAAATCACTATTGATATGCTGTGAAAACCAAAAAACATCACTGTGTACTATGCTCAAACCCTCGTAATAAAAATTATGTTTCTTTTATATACAATAAGAATATCTATATCTATCTTTCTATGTATATCGAATCATGGGAAGTAAATTCGTTTCCATGTAATCTTTTTTGAAAAATATAACTGGTCAAAATATTGTTTGAAGTTTGTTGCATTGGGTATTTTCATTTCCATTATGTCAATGGATTTCAATCACCATTACAGTTATCAGGCTCTCAGAAACCTAAAGTACGATATCCGGAGGAATATAATTACTGAATTATTTGAATGTGCTAGAATCCCATAAAGATGAAACAGATGAAACAAACCAGAAAAAGAATGTAACTGATTTTATGTCCTTCAAGAGATGATGTTGATGACGTTGTCGATAACATCTAGTAACGAACAACTAGTATTTCTCCCATGATTTTACTTTCAACATATGTTTATAAAAAAAAATGGAAAAAAGTTTTCGCAATCTTCTTAAACACCTATATCACCCCTGTAAGTTCTCAATATTCAATGTTGTAGATCTGTTGATTCATATCGTGGTGAAACACCTAGGAATGATATTATTCACTGCCTCAAAGAAAAATAGTAATAATGTCTTCTGCTGAACAAATATTTCTATTTCTTCTCATGGCATACTTGACATAATTTCTTTCAAGTTTTTCTAAGAATTGTTGAACATATTCTCGAAATTGCGTCAAATAATTCAGGGGGATGACGGCTATTATCCGATTTTGGAGAAACTCAATACTTGGGTCTTTCGGATAATTATCTTAAGAACTATTCTGAGAAATTTTCGTTTTGTTACAGTTATTACAAAGTAACCACGTTCCAAACAGAAATATTCAAAATTCTACAATTCCAAAGAAAATAAATTGTACAATGAAAACATATAGGGCTGGTCAGAGTTGTATATCATTCTTGATTTGGATAATATTCGCGATATGGGTGTTCGAGATGTTTTCCAAATACATTTTCCGATAAAGAAATTATAATTATATATTTCATCGGAAATCGTGATGATTTTTCATACCAGGGAGCTATGATTTATTCAAGAAAAGTGTATTTGCTTCATCAGCAAAAATTCTTTGGGGAGTCCCACATAATTGAAAACAGTTTTCAAAAAGGGCTTAAAACAAAACAGATATAGTGGTGGTCACAGTTGAAGTAACACATCATAAATAATATTCTGATTTCGATATTATTCGAGATATGGATATTTGGGCTGATTTCAACTTTTTCAAATCCATTTTTAGAAAAAACAAAAAGGCCGATATGCTTTATTGAAAATTGAGATGATTTGTCATCCTATGGCAATAGAGCAAATTGAAGCTTTCAGAAATGTAAATATAAAAATGTGTTACAATATTGAATAAGTTGCTTGAATATATTCTCTGAATTGTCAACGTATACTGACAGTATATGTGACACAAATTGGACACATGATGCGAAACGTGTAATATATGGTTTCGTTTGTATTTCATGATTACTATTATGATATTCTTTGTTGAAATTTTAATATTGCTCTGTAGAGGTCTGATGTCTGGAAAAACCATGAACTTCTTCTTTATTTTCAATGATCGATCAAATTTACAGATTATAATATATTCCACCTGAATGTAGTACTTTCGTTTGAACATGAACAGGTGTTATTTTTGTATAAAACCAATTTTTCACAAAATAATAGAATATTATGCAACGATCATGTAATGACGGTTATTAATACAGGAGCAGTAACCGGGATACGAAACGAGCCGAAGGTGAGTTTCGTATGGTTTATGCGAGTGTATTAATAACCATTACATGACAGTTGCATACGCTACTTTTTCACACCCGATAAATAATCAAGAACTATAAATATTATATTTATATTTGTATTGAGCTCATTATGATACATATATTTTATTACGATACAGAAATGGATCCGTTTCATAATGAACCTCATTATTAAACAGATCAGGTGCTTCTAAGTGTCTTATTATAGTACGTGGTGTAGAAAAAATTATTGAATATACAATTTTGATTATTGAAATACACTTTAGCGGGAAAACACAAGGCGTCGAATAATGGGTAAATGGACGTTTCGGTGCAGCACTTTCCAGCCCTATCCAGAATTGTTTAGCGAACAGTCAGTCCCGAAGAGTCAGCTATTTTCCGCCATTCGAAATGCCATTACGACTCAACCGATTCAATATAAGATCTCGAATGTGGCGAGATTTTCATCACGGCGTCTAACGAACCGAAAAGGAATCCGAGAGGGAAATTACCGCCATTTTGTTGGAACACAAAGCTCACCGGAGCGCGAGTGCCGGCAGTCTTTATTATATTAAATATGGTAATCCGTAATTATCCTCATTCGTCAGCACAACGGAGCCATTAATGCGACTTTCAATTTCGAATTAGGGGAACCCGCGGTGAGGGGACAGTGCTACGGAAAAATTAGATCATTTGGTGGCTAAATAAGTGAAAATAAATTCAAACGAGACTTCCAAAAGAAGAATAGGCAGTTTGGAAGTTGGGTAAAATTCTCTGGACCATGCCATCAGCATTTTTATAAGCCTTCTTGATGGAGTTTTCACTTGCATTGAGAATATTAGGGCTGCGTGATCCGTATTAATTGAAAACTCTATTCTCCATAGGTACCCGTACTTTTGAAAATGTTCAACGGATTTGATGAACTTGTGACAGTTATTTCGTTTGAGTTCCTTCACGACTTCATAGATAGAACATCCACTACGTCTTCCACAGCTTGATGGAATCGTTAGTTACCACTCTTTTGACAGCTGGATAAAACGTATCCCACTTCTGACACTAAATCGTTACCATAAAAGCTCAAAAAATATTGAATTTGTTCAAGGATTGAGTACCCTCATTCTAAAAAAAAGGGGAGTTGTTAAGAAATGGAAGGTTAGTCAAATATGAAGTCTTAGGCTGAAACACAAAAATAACTTTTTTCAACCCTGCATGATGAATAAAAAGTTTGATTAGTAAGTATTAAAAGTAGCTATAACCAAATCACAGTACCATTAGTAGATCATTTGCATTGTAATAAAAAGTTAATTGCAAAATTCTAGAATTAAGTTGAATATCGTTGCAACAAAGATGGAGTTGGAGTTACCTAAGGGTGAAAAATCCTGTGAATTTTAGGAATTTGCTTCAATTCGATCAAAATTATTCGGGAGTGATTTGGTTATATAGCTACTTTCAAAACGTACTACTCAGAATTTTGATTTATCATACGGAAATGATTAAAAACAAAACAAAAATTTGTACAAAAGTATGCATTTGCTGGATCACTTGATGTTTGGTTGTGCTCTAGGAATTTCAGTCATCTACAGTATAATTTTCGAATTCTCAGTCTTTCGACTAATTTAACTGGAGTATCGTTAGTCACCGCCATTGTGGTTGTTCAATATAGTTTGGTCGGTACATTGACTAATTTGCACTAATGTGGCACCCGCCAGTGGTAATTATTAGGACTGTCCATCATTCCTGAATCGACAATACGACAAAAGTGAATAGAAATACAATAAAAACTACCATTGTTGCAAGTACAAACAAACAGTCGAATGATAAATAGGTACATAAGTAACTATGAATAGTATCGAATGAAATGGGTATTATCCCGTTACGGCTTTGTGAAAGCAGTTGCTGACTGAAAAAAGAAATCAACTGAACTAAATTGAATGAACTACAAAGCTTTTAAGTCCTTAGAAAATTCTGAAGAGCCTGGAAAGGGGATCAGACTAGCTTCCGAAACGTCGCCAAGGAAAACTATATAAATTTTTTGTAATATTTTATGATCTAATCTCTCAATTCATGAAAATACGATACGTAACACACCAAATGATCAATGAATTCTGTTTTTTTATAATATTGTATTATGTATCGGGTTGAACAATTCCAGAACAACAAATATATCAATTTGTTCGGAAAAAACATATAAGAATTTGAAGCTCATTTCAGGTCAGCAAACATTTTGAAAATAGCTACCATCACATATCCATTTTCTCACAGAACATTTGAACGACATGAATTGGAATATATCAGAAAAATAATACCGCATTAGTCTGACATTTTCAGATCTCTCAATATTTTTTCACTTAGTAATCACTTTTTTATTCATTTATTCATTCATTATCAGCTTCAGGATACAAACATACTGCAATTCACAACACTAAATACATTAAAGTTTACATCGATACTGTATCAATAGTAAGAGTTACATGTACAATATAAATTGATATAAAGAGATTATCAATTAAGGAGATATGTTCTTTATGTGGCTCCGAAAATTCAAAAATTTACAGAACAGATGGGAGAATTTTGACACATTAGTTCTAAGAGGTATATTTCATATTTATTTTTTCGCACTTTTTTTTGTTTGTTTCGAACAGGCGCGATTTGGCGTTTGACTAGTAGCAGTCTAATATTTTTTCGGTCTAACGGAAAATACGATACGTAACCAACCGAATGGTTAGTGAAATTCGATTTATTATAATATTGTATTCAGGTATCAAGGCAAACATACCAATTTGTCCGAAAAAAAAAAAGATATGAAAATTTGAAGCTCATTTTCAGGTGAGGGGAAAACCACATCTCCTCTAAAAACATTCGAATAATATGATTTGAAATATATAAAAAAATATGACCACATTAGTATGACATTTTCAGACCTATTAATATTCATTCCCTCAGCAGGCTTTACCAGCTTTATTTTGAATGCTTCTACTCTTTCACATATTTCAATTCATTGTTTTCACAATGCCAGTTTTTCTAATTCCTTCTGTTCAACCTTGGTTTTGTCAGAGCTTTGTGATTTCATTTTATTGCAATCAGTTATTTATTTATTATCAGCTTCAGGATACGAACAGACTGCAGCCCACAACAGTGAATACATCGATACTGTTCAAAAGTAAGAGATACATGTACGATACAAAATACGAATAGATACAAAAAGATTATCAATTAATGAGATATGTTCCTTATTTGGCTCCGAAAATTCAAAAAGATTATCAATTTGAGAGATATATGTTTCTGTCTCAGAACAGATCAATGTCAGAATTAAGTGAGTTATAACACTGACACATCCTAGAGATTGGAGAATTTTGACACATTTGTTCTAACTGGTATATTTTATTTATATTTTTTTGTCTCTTTCGTTTGTTTTGAAGAGTAGCATAGAGAGGTTTTTTTGCTTAGGGGGTACTCGTTGGCAAAAATGGGATCATAATCTGGGGTTTGCTTAGTAGTAGGTACAGCCCCAATCGCATTTATGCGCAAGATGCTATACTCAAATGAACACAAATTTGTGATTTATTATCGTTAAATTTTATTGAAGCAGTATCTTTATACAAGAATATACGAAATAACAATCATCAGTTATATAAATATACAAATCAAGATTAATATATTCAAAAAAATTCAAAACATGACAAACACATTTTATGTTTCATATGATTTATATTAAAGCAGAAATCATCAAATTCTCACATAAGTTGATATAAAGTAGCTAACTTAACATTCGAAACTCTCAATTAGATCTAATCAACAAGATATTAGGTACCTCCGTTATAAAACAGTCAATATTTCAAACGTATCTGGAGTGAAATCATGAGCTGCAGAAGACATCCGTTATGAGAGGAAAAAGTACCAAACTACCTCTTCTGATATCAAATGCATCAGAAACGGTATGCGAACTGAAAAATCCGAACTTTTCATTCCCAACCTACGTTTTTTGGAATGAAATTATAAACTAGAAAATACAGGACAACCTTTGTATGATGAAAAAGCAACCATTTTCTACATTTCTAAAGTTGAATACATCAGAAATTCTAAGAAATTAAAAAAAAATTATGGTTTTCACCCAATATAATCATTTTTTACGAAGAATCGAAAAAAAAACGAACTTCAACATGCTCAACCTACTTATTTCGGAGTGGAAACATGAGCTACAGAATAGGGCATGAACTGTGAATGATGAAAAAGCACTCATTGTCATCATTTTTGACACCCATCTACCAAAAACTGTCAATGATCAGAAAAATCGAATTTTCCATTCTAAACGTACCGTTTCTAGAATTAAATCATGAGCTACGGACAATCTTTATTTAATGAAAAAGTACCGAATATTATTCCAACTCACTCTTGTTACTGTTACAGTTCATTTTGTTGTTTTATCCAATTTTCGTAGGCTTCGTTTCATTTACGTGGATTTTCTTATAGAGCTTTTGGTTTCATACATACAATTTAAATCAGATTATTTTCATTTTGTCAAGCTCAATCGTTTCATTTCGTATCCCCTAGTTTCGTATAAAAACGAAGTTGAATAAGTTTATAACAATGGCACTTCGAAGCACAAACGTCAACACGGAAAATTTTCAGGCCGAATCAAATGCTAATCTTTTGTAGAAAACAAGCCGCATTCATCTATTCCACTAAGTTCCGTTGATAGTCACCAGACGCCATTTTTATTCCACAAATCCCTCGTTTAAATTTTGGAGGACATTATTTTTTCCATAGGGTATATTTCTGACATCAGCTTCGTTATATATTTTTCGCCTTCTTCACTAGTTCATTGAGGAGAAGAGACTTTTCACATTTCTCCATACTCCTCCACACGTCAAAGGAAGTACACAATTATGTCTTAATCTCTACTTGGAGAAATAGCACAACGCCTCAGGATACAAGCACCAGCTTCAACAGGTATTTTCTGTGAGTTCGTGGATAATAATGATGAATTTTCCACTTGGCATCTGCTTCATGATACAATCAAGGTTGATTTGAACGTTTGAAGTGAACCGTAATTTCAGAAGCATCGGGCTCTCGTGGCCAAAGTAAGAAGCAGATACTTCTTTGATTTCAGATGCCGACAAGAGGAATAATTTGTTCCATACGCCATACAGAAGCAAGTCTCATTCCGATTCAATGAGAGAAAGAGAAATTTGTTGAAGGTACCTCAATTTTGATGATTGAATTACATATATCATTTCCGTTATTGGTGATGAGTCCTTGGAATATGTTTTTCTACGATCATTCTAAAGATAGTTTCGACAGCTGTCTTGACTGAAGAAAATTAAACCTTTGCACTGAGGAGACAAGATTTTTATTGCATATCTCCAATAACAACGTGTGAGGAAAAGTTATGACCCAGGTAGATGGTACTGGTTTGGATCTCCATGGTCTGTATTATCAATTCTATTGAAACCTGTTGCAAAATACTTATAAGAAGGAAAAAAATGAATCAAAACAATAGATTACGAATAACGGTAAAACAATCAAAATAATATAATTTTGAAATTAAAAGAACGAAAGTTGATCAAAAAACAAAATAAGGATAAAAAAAGTCGAATAAATGGGTCAAAAAATTTAATAAAAAAAAACACTACAAGCAAAAACATCGTAAGGAATCTTGGCCAAGGACTAAAACTGGTCAATACAAAGTCCCAAATATCTCCTTGAACTCGAAAATTGATACATTTAGATTTTCTTGAATCACAAAAAAGAAATTATTCAGTAGTAGTAGACGCGTATACAAAGTGGCTGGTATTAGTTCAATTCACACAATCAATATTTTGAGAAAATTGTTTCATATTTTAGGTTGCCTGTTTCAATTATGTCAGATAATGGAGGTTCTCTAGTGTCCGAGGATTTTGAAAACTTCTTGGCAAAAATAATAACGAATCCACCTTGTTCTCCTGCATCAAATGGAGCTGCCGAAAATTCAGATAAAACCGCTAAAAATGCTCTCAAAAAACTCTTTATGATTCTGGTGAGAATTCTACTTTGAGTTTAGGCAGATTTTTTTTTATTTCCGGATTACTCAACATTGTACTTCTGGGTTCAGATCTACTGCCCTTTCGTTCGGTAGTAACTAAAGAAGTCTTCTTCTACACTATTGCCTAACGAAAAAACAAACTCTCATACATTCACCAAAACACAGGATACTGAGGAAGTTCGCAAAAGAGTAGACAAATATCAGGCTGAGCAAATGGTAAATAGTAGACCTAATATGGTTATAAGCTTCAATTTAGGAGAAAGTGTGTTTGTTAGTCTAGTATTAGAAACATGTAAGTGCTCCAAATTTTGTTAAGGGCACGATTATCAAAAAATTGGGTGAAGTATATATTTAATAGAAGTGCCATCATCACAAAAAACTTGGAAAAGGCACTGTAACCAGATCAAAAAGTTTTTGGTTCCTACGAAATATTCAAGTATCACAAGGTCTGTAGATAGTGATAGTAATTATGGTTGTGCAGATAATGAAGCTGTGAGGTTTATTTCATATCTAATATCTCAATGAAAACTATGTGTAGGTCATATATCGACCGAAAAGAACGGTAAAGCCAATTGAAAGACTGCAATATGAATAATTTCATTTACTTCATAAAATTCAACCAAAATTGAATCAATTTATTATGAGTAAATTATATATTGTTGAGTAGGAATCGGGTTGATTTTTTTTTTGTGGTAGGTTACTCTTACAATTGGGTCTTATACATACATTCAGAACTTGTTGATTTATATCAGCCCGTTTGGTATGTATTTATGTTTATGGTATGCGTACATGAATATAAGACACTTTTGTATTTTGGGGTTATTGACAAGAGGATCATGTGATATATTTGATTGTAAGATTAGTCCTTGACTTTGCCCCGCCACTATTGTTTCGCTAACAAGGTTAGTAATATCAGTTTGGTGCTAGGGTGATCATTGATCTCTACATGAAGTTTTTTTGCACTCACGACGTTTCGATCTCTGGTATCTGATACCACCCAGCATTGTCAAAGAGTAGACAAATATCAGGCTCAGCAAATGGTAAATAGTAGACCTAATATGGTTATAAACTTGAATGTAGGAGAAAATGTGTTAGTCAAGAATTAGAAACATGTAGTGCTCCAAATTTTGTTAAGGGCAGGATTATCAAAAAATTAGGTGAAGAATATATTTACTAGAAGTGCCATCATCACAAAAAACTTGGAAAAGGCACTGTAACCAGATCGAAAAGTTTTTGGTTCCTACGAAATATTCAAGTATCACAAGTTCTGTAGATAGTGATAATAATTATGGTTGTGCAGATAATGAAGCTGTGAGGTTTGAAAATAGCGATATAAGTGATGATGTAAATATGAAGTAGTTCGGCAGCACGCATGTCTGATATTAACTTCGAAAGTCAAAAGCAAGACTAATATTTCATATTTGATATCTCAATAAAAACTCTGTGGAGGTCTTATATCGACCGAAAAGAACGGTAAAGCCAATTGAAAGACTGCAATACGAATAATTTCATTTACTTCATTAACTTCAAGCAAAATTGAATCAATTTATTATGAGTAAATTAGATTGAGTAGGAAGGAATCGGGTGAATTTTTTTTGTGGTAGGTTACTCTTACAATTGGGTCTCATACAAACATTCAGAATTTGTTGATTTATATCACCCCGTTTATGTTTATGGTATGCGTACATAAATATAAGACACTTTTGTATTTTAGGATTCTTGACAAGAGGATTATGTGATATATCTGATTGTATGATTAGTCCTTGACTTTGCCCCGCCACTATTGTTTCGCTAACAAGGTCAGTGATATCAGTTTGGTGCTAGGGTGATTATTGATCTCTACATAAAGTTTTTTTGTACTCACGACGTTTCGATCTCTGGTATCTAATACCACCCAGCATTGTCAACTACAGTCAAGCAATATACCTATCTGAACTGCCTCCTTTATCTGATCCTGAGAATTTTTCAAATTCACATAACACACTCTTTTTCTGGAAAATTATTCAAACATAATAACGATAGAATCCAAGTTCTTTCACATATTCCGATGTGAATACATCGAATACCTCTATAAAGGTTAAAAATTGAATGAAGTTTGCTTCACATTCGAACGCTCCTGAAATGAAAATATTCGTTTTCTGTCGACAAGAGTTTAACAGTCACTCAGGGAGGGAATTTGATATTCGTTGGAACCGACAAAATATATTTAAGTTCAAATGAAATCTACCGTTCACATAAAAAGACTAAAAAATATTTCGAGAATAACAATTACATTATAGAGAACTAGTGTTTGATGAATTATTTTCAGTCTTTTTGTTCTCCGAATCAAAAAATAGAAATAGCAACTTCTATGAAAGAAGTAAAATCAGAGAAATTACCAAACACTCTTTGTTGTTAGTTACGTGTATATAATTAAGAGAAAATTGATTCATTCACTGTAGTTGACATTCACAGAAAGGAAAAATAGTCGATCTAAAGAGCATTTGTATTACCATTTCCCAAAGTTCCCAATGCAACTGATTTCAGTGACTTGAGAAGTATTAGCATTCTTCCGACTCTATCCAAAGTTTTAGAAAAAATTTTAGAAAAACAAATTCGCAACTATGTCGCAAATAGAAAACTACTTCCTGAGCATCAGTCTGGCTTTAGGAGCGGATACAGTTATTCGTCGGCCTTGAGTGCTGTTACTGATGATATACTTAAGACAATAGACAATAATAAAATATCTATTCTTATTATGATAGATTATTCTCGTGCCTTCGATACGATTAATCATGTGATACTATTATCAATCATGTATCACCTTGGATTTGGCAGGACGTCAGTGGAACTTCTCAAATCATACTTAACAAATCGCCAACAACAAGTTAAAATTGATGATGAACTCTCAGATAGTCTAACTATTCAAAAAGGCATACCACAAGGTAGCATTCTTGGGCCTCTTTTATATACATTATATACATCAAAATTTCACAATCATTTTTCCCACTGCAATTATCATTTATATGCCGATGACACTCGAGTGTATCGAAACAGAAGAAGTTAATGATTTAATTAATGAAGACCTATCGCGACTCGTAAAATTATCAGAAAAACATTTTCTAAAAATCAATTCTTCGAAATCTTGCGCCATCTTGTTCGGAACTGAAATACAGAAAATGGAGGCTACAAATGGAATACGAATATGTATCAATGATGATGTTATCAATTTCAGTGTTCATGTAAAAAACCTTGGTTTGCATCTGGACTCAAGATTACGCTTTGACAAACATGTCACTTCAAAACTGAAAACTGCGCACGCAGCTCCGAAATTGCTATATCCTCATCGAAACGAAATGAACTTGAAAACAAAAAAAATGTTGTCCGATTTGATGGTTCTATCACATTTCAATCATTGTGACATAGTTTAGGGTCCTTTTCTTCGGAAGTCTTCTCGCATCCAAAAAGTACCAAATTTATGTCTACGTATGATTCACAATCTCAAAAGAAGGAATAAGATTTCACACAAGCTTAAAGAAATGGGTTGGTTGAGTATGTCTAATTGTCGATTACTACATTCACGTTGTTTTTTTTACAATATTCTAAAAAATAATAAACCAGAATATCTGTGCAGGAGAGTGACCTACAGGACAGATATTCATAACCTCAATTTGAGGAGAAACCATCTCATTGATATTCATAGCATTATGAAGAAATTTACAAATCATCCTTCTCTTATCAGATTGCTAGAGCTGCTTCTTTACTGGATATTCCCAATTTCTCGTTGTCTTTGAAGAAACAAAAACAATACTTGCTGACAAACCAATAAAACTCACCAGTGAATAAAATGATCATTTATGGTTTATGTTTATTTATAAATATTATAGTAGTAATCATAATTATTTATTATATATATATATATATATATATATATATATATATATATATATATATATATATATATATATATATATATATATATATATATATATATGAGGATTGCATTACTCACTAGACTTAAGAAATGATTCACCAATACTTTTTTTTAGGGGAGTGTGGAAGAATCGGTAAATTGACCTAACACTTCACCTTTTGTTCTGCTATTCTTTTTGGTTGAGTTACACAGTTCTGTAATTATTACTTTATTAGCGAACAGTGTATTAGTATTTAAACAGCTACTCCTCTGCATATATAGCGACGTTGGGCACTAGGTTACACAAAAAACAATTTTTTTTGGTCAATTTCATAGAAATCGTAATTTCTATTTATTATTCGAAGAAAAAAAAATCATCGAATTTCATTCTCTCCAAAAAATACCCAAGTTCCTGATTTTCATTATACTAGTGCTTTGTGTTTGTTGATTGAAATTTAAATCATATTTCAGTAGTGCCAAATAAGGTATACCGGGGTGAGTGGAACCGCGAAATTCAGTACCTGCACTTTGAATAAACAAGAAGAAAACCTATTCATCAATCCTCTTCATATTTGTAGAGCTGATTGCAGATACAATACTTAAGATGTACCAATAAAGAAAATAATCATGGTTTTCAATTCCTCTCTATGATCTATTCATGTTAATTATCATTGGGTTGAACTTGCCTCGGTGGTTTGGGGCATAAAACCCATGGTACCTTTTAGTATTCGGAACTGAGTTTGTTGGGGTAAGTATAAATAACTGTTCTTGTTGTATAATGCTTGAAAAAATATTATCGATACGAAAATTACCATTTATCCTATATGATAACAGTCAAATTATACATCGAATTTGATTTTTCCTCTCGTATCTATTGTGGACGAAGGTAATAGCATAAACAACTCCTATTCGTTGACAATGCTTGTGTTTCCAACATGAGGCCAATTGAATGTTGACGTCTTCACGATTCTTGTACAAAATTTCACATCTAGACATGGTTGTTTCTTGGTAAGCTGCCCTACATATATCTTGACCTGTTTCTTTTGTTCGAATTTCACAAGAACCCAATCACCTACGTTCATTTTCGACAGGTCTAGTTGCATTTGGTGGAAGAATTTTGTTTTCATTCATCTCCTCTACTCCAAGAAAACTAGAATCGTTTGAATGGTTAGGCAAATCATCAACACTGCTATCGTCACTGTCCGTCGCTTCAACTGTGGGTCTTTTTCTCTTTGCCTTCGTCTTTTGCTTCTCTTTGCTCACAACTTCCTCTTTTTTTTTTAACTCGCTATCTTTGATATGAGGATTATTTTTAAATTTTCTAAATGAACGATTTTTCAGACCAGCCTCAACTCACCTACACTGTTGGTTGACGGACTGACACCTATCAGAAAACAACTACTCCCCTGGCTAATGCCACGAAGGGCATTGGAGTATATCCAACAAGTGTTAGTGCAAGATTCTTCACAGAAGAAATTCCTGCATATGCTCTTGGCGATAAAACTGCAGGAATTAATTTTGGAACGGGACACACTTGCAGATCGGTTTCGGGCTATTTGGCCTCTTGTCAGTGCAAGGCAGTGCCATCATCAACATAAGTCGATGACTTCCCATAATTGAAAATCATATCTGAACAGAGTATTTTCCCTACACTTAGGCTGATACATACAACAAGAAAAATAGCCGTTGCTACGCCATCTGCCCGTAGACTAGGTACTAACCAAGAGCATATCCGCATGGCCCAATTCCTATTACTGGGAAATAACGAATATCACAAATACTTATGGGTATGCTTGAAGACTGGCTTCGAATCAAATATTCTAAATGAACAATTCGTTTCATGCAGGAATTTCTGCTGTGAAGAATCCTGCGCTAACAACTGTTGAATATAATCCAATTCCCTTCGTGGTATTAGCCAGGGAAGTAGTTGTTTTCTGATAGGTGTAAGTTCGATAACCTGCAGTGTAGGTGAGTTGAGACTGGCCTTAACAAATTGTTCATTTAGAATATTTGATTTAAAGCTAGCCTTCGAGCATAGCCATACAAAATCAAGTATCTCGATGCTAGGAATTACGATCAGTGATGATCTCTCATGGGAAAACCATGTGAGATCGGTCGCTAAAAGTGCTTCCCAGAAACTTGGATTTCTATTTCGTGCGAAGAAATACTCCACTTCTCGTCAGCTTCTACTGATCTACAAGGCTCAGATACGACCCGTCATGGAATACAGTTTTCATGTGTGGAGTTCGGCACCAAAACATTCATAGAGGCTTCTCGATTCTATTCAGAGAAAGGCAATTCGCCTTGTTAATGATTCTTCGCTCACAGACTTGCTCACTTCATTGGAACATAGTAAAAGGGTCGGAGACTTGTCTCTCTTCTATAGATACTTTCACGGTCGATGCTCTTCCGAATTGTTATCAATCGTTCCGCCTTTGGTATTATCCACACGGATGACTCGACGAGTACAGAATTCCCACCCCTTTGTTGTCAATTTGGAAACCTGTCGAACCTCGTTTGCTCGGGGATCTTTTTTCGGGGGTTATATCCCGAGTGCACCAAGTTTATTCGGTTAAAATGTGTGCTGCACTTCCATGATTCTCGAAATTTTGCTTAGCAAATGACTTGAGTGTATGATAATTTGATAAAATCCCGAGACCGCAGGTCGAGGGATTTTATTTTAAATTATTATACACGAAAGCATTTGATTGAAAGCAAAATTTTGAAAATCATGGAAATGCACGCATTTTTGTCGATTGAACTTGGCGAAAGAGGGATATATGTTTAGATTATTTCCAGAAAATATGTAAACTCAGGAAACATCAAAATCGAACACAGGAACAATATAGTACCAGAGATAGTACCTGAAAAGTGATCCAAACGCCCGGTTTATTTCGAACATTTTAATCGGTCAAAAGGTCTAGTGCATTTAATCAAAGGTAATACCACGAGTCCTTCAAATTTAATCGATAAATTTTCATTTTCCACAAAAACTTTTTTATTTGGCAAAAGTATGAAAACAAACCGATTGATAAAATCACGAGTCCGTAGGACGAGTGATTTTATCTAATTCGGTTTGTTTGAATGCTTTTGCCTCAAAATAAAAAAGTTTGAGTGTTTCGAAAATGAAAATTTATCTTATTAAATTTGAAGAACGAGTTGTATTTGGAAAGATTATTTTTTGAACAAATAGAAGGAAGAACAATTTAATTGATCATTATTTCATTTACATAAGAAGGAAACGAGAAAAGGTGAAAATTTTACTGATTTGAAATGTCAAACAACGATGTAGGCCCTCTATGATCCAGAAGAGATATAACGCTTACGCATTGAATATGATATGACGATACCAAGAGATGGCGTCACACCTCTCATTGTACAAGGTTGATAATTGAAAATTTCTTATGACATGAAAATCGCGCCAGAAGGAACATAAAATAATTCGTTATGTCGTTGTATCAAAATCTGCATACAACGGTTTCTTCTCATACAACAAAAAATGAATTGTATTTAATGAAAACTAATTGTACGCTATCTTCATTTGAAGGAAACCTTAAATATTTGAATCGCTATATCTGTCATAAAGTTGAGGTTATGAGTTATTTACGTGTTTGAGTGTTCATTGAAATGTGTTATGTTATTATTATGCTGAAAAAGTGAAAAGTGAATGACTATTAATAATAAGGTAACTGTTCATTCATGATAATTTATATAAATATGAGCCAGTTCAATAGAATCGACGCGGTAAACCGTATAGTTCTGACAGTTCAAAGGTAAACAAGGTTTTATCGAAACAATCGAAAGGACCAGCCAGTTTTATCAGTATAATACCCAATGATTGGCTAGAATAACCATAGAATAACCCGCTACTATTGGTTGAAATGCCAAAAACGTCACATTTTGACAAGTGAAAAAAATAATCGCTGTAAAACTCTGTAAAAGCAGTCTAACCTTCAACTGTTTCATCGTTTATTCGCATTGAGGGAAATAATCAATATAACAGCTGAGCTTTGGAACTCCTCGCCGAGAGGGGTTTTTCCTGAGGCTTACAAACTTCAGAAATTCAATGTGAATGTTAATTCGTATCTCCTGCCCCTTGATTCACGCGGTGTTCTTTGAAAATTACAGGGCATCCCTTTCGTGTGAATCTGCATATAAAAAAATCTTCAATTATTTTTATAGCAATTGTTTTTGCTTTTTTTTGCAACTTTTGGTTTTCGATACATTCAAGCTTGTTACTTACGTTTTACTGAAGTATTCACTTCAGCACCTCCGCATATTTCTTTTCATCCGGTGGAAGTTTTTGGTGTTTGCTTGAATTGTTCTCAAAGCAATTCTTCGAATGTTTTTCTCTCCAGATTGGCAGGTGGATCTGACCACATTTTTTTCTCAACAACAATAAATGAAATTCGAGTGAATGATAAAGTGATTAATGAAAATATAATTCCTCACCGGAAAATGGAGAAGTGAGCATTTCTTTGAATGAATAGTTCGCTTTCGTTTCATCACTGATCAACTGAAAATAACATGTTCGTTCATAAGTCATGTTCTTGAGTACAAACATTCTGCCAAACATTTCTCAATCATGAAAGTGAAAGAACCATGATTTGTTGATCATGATGCAATGCTCAGTGCTGAGTGTTGAAGCGAAAGCGCAAGTTTTATATTGAAAAACATTTCTTCGTGCCGTACACAAATGAACCAATTCAAGGTTACAGAGAGGTTTTTGTATTATCAATATATGATATAAAAAGAATGCTTTCTGAGGTTGAAAATTGAGGTGAGCTATTTCCCGAGAGAGAAATTTTACTATTTTAGTCACAATTTTTCGAAATGATTTCACAGAGGTTCACAGTAAATGAATATTTACAAGAAAAATTTCAATAGATTTTGTGTTTAAAGTAGGCATGGCATATAACGAATATCATGCCGTTTTTACAATAATCGTCAATATTGATATTCCTTGTGAATGTCATTCGCCTACGTAGGAGTTTAAATGTTTTACAATTTAGCTTTTTCAGTTATAATGAATGCCTCAATGGTGTTGTTGGTGGGATTGGAATCAATTTGATTAAAGAAAAACTATTTTTTCTTTGCCAACGTTTCGAATTTTAATAAATTCATCATCTGGGCTCTATAACAATGAATGCGTTCGACATGCCAATAATATCTCATAATGGTTGATGTGATTTGTGATAGAGAAACTGAGTACCTACCTATATCTTTTTGCCCTTTTGGTACTGAACAAATGTGTAATAACTGTAGTATATCGTCCAGGATGGCTCGTTTTGTGTAACTGCGTTGGTGAGTATATAGTCTGGGATCATTTCATGAATTCCAATGGGTAGAATGACCTTTCGAATGGAAGAAAAAGACAGAGTAGGGAAGGTGTTTTGCCGACTTCTTCTTCTGAATGAACAATTGGTTGTTTTCCAACTTGAAAGTGAGTTGGGTATAAATCATTGTGAATATAAAAATAAACATATCACTGACTTGTCATTTGTCAAAACGTTAACATCCAAAGCACTCTAGCAAAGAGAATATTTATCGATTAGTGGGACACCAAGTTACCTTTCTTTCGCTTTTCGGGAATTTGAAGACTATTGGCTAATTATTTGAATAAAAATGATTCTCAATGGCTTCGAAAAACGGCGTATAGGTATTATCCTTCGAAAAAAGATAAAATTCGAAGAGGCATTCGTGACATTTCCATAAAATTCAACCGCATGTTCATATCGAATATTTCTTTTATATTACAACACTTCGTAATATTTGTAACACATCATTGTTTGCCTTTTCCGAGATCGTATCATGTATCAACAAAGGGAATCGAAAAAATATAATAAAGCAGTCCTCTCGCCGAGATAAAAATCAAAGCCCAACACATTCACATTATTAGTGAATCACAAACCCTCATACAAACACACTCGCATTACATAATAAAAATCCTACCCCCGACATCAAAAGCTCCTTGTTTCTTTCTCTCGACAAAGCTATCGTCCGGAATCTCACCTATTGAAAAATCAAATCTATATCATTCGAACCGCAAGACGTCTTTAGATGTTATCGGAAATGAAACCTGACATTTATGTGTACACACACAACACACGGCTTGCCTCCCACACACCCCCACACAACCCCGCCACCAGTGGCAGCAACAAGATTTGCCTTCAAGAGGGGCTGGCCAAATCAACCTGCTATTAATTTGGAAGATTAATCGAATTTGATGAAAAAATGAATGATTGTGAGAAACCAGCTATACTACCTGCTGATATAAAACCACTACTATACAATTCATTTCTTTATTCCTCCCCCCCTTTTATTTTTTGAACAGGTCAACCCAAATAATTGAAACTGATAATGAAATTAAGACACGAATATTATATTACGGAGTAACGTTGACACATAGGAGCGGCAGGAGCCGGCATTTACGGAACCAAGCCGAAGATGAAAATCTCATTGAGCTTGGGCAAATATGCGACGATATTTCAAGCGGAAATCGTTGCAATACACCATTGTGCACTAGAGCTAATAAGGCATGATTTTTCAGGAAAAAACATTGTCATATACTCAGATAGCCAAGCTGCAATAAAAGCAGTCAACTCAATGCAAGTTACCTCAAAACTTGTTTGGGACTGCATAGACGCCCTAAAAGAGCTGGGCAGTCAGAACAGACTGACCTTAGCCTGGGTACCAGCACATACAGGTTATAGAGGCAATGAAGAGGCCGATACACTAGCCCGAGAAGGAGCAAGTAAGGCCCTGAATGGCCCAGAACCATATTGCGGTATAGCAAAAGCTGTACTAAAAACAAACACTAAATCATGGATTCAGCAGAAGTCTCAAGATTGGTGGAACAATGCACCAGGAATGAGACAGGCCAAAGAGTTTATCAAACAACCGCTGCCAACATTCACAGACTATCTACTAGGCCAGAAGAGGAACACTACTAGAATAGTAGTAGGACTTCTCACAGGGCACTGTAGGCTCAATAAACATATGAGTACAATAGGCCTGGCAGAAGAAATGCTATGCAGGTTCTGTCAGGAAGAAGAGGAAACATCAGTACACATACTATGCCACTGCGAGGGCTTGTCAAGACAAAGGTTTCTAACGCTGGGAGAAGAAAAACCAAGAGCTCCCAAATTCATGGGAGTTCTAAGAACTAGCCTGTGGAGTCTCGTAAAGAAGACAGGGTTAGACAAAGAACTCTAAACGATCTCGAGGACAAACACAATAGATCTGTAAAGGTCGCGGTGTAAAGGCTCGTAGCACGAAAGTCCCTAACATATAATCTAATCTAACGTTGACACATAAAAATTTCAAGATGGCGACTGGGCGCCATTTGGAAAAAAAAATTAAATGGAAAGGGTGATACATCATATTGAAGCTCCTGACAAATACTTCATAACCTTAGAAAATGAAGTCAATATCTTTTCCTCCTACATAATGACGGAACATTTAATAACTGCATGCACACATCTACGTTTGACTTCATAAGTTGAAGAAATGAGCTGACTCCAGTTCAAGAGATGCGAAATGGTTTCCTAAAACGTCTTAAGATAAGAACAGCCTATCCGACATTTCAGGCCGAACATTTTCGAACACAGCAACGTCGATATTTCCACAATTATTTATTATTCTCTGCCGTACATTCAATATTTAAGCAGGTTAGGTTTCGTACACCTTCTGCTTCAAATAGCCAAAAAAAAATTGAAGTTGTCTAATCTGGCAAGCGGGCTGGCCATTCCGTAGTATCTCGATGGCCAATCCAACGATCATGGAAAGTATCATCCAAATAGTTCCTTGTCCGGAGTTATGTGGTGTTGGAATGATAATATCCATATAAAATTAGGATTCACTTTGACGATTTCGGTGATTAGAAGATCAACAGTAGTTGCCGGCATATTCAAATACAATTTCCCTATTGAACTTTGTTCAGTTGATCATTTTGGAGATAGTTTACGTGGTACGTATCTTCTTATAGAATCGAAAACTGAGTGAGAATATTTGAACTGAACAATGATGTTCGTTGTATAGACATTTTTGTCTTCATTTATGAACAGAAAATAACCTATCAAACCTTATCGCCCAGTCGCCACCTCGAAATTTGTATGTGTTAATTTTACTTTAAAATTTAGTATTCATATTATTAATTTCATTATCCCAGGTTTCAGTTTTTTGAATTGACCGGTTCAGAAAATAAAGGGGGGGGGGGAGACATTAAAGAAATGCAGTGTATACCCAACCCACTGAGTAGTAAAATACCTCAACATTGGAAATAGCTTTTTCTGAAAATTTTGCTTGGCAAAAGGTAGCTTGTTGTTAGACGATACCAGACTAGAATGTGACCCTAGTTCAAAAAAGTTAAGAAGAGCTACCGTCTCCAAAGAGTCAAGAACAGCTACCGTTTCTAAAGAACTTGATTCTCAAAAAATATTGGTACTGAATGTCAGTCAGCGAAACGTGCGTCAAGTGCAAATAATACAATTTGGTGTTACTATTATCATCATTACAAGAGAAGGACGAAGGCAGAGCCTATTATGCCCAATATTACAAAAATTGTGAACAGAACTTGATAATAAGGTCGGGATAACATAAAAACTTGAAAAGAGTTGTGGTTTGAACTCAGAACTAAAAATTCAAATATTGAACTAACCTAGGTTTGAATAATATCAGATCAGTGACAGCTTGTGCTATCAACTCAGCTTGTATAATAAACAGTATATGGTACATATTCAACCAGACATTATTCCAAGCCTCTCGTCAAGATGGATATTTGGGAAAATCGGGAAGATCATTATTGAAATGGCTCAGTTTATGAATGAGAAAGGTTATGAACAGTTGTTATATGCTGCCATGTTGAGGATTCACACTAAGTATTTAAAATTTTGATGGTAAATGTTGAGTGGCTAGCTGAATAGCATATTCAACAAGGAAAATGAGATGGGAAGCACTGAATTCAGCACAAAAAATGCAACCACTTTTATGTTTCTGGGCCGTTCCAGGTTTTCAAGTTGGCGTAGGAAGAGATGATATTCATTGAATATCAGTTGCTTCATGCGATTAGTCTAAGAACCAACGAATAGATAAGATAGTGTGAAATATATTGAAAGAAATTCATTTACATGCTTCCTGTGATGCTCAGTGTCATGCGGGTAAATGCAACTTGTTCCTCACTGAAGCTAGTTCGTAGTTGAAAGTGTGTGGTCGTCAAGGGTTCAACGAATAGGAGATTCGAACTTTCATCTTCAATACTCGCAGATGATGAACTGGCTTTGTATTGACTCATTTTTACTTATGTCCTTCCAACAAAAAATTGCTGCTTCGTTTTATTATATAATTTTTTAATTGGGAAACATCTCGTGCATTCTGATCCAAATATAAAGTTCTATTTCAGCATAAACTTATGAGTGAAATTTCATTCATATCCTCTCAAGTAACTCATGTCTGAACGAATTACTCGGCGAGTTATCCGATTGTATATTTCGGAGGCATTTTCCAAAATCTGAAACAGTAGTGAAGAAAAAAACGAAGAATTGCCTTATTTTAAATATTTCCAAAATGAATGTCCAGAGGTATTCAAGTGAGATGATTAGATCAACCAAAATGAGGCTGAACATCAAGTATTACCTACTTCTCGGATAGAAATAGAAAGAGAATATGATTTTGATACCTACAAACTTAGTAGACTCAGGTGGGCAACGACCCAAATAATAGTAACTATAATGATTCAAGGGGTTTCAGATATGATCACCTATTGGTGAAACATTCGCAATATTTTCGAGAAAGGTTAGTTTGGTACTAAGATCAATTTTTCTTAAAAAAAACAATTGTTTTCTTGCCGACGTTTCGAAAATTTTGAAATTCTTCTTCAGGGCTGTATATCAATGAATTTTCATAAATATACCTTCCAAAAAACTTATATCGAAAAAGAGTTTTTTCGTGTTAACCTTGTAACTATTTAAAAAATCAGACATATCAGATACATAATAAAAAAATTAAAAAACACTGCAACAACGAAAGAGACAAATAACTAACCCAAAGGACATGAAACAAAAGAAGGGCTTCCTCTATGATTCCGATAACGTGGGGTCTGTTTTTATCAAAGTCAGAAAGATGAGACTTAAAAAGGAAGGAATTATACAGGTATTTTACTGATTGAGTTGTAATATGCTGTATTCAGGCCATCGACATCCCTTATAGTGTTAACACTATCGTGTTTGAGGAGATGTATCATTTCGCTCAACAATCTCCTGGATAAGTATGGTTGAACATCTAGAATGGTTGGATGATCAAAATCAAAATTGTGTCCATGTTCTCTTTCATGTTCTACGAGGGCTGTGTCTTCTTCAATGTCTACTTTCTTAGAGTCTCTCAGGTGTTCTGAAATTCGTGTTTTAAGAAACCATCCTGTTTGGCCAATATAGCATTTTGGACAGATTCCACAGTTCAATTTGTACACTACGTTGGATTGTATGTCTTGTGATGTTTCAGTTTTTTGTTTTGAGGAAAGGAACTTGTTTCTTCAATTATTTTCTGAATGAGGGCTTCAGGAATAATTTTTTATTATGTGACTCTCAATAAATTGAAAATGTATTCCATGGAACTCAGGATTGAAAATGTCAACTGCTCTTGTTGTCAAATTTTATATCATTTTTCTGTGAAAACTATCTTTCGAATAATAATTTGAAAATATCTTCGCAAAAAATGGTTTATTATACCAGTCTAACTTCAATATTCGGTTTGCATTTCTGATTATTTCAGTATCTAGGAATGCTAACGAATTGTTTTCTTCTACTTCAAGAAAAAATTTCAGATTTGGATGGAAACTTCGAAAAGGGTCTAATATTTCAGTTTGTTAATTTTTTGAAATAGAAGTACATTATCGTCAACACATCTTTTGGAAAAAGGCAAAGGAAATGATAATATTTCAGTGCACACATTTCGAAATTCTGCCATGACTGAGTCTGCGCAAATGGGTGACATAGATTCTTTCGGAAACCATGCAAAAAACGAATAAAAAATACGTCAAGATAAGATAATTTCCTGAAAGATTTTCACTATAATGGAGCTCACAAAACCGCGACACGTTAACAGCTTCTTAAAAAAATGTTTTTGCTTGAAGAAGCTATATAATGTAAGAGACGCTGTTTCGTAATAATTACGTAAGTGAAAATCTCACAAGAAACTGTATTTTTGGTATGATTGTTCATCAAGCATCGATCAGTTCCATTAAAGTATCATTTCCTTCTTTCTGCTTCATGATTTCATAAGTGAGCCTTCCCAAAAACCTTATTTAATATGTTTGGAGTCTACAAAATTTCCATTCGTATTTGATACCATGGAGGGAGAGAATACAGATGAAAAATATTTTTTAATAAAACTGAGCACCCTACCCCTAGGTACGCCAATGCTCGCGCCTACCCTCGAACGTTTTGCTATCTCCTCTCATTACAGTAATTGACGACGTTGATGACGTCGCTGTTTTGACAGCACCATGAATCGAATTGATCAGATTGTGTTTCATGAATTTCGATCGTTTTTTGTTCTGTGCACAGGAAAGGGGTACGCGCGATGATTTTCTCAACTTCGATTTCGTCGATTTCTTTGTCCGCGGCAGGATGTTTGTTCATTATTTCTGTTTTCGTAGACGATAATATCGTTCACGTCAAGTTTGATGCTCGTTCGGTGGATTAGGTGCCATTTTGTCGTGCCAAATTGTTCGGCGAAAGGGTCTTTCGCTGAAAAGCGAATATGTTGATGAGGGAACGAGAGGTGAATGCGTGGGGCCAATAGGTGGGCTTTTCCTGTCTTTTTGTTGCGAGGTTGTGGGTGGAAAACAGAGGGGAGCTAATCGCGTTCTTTGACTGGATACCTACGTTCAGAAGGTCCAGGATACTGACAAAAAAAAGTAATGAAGTTTGAATGAGCAAAAATTACGTGGAAGACAAAGGGTTAGTTTTGTTTAACCATCCTCCAATAAACTCAACCTCGAAGTGACTACTGGTTGACATCGAAGTGAAAGTAATGGGGTGAGAACTGAGCTATTATATACATAGCACCGAAGGATATAATGTGCGAGCTATGCATTCTCACCCTGGGTATATATAATATTTTTTCCACAACCAACACTGAAATGTCAACATCTTCCATCATATCAGATTTTCGTTTCCACTGAAGGAGCAATAACAGTCACCGAGTTTATTAAGCATATTACTGATACTTTGATATATCAAGTTACCCTAGGAAACCAATTGTCGAACAAAATTCGACTTGTCTTTCAGAAAATAGACGCTATGTTGAAATTCTAGATGAAAATGTGAATAAAAACAATAAAACGATCGAGAATGTAAGTGATTGTGATTTCGATATAGGAGCATATACCGATTTTTTGTCTTGCAAATCGAAGCGACTTCAAAAAATAATAACATTGGGTAACATGAACTTGGTGGAATTCAATGCTAAGAAAGCCCAGGCATGTCTCTCCTCAGGAAAAGCCGATCTATATAGTATTCAGATGTCAGGAGTAACTATTCCTCCAAAGTCAAGTATCTCGATGCTAGGAATTACGATCAGAAAAAAACTTTCATGGAAAAACCATGTGAGATCGATTGCTAAAGGTGCTTCCCAGAAACCATTTCGTGTGAAGAAATACTTCACTTCTCGTCAGCTTCTAATGATTTACAAGGCTCAGATACTCAGATCTTGGAATATAGTTTTCATGAAATGCTGAACATTCAGAAGAGTGAAGAAACAAACACCATTAGAGACCAAAACGGTACAACGATAAACGAACCATCTGAAATTGCTGAGAGTTTCAATGATATTTTCATTAATATTGGAAAAAATTATCTGAAAGAATTGAGAAGCCTCTAAATTATGTCGAACATAAAAGAATTCGAAGTCGAAGTATAGACAGACTATAGAAAATATTTGCGAAGTCGATTGCATATATCAAGGCTAGTATAGGTCCAAGTTCAGAACCTTGGGACACACTCAAGCAATTTTATTGCTATTGATGTTTTCAACTCTGCCATCCAATGAATATACCGCAGATATGGAACTTTCTGTCTAATGCATTCATCAGATGATAACTGAATTGAAAAAGAAGTCTTCCTGTGTTTTCGTTTTTCGGGAATCCCTGTTGGACGAAGGTTCTCAATTGCCAGAGACACAATTTTCAAGACAATTACGCATAAAAATCATTGTCACAAATGTGTTGCCATGGCTTAACACATAATAGAACCCCCCCTACAAGTTTATTAGACATAATATTGCGACGATCGGAGAGTACGAAAAATGATTTCAAGGATGGTGTTCGGATTCGACTTTAAAAATTAGTTCGAATCATCTTTTGAACAGTTCGTTCAGGTCAGTCTCAAACTACCTACACAGCAGGTTTTGACTGGTACCTGTCAGAAAACAACTACTCCACTGGCTAATACCACAAAGGGCATTGCATTATATTCGACCGGTGCAAGTGCGGGTTTTTTCAAAAGATGACTTGATTTAGCGTCAGTCTTCAAGCAAGAGGAATGGGCGAATTCGATTGGTTTTTGATTCGAAATGGTTCCTCCAATATACAGTAACATACCAATGACATTGACATTCTTCGGTACATTTTGAATACAATGCCTTTATCTCTTTCATACAAGTACCATTCGGATGAAATTACGACCAAAACTGCATAAAAACGCTTCATTGAACCCTTTGAAACTGCATACACCTGAATAAAATTGTCATTGTTACTGTCGTTTTCAACTTTATCATTTCTAATCCACCACAATCTGAAAAAATAACAAATATTTTTCCACCACAAAATAATGACGTTCAAGCAGTGCCTCATAAACCATATCTTTCACTCTGTATGATTGCCTGATGCTTTTATCACATCATTAGGTTCCTAAAGTGCTGCTTCTGTTCTTCTGTTATTTTTCAAAATCCTGTTGGAGGCAGGTACTTCATCACCAAAAGTAGAGCTGAGTTGCCAGAGACAATATCAAGACAATGTAAACAAAAAGATTACGGTAACAGGCTATGATAACAGATGTGTAGCCAAGGCTCAAAACATAATGATAGCTCTCTCACCATTATTTTAAATATAATATTGCGATCGGGAAGTACGAGTAATGATTTCAAGAACGGCGTTTTGGCTCAATAATATTAGTTCACCTAACAAGTGCGGAAAAGTCACTATACGCACGTGTTAGGTACTAGTAATTTTCCTAACAAGTGCGGAAAGTGATTCTTTCCCGCACGCGACTGCCGTTAACCCGAACGACGCGAAGCGGAGTTCGGGTAAGCAGTCGAGTGCGGGAAAGACACTTTCCGCATGAGTTAGGAACAGTACTTTTTCTTCAAGCGTAGGAAACAAATTCATTTTTTCAATTATTTATTCATGCAAATGGAAACAACTAACAAAAGTAACATTTTCTATCAACTAATTATTCGTAATATTTATTGTAAATGTACAATTTGATGCATTATGTGAATTTATAGCGGAAGCCAGCATATTGTTTGAAGATGGCTGATTTCCTGAAGAAGAAGGTAACTCGGGCAATACATTATCGAAAGAAATCGACAGGCATCAAATCGTCGCCGATCGATATAGACGTGGAAGGTTCTGAAATGCACCCGGAAGACGATGTAGTGTTCAAATTGAGAATTTTGTTGGACATTCCTTTTTTTCTATATGTGGAGTCTTCTAAATACCCCTCTGCAACTGAAGTCGATTTCCATCCTCCTAGGCGTTTGATATTAGTTATACCCACACCACAGTCAGCAAGTGAAGTGGCTGAGGAACGCCTGAACCAGTGACCAGTGTAAAGCTCTGGATTTTGAAGGCGCAGATATACTGCTATTTCGGAGGGTATCTTTTCTATGGTATTGATTCCTACACATTACACAGTACATTTTCCACTTTTGTAATACAAGAATAAACGACGGTGAGGAGTCTCTTTTGGACGTAAATGTACATAATTTCTGTATACGTTCAAAAAATAACCATTATTTGCTTCTTCAGATATCACGAAGGATCTAGAGGAATGATTTTTGGAATCCTTGATATTAACAATTATCAGGTTTTCTTTGTCGTCTATGTCGTCAATGGTGAGTTTTGTCAGCTCTTCTCGTCTGCAAGCACCAGCTAATCCAAAAATTGCTACTAACTTAATCATGAGGTAGGTATATGTCATCGAGTGCTTCAGTCATAAATTTTGAAACGTCTTCTTGAGTGAAGATTTTGGCCTTTTTCGGTCGAAAACCAACATTCTGTCTTTTAATGAATGCAATTATTTTGTAAAATTTGCTGATATCCAAATTTTGCTTTACTTTGAATACACTCTTCAACATTGAATATCTTGCCCTTAAAGTGTTCGGCTTCCATGTTTTAGACATTTCTAGAAAATAAGCCAAGAATACTCCTTGGCTAAATTGTGTATTGATCGGCATGCCAACATCAATTGTTACCTACTCGTTATCAGATCAATCAAAGCCTATATATAGGGTGATTTTCATAACAATACATTTTTATTTATCAATATTTGTTCATTTTTTCAATAAATAGTGCAAAATGATGGATGATTTTGAACAAACTCACTTAGTATTGCAACAAAAAAGCTTGAACTTTCATATTTTGCCACCCACCACTTATATTTTACGAGGATATCATATAAATGTTTTTCCCGCACTAGTTTGGGAAAAAATTTCCCGCACTAGTGTGGGAAAACTTTTTCCGCACTAGTGTGGGAAAATGACATATTCCAAACTGAATTGCGTGCGGGTGGAGGGTGAATCACGCACGCTTGTAGGAAAACAATTTTTTCTACTGGCGTGCGGAAAAACCCCAAAAGTTAACATTCATTATCATGTACATATCATCGAATTAATTATTATTAATATTGATATCGAACGTGCAATTTATCGCATTCTGCAAATTAATTGCAACACTAGAATGAGTGCGGAAAATTGGACTTTTCCGTAAGCTAGAAGAAAAAAATTGTGTTGCTCGTGACTTAACTGTTCATGAACATCCGAAAGGGGTTCCTCCAATACACGGTTATATCTCAATGACATTGGCATTCGTCGGTACACTTCAAACACAATGCCCCTATCTCTTCCATACAAGTACCATTCGGATGAAATAACGATAAAAACCGCATAAAAACGGTCCATTCTTTCGACTCGCGAATACCTCCGTCGAATCCTTTGAAACTGCACACACCGGAACAGAATCGAACGCGTTGTGATTAAAAAGTGCGACGCCGCCATTAAATCCACATTATTATGCGAAAATGGCAGACTTATTATACGAATTATAATGGCGGGAGGGTCGGTTTACTGCGAGGCGATAATGATTCCTGACGTCATGTGTGACGAAGCGAAAATGACAGGAAACCAAGGGCCATCTACCCTTTTCATAAAACGTATTTCGAGATGCGACAAATGTTATACAACGCGCTGTCGAAAAGGCGCGATGATTTGAAAGCCGGGTTTTGTTTGTTTCTCGGGCGTCAAATGCGGCAGTAATTACAAAATTTTAATGAGGAAAGTGCAACGATGCAATATGCCCGCGTTCGTAACGAATGAAAAAATTCCGAGACGCGGGCGCCATTTTGTCTAATTGCGAAAGGTGTGACGGGTGCCCTTGGCGTAAGACATTCGTTGCAAGGGTTTGTCCTGATGGGTGGATTTGGAGAGAAGACGAGAAAAGCTTTTCCAGAGGAATTTTTATGATATTTCTTTTATAAATAATGGTCTCGAAAACGAAAAACAGTAAATGTTTCGTTATATATGAAATGCGAATCGAATATACAAAAGTCTCCTTCGATCTCAATTCATTCAGTCCCTCTGAACGGCTTATCAAAAGAATACAAGATACAAAGTCACAATGGCAAAAAGCACTTTCTCGACCAAAATTTGAAAGCTTTTGGTCAACAAACGCTGAAAACGCTGATGATTTTTTCTATCACCCCCAAAATAACTTTCTTTCCAATTGTTAAAGCCGTTGGGCGATGAATTTCAATAAAATACGGAACACGCCTTCCATCAGGTCTGTTGAAGAATGTTTATGCAAAATCTGAAGTAGTTTGGATAAAGGGATCACGTTGTCCCATACAAACTTTGCTCCCATTTCTCACCCCCTTAAGGAAATTCGGAAAACACCCTTCAAGTCTCAGGTCTTTACGATCAGCGGTTTATAGGCTGTGTGTTAGTCCTTCAGTCAGTTTATTCAGGACAAAGTATTTTATATGTGTAGATTACCAAAAAATCCTTTGTAGTGATTGACATATAAAAGCTAGGTATATGGTACCACAGACTTTTTTGTAGAACTAATAGAGACCAACATTTTTGGTGAACATTATGTTCGTCTCTAGCGAACCGTTTAATCAGCGCACACCGATAAAGCATCATATCTCACCTGCTTGATTTACGTATACTATTTTATCTCACTGATTTCTGTTGAATCATAAATATGGCTTATATTATCACTCCTGAATAGTGTAGCTATCTATTAGTGGGAGAATTTTCATAATAACATCAGTATTTCCGAAGATTACCTCCTACAAAGAAAACAAACAAAGTCAGGAACGGACCTCTTTATAATATAAGTATATGCATATATTTTGTAATTCTGTCAATGTAGTATATGTTAAAATATAAAAGTTAAGAAATTTTCATCGTTGTTAAGAAATATTAACTTCATTGCTAGTCTAATGAAAATGATGTGAATCTGATTTTATGCCGATTTTGACCAAAAAATTTCGTATCAGTCTTGACCACTGTTTGATAATTGTAATGTAAATATATTCGAGCTAGGACTGAAGTGAGTTTTATTCGTCTCTTCATTTGGTGTTCGAGTACAAAACGCTTCCAAAAAAAAAAAGAAACGATGTCTTTTTTTTCTGTGGATTGTGGAACATACCACATACCGAGTGTAGCTGAATATTACTTATTAGCAAAACCCAATCAATACATTACATTATCTCCCCTTGAAAAAAATATACATTGATACCAGTATTTTCACATTTCTGTGTAACCTAATCTGTCAGGTGCTCTCCGTGATCGTACAGGGCGTTCGAAAAGACGTGATTTTGAATCTACTACGAATTCATTACCCTGTGGATATCGATCCTTCACTTTTATCATCAACACTAATATCAACACTAATGGAATCATTAACACTTTGATCCGATTCGTTCTCAACAGGACTCTGATTGTTTACCTCCCTACTTAAATCTAAAATATCATCGGACTGATTCTCAGTTACAGTTACATGTGGATCGGAATTGTTACTACTATGTAAATTTCGGATCTGATTTATGTGTCTTTTCCACGTTAATCGTTCATCATCTAATGGCCTAACTAGGTAAACACATTTTCCTAATATTTAAACAATATGTACCTTGCACCACGATGGCTTTACATTCCTATAATCTTTACATAAAACAGTTTCGTTAACAGAATAAATAATAGTATGAAAAACTAAAAAAACACGCTTTTATAGCTAACCGAACTAAAAAATAGAAAATAATTTTTAATTACAAAGACTTTATATTACGGTAGTAGAAGGCTAAACAATCATTCATAGTCAATCAGCTCAAAATAAAATTATAATAAAATTTAAGTAATTAACAGAATAAAGTAATTCAGAGTAAAATCGTGGGGTGCTTGATATATTATATATTACAATCATTCTATCGGTAATTATCTTTGAGAGGAGACTTATGAAATGTAGTAAAATGCACCCCACGCTTTTTACTCTGAATTACTTTATTCTGTTAATTACTTAAATTTTATTATAATTTTATTTTGAGCTGATTGACTATGAATGATTGTTTAGCCTTCTACTACCGTAATATAAACTCTTTGTAATTAAAAATTATTTTCTATTTTTTAGTTCGGTTAGCTATAAAAGCGTGTTTTTTTTAGTTTTTTAAACTATTATTTATTTTTAATTTTTTAGTTCAATTTATCAATTAGTTTCCAGTGGAAATGTGATATTTCTTACGAATCATTCCGCAATCTCATCATTTCATTTAAAGCTTCACTATTGCATGGGGTACTTCCTGTTAACTTAGAGCAATCAAGTTCATCAATCCGAATATCGTCTAAAGATCTTACACGACTAAGTGCTACATAGGCTTGTCCAGCAGCAAACAATCGCGAGCCTAGATAAATTACTGCATGATCAACTGTACAACCTTGCATCTTGTGAACGGTCGAAGCCCAACTCAGGATTATTGGCAACATTCGTCTTTCAGCAGTTCCGTGGCTGTATTTCGCTGGGAACTATATTATATGTTACATAAATATCATATACAGTTATTTGCATGTATCAGACTCATGTACACCTACGCCTGTAAGATAAGGAATGAACATTGTGAGAACGCAACTACCCTGAAAACGTTTCTGCCTCCGTTGTGCTGTGCCGAGTGCCCGAACGAAAGAACGAAAGAGTAAGTCCGAAATTGCAGGCATGCGCAGAACGCACGCTAGCTCTATCTTTTTTACTCCACTACAGAGGATCTATAAAAGAATTTATTAATCCTGGTGGTCCATATAAGGATAATCAGACAAAGCTCTTTTAGTGAATATATCGAGTATGTATTTCTTGAAACCAATACGAGCAAATTTGTTATTTTTATTTCATTGTAGCTAGTTTTTTATAGTGTTTAAAACAATGTTTTCAGTTATTGTATATTGTGTGTAATTTTCAACTGGAAAATAAAGATTATTATTATTATTATAATGGAAAACTATGATCAAATTATTGCATTGTCATCGGTCCTTGATACGTATGCAAAGTTTCAAATTAATCAGACTTCTGGAAATTGGTGAAAATTATGCTCAAAGATTCCGTTACATACATAGTTACAACCCAAGCTAATAAAAGCGTGTTAAAAAATGTACATTTCTTCCCCCTTTATATTATTTTTTGTTTCGATTTTGCGCTTTTTTTAATTCATCTTTTATTTTTGAATTGTTATTCATGTTCTTCGAATTATTTGGTTTAATCAAATCTAAACGTGTTCTTAGAGACGTACCTAAAAATACCTGAGCAGGAGATTCACCAGAAGAACAATGAACGGTATTTCTATAGGTTAAAAGAAATTTAGACAATGATAAGTTCAAACATTTCTAATCGAGATCTTTAAGTAAAAAAAGTTTTTAACAGTTTTAACGCAGTTTTCTGCTGCTCCATTACAATGAGCAGAATATGGGGGACTAGTAATATGGTGGATCCCATTAGACCTGATAAAATGCTGAAACTCGTGTGAAATCAACTGTGGACCATTATTACTCACCAGCAATTTTGGAAGACCATACCTAGCAAATAAGTCTCTCAATTTGCTCTTCGTCATATTTGAAGTAGCTGATGTCATTGGCAAGACCTCAATCCATTCTGAAAATGAATCCAAGATAATTAGGAAAAAATCATTTTTGGATAATTCAAAAGAATCGATATGAATCCGAGACCAAATTCCGTCTGCGAAAGGCCAACCCTGTAAAGGTGCCTTAGGAGGATTTGGAAGGATTTTTTGACAAGCGGAACAGTTCTTGCTTGATTTTTCAATGTCTGCGTCCAGACCCGGCCACTAAAAATATGATCTCGCGACATGTTTCATTTTTACAATACCTGAATGAGAAGTATGGGGTTCTTTCAAAATAGTTTTGATTAACAGGAATGATAACTCTGTGCCTCCATAGTATTACATTTTTTTCGATACTAAGTTCATTACGTCTATAAAAATATGGTTTCAAAACATCATTATATTTTTGCGGCCACTCTGTATGTATATATTCAAATACCTAAGAAAGTAATAAATGCCGTTTTGTCTCATCACCTATATCTGAAAATGTAATTGGAATGCCTGAATCATTTAACAAATAATGATTGACAAATACATCCTCATTCAAATAATTTTCAACATTTTCGACTCGAATCAGCAATATTATTTTTGGTATTGATGTATTTTATGTCAAAATTGAAGCCACTGAGGAAATGTGCGTATCTCTCCAATCTATTGGCTGCCATAACCGGTATTCCTTTTTTTGGACCAAAGATCGAAACAAGCGCCTTGCTATCAGTTTTTAGACTGAATTTTCTGCCATACAGATATTGATAAAACTTTTTTACTGCGAATACTATTGCAGTTGCTTCCTTATCCAAAGCTGAATAAAACTTTTCGGATTTAGATAATGTTCTAGAAGCATAACAGATGGGCCGCTCTGTACCATTTTCATAGATGTGAGAAATAACTGCTCCTACACCATAGTCTGAACTGTCAACAGTTTGATATATTTCCAAATCGGGATCAAAATGTGTCAAAAACTCGTTCAAATAGAGTTTTTGCTTAATTTGGTCAAATGCCACTTTGCATTCTTGATTCCACTACCACACTGTATCACACTGTGAGTTTTATTCGTCTCTTCATTTGGTGTTCGAGTACAAAACGCTTCCAGAAAAAAAAAGCAACGATGTTTTCTTTTCTGTGCATTGTGGAACATACAGAGTGGAGCTGAATATTACTCATTAGCAAAACCCAATCAATACATTACAATAATGATGCATGATGATTTTATTTCTTCAAAAAAGCATAGGTGTTATTCGATATGGAAAATAATAACCCGGCCACTGTTTATACTTGGATCGAGGGAATTAAACCGCCAAACTATGGAAATCTATCTAGAGACCAAATTTACAACTCATATCTTTGCGCGAGATACCATTCTTTTCGAAATTTGTAGTGCCGCGTACCTTCTGAAAGAGGAATCACCTATATTATAACGACTTATTTTGCTCAAAATTGCAGATGAGTTATAATAGGAAATATGCATGATTTTTTGTTGTCGTAAATTATTCATTTACATCTTCATGACGTAGAAGAAAATATAAATAAGCTTACTAATATTGAAATTATTTTTCAAAGTGAAATTTGAAACATTGAATAAATTTGATCCATTGAAAGATCATTCGGATGATGTCGAATGAGTGTTCCATGTTTGTATGTAAGCGTTTCAAGGGTTTCAGAGGTTGAGCGTTGTAGTTGACAAGAATAAACCTTTTCACCTAAGTATTGTATGGTACCGAAATGCAAAAACACTGATAATACACCTGATAAAGTATTTATTCATATTCCAAGCGATGCAAAAGTACAAAAACAATGGTGTAAGATGATGAGAACGGATATTGTTTCCCCAAAATCGTGTTTATATTGTTGTGAGGATCATTTTAATGAAAGTATGCTATATTTATTTATATACAGCTCAGTGTGAATTGGTCGAGGGGAAGATTTAGCAATGGAAAATTTGGTTTGAAACTAACCTAACCTACTTTAACAACATATCGGAATGTTGATCACTAATATACGTTTCTGCAGGGGGCATTCATGAATACCAATTTTTGTTATGGACTCAAATACATCATATAACCTGATGATAACCTCGAAGCTTCTCGAGATCTGATGCAAAATGTACTGTCCAGAGAAGTGTGATGCTGTCATCATAATTGAATCTATTTTCGGTGAATTGTCCGATTGTGCTTGGACAGAATCAGTTCCAGTCATCGCCATAGAATCACTAAAAATAGTCACCATTGGACTACAGGTTTCAAATATTTTTCTCACAAGCACCAGCTACCTAGGGTGAATATTGATACCGATGAATCCATCGTTTGACCAATCGTGACGCTTTTTTTGTGAGTTTGAATTTCCCTCCCTAATTCTTTAGTTTCGAGATAATATTTTATGGAATCAAATGATGAAGGTTCGAGCAGAATATTTGACAAAAATTCTAATTTCATGCATATTCCCTTTTTGCATAAGGCGGAATTCTGTTCTATAAACAAAAATATTTCTTGGGATCAACACATCAATCAAGCATTATATACCCCCCAAAATTCAGAATGAAGTCTTCCTCACCATAATATACATTTCGAAGAAAATTGTTCTACCCAAGATATGAAGTAAAACGTTGAAGGCGAAATAGAATTTTAGAGCTTATTGGTTTGAACTGATTTATTGAAACCCAATCCCATCATTGACTGCATTTACTGTTTCCATTTACAGTTTCCTCTGATCAATACCTATTGTGAAGTTAAGTTCAACAGTGCTGCTGGACACGCAGTTTCCTGGAAGTTCCCTATCTAAACTTGTTTCTATTATCTGTGGGTTCATAACTGTGAATTGAGATTCAGTCCATGGAATATTCCAATGTTCACCTTTGAGGAACAGTTGGCATGTTTAGAAACCGATATATTTATCAAATACTTTGGAATAATAACTAAATTCACCTTATAATCCAATAATAGAACTGATGAATTATGTGAGGTAAAAATGAAAAAGCATCATTGATTAGTACCCAATGAACCAACAACACCAGATGGTCATTATGACGTTTGCCAACTTTTCTTGTAAGTGGGGAAGAATAAGATCGGTTATCACTATTATTATTACAATCATATTAGAATTTCGAGTTTGTGCTGATGCCAAAATAATTCAAGCAGAATCTCATTGACAAGAGCTCCGTTATTGTTGGTGTTTCTTGATGTTTTCCAGAAGCTAACATTAACCAAATTATTAGAAGTTTCAAACGAAGATGTGCAAACATAAGATCATTGATAATTATTATTTTGTATTCTCTCATTCCCAAAAATATAGCTGAAATAAATGAAAATGTATGAAATCATATTCATACAATGTTTATTCCATGTCATATATATGTTCATTTTGGACTTTTCTTCTTGAAATAAATATGAAAAAATGCAAATCTTCATAGGGAAAGTAACAAAAAAAAATACATTCTCTGTTGAAGAATTGAATAAACGTTATGATGAATGAGATGAATCGTCAACTATAACCGCTTTCGCTTCAGCGTATAAAAAAAAATAAGATTTTCATTTTATTAAGGTTGGTTTTCTAAACTGCGACTCGTGTTTCGATTTACGATACGTTCTTTGTACAAATAATTCGGTAGAACAGGTAAGTGCAAATTATTTACCAGAAGAAGCTATCGTATATCAAAATATGAGAATGAGAGAGGTTTTCCGAATAGAGCGAATCTACCTTTCAAAACCTTATAACCCTATCAGCTGTTGTATTTTCGTGCAAATTCACGCATCAACACATTTTGAATGGTTGTCGACAAGAATAATATATTTTTCGTCATTGATTTAAGAAATATCACATCCCAACTCATTCCAAGGAATAAGAGGAATTTCCTGTCTCTTTAGCGTTTCTTCATGTTGTGAATTTGCATATTTCAGACCTAACTATAATTGCACAATCCGTTGTTCAATCTGACTACTCATTTGAGGCCAAAAAATTGAGTCTAGAGCTAGTTGTATACATTTATGAGCACGAGAATGATCGTAATGTATTTTATCTATCATTCTCGATCTTATCTTCGGAGGAACTACTATAGCGAAAACAGATCATACACAATTCACTTTTGAAAGGAGAATACATTTTTGAATTTCCTTCATTACCATCATGCCAACCGTCTGAAGAACTTTTTTTTAACTTCTGCAATTGTGGATCACTATCTGTTTCTTCTCTAAACTGTTTCAATTGACAGGTGTGCGTTAATTTCGTATTTGACCGAACAAACATAAGACTAAATCTCTTTCTCCAATGCAGTATTATATCTATTTTTTATATTATGAGCTCTAGAAATAGCATCAGCAATGAGATATTTTCTCGGCTTATAAACGAGATTTATATCAAATTCTTGATTTTGAATAAGCATCCTTAGCACACTTTCCGGACATTTGTTCAGAGATTTTGTGAAAAAGGAAGGTGGTCAGTCTCTACTACATTTTTTTTTCCGATTACAATTTGGTAAAACCGAAATGGCTAGCATTTCTTTTTCGATTTTAGCATAACGTGTTAGCGCATCTGTCATTGATTTGGAGGCATGAGCACAAACCCGACAATGATGCATTTACTGATGAAACAACATCTTAAAAATCATGAAAGAATTGCTGAGTAGTGTTCTTTAGTTTTTTGAATGATATATCGTGAATTTCTTGCCAGATAATGTTCATCTGCAGTCAATATTTTATAGCAACTCGAGATTACTTTTTTTTTGTTGGAAGTATAGGGGTTGAATGCTTGCATTATTGTCGGAAATATTTTTATCCAGTAGATTTTTTTTTCATTCTTTGAATGAAATATAAAGTTTCGATATGAAGTATTTCTCACGATGTCACTCACATGAAAGTTTTTGTCTGTATGCTCTTTCATCGACATCCAAGTAGTAGGGAAACAGGGACGAAATTGCCCCAAATGAAATTACAATTATTGTAACGTATTTTGTGGCAATCACACACATTTCCGCCCGAACGGAAAGGGAAAGGCGATTTTTCAATTTATTCACCCCTTCGATTACTCATTATTGAATAACACGCCGAAAACGTGTCAGCCTGTCACGAAATTTTACTCGACCAATAACCGAATTCGACTTGTCCCCTCGAGGGGCAATTTGGCCCCTGATAAATGTTAAATCAGTAGTGAAAAAATATGGACGTCAATAGGGGATGTGCGAAATATTTTCTGATAGATAGGGGTCGTAATATTTGCTGGGGTTCGGCTTTATTGGGGTTTTCGCATCTTAACGGAACTGTGAAACTGTGGTATCGAAAAGCTTTAACATCTATAGACATTCGTAGAATCGGTGGAAGGCATTGGTTTCAGATGTTTTTTTTAATCTATGTAGACGGTACAAAATATTGAGGAACTTGCCTTGATGTTTTTTCTCTTGATCGATATAAAAGAACAATTCTCCCCATGAAGAATTGCTCATTATACATCCATAAAAAGTATTGATACATTTATATGGCTCCATCCAATCCAAAGTTATGCTCGAACTGTAACAAATTCTATCTATAAGCACCATCTAGAGCTGAATATTTTGGATCAGTTTCAATTCCCAAGGTGATTTGAGAACTGATAGACACACCTGTCAATAGTATTCCGATAAATAAAACCTCTCACGACTTGACCAATCTAACTACAAAATTTACTGCCTGTTCCGCTTTCGAATTACTGATACCTATCATACCTACCCATACATTCAACATCATGACATGATTGTTCAAAGAGGTTTCGGCTCTTGGAATCGAACTGACTGTAAAAAAAATGAAATAATTTGATACCAACATGCCATCTGGAAATTACTGCAGTTCAACTAGTTCGATTGATGTGATTGATGTGAGGTTGATTATAAAAAACACTATGTTATGCCAAATCTCAGATCTTTCACAGATGCACGCGGGCATATCAATTTTGAGATATTGAATTGAATCAACAACAATTTCAGTTCTTGAAACGTTAACAACCCATGTGAGTTCTTCAAAATCAATTGATTTTTATTTGTTTTTTATTTTCTGAAAGCTAAATTCTAATTGTACAAGATGCTGACTATTTTGGCGTTTTTTCCATTAAGATATTGAATAATTTTTATTAAGCGCAGTAACTTTTTGGGGTCGACTAGAAGTATGCCCTTCTAGACTTTTATGAATTCCCAAATATTTTTTTTCATTGTGGTAGATTGAAAACCTGAAAAGACCACGAAGAGGAGTTTTCTCCATATTGAAATTTCAATTTATTTTTCGGAAATTTCTGATTTGACTAATATCCAGTAGTGATAGGCGTTCTGTGTCTGAAAATACTATTATCACGTCCGATCAAAATAAAAAATATAAATAACATTAAATCATCTTTCGAACAATCTGTTCAGGCCAGTCTCAAATTACCTACACAGTAGGTTTCGGCTGGCACCTGTCAGAAAACAACTACTCCCCTGGCTAATACCACGAAGGGCATTGAATTATATCCAACCGGTGCCAGTGCAGGTTTCTTCACAGAAGTAAATCCTGCATTTGCTTTCGTCGATACAATGAAGGAATTGATTTTCAATTATAGGGACGGACACACTTGCAGACCGGTTTCGGGCTGTTTGGCCACTCGTCAGTGCAAGGCAGTGCCATCATCAACATAAAGTTGATGACTTCCCATAATTAAAAATCAACATCATTCAGAGTATCAAGCCCCGACCAAAGTTGATGCGAACAACGAAGTTATTGCGCCATCTACAAATGGACGAGGTATTCCAAAAGCAAACCGAATTCGCCCATTCCTTCTGCAAGGAAAATGTAAAAACATTTGACATAGTCAGTGGGCATACTTGAAGACTGGCGTTAAATCAAATCATCTTTCGAACAATCTGTTGAACAGATTGTTCGAAAGATGATTTGATTTAACGCCAGTCTTCAAGTATGCCCACTGACTATGTCAAAATATAAATAACATTGTTTATTGTTTCAAAAATGATACCGTTTGAAAATAGAACATTATCTAACGAGGAGGATAAGTAGCCTATTACGCATGAGCAAAAATTGTGAGCACGAGGCATTAGCCGGGTGCGGTAATTACCGGGTTAACGTAACTAGCCTTATTCTCGAGTTTCGTGCTGTACTTTTTCTACCCCCTCTATGCTTGGGCGGTAATTTCCTGTGGTGTAGCACCACACATTTCTTCGTTATCTCTCAATTCAAATGATCAACGAGACATTTGATGACAGCAAGTAGGTAAAACAATTGCTAGCTTCATGAATGAAACTAGATACAGTACAAATCCATGATTTTTAATTCAATTTCACAAAGAAGAAGACAATTGAAGGTGGTCGTGAGATCAAATTTATCAGGTTGAATGTTACATATTCCATCATTTTTAAAATACACGTATATTCTGAGTGAGCCATAAACGTTAAAGTACCAGTACCTGATACCCTAAGGGTCAGATAATTTTGGTTTCCCCTATATAAAAATTGAATGTAAAACATTCAGGCAACTCATCTCAGGAATGATTTGTTGATGAAATGAATTTATTTTGTAGTGAACAGAATACTCTAAAATTGAAGAAATTTAGATTTCAAGTTGTGTTATAATTTTGTCTTAGAAGCATCCAATAGCTGGCACCCAAGTTTTGTGTCTAGCCCAAAGCCTGACTTTATGTGTACCAGTGCCTGATCTTTTATTCAATTCGAAAGAATAAAGAAGAAATAGATATAATATAAACAAACAATTTTATTTGGGATTCATGGCAAATACAATGCCATTTCACGAACAACATAACGTATTATTTTATTAATCAATTTCGGACTTCCAATTTTGCATACCACTTGATCCACTGCATACCATAAAATATCCTCTTTTTCTGGCCACTTGTAATTCAAACCACTTTTTTTCATCGCTCTCACCAAGTATGTATTTTCAAGATTATTAATTTGTTTTAGCTGTCCTGGATAGTAATTGCCATCGTATATAACAATAACAAAATCTCCTTCTTTCAAGTTATCTTCGCTAGAAGTGTGGTCCTCACTATCTGAAGACGGTTTATCCCAGTTCTCACCTTCTCCTTCTGATTCAAGAGTTATTTCAACCGAAGAATCGGACAGATAAACTGTTATATTTTTCTTGGAATTTGCTTTGAATTTCTTTGCGTTTCCTTTTTCTCTATTGTCAGCACTTTCAGGTTTCTTATTTTCTTTTTCTTGTTCTCTGTTCGATTTATTTTCCTCTCTTTTTCGTTTCCTTTCAGCTTTCTCTAGCTCTTTTGTTTTTAAAATATTGTTTTCTCTTCTCACCAGAAACTACTGATGGCAAATGTTCTTTTACTAAACGCCTTCTAACGCTTTTCAGCTCAGTTTGGGGCAAAATGAATGAACCCCTGAAAGGACTTGGTATAGTAGATTTCACAATAAATGGTATTGACTGAAGGATTATAATAAAACCAATTAGACCCTTAAGTTGTAAAATCCGAGATGCACATCATAAATGTGAAAGGACCGGATTCAGGTAATTTTGTTTCTCAGAGAGGGATTGTAGAGGATTACAGCTTACACTTCTTGTTCATTTTAGTCTTTGTATTTCATTGGAAGTGTTCACTTGTGTTACGGCGTGCGATTATTTTATAACATTTATTTGTTATTACAGACATTAATAGCAAAGATTTTATACCCCAACGTATATACCCCAATAGGCAGTATGTGGCGTCCGTGGATAAAAAGTAATAGTGCTTCTTCCAGTGGTTCGTTAAAGAAGAATCACTTATCTTGTGACGCGAAAATCATTATAAAAAATGTGTATAGTTCCTTACTTCAGCAAGGATATAACGCGGGTGCTGCAGCAAAAGTAACCAGTAATTTGACGAAGGTGCCTCTTACTTCAGTTAGACGAATTGTTGAAAATTCCATGGAATCAAGAAAAAAGGGTAAAGATTCCGGTATCACAAAAAGTCTAGACGAGCGACACTGAACTAAATATAGAAAAGAATTGTAACATTTAAATAAATTACTTGCATATCTCCTACATTATGCAAAATTCAAATTTCTTAAGTTCGACCCTGTAGCACATTTGCATCTTTTACCAGATGATTTTCTACACAATGGGATTGAATCGGGTAGTTCATTGCAGTTAATAAGCCAATACCATTTACTGTGAAAAATACTATATATCATCTGCAATTGTGTATGAACTTACAATGTGACTGGGACTTTCTATAATTTCTTCGTTCAAATTTCCTTCAGGAACAGGCCTAACATTCGCAATACCTTCTATTCTGTTCTCTACAAGTTGGGCTTCTATAGATTTTGTTTCTTGAACTGCTGACTTTTCGTTGTGGGTAGTGTTCTCATGGTATTCGAGTTACCAGTAGCTGACCCTAAATATTCCAATAGATGAATGGTGGGTCAGGTGTTGGAAGCACTACTTATATAATGGTGGTAATTTCAATGAATAATGCTCTTTAATATAACATTGAATAGAAAATAATTTTGAACGATTTCATGAAAACCCCAAAACTGATACAGGTGTCCGCCATTGGCTTATCCAATTTTGTTTACTACCCAGTACCTGACACCCCATTCTAAAAACACAAAATGAATTTCAATTAAAAATTCTCTACTAAAACAACATTTATACTTGATATTTAAGTAATCAGTACAACTGAATTGCACAAAAAAGTCACCTTTTTATCTTCTATTCTCACCCACGTCTGACCCTAAGGAATATATTTATAAAACACGCGTTATCGTACCCTTCAGTGGGAATATTCTGTCAAAAATATTAATTCAGTATAGAAACTCGATAGATAACACTCGTACCAACCAAAATAATTGAATGCATTCAGAACATGGAAAGATTATTGCTTAATTTTGTATGAACAATGAAACATGTCAGGCTTAAGGACAGTGTCAGGCATTGGTACATTTACGTTACCTAACAGCTGTCAAATACGTTATGAACGGTATTGAAGAGTGGGAACAGAAAATAGTAAATTACGTAACGAGGAAGATAAGTAGTCTATTACGTACGAGCGAAAAATTGTTAGCACGAGGCATTAGCCAAGTGTGGTAATTCGCGAGTGAACGTAACTAGGCTTATCCTCGAGTTGAGTACTGTACTTCTTCTACTCCCACCATGCTTCTGCGGTAAATTCTTGAGGTATAGCACGAATTTCTCTGCTATCCCTCATTTTCAATGATCAACGAGACATTGGATGTTAGCAAGTAGGTGAAACAATTGTTTGCCTAATTATTTTTAAAATTGAAAATCATATTTTTAGGAAATTCATAATTCAACAGTTTGTGGATTGGTACTGAATCTAGTTATATCCATGAATCAACAAGTAATTGCTGTCATTCAGTGTCTCGTCGATAATTGAGAATGAGTGATAACGAAGAAATGTATGCTACACCAGCAGAAATCACCACACACGTATGGTGGTAGTAGAAAAAGTACAGTACGTGACTCGAGGATAAGGCCAATTACGTGCCCTCGCGAATTACCGCACTCGGCTGACGCATCGTGCTTACAATATTTCGTTCGTGCGTAATAAGCTACTTATCCTCCTCGTTGCGTAATATACTTTATCTACACCTGTACTCTAATATTACACTTATATGCCCACAACCCGTTTTATGATGAAATCCATTACGATACAGATATTTCATTACTCTCCTCTCCGTAGGTGAGCGGTTTAAGGCGCTGAGATTATAGTTAGAAGAGTTAGAAGAGACATGGGTTCGATTCAGGCCTCGAGTATTTTTTTTTCAAATTTTTGATCTTTCCTTCATTTCTCATCGTTTTATTTTTCGAAGTAATACCATTAATTACAATTTTGTAGGATTTCCAAAAGAAATTCGTTTAATTAGTGATATTGTGTGCAATACAAATATAAATATAATATTTGTAGTTCTTCACTATTTATCGGGTGTAGCGTATGCAACTCTCATGTAATGGTTATTAATACACTCACCTTCGACTTGTTTCGAATCCCGGTTGATGCTCGTGTATTAATAACCATCATTACATGATCGTTGCATAATATACTAATTTATCACACGTGTCCGAATATCTTCACACCAAACGTTGTTTATTTTCGTGAGTGAATCTATCGCATTTTAATGGAATTCTTGGAAACGTGCCCAAAACTGACGTCGTTTTCAACTGAATCTCCTTCTAAGGAACTACTCGAAGTTTGTATATCTGACCACTGCAACGAGATGAAGGATAGAGAAGCGCAGAACATGGACCGTATCCAGGGCGACTCTTTTCAAACTTCAGGGTCTATAAAAAAAACTATTTCTCTTCCTCTCCCTCCCTCCCTTTCTCTCTCTCTCTCTCTAACACACACACATGAGATGGTGTAGAAAAATTTGAGACACCCCTGACGGTGCCTCATTTTTGGAACATGGAAATCTCGCACACCAAGAAATGAATCGATTCTCTTGTGAAAGTAGTCGTATAGAAGCGTTTGAAACTAGGCGAGGTCACAGATTGATTAAACTGTGGCGAGATTTTGAAAATATCAGAAGTTCTTGTGGTGTTGATTGCACTGATATATAGCGGGCGCAATCAAACGATATTGTTATAGGTATAACTGAAGATTGGTGTTAGTATAATCAGCTAACAGAAACGATTACTGTTGCGGTTTTTTCAATGTCACCAGTAACTCCACTCTTTTTACTTTTTAAGTTTTTTTCATTGATGATGGTGTTGGTGATCAGTAACAGGGCAGAGAGAAAGAGCATAATAAGTTCGGAAGTTCTTCAATGTTGCTAATATAAACATTGTTTTAGTTCACCTTCTCGCCTAAACTAAGTATAGCATTGGATGGAAATGCGGGAGTATTCTCCAGGCTTGTTTCATTATTAGCCGCTTTTGAAGTACTTTTTTTTTATGTGCCCATTGCAACTAATCTGGAGCCATATAGAATTAACAACTAGATAGATATAAATAGCGTTAGTATAAAAAATATGCCGAATAATTCAATTGAATGAACGAATCGGAAAGAAAACGATGCATTTATTTGTTATCAACAACACTAATGAGAAAATGTCAGTTCTGACAATTAATCATTCAAATAATCATTGAAAAGCAATATTATAAGCATTCAAAAGCGTTCGAAAATATTTTCAGAAAAGGCCCAAATTTTCCTATCTAAAGCATATCCTCCTTTCCAAATTCATTTCTGTGGACTAGATTGATCGATGAATGTCTTCTCACCGAACGTCCGCCGAGTCCGCCCCAGCACCAGACCCGAGGAATTGGATAAGTGTTCACGTTTTCCGAGGAAAAATGCTTTCGAAGACGTTTTCCGGATCTGACAGTTCGGTAAACACTTTCGACGCGTAGCAACTCTTAAACGCCTCCTCGAAACGGCCGAGAATCCAACGGCGGACCGAAAATCGAAATGATGAGCTATTGTGAAACTCTACAAGTCACGAGCAGGGTATGGCCTTAATCCAATTTATTTCATCATTGTTGAGTTAGCGACGAGATATATATGCGTGACGTCGTGCGGTTTTCCCGGAAAACTTTACGGGAAATTCGTCGACTGAAGGAGCTTCTTCGTGTATTTTCATGGAAATTTTCGTACATTTCCTCTCCTCGCTTTTGTACGTCTAACAAGCGATTGTGCCGTTTAATCGAGGCATATTTAAAGATTTTGAATGGACAATTTCTGTATATTTATCATGATTCATTTGTTGAAATTGTGTCATTTAATAAAAGTATTGTTTTAATGGAGTTACGAAGAACTTTTTTGACTTCTTCAAACTATAATGAAAAAATATTTAGGAACATGGCCTAAAAAGGAAGGAAGATTCTTCCTAGAACAGCTACTTTCCTGACTGAATGCACTAAATCACGAAGAAGTCACTTTTCCTTGAACAATTCTTCTTCTATTTCTTAATTTAACGTCGGCCTATTTCCGGTACCAAGGCCAATCACCGACGCCGGTGAGCACACTTTCCCCAACCGGGGATAACTGGTATTCCAACCAGAGTAAGATGCCTAGGAAACCCTGGTGTATCTACTTATACCTGAATAATTTTGGGATAAACTTGGCGAAAACTGATTGCTTGATTTCTGAGATCGCAAATGCTTCAGATCGCTATTGTAGATGGCGATCAGTCATATACCATATGAAGCTTAATTTTCAGTAGAGAAGAATGTGCAACCGAATATTCTACCACTGTTCATTATTTGCCTACTGAGATTTTGACAGCCCTGACAGCCAATCAAATGCGTTTCAGAAAACGTCCATGTAACGTGGAAACCTGCCGTTAACAACCTGTCAATACTGTCACTGTTACCTCTACAAGTTTTTAGTGTGTTTATATCAGTTTGTAAGATTAGACTTTGATTCCGAGAAAATTTACTTTGCCCATTCACCTGAGAATTTACGACAAAGTTCATGCTAGTGTATTGAAAGTGATAGACTGTCTTGGAATTGGGGATACACACATCAGTTATGCAACGGTTCAAAATACGTATCACATCGATATTTCCTTCATTTAAACAAAACTTTGTTTTCAATATCTCATTGATAAGAGCTACAGATGTTTCCTCCTCGATATAAGACTTTCGCTCAAGCTGAAACGAATAAAATTAGCTACAACGCTACATTCTTGTTATTATTTTGGGGCGATTTGTTTTGTACTCACCTTAGGTGCTGAATAAAGAAGAATATTTGGATCCCCAGATTTTGACTGACCACACAAAATACGAAATCTTCTGCACATCGTGAAAAAGTGCTTGTAATAACTTCAAAACTTATTCTACTTATATAGACTTTCAAACACTGTTGAATGCGAAGAAATAATATCAGAGTTTTCATTGACAACAATAAACCTCAGAGTTACGTCAATTTGTCAAAACCGACATTTGACAGATTTTCGAAAATGCTCATATCACGCCCCCTATACAAAAATTAAAAAGCTTTTGTAATCGTCGATTGTTTTTCGCCTAGAAATTCTAAACAATATCGAATCACTAGATACGCCAGGGTTTCCTAGGCATCTTAAACCAGAGGTAGGGATCTTTAACGAGTCCAACATCCATGGACTCGGGACCGACGGCTTTACGTCCCCTCCGAAGGACGGCATATCCTCAATATATCTTGTGGTCATTGATATATTGTCTGCGAGCTATGATAGGCTATTTCGCTGCAGCTGTACGGGCTTTCGACACGGTATTTGCCTGCATGGTCAACCATCCAAGTACTAACCGCGCTCGGTGTTGCTTAACTTCAGATATCGAATGACTGTCAGTCAACCTGAAGAGCTGGGCCATGCCCTCCTTGAACAATTCTTATACCAAGTATACGAAATTGGAATCAAACAGATATCTTTAATAAGATATTTCTACACGAATAGAGAGTAATTGATAAAAAAAAGAAATTCATCGGGTTAACATTTATTTTATAAACTCAGACAATTTTGAGATCATCAGTGGGTAAATGAATGGAATATAGAACTTTCTCATAAGAGACACCAAGCATTTTCGAATTTAATCTACTCTCAACGAATGAACATTTCGATGACACATACACTTTCTTTTTGTGAATGATTCGAACGTGTATACGCACATATCAACAGAGAGTGTTATTCTTTTTGAACAAACTTGGAAAAGAGAATTTCACAAATACTTCTACAGTTGAGTTGAAGCGTTTTATGTATGTCATCAATTCCCAACGAGAAGAAAAATACACCATTGATGGGGTGGAAAAGTGAAAATGAAAAGACAAAATGGTTAATGCCTGTGTTAAATGAGAGCGTGCTCTTCTTATAGTCAGTATATCGAAGAGAAGTAGCCATAAAAACACCAATCGCAGTCAATTTCCTAAATGTAATGTACAAACAATACTTTTATCCTTCAACACTTTTTCAGGCCCATGTTTCATAATATCCTTCGACTTTTTCTACTTCATCAAATTATAATGGAAAATTAAAACTATAGTTGAGCTGATGGATGTCATTCCGTATGTAATAAATTCCAATCGAGAGAATAAGAATAATGAGGATTTTTTTTCTTGTGCAAGTGAGAACGAAAGACAATACAGTTGACATCTGTGTTTGAGGAACAGGTGCTTTTTCACACTCGGTAAATCAGAGACGTAGCTTCATAAACACCAATCGTAGTCAATTTTCTGAATATTATGTACAATCAATACAAGGTTGAGTGGAAGATCATTTTTGTGCACTTTAAGTGCTCAAGATGAACTCCGCCTTTTCAGTTTTCTTAGGAGATATTGTAGTAGCTTATTTTTTAGATCTCATCTTTATTGTAATCCTGTGTTCTACTGAATGGGGAATATTATTATTATTTCTATTATTATTATTACATATATCCTTCATCACTTTTTCAGATCTCCATGTTTCATAATCTCGAATATATAATTATTTATATGAACAAAAAATGAATGAAATGTAAATATCGTCAAAATTAGTGATATTATATTTTGTTGTCATTTTTTAGTATTCTCGATCTGCAAAAGAGGTTGTGGTTGAATCAAATATTACTTGAAACTATTGAGGACTGTCAGTTTTCCACAAACTCTGTTAAGGTAGCAAAACGTTCGACTAATTTGCTATATTTTGTTTCGATATCTGTTATAAAACAATTCAATACGAATCCGTTTCATAAGTGGACATACAGTTTTCATTTGAAAGAAGACTCATCTGAGGTTGATATTATACAAGGATACATAGATATCAAACAATACAATGCTTTCATCTTGTGGTTATTCCAATATAATACTGATTAACCATAGTTTCTGCTGATTCTGTGGAATATTCATGCAATAGCTACTACAATTTGAATAACTCTCAGGTAATATAAGAAGGAATTTATTTTGCTGTTGAAACTGATTTTGAGGCGTTCCTCCGAATGATCGAAGCATAATCTTTATAAAACTCAACTTGAAAATAATTGACCATTTTTCTAATTTTTAGAGGTGATGAGTGTATTCATAAATTAATTGTCCATTTTTTTTCCGTAATCAACATAATTTTTTCTAGTAAATACTTTCATTTCATCAGCGAAATTCAACTCAATCTATCATATCATTAGAGCCACATATTGAAGGTTTTTCAGTGTAACAACTTGAGTTATGTATTCCTAGATGTTGAATTTCAGGCTGTCTTTTGGGCAAGAGACATCAGGTCGAAGGTCAGAACTCCATGTTAAAAATAGTTTTTTCATTTTTCACTGCCATCTAAAACGTACAATGACATTTTAATTTTTACCATGGGCCATTCACCCCTTCATCTTGAATCGCGACGTCTCACATGACAGATGTCATTGATGTCAAACTTCACGTCAAGAAAATTTAACCTATTTTCAATTCTCCATCTGATTTCTTTCAGAAAACGTTTATGGCTTGAAGTTTGTAAGTTGCAATTCTCCAAATGTTCTTTTTCCATAACAACCACACCCCCCAACCTTTGGGGACCCGTCAGGAGTGCGGAACTGGTCATTGACATTGAAAAACATATTTTTTTCGTTCTATGAACCTTTATACCACATAGGTTATTCATTTATTATAGTTATTCTCTGACAATACTTCAGGAACATTTTCTCTTCTGCGTAGATCTTAACATTGTTACCAAAAAGTTTTGCTGATGATGAAGGATCAATCCTTCGAGACATGTCCTGCTGATTTAAGTCTTCTGATGTACATACATATAATGAAGATTGTATTTGCTGGAGTTCGACTGTAAGTTTGTCACCTACCCAGTTCTATCTATCTCACCTCCACTGTAAGTCATGGATCGCCTCTGTTGGATATGCGTTTATAATCATTTAACAAATTTTTCTGATGAAGGATTGTGAATATGACTTGAGAAGTTCGCTGAATCCAACAATTTTTGTTATCCCACCTGAAAAATTCTAACGATTCATCATTTTTCATTGTGTTAGTAGTCCGATCGAGCTTCAAAATCTGTATTCGAAGGAGAAGAGGTACTAATATTATCTCGCAAAGCAGAATGAGGGCATTCATCAGTTGAATTGTGCCATACGTCTTCATATTAGTGCACATAAAAACTGGTTGAGAAAAGAAAGTTCGTCCCTAGAAACAAGGCTAAAATTTCAACTTTTCTGGTCATTCGACAAGGAATATGATGTACAACGAAGGCTAGTATGAAGTGTTGTAAGTTGTTTTTTTATTTTTCTCGAAATTATAGCGAACTTTCATAAAATTTGAAACCACTTTCTAACACGTAGTTGTAATTCAACAGGCCTCCTTATTTTTCTCCTGAAGATGCTAACTTTGTTATTTTGTACTTTGACACTCCTGAAGAAGCTACTGTATGGTGAAATGAGTGTAAACTGCCTAGTAGAAACTAATGCTAATTCAGTCAATCGACTGGCCCCTTTTTTTGAAGGAAAGGTGAACTGAGATTTAGAAATGAAGTCAACAACTACTGAGATAGCAGGAAAAAAATAATTTTTGAAGGCATTTCGAGGGATAAGAAGCAAGGTGAAAACTATACCAAGATGATTTTTTCAAATTTTTATATTATTTGGGTGCAATGAATATGCCAAATAGTGAAGACAATACATGTTCACAATCATTTGGTTTTGTTAAGATTGTGAGATTTGTATAATACAACTATTTTGATACTATAAGACGAAATAAATGACCTAAATGCATTATTATTCACTTCAATGAATGATGTTATATTCCATGTATGATTTTATTATCAGATTGTTTTCTTACTTTTTGCCATTGAAGTGGAGGTAGGCTCAGAAGAACCTGATGCCGATGTTGAAGACAACAAGATGAACATGTCTCATGTGATAATCACGTTGATAAACTGATGAACCAAAAAAAAATCATAGGTAATCGAGTTCAGAGTGGAGTAAATCCTGAGAATTCTCTATCATCTTTCGTTCCGAAAGATTTTGGATATTGTATCGAATTTGTCCAGTAGTCTAAATGGAGTATTGAGTCATAATCACCATAGTGCTTCCAAGACCTTAGACCGTTTAGTTGTATTGGCTGATGCTGCAGCAAACTATGAGAGAAATTACCATAGAAGAAAAGGAACAGCTGCTTTAGAGGAAAAGTCATTGAAAAACAGAAAAAAGATTCTCGAAGAAAAAGTTATACTGAAGAATAACCCCTTGGAGAAGAAGTTCTTCAGAATCCCAAAAAGAGAGTGTCGACAATTTTTAAGAATCTGGGGTAAAGAAACAGCCCAAAGGTGGCAGTTGATCAACTTTGCATTACATCTCAAATCTTTGATTTTCTTATCTCAATGAAACAGTTGGACAAAGGGAGCAGCAAGGTTGGACCACAGAACAAACAATTAAATTTAGAAATTAATGTTACAGACGTCTTCCCATGTAGAATTTAGGAGCTCAGGCTAAATGACCACCGAAGGCGCTGACAGTGGTTAGTTTGTTCAAGTTGAGACGAAAAATACTGAAACGCAGACTTCTATTTTAAAATTTTGAATAGGTACTCTGAAGCGTAACTTTCAAATTCATTTAAACAAAATAGTTTTCTTTGAGATACAGTTTTCTATTCAATAGTAGATGAAAACCATGTTTCCTAAAGAATGCGCGAAAAACTCATTGTTTATTCCAAGAAAACGCAGTGATTTCCTATACTTGGAAACCAACAAATTATAAAAATCTTCTGGTAATCAAATTTTCAACCCATATTTTGTGTTCATAGACGCTACCACTATTGAAAAAAGACTCACATAATGATTTAATTGTTTTTAAAATTCTAGAAGCTACAGAAAAAAATGTATTTTTTCAAACTGCGTCATATAATGTAAGTCGCCTTAAAGTATGTGACGCCATGTATTCCGAAGGAGATGTGTTATAATTTGGTGGCGAGATGAAACTTTTTATAATTGGTTGGTTTTTATGGAGCGACTGAAGTGTAGAAAATCCGTCATCAGCTTGTCGATAATACAGTATTCTGCAATTGTAGTTTCTACAGTTTTCTATAATCCATGCAAATTTTGTTGAATAGTTAGGGTCAGCCACCTTTTACAGGAATGTGGCGCAATACTTTTTGGTTTCTACGAGTATGCTGTTTGTTCGGTATTCACTTTTTATTATATATGGGTTCCGGTAATGTTTTTGATATTTTTATCATTATTAATATTATCACGAATATTTATTGGTGACACCGGCCTTATACGCACGCGCGGGGTCGGTGGGTAGGAGAAAATGAATACGTTGAGACAGATACACGAGTGAACCGCTGTCGACCGCGCGAAAAAATTATCAGAGAAAAAACCGCTTAATCAACTGAAGAAACAATTTCATACTCCTTCAACGAGAGCGTTCCCGGGGTACCCCACGATCAAAGATACACAGGAATTGGAATATCCAGAAGGTTGGGAGATTTTCCGGAAACGAAAGGTTGGTGTCGTCCATCATTCAATTCCCCAATTGTCTCTTTATTTCAAATATAACAGCCTGCCCACATATGATAATTACAGTCCTTATCGAACACTGTTGCCTACCCAGACCATGTTTCTGTAATCTGCGAGTTGCAAAATGAGGAAATGTCAACTTTAGAGCTATAGAAACCTATCAACCGTAGCAAGAGAAATTTTTTTACAAGAAAAATTTTCCCACATTCCCTAAATCAACCCTTCGCACACTAACCACCCGGACTACAATCCTCTTGGAATCTTTTGTTAGGCAGCATGTGTACTTTGAACACACACGGGTAAACACCGCAAAACACCTTTGGTTCGCCGGCGGCCCTATTGGCGTTCGCACACTAGAAAAGAACGCCGGCGATTGGTCGACGCTCAGCTTTTAATTTATATTCCGAGGCCTGCTTGACGTTCGATGTTCGTCCGCCAGAAAGCAGTCTCTCATTTGTAAATTGGTGGTTTTTTGTCGTTCCTGAATCGAGCTTTGACTGGGCGGCGCGGGGGGAGCGTAGAGGCGGACTCTTTCATATTCTAATAAGTACAATCCCGGAAAGAATTCGGCCATATTTGACGGGGATCGCGCACAGGGGTGCGGAGGGGTAGTTGACGATTCCTCTATTTAATTATACTTTCGTCGATTGGGATAACGAGAAGTTCCAGTTTTTTACGGTAATGGTTCAATTTCCATTTCCGATCGATTATTGAATTGGATATCATGCTACGGGGATGAGAAATGAAGTCGGAATGTTGAAAACATAGTTTCAATAAAACATACCGGGACAACGAAACGATCTTTTTTCTGTGGAGAGAAGTTTGGGAAATGATTTTTGGCTGTCTGTTCTCCAAATCAATGAAACTTTTTGTGGAGATCAATTGCCCTAACACCAAACTGATACTATTTGCCCTCGACGAGCGTTTTGCCAACAAGATTAGCATTTTCAGGAGGAGAAAATTGATTCTCATCGTTTACTCCAAATCAATGTAAAAATAATACATGGAACAATTATTGTGAACACTTTTTTCTGATATGTGTACACCATTCATATACGATTGGTTCATTCACATAAAGGAAGAAATAGTTGATGAATAAATCGAGGACTTTTGTATGAGTGCTCGCCTGGAAGTAAATACTCTGATTGAAAAAAAAAGTTTGTGAACATTTGAAATTTGAGGTTATGAAAATTCGAAAATTCATAGAGTACTGTCTCCTGAAGATGACGAAAGTCGGAAGCGCTTTGCAATGGAATGTTAAAATTATACAAAAGTCCTCGATTCATCCGTTACCAAGAAGTGTACTCAGCTTCTCAAATTCATTCAAAATAAGTTGATCTGTAACAGCTACTTCCTTGCTTTTATGGCGACGGCGGGCACAGGGTTACATATAAATCACTTTTTCTTGGTCAATATGTACCAATCAAACGAGATTCGAATCAAATAATCTAGCTCCAGGATAAAATTTCATTCTCAAACTCGAACAAGCTTGTTTCGCTCAGAGAAAAATATCCTCATCACCGGGCATATAGACGAAGCATTCTTGAAAAGTCGATTTTGAGCTGATCTGCTCTGAATAAATTGATGTTACAGAGACATACATTCTCATGTTTAATAAACCGAACCTTCGCTAATAATATTAAGAAACATGATTATTCGTGTGTAGAGTTGGGGATTTTGAGGAATTTAATTTTGTTTTTTTTTCTTTTTCAAATTGAGTTTACGAAAATACGAAACTTCCAGAAATAATATTCTGAGGTATATCATTCATGGACCTTTGATTCATTCACGAAAAAAAGAATATATTCAAAAATGCTACTCGCGACGGGTACTGAATCACTTGGAAATAACTTTTTCTTACTCAATTTTCATACCAATCACACTAATCAAATAATATAGCTCCACGATAACATTCCATTCTCAAACCCAAACAAGCTTGTTATACTCACAGAAAAGTCGGATTTTGGGCAAATCCACTTCGAATAAATTGACGTTTGACGTAATTAACTCTCATTACTACTAAATCGAGCCTTAGGAAATCGTATTCAGAAACATAATTATTTTTATGTGGATAGGAATTTCCAGGGTCTTATTTTTCTGTTTCTCAAAGTCGATGTTAAGAGAATGCAAAACTATTTTTTTCTACAAACGTGTTAAAAATGCCATTTTTAGCACTCCACAGAAGCCTTAAAAATGTCACTTTAAGGCACTGAGTGCCTCAAAATCACTTTATGGCACTGAGTGCTTTAAAATGTTTATGGCACTGCTGTCAAAAGTGAATTGTCAGATTTTGAAAGCAAACGTCAAAATATTTAGATTTTATTTATTAACATTAATATTGATAGTTCAATTTGTGCAATTTGACAAATTAATTTCTGGCACTGCTGTTTTACCATTTTCCATGGCTAAGGAAGAATGATGCGTAGAAGTAATTGAATTTCCAGTCGAAGTTGAGGCCACAATTTCTTCGGATGTTTGTTGTTGGATTGATGTTGTTGGTAATGTTCTCTGCTCCATTAAAATTTAATTCAAACTGTATAATCACTTTATTTGAACGTTTGTAGAAAAAATATTGTATGATATACGTGTTAAAAGTACCTTTTGAGGCACTCATGTGAATTGCAGAACTCGCTTCGCTCATTCTGCAAACCTTCACATGCGTGCCTTAAAAATGTACTTTTAACACTTATATCATAAATAACTATTTCTATTATGTACAGATTCACACGAGAAGGATGCCCTGTGAGGTTCAAGGAACTCCGGGTGAATTAAGAGACAGGAGAAACGAATTAACATTCATTTGAAATTTCTGAAGTTTGTGAGCCTCAGGAAAAACTTACCCCGGCAAGGAGATCCAAAGTTCAGCCGTTCTATTGAAAAAAGATCCCTGATCAAGAAGGGTTCGACAGGTCTCCAAGCTCATAACAAAGGAGCGGGCATTCTGTACTCGTCGGCTCATCCGTGTAGATACTGCCCAGGGAAGAACGATTGACGACAATTCAGAAGAGCACCGGCCGTGGAAATATCTATAGAATAGAGACAAGCCTCCGACCCTTCTACGATGCTCCAACGAAGTAAGTGAGTCTGTGAGCGAAGAATCACCAACAAGATGGATTGCCTTTCTCTGAATAAAATCAAGAAGCTTCAATGAATGTTTTGGTGCCGAGCTCCATACATAAGAAATACATTCCAAGGAATCTATGCCTGTGCCTTGTAGTTATGAAAAAATTGTCAAACTCTCTTCTGTTTATGCGTGTATATTATTTGTAGACTCGTGATTGATGCACAGAACATAAAAGAGTATACATAACTAATGCGACGGGTACTGATTGTTATATTTATGTCACTTCTTTGCTCAATTTATATCCCTAGCCTACGAAACTTGAATTAAATAGATCGATTACTCTTTCTTTCTGAAATGAAGTCAAGAAAATTTAAAATGTATATTTTCAATATTGTCACCAATATTTCTTCTTGTTACTTCCGGTATTCGTTTCCTCAATTGTATTATTCTACTTATATATTCATGAATTTGTTCTCCAACGGGATATAAATTTCACCTATTTGCATTAATTGAACGAAACTGAAATATTTTGAAAGTAAATTACAAGTCATTCTATCGGTGCTAGAATAAAACGAAGTAGTGCTTGTCAAATCCATCTTGGCACAGAGTTAATAACGTATGTGCCCAGCAATCTCTGTGTGAGCAAAGACCAAACCGGCAAATATTGAGGATTTGAAAGAACGAATAGGACAGGAGTGTAGGATGATTTCCGGCGAAGTAATCAGAAATTTTCAAAACGAGTTTCAGTTACCTTTAGGGTTTTGTCAGTTAGTAAATGGACAACATTTCGAACTCTCGTTAAAGAAAGACTATTGAATTGAATTCATTTGTTATGATATGATATATTATGATGATAATGTTTGTTGGATATCTTTTAAAGGACAAGGAGTAAAGAATTGAACTTTGGCAGGCATGTGAAACTTGTTGAACCCTTTAATGAAAGTCATTAAGAAAACAGGGTTGTCATTCGAAAAAAATATCAATGACGCCATATCTCATATTTGAGCCACACTGTATAATTTTTTTTACATGAAAATAAGGGCACTTCAAAATAGTAATCGACGTGTCCGAGCATATTTCCGAAAGAAACAAACCTTGGATTTAGTGAATTTGTCCCATGTTAGAGACTCGCACTGTATAATGGCACGCATATTCCTTATGAAATGTTTCAATCTATAGATCCTTTATGATTTAAGAAAGTTCGAAACATTGGGACACAAAATAGTTTTGTTTGGTATACTGTTCGCTACTCCAATAATTACAATACTTGATGATTCTATTCTGATCTTTAGCAAATAAATAAAAATTCATGTTTTTTCGTAGTTTTTTAGGTTCTCAACCTACCAAAATCTGAGAATATTAAAATGAAAATTGATATCTCTTTTTTTTTTCAGATTGTGTGAGAATCCAAAAAACTACGAAGAAAGAATGCAAGATAATGTAGAGAATGATCCATTCTGACGTCACAAGACCTCCAGCTGAATTGTATCTTTACTGGAGATATCAAATAGTATTAGATTCTTGAATACTGGGGAAACGACAAATCAATCAAATACTACCAACGAAGAATAGGGAAACCTGAAAAAAAGTGACTTTTGACACAGGTCATTCAAAGAAAATAGTGAACAATTGAAATTGCGAATGCAAAACAAAGATGAAAAGTAATGGAAAAATGATGAACAAATGAAAAATGTTGAATATGAAAAATGAAAGAATTGAAATAAACGTTGAAATATCAATAACAAAATATAAAAATGAAAATATTGGTACAATATAAAAATTTAATAAACTGAAAATCAAGCAACCTGAAAGAAAATATAAAACACTTTTCTTTTAATTTTTTTTCTTACTTTCCCTTTCTGCCCAGAAGGCAGAGCCTTGTGCGGGCAAGGGTCGGGTTATTGTCTTGGGTGTCGAACTATCGAGTGCTGCGTTCAATATTGAAACAGTTTCAAATTGATAAGTAATACATTTTGATTGCTTTCATTGTAATTGTTTCCTGGTTGTAATCGTATGTTTGTTTTTGTTGCGCATATGAACGAGTAAGGCATTGAATTACATTACGACAAACCAGACCAATGTTTGAGATTACAACGCAAATAATGGTACAGTCGATGATAATTTTATTCATTATATTTTCAAGTTGTGTTGTTGAAAATTGTATGTGCGATATACTTTCACACTAGTAAGAAAAATGCTGTACTTATCACATGTGAAAATTACTTTCTCAACTACCTTAGAAGACAACTTCATCATCAACCCCTCAAGACGGAAGGAAAATGAAAATGCCTCAATTGAATTCCTAGCCTCGCTACCCTCGGCTATAAACTATAAGCAGCGGCAGTCTACTACATTACTATGCTGCCTAATAAAAAAAAAATTTCGGAGTCTCATGAAAGAACACCCTAACTGCCACTTTTCATAACGAATCCATGAAAATATACAGTAGCTGCTTTCACTTTGTTAATGTTTTTTCAATGGTTATAATTCACGTAGCATTTGAAAAAAATCATCAAGTGATATTAATGTGTTCTTGAATGTGGTATGAAAAAGTTTCAGATTGAATGAGTTTTTATTCAACTGTCATTGCCGTAGTAACATTAATATTCTGACAAATGAACTGAAAAGTATTGAATTCTCATTGAAATGGATTCCTTGTTATAAAAGATATTGAAGTCAAATGAATAAACGAAAAACGTTTCCGAAATTGAACAGATGAATACTGATTTCTTTGGTTTCCATGAAGAATTATTTAGAAACCTCAATCGATCGTTAATCGTGATGTTTTTGAACGTATTGAACACACGATGATACTGAAATTAATCATCTTAATCATCTTGTTCATCAACAATGACTGATCAAGTCATGATAGAAATCACGGGGCACGTTGCAGTTACTGGATTGGAGTGAGGAAAAAATAACTGCGCTGATCAGAAAATTAGCTTTATGACCTTTCACATACACAGTAATTGCATATCCCATAGTGAATCGCAGTAAATGCTATGCACTTACTGTGTTTTTCCGGAAGAAGTTGAATAGTGTGTTTTGTTATGGGTTCTCCATAGGAGTCGGGGCAGTTAGTGTAAGAGAGTCACATGATACCTTCGCTACTTCGCTTACGCTATAATCTCAAATTTATGAAAATGTCGGTTACTGTGTATTTTTGCTTAGGACAGCCGAGTATACCTTTTGTACGAGGTCTTATTAGGGACATTGCAAAAAAATCTCGCAATTGCTACTTTTATTCTCTCATTTGACAGATTTAATCTGATAATTCACCGATTGGAATGTGTCGATTGACAGATTGAATGTGTCAATTGATTGATTTAATCTGACAATTGGGACTTCAATCAGTCAATTAACAGATTTAATCAGGTAATTGCGACTTCTAATCTGTCAACTGACACTTTTTCCGAAGTAAATTGAAGCCAATGAATTGAATTCACTTGAAAATGAATCAATCAATTCCAAATGAATTGAATTTACAATTCTGTCAACCACTAATTTAAAAAATCCAAGAAGTGCTTCATATCTGGAAAACTATTGCTTGAACACCCCTTTGACCAATCCTCTTTACTATTGAAATCGAGTTTATCATAATGTGAATTAAAAGAAAATCTCATTTATCGACTCTTTGTCCTGAATAATAATAATAATAATAATAATAATAATAATAATAATAATAATAATAATAATGATGATTGATATGATTCAAGGCAGCAAGGCGCTCTGCTGATGAACTTGATATAGTCTTCGACACCGAGCAGGTAAACCAACTCTCTGTCACCGAGTTGGAGCCCGCTCGGAGAAAAGCTCACAGAGAATGCTAAAATGCTGCAGCTGCATACAGACAAGCCCATGCATGGAGTCTTCTTTAAGAACATCGAGGACCATGGCTTGTCTGTTAAGCTGACATTTGCCTTCCTCAGGTCAGGTGAGCTGAAGTCGGAGACTGAAGGGTTTATCATGGCGTGCCAAGACGGTGTCTTCAACACCCTAGTCTACCGGAGCCGCGTGATGGGTATAGAGGTCCCTGATACTAGATGCAGGGCCTGCCGACAGGCGCCCGAGACTTTGATGCATTTGCTGTCATCTTGTGCAGTTTATGCGGTCTCGGCCTATATCCATCGCCATAACGCGGCCCTACGAGTGCTGTACTATTTTCTTCGGCACTCGTATGAAATAGACAGGACACCGGTGCTGCCTTACGCTCCAGGGGATATTGAGTCCGTAGTGGAGAATGAAAGGTGTCGAATTTTTTGGAACTTTTCATTCCCCACCCTCAGGCAAATACAGGCCAATAAGCCTGATATAGTCCTCTTCGACCACCGAAGTAAGACGATATTCGTTATTGAGTTTTCGGCCCCTGCCGAAACGAATATCGTCCGAAAAGAGAAGGAAAAACGGACAAAGTACCAGGACTTACTTTACGAACTCCGCAGGCTCCACCCGGACTATTCTGTCAAGTTAGTGGTTCTGATTATAGGTGTTCTCGGTGGTTCCAGACCAACGCTACTCTCGGAGCTCAAGATCATACCGGCATGCCGTAATGCGGCAGAGAACTTGGCCGGCCGCATGCAGAAGGCCGTTATTCTCGGTTCGTTGCGTCTGCTCAGGACTCACGATTCTCGGAGCCAGTGACCACTTACCCCGCGGTGCGGGAAGTGGTCATTGGTTAATTTTACTAGCGCGTTCGCCCACTGGGTCGGAGCAGTGGGGAGTACGGACCCGACTAGATTTGTTTAGACGACAGATTATAATAATAATGATAATAATAATGCAGAAGGCCGTTATTCTCGGTTCGTTGCGTCTGCTCAGGACTCACGATTCTCGGAGCCAGTGACCACTTACCCCGCGGTGCGGGGAGTGGTCACTGGTTAATTATACTAGCGCGTCCGCCCACTGGGTCGGAGCAGTGGGGAGTACGGACCCGACTAGACTTGTTTAGACGACAATAATAATAATAATAAATTTATTCACACAATAAAAAAAATAAAATGGAATAACATTGAAAGAAGTATAATTGCATGTGAATAAAATACTCGGTAAGTGAGTTAACACTTGTTCCGAGATTAAAAAGCACATCATACATCCTAAATAATAATAACAATCTGAGTATAGTTCCATAATAAAATAACATAAACGTTACAAATTATAAAAACAGATGCAATGCTGCGGGAAAGTGGGTCGATGATTAAAAGTTGATAGGTATTTTTTTTTGAACAGTCGAGATACAATTCGTGGAAAAAACAATAAAAAAAATAGCGAATTTTATATACCACCAAAAAGAAGTTGAAAATCAGGCGCAATGTATCTAGTTATTGGTTCAGTGAGATTTTGATGTGTCTATTATGTTGTGGATAGCAACTCTGGGAGTGCTGAATAAAAAAAAATTCAATTTTTGTTTCAAACAGTACATTCTTTAAGTTTTTTATTTCATCGGGAATGGCGTTATATATTTTTGGAGATAGAAATACATAAGATCTCTGGCCAACTGATTTTGTCATGAATGGTATAGATTGTAAATTTCTCCCTCTTGTATTGTGGCCGTGATATGTTATAGCCCGTTTGGTTTTATGATACTTTATAGCACATTTCTTGAAGAATTAATGTCAAGTACTTGTGAGGTTGAATAAATATGTTCTGTTGGGAAATATTTCTTCTTATGAAGCATAAGTTTGAGAAATCTCCTATGCAGAATATCTAGCGGAGTTATATGTGTTTTAAGTGCTGCCCCCCAAGCCAAGATACCGTATTTCAGATGACTTTCAACTTTCAACAATCCTTCAAAGCCTTCAAATCCTTTTTGACTATATCCAATAATTTCCTGAGTTGTGAAACAGACTGTTCCATTATTGGGGGAAGATTGAAAAATAAATCAATGTGACTCAAGGAAATGACCCTTTTGTTTTCATAACGTTCCTTGGGTGAAGTACAAGCTTCACTGTATTTTTTTTCTGAATTTTCTATTGAGCTTATGGTTTTGGCGGCATTATCTTGAAAGGAATTTTTCAAATAAAAAAAAACCTTCAATGTCGGAAAACTTCGAAATAATATGAATGAGGTTATTAAATACGTCATGACATTCCAGTCACTGTTCATATGATCCATGAAAAGTTGGAATTTCTATCGTAGGTAACTTGACGTTATTGCTTGTATAATGGTAATGTGACATTGTTTCAACCGAACAATTTAAACCCGAATCAAGAACTTTCATGAAAGCAGCAATTGCCAGAGTAAATCTGTCAATTGACACATTTAATCTGTCAATTGGCAGATTAAATCTGTCAATTGACAGATTGAAAGTCGCGATTGCGAGATTTTTTATTTTTGCAATGGCACCAATACGCAGTCGTTCTTTTGTTCTGGAACACACCAAAACATTTTCTCGAAAAGTGTAACTTGACGATTCATTTCCCACTGGAAACATTAAAGTGTGACAAAATATAATCGACCTCCGAAATGTTCCCTAACGAAGCGTATCGTTAGAGAAAGCGATCGCAGTAGAAAAAGGCGAAGATCCCTGGAAATTAGTGGAAAGCGAGAGACATTCGACGCGGTCCGCAACCGACGCCTCCTGCTTAACAAGCCTACGGCCGCGCTCAGTTTGGACGCGTTTTCGTACGAATTTTACTCGTGCGTGTACGTACCAATACGTACGAACGATACGAACCTTCTGAGTACTATGGAAGTGCACATACTGGACGCGAGTTTGTCGTACGTATACGTACGTGTAGTTCCGACGTCCGAAATCAATCCGAACTTGTTGGGATTTGTAAACACGTTCGTGCGTAAACATGGAAGTTGAAAAATGTATTACCTCAATTTATGGACATAAATGTTTGTGGGATCAGAGTGATTCGAGTTACCACTTACGGGATGTTCAACGCAAGGCATGGCGAGAAATATCCGTGGAAATGAATATGTCTGGTAAGTTTATTACATTTATTTCTGGCAAACACATAGAACATCACAAGTTATTTCGTGAAAAATAGTTTTTAAGTGTATCCCTAATATCGTGGGCTCATACATATTACTCATTGCACTTCGACAGATGACTCTACAAATGAGAGATCAGTACCTTTTTGACGGATTGAAACGCATTCAGTGTGCGCACTCAATTCGTACGAACACGATCGTACGTATACGTACGTTACAAATTCGTATCCAAACTGAGCGCGGCCTACCGCGATTTCGACACGATTCCACGATTCATTTCCGAAACAAATGATAGTAATTTGATATTCCAGCCGACGTTGATCGAGCAAATAACGCGAATTAAGCGTTCGAGTTCGATACCGACGAGTCGAAACTCAAAAACTAGTATTAATCGTTGTTATGGCATTTCCGTCGTTTTAAAACTCATTATTCGGTTCATCACGAACCGATACGGCGGCAGGGACTGCTTTGAATCAATCCTAACTGTTGATTGGATTAATTTCGACGAGCATCGGGAATTGGATTGTTCGTTAGTTGCGTAGTTTGGCGCTGGTGGATTTCTGAAATACCGATTGGGACGAGTTTCAACATTCGTATCTCAGAAATAGCGTGATAAAACTTTGAGACTTTCCAGTTTTCAGAAGAGACCTATTCATTCTCAATAAACATGTTCCAAAATAATCTATTCGTCAGGAAGTACTATCGGTTCAAATATCTCAAAAATAAAAAAATTAATATGCCAAAAGTTCATAATTATAAAAAAAATCTTTCCTAATGAAAACTCAGAGGTCCTAGCATTCGTTTGAATTCAGGAACGCTCTGTGACGTCAGTACCCTCATTGAACGGCAAGAGGAAATTTCACAGCTTTGAGCGCTGTGGTCATTCATATTTATGTTGCATGTTCAAGTTGAAAGTGTGAGTATTAGGTGGCTATACTTTTTAATGTTGAAATCGCATAGTTTGATGCTAACGTATTTATTGTGATATGGTTGTAAAATGGAAATAAAGAAAAAAAAAATTCACATAACCTCCCAACAGTGGGTGTTAGTGGATGGTCTCTGATTCTTGGCATCGTGTACACACTGTAATCAACCACAGACTAGTGATACAAAGGCAAAGCAGTGGACGAATCATGCTTAGTTGTTTATATTGTGCATTAAGTAAAACGATTTTTATTAGTTTTGAAAATTAGTGAACATTCTTATTTTTCGATATCACCAGTGCTTGAAGTTTGTGATATTTATAGGGTTTTTTGCACGATCCCAGTTGAAATGTATAGTTTACGAACTTATTTTGGAGAAACTATGTACAGCTTCTGCAACCCCACAAACTCAGATACTTTTCCAGTTGCACTGATAGTGTAGACCATGAAGAAAGAAAAAATACCTTCTAGGAATGAATTTCAACACAGTAAACACATATAATAGGTGTTTTTTTATCTTAGTATACTTCACAGAGATTGCTGGGCTAATACGTTATTAGTTCTGTTCCAAGATGGATTGGATGAGCTGTACCAATTCGGTTTCGATTTGAAATTATGTCAAATCGGATTCAAAAACCATTTTTCAGTGGTAATTTATTAGAACAGATAAACATAATAATATCCTTCACAGTATCTCTCACTTCAATATATTCCACACTGAATGCATTTTGAATGGGAAAGTGACATGACAGCCAGTCCAAATAATTTATAAGGTCTATGGGTGATTTACAAATTGCCCGAATTTATTGCGAAAAAATTCAATGAAAAACAGCTTTTCCGGTACGCCTTTCACAAGTGAAACAAGTCTCATAGTGAGAATAACGAAAGTTTATGAGGCACACTCTTTGGAACTATACAGTGTGTTCCATCAAGAACAAATTCTGGTTTTGCCATAAAGTACCACGCAACGCGTAATTTTTTTTGCAGATTATGATTCGTTTCAGATTCAAGTTATTTCCTATTCCAAAGGCAGACTGTGAAAAATTTGTCCAAAAAATCTGTCACTGCACGAGGGTCACAAGGGCAACGAGGAAGCCGATGCTCTAGTCTCAGAAGGTTCATTTGAGTCCATGATCGGTCCAGAACCCTTCTGCTGACCTGCGGGGTAGCGAAAGCATATATAAAGACATCCATTAATTCATGGATGCAAGCCGAATCGATAGATTGGTGGAATAAGCTCCAGGAATGAGGCAGGCGAAAGAGTTCATAAAGAAACCTTCGCCCAAATTCACGAAAGACCTGCTAAATCACAACCGTAATCTTGTAAGGGTAATGGTGGTTCTACTGAGGGGGCATAACCGGCTCAGAAACATATAAGAAACATTGGTGTGATAGAAGAAACTCAACGCAGGTTCTGTCAAGAAAAGGAAGGAACCGCACTACATGTGCTCTGTGATGGGAAGCGATAGCAAGGCTGAGACACGCAAAATGCGGAGAGGAGAAACTAGAGGCTGCTAGCTATATGAAGGGGTCAGTGTCAAGGCTATGGAGTCTCGTCAAAGGGATCGAGACAGACAATGAGCTCTAATAACCAAGGAACATCACAATTGGTCTGAAAAGGGCGCAGCGAATCAGGCCATGGGCTGGACAAATGTTCTACAAGTTCTAATCTGCTAAATGCCCAAGTTCCTGGAAGAGACATTGTTACCCTCAGATATGAAGGAATAAGCCAAATGAAACTGACATGCTCCATCAGAAGTCTCAGCATCCAGGGTCTCGAATAGATTAGCTCATGTGCAATAGATCTTATTGGTCGCAGTACTGAGAACATGGGCGCCCTTACCTATGGCCGGGAGGTTGCTAGGGCCTACTAGCCATTGAAAGATAACATTCATTGAAACCAAACTTCAACATTTACAGTTGGGAGTTGAAATTCAGTTGTGTTTGAACTTTATTAAACCGATTCATACAAGGAAATCATAAATGAGAAGTATTTAAAACTGAGTATCACACTTGGAAAGGTGTAGGCCTAAATACTTCCGGTCCAGGACCCCTCCCCTGTGAATGTTTGTATGGGCTCCCTTGACTGAGAGGCTAAATCCTTGACCAACCCCCTAGGATCTACAATCCCTATTCTCTATGTCTTTTGAGTGCCCTCATAAGGAATAAGGGTGAATATATTTAAATAAAGATGCTTTAAGGTTTATTTTCCAAGTATCACTAGTTTAAGGCAGAAAAATGCTGATTTCTGTAGTAGTGGATATTTTTATTATTATTATTTTGTGTGTTACATACTCATGGATTTCCTCACGAAACGAGACAGAAAAATTCACGGTGGAATATATGTCCCTTAATGTGTGAATACCCTAAATGCTTTATCCCATACTTTCACAATCTAAAGGCCCGACGATGACTGCGGTAACAAAGTGATGGCAGAGAGTACATCCATCTCTTGAAACGAATCCGAGTATAAGTAATTCGTTTCACGTCGTACAAAAGGAATCGCCACCAACCCCTGCATTTTTTTTTTCGTCAAAGGAAAGGATTACGATCATTAGAAGAGGAATTATCGCTAAGGAAGCAATATGATAATATTATAAAGTACCTAAACAGTTATGAAGCTGTCGCAGCGCGCGATGATACATGATAGCTCGAAAAATAACGAACTTCCTTGAATTTTATCGGCGAGGGGAAAAATTTAATATGACATCAAAGAGAATATATTACGCGTCCTAACGAAGCAGTTTTGAATCGATTTCATCAAAGAGAATACGCCTTCGTTATTTTGCGATTTTTTTGCATAACCGTTTATCGAATTTTAGGAATAATGATGTTGATTCAGGTAATGAGTGTCGAAGGATGATTTCCACCCGGATTATCGAAAGGTATAACATGGAGAGTCTAGCGACTTTAAATGATAATTGATGAATAATGTTCAAGTAACTTTGACTTTCAATAACAAGTCTATTTCTCAATAAGTATAACTACTTTTCTTCGGGTTTGAAGGCCGTCGTTCTTTGGAATTTCTTCCTAACGTTTCGCTAGCGCGATTGGCCAGCTTCTTCAGAGGCTTACTCATTTCCGATGACTAAACGTTTTGATTTCTCAAGGTGTATGTATTTATATTGATGCAGGGAGTCTGGAGTGTTAATTACTTCTGTCGGGTTCGGGGAATAATCTTCATTATTAGTTGCCGCACTACCTGCCGTGATGTCATTAGTTACTCTTGATTTCCTCAGAATGGGACTCCAAATTATGTTTAGACTCAACGCTTCTTCTTTTCTGTTGCAATTGTCCGTATGTTTTTGGATCTCGATCGCCTCCCGTACCAGTCGGCTATGGTAACCCTGGTTGGGGGCAATCAGTTTAGCATTTTCAAACAGAATCCTGTGGTCACCCTCACTCAGTGCGTGTTCCGCCACCGCCGATTTGTCAGTTTGCCCTAGCCTGCAGTCCCTTCCATGCTCTTTGAGCCTTGTTCCCATGGATCTTTTCGTGGTACCGATGTATACCTTCCCACAGGTGCACGGTATGCGAAAAACCCCTGCTGCTGACAGTGGGTCTCTTTTGTCTTTAGCCGACCTGAGGCTTTGTTGGATCTTCTTGGTCGGCTTGAAAACCGTTCTTATGTTATATTTTATAATTAATAATTTTTCTTCGCGAAACAAGTGCTTTGCACTTATCGCAAAACTTTTTATTCATTCAACTATGTACTCATCGAAATATTTTCATGTATTGATTTATTGTGTGAATAAAGTTATTATTATTATTATTATTATTTCCCCAACAGTTTCCTAATTCTGTCAGTGACCCTCGGGATATATGGCAGATATGCATTTGCAAATACCTCAGAGTCCCCCCTATTTTGAACCGTGGAACTCTTCAGTTTCATGGCCCTGTTGATCTCAGATACACTGTATCCATTTGACCTCAAGGTCACTTGAAGATGTTCCAGTTCCTGCTCTAGATGCTCTGGTTCACATATTCTTCGAGCACGTTCAGTTAGGGTAGATATGACTCCTCTCTTCTGGCAGAACATCTAAGAATGCTATCTGCCGGTTCTGTTCGGTTTCCATGGTGAATTTGATGCTGGGGTGTTGAGAGTTCTGGTGATTCAGAAAAAGGTTCAGGTGAATGAATATATTTCTCAAGTTCAATGTTAATTAGGCTCAATTGGAACGTTAACGGTGAATTCAAAATTTCGTGCTCGATATTCAATGGCATTTGGTTGGCAAAGACTTTGACGATACTACGATTGTGTTATTCAACAATTCTGGTTGCCATGCTTTCGAAAATTATGTTCCGTTTTGTCACTGAAAAACTTAGGGCAAAGTTTTTTCGTTGTCATAATGACAAAATCACGGCGGCTTATGGAATATTTTATACCTGAGTTAAATTGTCCCAACAAATTCCAATTGCATATTTCTATGAGATGCAAATATCCTCAGACAACATGATGAAAGCAGATTCTTTCAATTTCCGTTTCCTGCCATTACTCTCCCTTGGAATCGAGTGTCATTCCGTTCTGCTATGTGATCTACGTCGGCAGTGAGAATGTGTTCTGATAATTTTGACCCACCAATCTGCCTGTTTTTGATGTTCACTTTTTCGCCTCTTCAAGAGGCCTTGACGGTTCACCGATATATTTTTGATCGCACGAACGAATTTGATATATACACTGTGCTTTTTGTGGTTTTAGTTGGTTTAGTATGTGTCAGTATTGAACGTGAAGTATTTGTTGCTTTGAATGTTGTTCTAACATTATACCTGCTGCCCATCCAATAATTTATCTTTTCAGACAGTCGAGAGGCATAAGATATTATGATTGCCACAGGAAGTGTAGTTTGTGTAGGTTGTATGTCTTCACTGTGGGTTTTGATACGATTTTCAATTTCCATCAATTTTTTTCTATAACATTTTCTTTCAATATTGATTTTATAAAGTTGATCTCTCAATCGATTTTTTTCAATTATTTGCATACTATTTCGGCTCCATCATGAAGACATTTTACTACACCTTTTTTGACAATCGTGTGGCGGTATGAGTTATAGTGAAGATGTCTGTTGGTATGCGTTTCCTTTCGATATACGCTTGGGTCTACATGAAGTGTTGATTTGTTTATCTTGTTTAGATTTCAATATTGATTATAGATGTTTTCAGATTGTGGTAGGTACCTCACTCAAAAAAAATAAGAAGGCTACTTTCTACATTCCAGCGTCGATGAAAACATTCATTTCAATCCTTTCAGGTGTTAACACTTTCGTGTTTGTGAATATGTATATTTCTCTCATTATTCCCAACATCAATAAAATAGACACCACCTCAACATTATAGGCAATTTATTCATTTGAATGTCGTTCGTTTGATGTTTTTGTCTGCGATAATTTGTTGCTATAGCTTTGTTTATTTTATGTGTCTGAAATGACTCAATGTTTTTGAACTCACACATTTGACAAGGAAAAACTCCTTTCCGGTGATAAACTTCATTCATTCAAAATTATTTCTTTATATAAAAAAATATTTATGAAAAATATTGTGTAGGGTAGTTCACGTTAAGTCATTGGTTAGGTCATTGTTACGGAGCACCAAAGAATTGAATTGAATTATAAACGTTAGCAAGAATACTTTTCTTTCAAAGGAAAAATTGATCCTGGTCCAAACCAATAGGGAATATGCATGATTTTTTGTGTCGTCGAAAATTGATCATTTACATCAAGAAGTAAAAAAATATATAAATAGGCTTGATGATATTTGAATTATTTTTCAAAGAGAAATTTGACACATTTGAATGAATTTGAACAGTTCAAACACCACCATTTAGCACGCTTTAGTTTCAAAGAGAAATTTGACACATTTGAATGAATTTGAACAGTTCAAACACCACCATTTAGCACGCTTTAGACGATGTCAAATGACGTGTTCCGTGTTTGTTTACTCGGAGTAGTCAGTTTCAATTGCTATATAGATCATGGAAGAAACTTAAGGACTTTTCTTCCTTTCTATGGTGGCGAAATGCAAGAACACCATTAGAAATACACCCCATAGTGTTTATTCGTATTCCAAGCGATGTAAAAGTAAGAAAAAATGGTGTTAGACTGTGAGAAGGGATGATGGTATTTCCAAAATCATTTTTATATAATTGCGAAGATCGTTCTAACTTGAGTAAATTTGAATGGTAATGGTTCGGACTTCCATTGTCAATATCACTAACTTTATTGAAACCTGTTGCTAACAACGAAAGGATAAAAATACAAATCAAGTGAAAAAATCAAATCAAAATCAAATTTTTTTGGTCAGTAATGAAATGGAGGATTTATTCATCAGAGAAAATAATGTTGCAAAAAAATCGAGATATCGAATATGAAATATGAGTCAAAAAATGTTTATATGAAGGAATAAATGAAATAGTGACAAAAAAAATTAAGGCATCGTGACGAAACGTCGTGAGTAGACTTAACTTGAAACTTGGTTTCAACATTTTTTCATAATATTTCATTTATTTCTTCATTCACATTTTTTTACTAGTATTTCACTTTCGATACTTTAATTTTCTTGTCACAATAATATTTCATTCATTTCTTCGTATAATTTTATTTTTACTACTATTTCAAGATATCTCGATTTTTGTAACAACATTATTTTCTTTGATCAATCAATCCTCAATTTCATTATTGACCAAAAAAATTTGATTTTGATTTGATTCTCTCACTTGATTTGTATTTTTATCCTTTCGTTCTTAGAAACAGGTTTCGATAGAGTTAATAATATAGACAATGGAAGTCCGAACCATTCCCATTTAGCAAGGAACATTGTCAATAACATTCAAGAAAAAATTGAGTAAATTTTTTATCAGCTATTTAGCAGTAGCAAAATCGGTTTTGAGCTAACCTAACTCAGTGTACAAACTAATCAGAATATCGGTATACCAATCTATGTTAAGGACTCAAATACAAATACCTCGCAGCTTTCACTCCTTCGGTCTCTCCGTACGTAAAATCGAGATTCGATGCAGAATATGCTATCATCATGCTATTTTCGGTGAATTGTCCGAATGTGCTCGAACAAAAGAAGTTTCAGTTATCGTTCTTAATTCATTGCAAGTCGATATCAATAGGAATCACCACAAGAATACGGGTTCAAAATATTTTTATCACAAGCACCTCTGAATGTAAGAATATCGATGCCTATAAATTCAATGTTGTATCGTCTGATGTCACATTTACAACCAATGGTGACTCGTTTCGTGAGAGGGAATTTCCCTTCCTGATTTTTCAGTCAGATTCGGTATAACATTTTATGCGTTCAAATAATAACTAAATAGAAACAGTACTTTGTACAACAAGAGTGGATACGGTGGCAAAATCGCACGAGGACGAAGTTTGAACACGATGCCGTACAAATTAAATTAGTAATGTCAAATTAAAAAAGTACAATGAAAAATCGGTTTTGGTGAGACTCGAACCAACAACTACAAAGTGGACTGTCTCAAAGGGCGTACGCCTCAACCAACTAGGCCATTTGTATTGTACGATTTCAGATAATTATTAGTGTGAATAGTAGATGTAAATCCTTCAATTCCACTAAAAAGCATCAATTGTGACAATAAACTTGACTCAATGAACTAGAAAATATTTCAATTATAAGTACATTTATTTATGCTTAAGGGCCGGTTTTTCAAAGCTAAAGTGGCTGACCGAGACATTCAATTGGCTGTTAGGGACTTAGCTGACAGCTAAGATTCTTAACAGTTGATTGAAAAAGCGGCCCAAAATGAAACAACTTGGATTTTGTGTTTGTAGGTAGTTAGATCAGTATTGTGACGTTACTACTAGGCTGTTCCTAGTTACCAAGTCATCCGTGAAGATATTGCCAAGGGTGGAACGATTGATTACAAATTCAGAAGAGCACCGACCGGAAAAATATCTATAGAATGGAGACAAATCTCCAACCCTTCTACGATGTTCCAATGAAGTGAGCGAGTCTGTTTGCGAAGAATTACCAACTAGACGGATTGCCTTTCTCTGAATAGAATCGAGAAGCCTCAATGAATGATTTGATGCCGAACTCCACACATGGGAACTGTATCCCAAGACAGGTCGTATCCGAGCCTTGTTGATCATTAGAAGCTGACGAGAAGTGAAGTATTTCTTCGCACGAAATAGAAATCCAAGTTTTTGGGAAGCACTTTTAACGATCGATCTCACATGGTTTTTCCATGGGAGATTATCACTGATCGTAATTCCTAGCATCGAGATACTTGATTTGGTGGGAATAGTCATTCCTGACATCTGAATATTAGACGATGACAGATCGGCTTTTCTTGAGAAGAGACATGCCTGGGTTTCCCTAGCATTAAATTCCACCAAGTTCATGTTACTCCATTCAATTATTTCAACCAAGTCTTCGTTAATTTTATTGACGTGAATGTTTCTTTGAATTTTGTTTCTCGAGTATGGGGACTCTGGAAGAGAAACTAGTATGAAGAGTACTGTCGTCCGCAAAACTATGAAGTGATCAATATTTTTTCCCGAGCAAATCCTTGATATGAAGCAGAAACAAAGTGGGAGCCAGAACTCAACCCTGTGGAACACCTGCGTCTATTGGGAGAATATCAGATGATACTCCATCAACAACGACATACAGAGGCCTATCAGACAAGAAACTCTTCAGCAAAGCACACAACTGAGGAGGCAAACCATAAGACGGCAGTTTAAAAAGGAGACCCCGATGCCAAACTCGATCAAACGCTTTTGAAATTTCGAGTGCAACAGCTATCGTTTCTCGGAATTTCTCGATTGAATGCTGCCAAATATGAGAAACATAAGCCAATAAGTCACTGGTTGATCTTTGATGGCGAAATCCGTATTGTCATTAATTATTCCTGATTTCTCTAGATATTTGATGAGCTTCATATTGATTGCTTTTTCCATGACTTGGGAAATGATAGAAAGCAATGCAATTGGTCTATAATTACAAGGTAAAGTTTTCTTCCCTTTTTTAGGAACTTGCTGAACTCTTGCTGTCCTCCAGGTCTTAGGAACAATCCCCAGGTTATATGAAAGGTTGAATAATTCGCAAAAGTACTGGTGTCAATTCGGGGGCACATACTTTCAGTACAATTGCTTGGATTCCATTAGATCCGCAAGCCTTATTCGTCTTCAGGTCCATCAGAATATTTCTAATAGTTTGTTGATGAAAAATTATCTCAGGCGTATGACTGTCGACAGGCGTGATGTTCGGGGGAACTTTTCCCGATGAGTCCAGAGTAGAATTTCCAGTAAACATATTTGCAAATAAATTGACTTTTTGTTGGGCAGTGGTGGCTTGTGACCCATCTTCTTTGGTTGAAGGGGGAAATGAACTGAAAATTTTTGGCGACAGCTTTAGCAAATGACCAAAACGAACGAGAACCGTTTGGACATTCAACAAGTTTTCAACGAATTTTCTGATTATGTGGTTCTTTAGCAGCTTCAATTGTTGCACTACACCTATTTCTTGCGTTAAAATACTCAGATCTCGTCTCCAAACTGGGGTCTTGGCGCCAGCGATTGAATGCCGCTTGTTTGGATGTGACAGCCTCAGAGCAGCTTATATTGAACCATGGTTGCTCAGACTGTGGCCTCTTTGTACTACTTGGAATGAATGTTTCCATTCCCAGAACAATGGTATCAGAGATTTCTGGGGCCCATAGAGTGGGATCACCAGATGAAAAACAGACTCTTCTCCAAGGAGAATCAGAGAGAAATATTCGAAGACCGTCCCAGTCTGCTGATTTGTAATGCCAGATAGATGCCAAAGCCAATTGACACCATCATGGAAGTCCTCATTTCAGTATCTTCACTCTCAGCTGGAATAAAATAGCTGCCATCAGTGCTTTGGTTGTTATTGTACTGACATTCATGTTCCTTATTGTAAATATGTTTTATCTTCAAAATCCCCTGACTTCATGAGTCTGAAATATTTCAATAAACGAAATAGTTGATTCTCCTGAAATGATGATAATATTCAAGATTCGCCTAAAAAATCATTATTGGCTACCTAGTAATTTTTATGCAATGGAGGAATTTATTGCTCTTAAGGTAATAACTGACTTTTCCTATATGTATCTAGAATCTTCGGGAAATATAGTATTTGTATTGTGGTTTGGGTAGTACAGGGTAAGCACGTCCGACTTTCAAGCGGAAGAACGGGATGCAAATCCCCGCCAGGTCACAGTACTGGGTAATCACACGTTAAAAGGTGTGGCCTCGTTAATCCATTGCTCGCACAAGTTTCGACTTCTGACAGCTGCATTTATTGGGAGAATATCAGATGATACCCCATCAACACCCACATACATATCCTACCTTGTAGGGATATGAAAAATGGAAGTAGAAAAAATACCTTTTGATTATAATGTGGCGATAATAAAGATTCGATAAAAAAATATTCAAGACAAATTCAAAGTTTATGCATATTCCCTGTTTCATATGATCCCTAGACCATCTGCCAACGAAATTGTATCGAAACGAACTAATTTCACACGTCGTTATGTACAGGGTCATCCCATCGTTGCCCAATTAGAGAATCTCTAATAGAATCGTTAGTAACGAAGTCTCGTTAAACCGATCGCCGGCAAATTAAAACCGGCCAACTAAATGGCGATCGTGCCGTCGGAAGGCGACGCTCGCGCGGCGGGAGACGCCGTAGTCAGGCGTCGGGACGCGCGTGTATTGTCATCCCGTCGATGCTGCCCCATTAACTTTGTTAAGTCGTTAGTTGGTCGTAAGTTAGTTGCAGGAAAATTATCCTGTCCGAGCACGTATTTTCTCACCGCATCCCCGTGCGGGGGGAGAGGGTGACGGAGGGCGACGGTGAAAGTCGCAGGGGGAATATCCAAGCAATGATACATTTCATTTCAAATCATCTAAAAATGTGTTTGTTTCTAACCTTTTTTCAGGTTGGAAAATGACCAAAGAAGAATGTTTATAGGTTTGCAAAATCGCTTGAAACTTTGGCGCAGTATAGCCCATTGCACCGACTGCAATTACCGCTGTAAGTTTTCGATAATTGCATAGCTCTTATGGGACATTTTATATATGAGGGAAATATTCTTAATAATATCGTTAGCACTGCATGTGTTACTTCAGTCAATATGTCGCATGAAATGCCAATAGTCCTCGAACAAGAATAAAGATAAGGTAACTGAGTGGTTTCTAGAAGAATATGATATCAACGTATACAAAGATGAATTACGAAAGTATTCAGTCATACAGGCGTATGTGAAGAATATTAGTGACTTTTTCCAATCCAAAAAAGCAAAGTCGATATAACACAATTGTGGATTTTGTGGATGAATCGAATGATAACGCCAAATACCTCTTTTCAGTAGTTCCAGGTCCTGCCCTGATCTACTCGACTCATCACGTGCATTTGTTTGAAAGCACTCCATCTTCAACGTGAATAGACTATAGTTACTCACTTTTTTGTTCAAAACCCCAATCCTGCACAATAACCGAAGCCTCACCTAGTTTTAGAAATGAAACGTTACCACTTCATCAGCCAATTTCCGCAAGGCACTTGTCGCATTGTCTCTAATAGGTATGTATGACTTTTTGTTATGTCATAAATTAATCATTGACATCTCCATGACGTAGAAAAAAATATTGATTGGCTTGAAAATATTTAAACTTTTTTCGAAGTGAGATTCAGAATATTGAATAAAATCTGAACCGTTCAAACTCGATCACTCAGCACGCGTTTTAGATGATTTCAAGTGACGTTTCCCACTTTTGTTTACCCTGAGCATTTCAGTTTCAATTGCTATACCGATCATGGAAGAGGTAAAACAACTTCTTACTCAAGTGTTGAATGGTATCGGAGTGCAAATAGAAATTCACCTGATAAAGTGTTGTTTGTATCTCCAAAATCGTGTTTATATTGCTGTCAAGATCATTTTAACGTTAGTATGCTATATTTATGAACAGCTCAGTGTGAATTATTAGTCTTGAGTTAGTTTGGCATTCAATAGCTATTTAACAGTGGAAAATTCGCTTTCAAAACCTAGTTTACAAACCTTTCGAAAAATTATGCACTCTAGATACTTGTTATGACGAAATTGAAGTGGCTATATGATGAAATGAACCGATACGGCGGCATCTGACCCCAGAAACTTTCGTTTGTTTTTCTCAAATAACTGTGATTTCCATTGTAACACTTGTGTTTGCCAACCAGACATCACGTGATCTGGAATGCCTTATAGAACCATGATAATGCATTTCTGCTGAGGGCATTTCTGAAGAACAATCTGTTTTATGGACTCAAATACATAAACGTTACCACTCATATGATCCCTGTCTACGTAAAATCGAGATTTGATGCAAAATATGCTGTCATCAAAATGTATCTAATTTCGGTGAATTGTCCGATTGTGCTAGGACGATTTTCCAATGAGGCAGAGCTTTTCTAAGAATTGTCGTGTTGGGGAATAACTCTTCGTGGTTGACGGGTCCGCGAATAACCATGCTGCTTCTGAGTAAGGCGTAGGGTGTTAATAACAAGCCTACTTGCTCAAGGACTGCGAAAGAAGTCGATGGCGTTTGGTAAATAATACTATAAATCACGTTTACTACCAGAAACCAACTTCAGTCATCGTTCTAGATCCACTACAAATCTAGATTCACTAGAAATATCCACTGGAAAACATGTTTGAAATATTTTAACATACTTTGAAAATCGATGCCGATAAATCCACTGATATGTCGATGTCACATTTCGTTTCCCCAATGGTGACGCGTTTTCAAGTTTGGATTTACCTCCCTGATTTTTTGATATTCATATTATGATATTCCATGGGTTTGAATGATACCATACATGTGCTGGGTAAACGCACGTTAAAAGGTAAGGCCTCTTTAATCCATTGCTCGCACAAGTTTCGAATTCTGAAGGTTGACGTTCGTCAGCTGGTTAACGGAACGAACAATTTCTGAACAATTTTCAACAATGTACATTAATAGTTTTTTCATTTTTATGTCTATCTGCATTGACGACTTCAAACAGAAAATATAGGGAAAATCTTGAGAATATTCATTTCTTGTTCTCTTTATTGAATTACCTTGAATGATTGTGAATAAAATAATATATAAAGCTGGGCAAAGATAAAATTTCTCTCTTGAGAAATATTTTTCTCTTGAGAAAAATGATCCACTTTTCGTCACATTATGTAAAACGTAAACTATTTTCTAAAAAATACATTTCGATCCCTAAAGCATTGAGGAAAATGGTACTTCTCTCATTTTTCCTCCCTGGGAACAAAATTTTTTGAAAAAGCCACAAAAACAAAAAAGTTTTCACCTTTGATTTATCATGAAGATGCAATGAAATCAGGTCGTCTTCGCTGGAACTCATTTGCAAAATCCGAAGCAACTAAAGGACGAACAACGCCAAAGCTTATATCAACTGTTGAGTTTGTATTACCAAAAATATCATAGCAACAAAGCGTTGTCAACACGATGACGACGACGCAACACTCACTTAATATTTTTTCATATAGTCACATCTAGTTTCACAATATTCTGCAATGGTTCTTATAAAAAAGCATGCAATACAATTTTTGGTACATTTCAAAAATAACGACCTCAATAGCTATTTATATAACTAGTTGCAAAATGAACGTGTTTAGCATCGTGTTTATATAAAAGATTTTTTGTAATGGAGTTCAATTTTTATTTTGAATTTATTTTACTTGGTTATTATTTAACGTCGGTCTATTTCTGCTAGATAGTATCAAAGCCATCCTTGTTTTTCTATGGAGATAACCATTAAATAAATCTCAAATTTCGAAACTTATTTGTCACAATAATCGCCTTTATTGATTTGTTAGTTTTGTTGTTGAAAATGTGCGAATCTGTGTCTGATTCCCTACCTTCAGACGTTGAAGAAGCTGCAAAAGCCGTTGTAGTAAATTTGCTGCTAAGTAAATCAAAAGCAGCGTATGAAACAACTTATTCTAACTTCCAAAAATGGTGCGGAGTGAAGAAGATACATACTGTTAAAACGATATCGGAAAAGGTTCTTCTTGCTTATACTTCATACAAAAGTATTCAAACCGTCACGATGTGGAGTTACTATTCTATGTTACGAACAACAATCTATGTCAATAAAAATGTGGATATCAGTAAGTTTACAAATTTGATTGCTTTTTTGAAAAGGAATGCGGAAGGATATCGGCCAAAAAAATCAAAAACTTTCAGCAAGGAAGATTTCAGTAGATTTTTAATAGAAGCTGATGATCATATTTATTTAGTCTTGAAAGTAATTTTTATAGTTGGGATAGCAGGAGGTTGGCGAAGAAATGAATTACTAAATATGCGCCCCGAGAATGTTAGTGTCTGCGTTTTTTTTATTAAAATAAGCATTCCAGATACAAAGACAAAGATTGAGAGAATTTTTACAAAAACCGAAGGTGATGTTGCTGGAATTAATCTGATTATACTAGTCCGAAAATACATTCAAATGCGTCCAAATCATGTAAAAAACAATCGATTTTTCCTTAGATATAGAAACCGAACATGCACCATTCAACCTGTTGGCATCAACACACTTTCTAACATCCAAAAAAAATAGCAACATTACTTGGCTTGCAAAATCCTGAATTATACACTAGCCATGCATTGCGCAGATCGTCAGCGACGTTACTGTCAGATGCTGGTGCTTATATACAAACGTTGAAAAGACATGGTGGGTGGAAGTCCAACGCTGTTGCTGAAAATTATATTGATGAAGATACTTGGACAAAATACATCGGCAAATATCAGCAACATCGCAGTTCTCAAACAAAGTACATCAACAAGCATAACAATGGATTCAAACGTGGCTCAGTTTGTTAACATTGATGGGGATGGCATATCATATATGAGTAATGAACAAAAGGCACCAGTATTCCGTGGCAATACGTTTCAAAACTGATTTTTGTAGTAAACTACAGTAATTTTCAAATAAAAATGGATGTTAAATTCATGTCAGTATTCTTAAATAAATGGATTTGTTGTTATATCTAGGTACGTGTTTATTTTCTCAATAAAAATGTATATTTGAAAATGAAATCTGATTTTATCAAAGAGTGACAAAATGAGATTTCATTTTGTCACTCTTTGATAAAATGAGTGATAAAATGAAAACAAGTGACAAAATGAACAACATTTTGTATCTAGAATGAGTGTGAAAATTGTGATTTTTCGTAACTGAAAAACAAAAAGATAGTAGAACAACACTAGATACATACCTCAAACTATCCGTGGCTACTACTACTTTGTAACTTTTTTTGGATCTGAGATATGTCGTTTGATATCTTAGGTATGTTTTAATATTCCAAATATAAAATAGAGGTGAAAATGGCGACTTTTCATGGATTGGTTGGTTTTTGCATTTTGCAGAGCGGGTAATTAAAGCAAAAGATACGATATGAGAAATAATTAAATTTTATTCTATTCTACATCCTCTGGGGTATATAATCAAGTGGGGCTTGGTAGGTTTTCACAGAATGAAGAACGCGTATTTTATCACCCAAATACGCACCCAACCCAATATTTGTTATATTGTGGGTTGGTAGCTTTCTGCATAACTCCGTCCAATTGAAACTTGGTAAAACACAAGGAACACGTTTGAACTGCTTGAATTTTTTCGGTTTTAAATTTCACTTCGAAAAACAATTTGAATATTATCAAGCCTATTTATATTTATTCACAAGTCATAAATATGTAAATGATCAATTCAATCCATATTTATCTCAGTTTGTCCCACTATTTTATGTTGGAAAAACGCCATTATCAACAAGTAGTCACTTTGTCCGATTCGCACGGATATTACCCCGAATAATGGGAATAAGCAACGGAAGAAAATGTAGGAAAAATAAATGAAATCTTTATAACTTTGTTAGGTCGTTTGGAAGGCCGATTGGCTCAACTTGTGACACGCATGTCACCTCGTTATCTCTATTCGATTTTCGGGGACATGTCTTCGCATAGAGAACGTTCGGAAACTGCATTATCGAGAACTCAAGCAGGCTATAGCTGTATAAGAATCGAAAAAGCATAAGGAAGGTCAAATCTTAATTGTGGCATGTATACTCAAATTCATCGAATTAATGTTTTTGAGAGTGTTATAAATATGTTTTTTCTACAAACATCAGTAAAAGTATAATTTTTGACGCATACTGTCAGTGCCTAAAATGCCATTTTATGACACTGGTGTTAAAAGTAAATAATTTTTAGCACTAGTGCTAAAAGAGATTCATTTGTAGAGAAAATATAAAAATATAATTCAAAATTGAGTGTTTATTCAATTAAACGTACAATTGGTGAAACTACAATTATGATAAGAAGCTCCATGGCCAATATCATTGGTAGATGTAACAGAATTTATTTTGGTGAAGCTTGTACCAGGGCAAAGAACAATGTTATCCGCCGAAGTTTTAAACAAAATTTGATCCGCAATGTTCTGTTTCCTTTGTAGCGAGTCTTCTATATAACCCTCTGCTACTGTACTGGACTTCCATCCACCGTGTCTTTTGATTATAGTAACACTAGCACCAGAGTCCGCAAACAAACTTGCTGAGGAACGTCGGAAGCAATGTCCAGTATAAAGATGGGAATCAGGCAAATTTAGAAATTCAGCAATTTTGGTAGGCATCTTACCAAATGTGTTGATTCCGACTGGAGTCCTGGAATATTTATTTTTAATGCATTTCATAAAAACTCTTGAATGATTAATATCCACTGGAGGAAGGGCTATTATGTACTTTTTATAGTAGTACATATACAATGTACCACTTACAACAAAGGTGCGTGGCACATTAGTTTTTGTGTCTGGTATATGCACAACTAGTGAAGCTCCGGAATCCTCGATATTATTTAATGTCAAATCGCACAGTTCCTCTCGACGACAGGCTCCAAAAACACCAAAAATCGCAGCAACTTTCTGCGTTAGATATATTTCATCCAGGGCTTCTGCGAGAAATTTGTCGATTTTTTCCCTTGCCAATACTTTTGACTTCTCGGTCGATATCTTTCACCCTTTCTCTTCAAAAAAGCCAAAAGTTTGTAATATCTGCTTATGTCATGATTATTATTTATGTTCATCATCGACTTCCACATAGAGTAATTCGACCAAAGCGTTGACGATTTCCATATTTTGGACTTTTCTCCAAAAAAAGCACTTTTTCACTGGCGTTCTTGCCACTGACATTTTTCTGATCACACCATTTCAAGAAACGATCGTATGAAAACTCGTACTGTCGCTTTGACTTACTAAGCAATAATTCAACAGCATCTTTATTGGCAGCTTCTTCAATATCCGGCGCCGGCGGTAGAAATTCATTTTCTGGATCACTTTCCATCGAGGAACGAAGAAACGAGAAAAAATAATTCGTGGTTTATTGACGTCAGTTGTCAACAAAGACAAATCAACAAATTCTGTTGTTTGATTACCTTGACAACTTGTTTCATGAATAGATTTAGAAAAAAATTGATTCAAAACTGATAATCTCGAGGCTATTATTTTATCAATTAATTAATGTAAAATAGGTATGCGTTAATTTGGACTTTTAATGGTGTTTGCAGAAAAAATAGTGTATGATATACCTGCTCACAAAATAAAATATCACTTTTAGCACTTATATCATAAATAAATATTATAATGTTTTCAAACTTAATTTTTCCCTATACTGATAGAAGAAACACCCATTGTACCAGTTTGAGGTTGAGCGGAAGGGAGAAGCTGGATAAACTGCCAAAAGATTTGAATTTTCCTTTTACCAAGATGAAAACACCCTTCAACTCAAAAGCAGCGGTGTATTCGTACAAATATTCAAAGCTAATAAATTTGTTGATACTCTTCAACCCTTCAAATATAACAGTTTTCCAGTATGTTTATTACTCTTCGGTACTATAAAATCAGTTGTTGGCCATGAATTGAGGAGGCAAAAGAGTAAAAAGTGTACGAAGGGTAACCTTTTTCCCTAAGCTTTGTCAGAATTATTCATGATTTTTATACTTTAGTCCTTGTATTCATCATTTTTCGTTATTTTTAACTACCTATAGGTAAACTTTGTGACAGTGACTACATCATGAATGAAATAAAACATATTCTCTTTCTCTTTCAAATGTCATGATACATGCACTTAGATTGAGTTTCGAAAGTCTTTTCTGATTTTTTTTCATTCTTGTTTGTTCGTTATTTGAATCTTGATTTATTCCTATTTTTTTCAGTTTTTTGTTTTTATCTGAGGATCATTTAATTTTTATGGTATTCCTTGGAGATTTTCAGTTTTCAATTGTTGATGGTTTTTTCCATATGTTTTGATTTATTTGGTGAGAACAATTCCAATTTTGTTATTTCCGTTTTGTCAAGGATATCTGATTTTAATTTTCTGTCAGAGATGTCCAATTTTATTTCAATCCATGTACTTTTTTCTACGAGTTTTTACTCATTATGAGCTAATCCATTTCATATTTCATTTCTCCCTCTGAATTCTTATTCAGTTTTAGTTTCAATAACAGTTGATTCCTTTTTTTTTTCGGTTCATTTTGATTTTCGTGGCATTTTTTTCATTATTTCAACTCACTGATTTCATCTTAGCAGCGCTCATTTCAATATCTCGCATTTTTTTTCAAACATTTCATTTGATATTTTCACATCCATTTTTGTTTTGTCAGGCTTCATAATATATTTCAAACTTTTCAGTCATTCTTGAGTTTCAAAGGATATGACTAGCCTATCACTTTTAAAAAATAATTGCTTGACGAAAACAACCCATTTACTTTCATAGAAAAATGGAATAAAAATAACCCACTGTAGCATAGTAATTTATTTATCCTGCTTGAGCAAGCTATTGTATAGCGAAACACGTGTCGCGGATTTGTAAACCCATTGTCAGTGAAAATCGAACAGAAAACTGTAATATTTAAGTTCAAGTCAATTTTTCATGAATTATTACCGAGGCAAACATTGAATCAAACGAAACAGGTAGGATTTTGATAAATACAAAATTAATATGAGTTTTTCGAATAAAAAAATGCTGATGATTGACTAATGGAACCATTTATTGGCTTTTTTTTCTCCGAATGAATAAAGGTAAAACAAAATTTTTCTAGAAGAAGTGAAGTCAAATCATTCAATGAATTCAATTTGTTGAAAGGTTCCTTATATCATCAATAGATGTTCAGTTCATTCAAAAAAAGGAATAGTCTTTCTGAAACAGTTTTTCCTCTATATGGCGTGATAGGCAATGACTCGCATAGAAATTCACTTTTTCCTGCTCAAATCGTATCCTAGTGAGCATATGAAACTTGGATCAAACATATTCATAGGCAATTTCGATACATTTTAGCACAAATAGAAAAGAATGTGAAGAAATTTCACCCAAAAGGATTATATTACTATTACTAACAAAGTTGTGACAATGTTAATCAATGGAGGTGTTCATACACAAATCGTTGTATAAAACCTTCCATTGATTCTCATTGTGACAACTTCCGTTATGCGCCTGATTTATAGACCAGCTATTCTTTCCTCTCAAAAGTAAGAGATGAAGTAATAAACGTTAGATTTTGGTATGTGCACCAGCAAGAATTATTGAAATCACGAATAATAAGCTATCCACTAGCTAATTCAAAAGTTCCCTGGAAATTGTTAATGCGATTGAAATTTATGATAGTCAAAATGCACACCACTGATTCAACAGCAAACGATGCTTTATCTTCTCAGAAATGTCTGAATTTCGAGTTCATTGTATTTACTTACTGTGATGACAAACCAAACTCAATTACAGAGTTCATTATCTCCTCCGTTTATTGATTTTAGCCGAGTGGTGAACCAACTGCTGCAAACTACATAGAAATCTACCAAAGGACAGCCATATTCTAGAACTTTCTGATTGAAGCCTTCGGCAACAGATGTCTCCAGAAGTACGGCGAATAAGTGTGGCTCAACGAACGTGGCAATCAGAGGTCCTCAACAGTTCGAAGGGGATTTATCGGATTATAGGGTGGCCAAAATACTCAAGGGATTTTCCTATGGTTAATATAGAGAAGAATTCATAGAGACTGAACCGAAATCAAACTACTAGTGTGAATTCTCATTTCAAATATCATATTTCAATATACAGTGCGGAGTAAATAGTCCCCCCTCTTGTCGGACAAACTATATGTATAAAGGCATAATTTTTAGTATCTTTGGATGGTACTTCTGAGATTCGGATACTCTACTGATTTTTCCATCGAGAAGTGACAAAAATGATGCCTCTTTATGTGAATAAAGAAAGACGGGGGCTATTTACGACCGCACTTGCACTGTACGTGCTGTGCTTTACTTAGAAATCTGATGTTACGAAGATTTCTAAGAGAGGTCGAATTCGTTGAGATAAAAAAATGTGGAAGCCGATAGCTAGATTCTCGTCTATTTGTTTTATTGTAAAAAGTTTTTTTAGGATATTTCAATCATTGATAGAGAGTTTCGTTAGTTTCAACAAAGACTAACGGGGTTTTGCTTAACCCAAAAGCCAATATTCATGAACTGAAATATTCAATTCAGCACTCATGACTTCCCATAACAATTAGATGAGAAGTCAGGCGATACAACCAAGACTCTTTCAAAATGACAAAAAGCATATTTGGTCAAACTTTGTTTGGATAATATCGTGGTGTACAACTAAAATTTTCAGTGAATAATACTTCGATTAAATCTCTCGATCCACGGTTTCGGGATTTCAGCTTGAGTTTTATACTCATGCCGAATTCATATAGGTACAAAGTTATAAAATTCGTGCGAATAAGAAAGGATGTAACTCTAATCAGTGTTTCACATTGCTCTTTCAACAATAATTCGAATATTTTCATGACTATTTATATTTTTTTCTACGTTATGAGGATGTGAATTATTAATTTAAGAGAGCGAAAAATCATGCACATCCCTTATTAAAAAACGCAGCTTTTTATTTTCAGTAACATCAGAAATATCAGTGAAAAGTTGCAATTTATCACAACATGGTGTTCACGTTCTTTAATCACAAAAAAATAAATATTCAAATCTATGTATATATATTCATTTCTCTCTGAAATATTCATAATAATATCGGGTGAACTAGAAGAGATGAGATACGATTTTGTATTGATAATAATAATTATGTCTTCATTATTTCCGAAATCTCCTACAAAAGAAGGATACATCGGCAAGTACAAACATTTTTTATGAGAATAAGTAGATTTTTGAAATCTCCGGGTAGAACTTCAGAATCTTTTTTAGCTGGATATAATAAGTGCAGATTTGTATTCACCCCAGATTTTTGAAATTTGGCAGGTTTTCAGATCCAAAAAAATGTGTGGAAAGGCCATAATTGTATGGTTGAACGCGATTGAACTGCCAAAGCATTGACGGTATATTGAAAGAGCAGCGGCTTCTGATATATCTGTGGACATCATTTTCCAGAATAGTGAACGAATTTGTTATTACCTTCAACAAAACGAATAATTTTTTCTCAATGGAATCCAATAGTTTCAACCCATGAAAAGCGATGCGGAAAGAGGTCGACAAGGTAGAAGTAATTTATTTGATGATTAGCATAATTGTAACAGGTATTTCACAGGTTTTGTTGCATCTGAACTCTAGATTTTCTACTATTCATAACTGAGGCCAATACAACAATAAATAGTTAATATTACATAGCACACGGCCGATATGCTATCGTAGTAAAAAAATTTATTCCTGCTTGAAGAGGAAAGCTGTACGTATTGTGTAGTATCACGTTAAAGGTTTGGTGAATTTTTTGGATGAAAAAATCACAAATGATATTATGAAAATCAAGAGTGCGAGTTTTCATATTTGAATTCGACAAAAAGTAACCATTGCCTAATTCTTTGCATATGAGCATTGAAAGTGCCACGTTTATATATAGTTTTAGTGATTAATATACAGAATATCAGAAAAATTGTAACGAAGGTTTTTATTGAATTATAAATGATTCTCCTTCTTCCATTTCTTTATTTAACGTCGGCCTATTTCCGCTACCAAGGGCAATCACCGACGCCGGTGAGCACACTTTCCCCAACCGGAAATTTTGCCGAACCCTCTGGTATTCCAACCAGAGGTAGGGATCTTTAACGAGCCCAACATCCATGGACTCGGGACCGACGGCTTTACGTCCCCTCCGAAGGACGGCATATCATCAATATATCTTGTGCTCATTGATATATTGTCTACGAGCTATGATATGTTATTTTGCTGCAGCTGTACGGGCTTTCGACACGGTATTTCCCTGCATGGTCACCCATTCAAGTACTAACCGCGCTCGGCGTTGCTTAACTTCAGATATCGAATGACTGTCAGTTAACCTGAAGAGCTTGCTGGGCCATGCCCCAATTATAAATGAAAAGAGGAGAAAAAATTGGGAAATCCTTCCGAGTCATTTTAATATGTCTCCTCTAACATATTCGAATTGGAACTAATAGCGACCCTTCCTGGGTTATCCCAAAGAGACAGACATATACCATCGCGAATTTTTTGTTGACCTTCTTGAGGTGTACAATACTGTAGTATATAATCGAGATCTAATTCATAGGGTACAGCCAGCGTTTGCAATGTTAGCGTAAAAAATGTGTTTATTTACGTCATCATATTAGAAACCTCTTGAATCACTCTATCTATAAAAAAAACGCATCCAAACCCATTGCGTAGTTTCAGAGATCTAAGCATACATAGGGACAGACAGACAGCAGGAAGCGACTTTGTTTTATACTATGTAGTGATATTGTTACCTTCTCACCTTATGTGTTCCTTAGTAAATAAAGACTTGAACAAACAAGTTATATATCTCAATCGTTATAGATTGATGTTTACGGACGACTTGAAACTTTATATCAGTGTGGAATGCGTGGACGATTGAAATAACTTGAAAAATCAGGTCAAAAACCTGTTGCATGACTGGTGTGAACTTGACTACTCACCACCCAAATACCAAAAGGCAAAATAATAACATTCAGTAGGAAGAATGCGGCGATAAATTACCAATATTCCTTCAATTGCTCAACTTTCAAAATGGAATACTATGGTACGAGACTTGAGAACTTCGATGAGGAGTTATGTTCGAAAGAACACATTAACCAAATGTGTTTATTCGGCTCAACAAATTCATCTTCAGGATTTGTTTACGCATAATTTCTGGGTCTAAAGGTCTACATTGTAATATTGTTTCTTTGACGTAGTCCTATTTATAATCACTACATTCAGATAATTGAAAAGGTTCCGAAAATGTTTTTGAACTTTCTATGCTATGAAATAGATGGAACATACCCTCCTGCTGAAATTATCATGAGTTATAAACATTCAACCACACATCATTCGTGGCACGCAGACAACAAGCTCATATATTATTATATTATCTTATTTCGATTTCTCAGTGGTGAAATTGATTGTCCTGTTCTATCGTCTTCAAAAAAGTAACTTTTTTGGCACTTCAATTTTTCTACGACTATTGATATACCAAGGTGACGAATGTAATTTTTCGGAATGTTGTGTGTGGATAGATATTTCTATATTCATGTCACTAAAATTTTTTTATGCCACTCTATGTTGACCGTGGGTAATAGATGTAGGTAATAGGGGTGAATCATGGCCGTGGGTAAAGTGTCAAATTACTCATTTAAAATCACATCAATAATTCATTGATTTTTTAACAGTCGTACCAAATGACAATATATTCATATTCTAAGATTTTCCATATATTATAGGTATGCGTATCAGTGATACATCTGCTCTATAAATGGTTGGTAACTCGGTTGGCAATGATGGGCTATAAAAGCTAGTATTGGAAGATTCAGGTATGGACAATAAGCCTGTTTTGGTCGCGATACTCATGGACTGGCCAATCGCAATGAAAAAGCGAAGCCTACTGCGATGAAGTGACTTTTTTTTCGTGGGTAACAGAGACAGCAGGATGTGTCAAAAAACTATATATAATGGAAAGTGGCTCTTTCAGAAGGTGGCTTTTACATGCCATACTTTCCCTATCAATTTTTTGTCGAGAACTAAATTTTCATTGCATTTGCGTCACCAGCTCAATATTGCATAGTATCTATTCAAAATTCAGATTAATGATCTAGGGATTTGTTTTTAGCTCTTTCCTCTCTGATTAACAAAAATAAAAATACAGAACTCATAAAAAATTAGAAACATAAAAAGATTCAAACACTGTCTGTTAATAGGTACGTGTTTAAAATTCGTTGACATTCGATTCATTCCTGGTGAGTGAGACTTATCTACAATCTATTCTCCACCTTTGCATTACCATGTGAAAATTTTCTATTTCTATGAGATTCAGCGCCCCCTGCGTCATATAGGCAGAGGAGTAGCTGTTTTAGATGGACTCTCTCTTCCTTTTTGTGAATGAATCAAACGTCTATGAAAGATATAGATGTATTAACATCAGCAAGTAGTGCTCCTGAGTTTTTTGAAGTTATAAGAATTTTTTTTTTCCTTTTTTTGATTTGGAGAAAAAAAGTTCAAGAATATTTCCTCAAAATCATGATGTTTCTAAATACCTCTCATTACTTCTTACGTTCCCATTGACCTGTCGATGATTCCGTTACCTTCCACAATAACAATAATTAGAGAATTTCCCAAGCGCGCACCATTGTTGCATTGTTCCACACCTGACTTATTACATACGTGCATGCAAGAGCGGTCCCAAAAATTAAATCAAGAGAGCGAGAAGTGAAAATTGCTCGAAATACCGCTATATTTTATTCAAGTGGCATCTTGAGTAGGCAAAAAACGGGCCTACTAGTCATAAAAATTAACCAACGCTGGATCGTCAAATGACAGGACCGGCGCTGATTATATTTGATGATACCATTAAAATCTGCAAAGCCTAAACATCTTCAATTGTAGTTACAAACGAAATTGGACTCTGATTTCTTGATTTTTGCTAAAACATTTTGAAAACTGAACTCCACTTCAATTGTCACGAGCGTTTCTAGACCTGTCAAATTTGACACTATTGAAATAAATTAAGGTTTTTTGTAGAAATTTGATAAATGCTCTGGGGAAAGAGTTGCAAATTGTTTCTATATATCTGTACAAAATGTCACTTCAATTTTATGCATTTTTTTTAATTATCAGAAATTTTGCTTTACCGTAGGAAAAAACTGAAGAAATGCTCATAGGCTGCTGAGTTAAAAAGTTTATTGAATAATGAACTGAATCAAATTTCAAGTAAACTATTCTCTAGTACGGGAAGAATCGTAAGTTGATATAGTTTTGCCCCAAAAAAAAATTAAATTTTAAGAGTTGCATCGATATTCTTTTGATAACAACAGGTCAAGTCAGTGTGACACTTAAGGAATATCCAGGACAATTCAATGTAGTGTGATTTTCAGCAGACACTTCACACACCTACATGTGTTTCACCATACAATTGCTTGAACAAGAGATGGCGACAATTTCGGATCACATTTTAGGTCTACGGTGTTACAAATCAAATGGGAAGGCAGGAGAATTTTGAAAAAAATGATGACATAGTTTCACAAGGTGATACATATCATACTGATGAATTTTAGGGCCACCTAACAACCCCTATCATGAACATTACCTTATACTTATGGCTAAACTTGAAATAATGATTCGACAATGGCGCCATCAATGATCATGTTTTCGAAATTCCACAGTATATCTTCAACTGCCTCATTTTTCGATCAATCATTTCGATTCCTGAAAATGTTGAAAAATGGCGCCACTTTTGGATCACATTCAGATGTGTTCCGGAGTATATGTGAGGTATTGCAAATTAAACGAGAAGGGTTTTAACAAAACTCTGTTGATACATGAGGAAAATTGCTGAATTTCAGTGAGAAATATTTCAAATTCTTACGCATCAAGTTACAATGATGATGATAATCCTTGTTGACGCATTAGTGTTCATGACTGAGGACTGGAATACTGCTGATCTTGAGATGGAAGTTAATTCATAAGGAATGTCTAGGTGTGTGTTTCCATTTTATGATACTTGAAGAGATATTTTATGGTCGGTTCATACACCACACTTCTACTTTCACTTTATCTTTTACTTTTACCTTAAGAATGGAATTGGACCGTTCATACACCAGTGTTGAAGTAAACAGGACGCATGCGCAGTGATCAAAAACAAACGAAGAAGAAGAAGAAGTAATCGTGGGTTACGTCATTGTTTTGATTTGCAATTTGCTATTTTGTATCCGATAATGACAGATATTTCACAGAACACCCATTTTATATCATTTCTGTAAAATATTCAGAAGAATACGTTTCCTTATAATGTTGGTGGCACGGCTTGCTGTGATGACTTCACATGCACGCATGCGCAGTCCCTAAAATTATTGAATTATCTTATTCTTAAAGTGAGAGTTCTCATCCTCAAACTAAAAGTAAAAGTGCCGTGTATGAACGCCTCGATTGATTTACATTGTGACAACTTTCTTAAAGTAAAAGTAAAAGATAAAGTAAAAGTAAAAGTGTGGTGTATGAACCGACCATTAGTATTTGTGCAGAACTATATTTCTATTGCAATCATACCAGAGCGCTTTCATCAGTGTTTACTCATCAGGTGTACAATAACCGAAACTGTAAGAATAGATGCTCCTGAAGGACGAAGATGTTCAGAAGCATGAAGCATGCATTTATATGGTTTTCGTACACGAGACGAGTAAGCACTCACGATGAATACTCTTGTCAAGAGCGCTCTGCTACGATTTTATAAGAGATAATATATTTACAGGAAAAACAAAAAACCTTCATTCTGCTAGTACATTGGTGAATGCACACAAGTTATTACAAATTAGTAATTTTCTCACTCCATAACAACCACGACGTGCGAGATTACTTATATGCCATCATAGTGACATTCACTGAAAGAAGACTTGACAATAAACTTCTTTGGCTCAAAATTCTAGGTAAGTCAATAGAGAATGATGAATCATTTTGAACTGGGGCATATAATGTAGGTCGTGCCATATATCACGAATAATACTGTTTATGCATGGATGAATTTTTATAATTGATTGGTTTGTATTTTTCATACAAAGTCCCACGAAAAAAAGACTAAAGTTCAGCCGTTCTATTGAAAACAGGTCCCCGAGCAAGAGAGGTTCGACAGGTCTCCGAGCTCACAACGAAGGGGTGGGAATTCTGCACTCGTTGCGTCATCGATACTGATACTGCCAAGGGTGGAACGATTGGTGACAACCGTGGAAATATCTTTAGAAGAGTCTCAGACCTTTCTACGATGTTCCAACGAAGTGAGTGAGTCTGTGAGCGAAGAACCATCAACAAGACAGATTGCTTCTTTATGAATAGAATCAAGTTTCAATGAAGGTTTTGGTGCCGAGCCCCAAACATGAGAACTCTAACAGAGGCCGTATCTGTGTCTTGTAAATCATCAGAAGTTGACGAGAATAGAAATCCAAACTGCTGTGAAGCATCTTTAGCGATCGATCTCACATTGCTTTCCTGTGATAGATTATTACTGCTCGTGATTCCTAGCATCGAGTTACCGGACTTCCTATGAATAGTGACTCCTGACATTTGAAAATGGGATGAAAATAGATCGGCTTTCTTTGAGAAGACACTATTAAATTCATAGTTGATACTGTTACGAATCTCCTAGCGCCGGCCCTGACGAGATCGTGAACGCAGATGAGGGATCGCGTCGTAGTGAACGTTATTTTCCAGGAACCGCGTGTGGAGAATTCGCGAAGATTCTTCATAGGAGTACGCAGGTATATATATGGGACAGACTTCGTCGCGGGCAGAGTTAGTTATTCGGAAGTTTTTATTAAGAGCTAAGTGGCGAGAGTGATTGAGTTCTAAGTGGAAAGAGCTTTTATTTGTTATTGCTAGGCGCAAGTAGGCGAAGTGCAGAGTTTTTAGTACAGAGAGTTCAGGTACCGAGCAATGGAAAGTTATCGTAGCGATTTAAGTGATTGTGTTGTATTGTATTGTGATAGAGAGTTATAATGAAAGAAGTTCAGTGTTGTCTGGTGTTTTAATCAAAGAACCCAAGGATAATTCGTAACAATACTATTGACTCTAATCTCTCTTCGAATTCTTGTTTCTTGTGCTGATATGGGGACTCTGGAGAAGATGAACTAGTATCAAGAGGACTGTTTTCAGCAAAACTATGAAGTGAAAAAAATGTTTTTTCCAGCGAATTATTGATATGAAGCAGAAACAAAGTGTGTGCCAAAACTAAAGCCTGTGAAACACCTGCATTTATTGAAAGAATATCAGACGATACCATCAAAAACCACGTATAGAGACCTATCAAACAAGAAACTCTTCAACAAAGCACATAATTGAGGAGGTAAACCATAAGACAACAGTTTAGAAAGTAGACCTCGAAGCCAAACCCGATCAAGCGTTTTTGAAATATCGTGTACAACAGCTAACGTTTCTCCGAATTTTTCGATAAGAAATCTGCCATATATGTGAAACATACGCCAAGGAGTCACTGGTAGATCAACCAATTTCACTGAAATATTGAAAAAAAAGCTAATGAAGCTTCAAAATGAAGTTGACAACAAAAGTTTATACAGAAAATGAAAGTTTAGGCATTTAACTTCAAAATATGAATGTTCTACGACATTGACAAAAAATCCCACCTCAGTGCTTGAATTTATCGCCATCTTACGGAATAATATGTAACTAATTAAGAAAATGTGGGGATCAATTCACGACCTCCGTAAGAAAAATTTAAAAGACATGATTCGGAAGTGAACTCACTAATGTCATCTATCCGTAGTTACCAACCCTTCAAGTCAAATTTCCGTATGGTTGACTAACTAATACCATTGTTTATAGAGATATAGTTAAGTCAACCTCATGAAAGAATCATTCGAAGGGATGGATACTACGGGTAGATGACACTAGTGATTTCGTTTCCAAGTCATGTATTTTCCCTCGTTTTTCTCACGGACGTCGTAGTTTTCACAATAAATGGTATTGACTGAAGGATTATAATAAAACAAATTAGACCCTTAAGTTGTAAAATCCGAGATGCACATCATAAATGTAAAAGGACCGGATTCAGGTAATTTTGTTTCTCAGAGAGGGATTGTAGAGGATTACAGCTTACACTTCTTGTTCATTTCAGTCTTTGTTTTTCATTGGAAGTGTTCACTTGTGTTACGGCGTGCAATGATTTTATAACATTTATTTGTTATTACAGACATTAATAGCAAAGATTTTAAACCCCAACGTACAGAATAGGCAGTATGTGGCGTCCGTGGATAAAAAGTAATAGTGCTTCTCCCAGTGGTTCGTTAAAGAAGAATCACTTATCTTGTGACACGAAAATCATTAAAAAAAATGTGTATAGTTCCTTACTTCAGCAAGGATATAACGCGGGTGCTGCAGCAAAAGTAACCAGTAATTTGACGAAGGTGCCTCTTACTTCAGTTAGACGAATTGTTGAAAATCCCATGGAATCAAGAAAAAAGCGTAAAGATTCCGGTGTCACAAAAAGTCTAGACGACTGGGAAAAATATTTGATAAGGCGAAAAATCTACACTATGTACGATGAGCAGCGTATCCTACAATTCTGTCTGGAACAGCGGCTCATCAATGACGAAACTCACATCAACTGTGGCCTCACTACTCTTTGGCGAGCTCTGTCTGCAATGGGCTTTGAATATCGCAAAATTGACAAAAGACAAGTAATAATGGAATCCACACGTTTAATAAACTGGCGTTCTGAATATATAACGTCAATAAGAAAATACCGGTCTGAAAATCGGCCAATACTCTACCTCGACGAGACGTGGTTTGACACGCATGACACCCCTTCTAAAGGATGGTCTGATTCCTCTGATAAGTGTAAAACAAAAGCACCATCAAATAAAGGGAAGAGAATCACAATATTACACGCAGGATCAGAAAATGGTTGGATCCCAAACGCTATGTGGCTTTCTGCCAAAAATATTAAGGACTCTTTAGTTGATTATCACGAAGAAACGACAGCAGAGCTTTTTGAAGATTGGTTTAAAAATTGGCTGTTACCCAACATTCCGCCAAACAGCGTTATAGTAATGGACAACGCAAGCTATCATAGTCGACAATTGCAAAAAATTCCTGGCTCAAAGAATACGAAATTGGAGATTCAAAACTTCATGGCTGAAAATGACATATATTTTGAGGAAAATTATACAAAAAAAGAAATTTCATTCATTCATTTTCTTAAAAAAACGTATGTTTGTGATACAATTGCAGAAGAATTGGGACATACAGTGTTACGACTACCTCCCTACTACTACGTGTTCAATCCCATAGAGCTTATGTGGCACCAACTTAAATCGAGCGTGCGGGGAAAAAATACTTCTCCGACTTTGAAGTGGTAGTGTGGTAGAATTAATTAGGAACTGTATGAATGACACTCCTACCGAGAGTTGGAAAAGTTCTGTTAGTCATGTTATAAATGTTGCAAACTCGTACCTTTCTGTAAAATCAATTGCGCCAATTATAATTAATTTAGATGAGGATAGCGATAGCGACACTGAACTAAATATAGAATAGAATTGTAACATTTAAATAAATTACTTGTATATCTCCTACATTATGCAAAATTCAAATTTCTTAAGTTCGACCCTGTAGCACATTTGCATCTTTTACCAGATGATTTTCTACACAATGGGATTAAATCGGGTAGTTCATTGCAGTTAATAAGCCAATACCATTTACTGCGAAAAATACTATACAAGTATGCTGTTTCCTATCAGAATTTTTTTCTGTGACTTACACTCACAGAATTATTGGGAAATCATGAGAAGAACCTAAAAATCTGGTGATATTTTTTAGAAACACCTCACGCCTGAGAAAGGGTTCGATCAAAAAATGATATCTGTCCTTAACAAGAAAAGTTCAGCGTCTTCAATTTCACTTTCACGCTCCTTACCCCGGCCCTGTTCTCTAACGACATAACGTAAGCATTACTCCATTATCTCGTTCGCAGTTTTCTAATTTCGCACAAAAAACACGTCAATCTCCGGTGACAGTTCAATCGAGGAGTTCTTGCAGCGACGAAACTTTCTCTCATTGTTTCGTCGGCGAATCACCGACCGGCAGGCGAAACGAACGCGTCGAAGCAGGCCATGTGCGCTCCCGTATTAGGTTTCAATTGATTGCCAATACGGGAAGTCGATAGCGCATAATAGCTTTTTGTTTCGTTCGCAGGCGAAATATAGACAGCGTTTTCGGCGAATCTGATGGAATTCGACCGGGTCGGATGTGGTGGAATCCATAATAGCGACGCAGCACAAAAAAGTTCGCCATTTATTCATAAAAAATACTTCGTACTGAACGTCGTGAATGTTATGCAAGAAGTGCACATTTTATTCACCATCATTCGAAAACGCGCTCATTTCTAACCCACTAACTTGTTCAGAAGAAGACGAGATCGAAAAAAACTTTTCCGATCTCTTCTGACACTTACCGGCCTCTTTTTATTTTTTTATTGAATAAGGACATTCTGACCATCAAAATTTGCGCAGTGTTCAAATACCCGCTACCGTGTACACACCGACGTATACAGGGTGTCCCGTAAAAAATAGATAACCTTTCAACGGCGAATAGAGCACAGTTAGACCGTTCAGAAAATATAATGTTATAGAAAGTCTTACGCTTCTCGAGTTATTTAGACTTTTATGAATAATTTCTTGTCAACAATGAAACGAAAGTATCACTACTTTTATTCGGGTTTGAAGGCCGTCGTTTTTTGGAATTTCTTCCTGACGTTTCGCTGGCTCGAGTGGCTAGCTTCTTCAGAGGTTCATTCATCTTGGAATTCACTCCGATGACTGGAGATTGTTTCTTCGCAAGTTGTATTTATGCCGATTCAGGTAGTTTGCGGTGCTAATTATTCCATTCGGATTCGGGGAATTGTCATTAATATTGATTACCTTGTTTACTTCCTGTGGGTTCGAAGAATAATCATCATTAATATCTGAAGAACTACCTGCAGTTATTATCGATTTTCTTAAAATGGGATTCCATATTCGGTTGAGGTTGACAGCTTCTTCTTTTCTGTTGAAATTATCCGTGTGTTTGTGGATTTCTATTGCCTCCCGTACCAGTCGGCTATGGTATCCCTGGTTGGGTGCAATCAGTTTTGCATTTTCAAACAGAATCCTGTGGTTTCCCTCACTAAGTGCGTGTTCCGCCACAGCGGGAAACCACAGCGGGAAACCACAGGAAACCACAGGATTCTGTTTGAAAATGCAAAACTGATTGCACCCAACCAGGGATACCATAGCCGACTGGTACGGGAGGCAATAGAAATCCACAAACACACGGATAATTTCAACAGAAAAGAAGAAGCTGTCAACCTCAACCGAATATGGAATCCCATTTTAAGAAAATCGATAATAACTGCAGGTAGTTCTTCAGATATTAATGATGATTATTCTCCGAACCCACAGGAAGTAAACAAGGTAATCAATATTAATGACAATTCCCCGAATCCGAATGGAATAATTAGCACCGCAAACTACCTGAATCGGCATAAATACAACTTGCGAAGAAACAATCTCCAGTCATCGGAGTGAATTCCAAGATGAATGAACCTCTGAAGAAGCTAGCCACTCGAGCCAGCGAAACGTCAGGAAGAAATTCCAAAAAACGACGGCCTTCAAACCCGAATAAAAGTAGTGATACTGAAAACCTCGGCCGCGAAAGCCTCAACTATTTTGTTAATGAAACGAAAGTTATACAGATTATGAAAAAATACCAAAAATTAATTGGCGCTCCGTAATTGATTCCAGTGGCGTATTTGCTTTTTTAGCTGCAGGAAAACCCGGAAAAACCGGAAGCACCACTTCATCTGAAGATCTTGCCCTGCCAAAGTCCTCTCTTTCATAGAATGAAATGTAGGGTGTCTCCTGAGGCTTCAATGGATTCAAGATATCGCCAGAATATCTAGTGACACAACTACTATCGTCAAACTTAAACCAGTCCGTTTCGTCTTTGACCAATGAGTAATAATGACCAAATTCAACGCCAGAACCACATTAAACAATGACTGCATGCCAATTATAATTGTGGTCTGCTAGATTGAAGTACTCATCTATTTCGAATCTTCTTGAGTTTGGTGCTTCCGCCAGAGGTTGTTGAGTCATGTTTGAAGAGCATCAGTGTTATTATTTATTAGATTGACTTGTCCTATGATAGGCAGTTAGTTTGGCGCATATTTGGCAATACAGTTGATAATTACTCGTGAAAGTAAAAATGTATCTTTCTGTTACTTATTTGCGCGCCACTGCCACAAATAAGGAAATATTCTCAGAATTTAAAAAAACTCTAGCGAAACACGAATTCGAAATCTTTTTTTTTCATAGTACAAGGTAATTTTTTTCAAGTTCGATACGAGACTGATAGCTGGTCAAGACTATTTTACGAAAAAAAACTCTGAGAATATCTCGTTATTTTACCAGAGGCGCGCAAAAAAGTATTGAAGGGTAAAAATTTTGTTTAATCAATGAAAGTTCAAATAACTCGAGAATTGTAAAACTTTTTATGACACAATAATATACGGAATTTACGGCACTAAATAACTAAAGCCTCACTTAGTTTTTAAAAAATGTTACCAGATCATCAGCTATTCCTAAGTACAGCATGTGTCGCTAATCAGGGTCAGTCCATTTTTATTGTTTAAAATGCCGCCAAAACTTCACTGAGAAGTCCAAACATTGTCTACATATAACAATCCTCGTGACACAACTGAAATTTATAAAATATTTTTTGAAAGAAACCATAATGTATTGAAATTAATTTGCACGTATTTCTTGACCATCATATTAAATTATTTCGAATGATTTTGAATGAAATAGTATACAAACCATGGCAAAATTTCTCTCAAATGATAGTTTACGATATACTATTTAATCGAACGTCGAAGATATACACAGTTTTGTCAATAATATTATAGTTATTTGTTCTAGAAATACAGAGCAATTCTTGCACGAGATTCATAGTAGCTATTGGTGTAACCAAAAAGTGTATTTTTTTCAACAAATACAATTTTTGCGGGACGAGCGTTATTCAAAATGAAATTTTCTATCGTGTTATATGCAATATTTTTTTCCATTTTCCATAAAATCTATTCTTCCATTCAAACGTTGCGTATTCTCATACTGAAACTTTGCCGAAGTATTCTGGGGCGTCTTACTAATTTTCAAAATAGAAAATTCGCTATATCAATTGTTGGGACATCCAAAAAAACAGTGGTCGGTTAGTGCATTCAATTGGTATCAAGGCAACTAACAGTTGCCTTTCGCACTAAACCAGCCTGAAAATTTCTGCCCACATCGCTCTGTTAGTACTTCTTAGAACCATATATATGATACATTTCTTATTTTTCAGATTCCCGCTCGTAGCCCGTGGCTATAGTCCTGATTGTAATGTCCAGAAAAGTTGTTTTTGCACGGATGCCTGTCCAGTGATCTGCGTAAAATTAAATCCCGAATCTTGCTTCGAGTTGTTCGTTTGATTTTTCATCAATATCTGCAAATTTAACTGTCGAATAAAAAAAAAAAAGAAAAAGACAGCCAGATATCAGATCGTGTGTTACCAGTGAAAATAAAAATCCAGCACGAACTTTTGAGTAGAATCAAAATTAACTGAGATTATCGAATTTTCGAGATGAATGCTGAAAGTTCAAGAGAAGATTCAAAAACAAAAGACACCTCAAATTTCAAACTCGAGAAAAATTGACATGGAATTAACTTGAATACAAGTCGAATTAAATTGCGTTAGAATTTTTTTGATTTTTCATTCGAAAGGATCATTCCAGAGACAAGGAAGGGGAGACACACAAGCGCGTACAATAATTTTGACCCCCACTTCAACCAGAATCATAGGCTAGAGGGCGCAATTTGAATTGGGCGGGAAATTTGTATTACCTCTATATTTAGTTTTTAATAATTAAATTCTCAAATTGTATTCGAAATTGGTATGTCACAACAAATGAACATATTTTGGCACACAAAATGTTTTTATTTCATATCCATCAATTTGTTAATATAATAAAAAATGGAAATAAAATAAAAACCTTATAGTACAATACAAGTATGTCATTTGCTATGACCCCTTCAACTTCGAATATAATTCTACATTATTCATACCATAAAGCGAATTTTAAATCCATATACTGATAATAAAATATGCATTTCATTATTCATTTATTGTAGATAACACTATAACAATGGAATTGTAGTTATAACATTTTAAAAAATAACAAAAGCTGATTATTATCATTAAATAAAAAATTATGAACGTTTTTGGTATTTCCATGCTATTATTAGTAAAAAACTCAATGTAAATAAATAACTAAGGGATACAAACAAATCTCGGGCAATTTTTAGTTAACACATTTGAGAATAATGGCACAACAGCTATACAATGCAACCCTTTCAAGTTGCTTTCCTTATTATTAATAAGTAGTTTCATTACATAGCAATCAATCTATATTTTTTATTACCATGAAGGCACCATGAAACAGAAACTATCGAATTTAAAAAAGTTTTGAGTTATCTATCACTACAATCATAAACAAAAGTAAATTGCCTGATCCAGGCCTTTGAAGCATCATGGTTGCTGGTATGTAAAATAATGAATTCACAATTACATCAGTCTATGTGTTTATAACCTAAATTTCATATGTTTGCAAAGTTTTTTCAACTTGCCCAATTGTTTTTCTTTATTTTTGAGCCTCTGTCTGTGCTGAGTCATGACACTTCTTGATTGCACAGCAGGTTCAGATGTTTTCGGCTTGTTAGCTTCTACTTACCAGAAGTACTTGGGATTGCCTCTGCCTGCATTCCAGATGTACTAGCAACTACGTCCATCTCCATGTCAGGTGCACTACCCTGGGCTTGAACCTCAATCCGCAACAATTCTGGAGCTGTTGGATCTGTAAACAAATACATTTATTACAAGGATTGAAATTATTTAAATGAAAGCACAATAACTTATTTACCTGAGGAGCCAGTTGCAGAATTTGCATCCTGTGATCTTGCAGGAAACAAAGTAGGTAATGCATCTCTACGAAGGTGACTATGGTGATATTCATAACTATCATCTGGAAAGTGTCTATTGCAGATTCGGTAATTGGAAAAAGTTTCATCTGTGACTTTGAACCCTAACTGCTGTTGCCAAAGCCGTAGTCTGAAAACCGACATGTTAATAGAATGTAAAGGAAATGCAAGACTTTGTGCGCTGCCTTACCTTTCACGGTTTTTTGGGAAATAGTGCATGCCTTCCACTTCACCTTCGTGGTAGCCACAAACCACACAGGCTCTTTGTGGATGAGGTATCATTACTAAATGGGACCTGCCTCAGGAACTTTAAATACACTACCAAAAACACTCAAATTCAGCATTTTGATCAGAGTCAGAGTTTGTCTCTGTGTGATTCTCGAAAAAATGGACAACACCCCGGACCAAAAAAAACAAAAAAAAAAAAACACAAAAACAACAAAAATAAAAAAGCACCACACACAACAAAAACAAACAATACACAAAAAAAAAAAAAAAAAAAAAAAAAAAAAAAACAAACAAAAACACCACAAAAAAAAAAAAAAAAAAAAAAAAAATCCACAAAAAACCCACCCCCCCCCCCCAAGGTTTTCAACGAGGTTCGAAGTTATGTTTTCAAAATGACATAATACATGACAATTGACAAAGTCATTTTTTTCTGTGGTGATGAGTTAAGGTGAGTTCCCAATGCATCGTTTTTTACTTTTCTCGTCGCGCGTCACGAATTTTGAATGGTGACGCTGGATTCCAATATCATTTGGAGGGATAAAGATGGAATATTTCAACTTTCTGTCATCACTGCAGATATCGAATGGCTGTGAATGATGTTTGAGACGTATGTTATGGATTATCAACATGCGTGACGCGAAAAGCAAAAACGCTGCATTGGGAACTCACCTTAAGAGCACAGAAAAATAAGCCCGACGGTAGTGCAGCCCAGCAAACGATTCCGCGGAGTTTAAGATAGAGATAGTCTTATTTGTTGATTTAACGATAAAATGAGATAGAGCTTTGGTGCCAAATTCTGCTATTCAACTTCAGTGTCTCCCCTTTCTCTTGTCTCTGAATTATTCTGAATTATGACCTTTCTTGAATTCTAAGTCAATTTTATTTCGACTAGAGTTGAATTGAAATTCACTCAGAAAGAAGTAGAAATAAATGCCATTTCCGAGTTTTCAGTTGTCCAACTCTTTTCTCGAAATTTCCACTTGACTTCCGGAAAACGTTCTGTTTCGCTTTTTTTATTGAGAATTCGAAATTTTTACGTTTTTCTGATACGATTTAGAAATAAGAGTGGATTTGATTTCGGCAGAAGTCGATATAAAATTCACTAAGATTTTTGAATCACAATTTTCGAGAAAATTATCAAAATGTGATAAAAGCAGTCTCAAAGTGTAAATTTGAGGTTTCGATAGTGAAATTTGCATAATGTTGCAGCTACGTATCGGGGCAAATTGTACATGAACAATACAATACATGAACTAGTACAAAAATCAGATATGACAAGAATTTGAATGTTAATAATTCTTAGGGGTGAGCCCAAAAAATAAACTTTATAGTTATGCAATTAAGAATTGTTTTCTCGGAATTTTTATTCAGAATTCGAGTGATGACTGGCATTTTCTAGAACACGTTTCGGAGGCAAAATAACACTCAAAATGCCTCCTTCTTTTTCAGCATTCCCTAGTCACCTGTTTCACACATTTTCTCGATTCAAAGTACCATTTTTCAACAAAAAATGCACTCTTCTTCAATAGCCACGAAAACACGAAAAATTCGGCATATGACAGCTCAGGTGAACAGATACCTGCACGGGAAGAAGGGGGCATTTTTTGATGAAAAAGTGGTGTTTTCAATTGGAAAAATATGTAAAACTGAGAATTAAGGGTTAATACATTGCGCTGATGAAAAAAGAGGCATTTTGAGAGTTATTCTGCCACATAAACGTGTTCTTGAACGTAAGTTCCCCAAAACCGTTTTTCTCTAGCTTCCCGACTCAAATTTCATTCCAATTTAGTCTCTCTAAACTTTGCAACGAGTATCGTTCTGACAATGAAGACGAGCAAAGTATATACACTGGCCAGCAAAATCAACGCACCACTTAGATATTTCAATAAATAATTTTTATTCAATAAAGATTGCTACAAATTGTGTTGTTTTAATAAATTTTATTCTATTTTCAACCTTTTACAAAAATGTATAATGAAAAATGTAACTCCAAAAGAAAATAAGAAATAAACACACTTTATAAGAAATAAACAAATAAAAAAATCCACAAGAAGTAATTAATACCGGGTATTTCCGCTTCTATTATGGATAACAGCTGCACAGCGATCATTCATGCTTACAATATAAGACCTTATGTCATCGTGATCCAAGACATTCCATATTTGCACCAGAACCCTTGCAAGTTGATCTAGAGTAGCGGGAGGGGTTTGAAGTTGCTCCAAATGTCTTGAAAGCAAGTCCCAAACATTCTCAGTTGGATTAAGATCCGGACTGTTTGCAGGCCACTCCATAGTTGCTATTCCAACCTCATTAAAATAATCTTGCACAATCTTGGCAACGTGCGGTCGGGCATTATCCTGCTGAAACAAAAATTGTTCACCAATATAGGGAGCAAATGGTACCACATGTTCTTGCAGGATGTCCGTTATATACCGATGTGCCGTTAGTCGTCCGTTAATAACCACCAGGTCCGTACGAGCAGTTAAAGAAATTTCTCCCCAAAACATGACTGAGCCTCCATAAGCATGGGTCGTTTCGAAGTTACATTGAGCATATCTTTCATTTGGTCTTCGATATACCCTAACACGTCTATCTGAATTGTATAGACAAAATCTTGTCTCATCTGACCAAAGAACTCTTTCCCAATCCTCATCAAACCATTCAATATGCTCTCTGGCAAAATTCAATATCGCTCTACGATGCGCAGGGGTTAAAGCAGGTCCTCGAGCAGGTATTCTTGGTCTTAGATCGCCTTCGGCAAGGCGTCGGCGCACGGTATCTGTTGAAATCCGGATCCTATCTGCTTCCTGTAGCTGTGCCTGCAGCAATCTTGCTGTTACGAACCGTTGTCTTAATGCAGAAAGTCTAATAAAACAGTCTTGGGCATTGGTTGTTATACGATTTCCGCCTTGACCAGGTCTTCTTGAGTGCTGACCCGTCTCCCTATACCGTTGAATCATACGGGAAACAGATGTGTGCGATACCCCAAACCTCTGACCAATTCTACGAAAACTCCATCCTTCTTCGAGTAAAACTACTGCCTGGGCACATTCCTCTACGGCTAAATTTCTTGATTCACGTTCCATAATAAACACTGTATCAGTACAAAAGCAAATAATTATTGCAACTGAGAAAGTGTAAGAAAGCAAATCAAACAACCTTTAGAATGTTATTCTAAGTTTTATCGCAGTTTCAAAAAAAAATTAAGATAAAATGAACGGACTTCGGAACAAAATACAGCTATATGTTTTTTAAGTCGATATACCATAGGCGTTCAAAATATACTTATATATTTACGATGTGAGCTACATTTTTAAAAATAATCCAATATATATATATAGGTGGTGCGTTAATTTTGCTGGCCAGTGTATTTTCTTAGCCACGAATGAATCTCCTCCTCATCCCGTCCGAACCTCGGTGGAATGAACCATCAGCCGGCTGCGACTTTTCGCTCTCTCGAGCAGATATCACTCGAAAGGACATTAATAACCACACAAACCACCGCATGCCTACCGGCGTCGAGCCATCTTTGGAAATAACCCTTCCCCGCATCTCGAACCGCGCACTTTTCGAATCGACGACGTAAAAACAAAAGCGTGTGGGCCGGCATAATTAAAAATTCTTGCCGCAGTAGGCCAGGCCTCGCTTCCATTGGGTCCCATTACGTTCGGCGTCTTTTTCTAATGCGCCAGATAACCTTCCTCCATCATGGAATCGGGATGAAATTGGTCCGATGACGGCTTCGGATGAGTAATCTGCATAAGAGTTGTTGGTGATGTCGCCGGAGCTCTATGCACAGCCGGAGATTTGCCTCAAGTGGCTCTCTGTTCGAAGATAGCTTTTACGGATGAGTTTGGGGTAACCAGATTGGTCTGTCTGGAAGGGGAAAGAGCTGGGTACAGTTTGTACAAGTTTCAGAATCGTTATGCAATCCAAACACTGAACGTATATAACCAATCATTAAATTTTATCGTTATTTAAATCTAAACGAATAAAATACACAGAAAAAACCACTACAATCACTTTTACCAATGACTTTGAGTGAATTTGGTCTAAGAGAAGAATGAACGGGGTACAGTTTGTGTAGTTTTCATTATAGTTATAGGGATTTCAAGATAAGACGTACGCCCTCTGGTGAAAAGTTTCAAACAATGTCAAGGTATTGTCAAAGTGGTGCATATTAGCCCAGTATACCATAACCATACAGTAGAGCAAGATGCGTATAACCCTGGTGCGTTGACTTATACCTGAAAAATCGTAGTCATAAACTCTCGATATCTGGCATTCTTGATTTTGAAGAAATATAACTGAAGAAACCCCTTCGGGAGTTCGTCACCAGAGGCGCACCTCACGAATCTGGTTTCGAAGCCTACCCTGATCCACTGAAATTTTAATCTATGATGCCGTGAACGTCAACGGTCCCGCCTTTCGATTAAATCAAATTTATAGGTTATGTCATGAATCATAACTTGATGCTTTTTCCTTTCACTTTCAAGTTGATGAAATATGAATTAAAATCTCTGTGAATGTGATTTTAAATGTTCCTAACCAATTGTTGTGAGTGAAACTGGGAAGTATAGTGGATATCTGAGGAACCGAAGATAGGTAAGTAATGTTATGCGAGCGATTTATTATGAGTTTCGTACAGGGGATTAGTGACTTGAATCGTGCACTCCTCAAATGATGTATATCATTTCAAATCGATTTGAGTTGTTCAAGGTATACCTTTTTTATCAAAATCATAGCGAGTATATATCTAGGATGTGACGAGAAATCTGAACGTTCGGATTCAGAAGTTTCAGTGAAGCTCCTGACGTTTCATTATGGAATTTTGTTTAGATCTCTCTGGATGGAGAATTTACCTCGAATATCTATACTTCTTGTGGCTCGATCCTAACATTCTAGTAATCTATTGAAATGAAAAAGTTTCACAATATCAACTGGTGTTTCAAATTCAAATCGAAGTGTCAAACTTTTCAAAAAAATTGATAGGTTTCTATCAGACGAACTTGGCCTTACATATTTTGTATACTGATGATTCTATTGGTGACGAAAAATCCCGTGAAGATTCAGCCAATAAGACCGTCGGTATCGACATTCACTCGTAAGCTGCCGCCTGGTTGGAAATGTAGCCTGAGAGAATCGCATTTGTATCACTACCTACCGTCAAAAAATATAAGCTCTGGCTTCGGTTTCTCAGATCGAGAGGATTTGACTAAACAAAAGCATATCGGTCAATGCACCAGGGTTATATGCATCTTGCAGTAGAGACACTCGCCACAAAACAACAACTTCAGCAGTTTGACATGTCGAGGTGTTATAATCAACTTGATTGATGAGCTTTAATGTGTTTAATATTGTATTTTGAATTTTTATGGCTAACTACCGAGGTGGAAAAATGTGTGCTTATCGTGGATATTTGTCGAAGGCTTAAGACAAATTATCACTTCTCTTGAGGTTTCCCAAGGATGTCAAAAGGTAATATATAGCCATTAGTGTTAGTAGCCCTCTAAATTTTTCATGTATTCTTTACAAATTGCAGAACTTCAAATAGAAGCTTATTTCCGTCGGAATATTATCTTTATAAAAATGCACCTTAATAATAAATAACTCTTTCAGTTGTGAGGCATGGTTGAAGGCATGTAACCGAGAGGATTCACTTGAAAAATCTTCCGAAGCTCTCTATAACAACTATCGCTTGTGTGAACTCCACTTTGAGAAAGAAACATTCTAGAATCTTCTACACTTTGAAATTTGCAAATAGGAATTTGGAAAAAAGTAAAATTATTGAGTCAAAGAACAAAAAATTAG